>OX465595.1:186048581-186662644 GCA_950022295.1 Bromus sterilis
TTGTCCTTTTGAAATTCGGTACAAACCACAATTAAATATTTTCGAGTGAGAATAAAATGACTTTCTTAAATCTATTGTGGTCCCATACTCATTCTCGAATTCTTATTTTGGAGTTTATTGGATATTGACTTTTAAGAGATATTTAAATATTTCCAATAATTTAATAAGTAAAATGAGAGGAGATAATATGACTTCTCCAAAAACAGTATTGGAAAAATTTAATAATGTCGTTAATGAGTTTTTTTTTTCATAAAAATCTATTTCTAAAATTTATTCTGAGAGGGAAATATAGTTTTCCTAGGCTCTTTATGTTTTATTTGGCCTATACAATTTTATTTGAGAGTGTTTAACCCAAAATAGGATTCCTAAGTCAATTGGACTGAGGTCATCTATCTAATTTTTTCCCTCTATCTCTCTTTCTTTTTCTTTATCTTGGGACAAATTTTGCACTAAGGCCCATAGCCCGAGCGAGCTGTCTTCTTCCTCTCGTTCGTTCATGTGTACGTGAACACAGAAGCAAATGGCCATGGCAACTGAAGCTCTTCCTCTTTTCCTCCCATCTACTCTTTTGACTGATGCACTTCAGAACCTACACAAAAATTGTGGACAAGTTCATGAGGAATTCATTCAGGGAAACAAATACGCGTATTAATGCTTTTAATTGTCCATAATTTTCTCCATGAATGCCATTAAATTCATTTCCAAAACCTCGCTTTTAATGCCCATTATTTCTCCATGAATGCCATTAAATCCATTCTAAAACCTCGCCCACTCTCCTTCTATGGACCTCCCATGACCCTATAAATACCGCCCCTAGGACCCCTTTGAACCACACATCCCCACACATAAAGTCCCTCTCCAAAGCCCTCTCCTTCATGCACAATTTCTCGTCGGAGTAAAGATGCATCCACACTTCCGGTGAAGATTTTTGTCGCCATGAAAGGTACCTAGTCCATATTTCTTCCTCTAGTTTCTTCCCCTTGCCGATGCGCACCGTTGTGACATATTTTTCCTCTCGATTGCAAGGCCGGAGCACGCCGTCCGTGTCATTGTGCTCTTCATGCGTTCTTCTCTACTCCGGTGGAACTTCTTCGCTATCCGAGGGCGAACCTAGAGCTATAACCTTGTCCATCGAGTCGCCCAAATCATCCTCTATCCCGTTCGGCTGTTTATTGACGCCCGCGGCCTTTTTTCAAAATTCCGGCGAGATCTCCGGTGAGCCTTTCTCCCCTCTTTGTTCATCATTTTATTTTGTAAAAATCGAATGGGTACAGACCTATCAGAACTCGCCATTTTGCATCCTTTTTATTAATCCCGTAATTCATTTTAGCAAAAATATCCAAACTTCAAAAATTCATATCTTCTAGCCCGTAAGTCGGATTTCGACAAATTTTATATCCCCGGATTCCTTGGAAAATGTAGTTTATTATTTTCCAGTAATATTCCACTTTTGATAATTCGAAATTTAACTCAAAGTTATTTTTATAATTTGAGTATATTTGGTATACATCTTATTCTATAATTTATTTGGAATATTTTCTTCATCAAATTTGATCCTTAAAATCAAATCTTTCTGTTTGGACAATTGTCACATTCTTTCCATCATATAAATACACTATTTTGACCTCAAACCTTCGTCTTAGCTTCCATTTAGTTATATCTTTTTTTAATATAAATTTGGCTACAAAAATTCAATCTTCTCAACAAGATCATCACGATTTCTATCGGATCTTTTTGAATCCAATCCAAGAATTGATTTCCTATTCAAATATTCATATGGACAAACCAACTGAGTTTGACATACTCTCCATCCAATTGATTTTATAATCAACCTCCAACATATCCAATTGATTTTAGAATCCTCGGATATATGATTGCCATCATATTTCCATCCAATCCAACTTGATCCTATCTCAACCTATCCATGCCATAGTAATTAGTTTATTAATAGTAATAACTAAATATTTATGTTGTAATTGTATCTTATTTGGATCTTCACTTTGTATTGAGTGGTGTGTTGAAGTGTTTCTCTTTTACCGTTAGATATATTGTAATGAGATGGAGAGATGACTACGAGTAGAATATTTCATCGTCAGGATCCAGGCAAGTTACTCTTTTGATCATGCTCCAGTATTACCTATATTTTTTATATGCATTGTAGTCCAACTTAAATATTATGCATTGATAGGATTATATATTATGCTATGCTATTACACCCAGTAGTTCATTGAGGTAGGTCTGAACCTTATATCATTGTCGCCACCGTGTAGAATTATACTGCTTTGCTAAGTAGACGTGGATTGGGAAGTGATCCATTATGAGGTATGAGTGACTAAGTAGTAAACAGGACCAAGATAATCTTAATGAACCACCTGGGTGGAATGGTTGGGGGCACCCTGGAGGAACCAGTGGATTTGCCTGAGTGACCTGGAGATGGCCAGTAATCACTGCGGAATGCCACCCAGGCTTAAAGGGATCAATCATATTTTTCATAACTAGAAGCTTACGTGTGCAGCCACAAGCCATTATGGGCTCTGGCTTGGTTAATTAGTAGTAGTGACTGTTGCTAGGTGGTGCTACGAACGTAGTGTTGGTAGGTGGGATGGGCACCGCCAGAGTAAGGGAAACTCTTCTAAAAGACCATGTCTCGACCTTCCTATTTCCATACAAAGTGTAGTGTGGCGAATACCAATGGAGGTGGTCGAGTCTTGTGGGGAAAAGTGCACAAACCTCTGCGAGTGTACAAACTGATCATGATTAGCCGTGTCCCCGGTTACGGACAACTTTGAGCATCTAGAAGTGGGAATGTTGACGGATCTCATCATCTTTAATTAATCAATCGGGTTTAATCAACTTTGGGAATAGATTGACTTGGAGAAACCAATTCAATCATATTATGAGCTTTGTAGTACTGTTATGATACTCTTTGAGTAGGACAAAATCAGCTTTATGCAAACTGAAACTCTTAGAGCTTTTCCACCAGCCAAAATTGCATGTAGAAGATAGGTCTGTTATATATTTTTTTGAGAGTAACTTGCCGTACCTTCAAAGTACTGACCCATTTTGGGCTGTAACCTTCGGTGTTGCAGGATTGTATACGACGAGTAAGTGATGCGATGTAGGGTTACGATGTCTACACTCAACTTTGCCGTTGGTGTTGATGGGACTCCACTTATGTATTGTTTATTTCCGCGGTGTATTCTAGCCCAAAGGCTATAAGATAATAAATACCATGTATTTACGTTACTTTTTGACATGTGATCTATGGTATTTCATCGAGTACTGTGTGTGCTAGCATACTAATCCAGGGATAGCACATAAGCACAGTAGACTTGGTTCCCTTCGGGACCGGGTCGTTACAAAGCATAACACATCAAGTTGTCTTCCTTGTCAACATAACACTTCAAGCATAATAACATAAAGGTTTTGGCTATGTCGCTACTTTTGAAAACATGCATGTTGTCATGACCAGAGCTATGTTTGCCAAAATTAACTAAAGTTTTCAAAGCCATACCTGTTATAAGGTCAATACTCCCCATACGAATCGTCATATGAGGCCGATTGGGCGAAGAGAATACCGATTGCAGCGAAGGAACTAGTAGACTTCTCATTAATATTCCATTATAGGCGACTCCACACTCACGGATACAATCTCTCCACAGAAAGAGTGATAGACCTCGATGCAAACACCTATTTCATATAATAACCTCCCTAGACATGATATGACTCTACTTGACTCTAAAAGACTAAGATAAAGATAAAGATACCTGGCACTCCCCCAAGCTTGGAACAAGCCAAGGGGATGCCATTACCCAAGGAGATTTCACTCCTCATTCCTGTTGTTGTTGATTATTCAAATCTCTGATGACACGGTGAAGGGTTTGGTTTTCCTCCTCCAAAATCTCCACTTGCACCTTTAGTACACGGAAATCTTCACACAGTTGATTGGTGATGCGGTAAGCTTCGGAGATGGTGGAAATCGTACGTTGATTTTCAAGTGCAGGGGTTGTTCCTGAAAGGTTAAGAGAAAGATCATAATAAGGTTGGACACTCCCCACCAGGATGGGGTTGCTTGATCTTTCTCCTTGTGTTGACGGACCCCCTAATTGCTGGGCGGTGATAATCTTGACTTCTTCTCTCGCGGAACGCTCCATCTCCGCTTGCCTTGCAGCGATTTCTTCTTCCATGGCCCAATCTACGTATTTCCCTTGTTTGAGATCTTTCTGAACTTCACGTAGATGTCGTCCCATGAAGTCTTCTCCACTTGAGCCACAAGAAGGCATCTCTAACAATAACTTTTTACCCTGGCAGAAACAGATTGAAAAGAAAACACACGAAATCGCGAGATACGTTGCCGGAACGATCCGGGAAAATATATAGCAAAAATTTCTGCAACAGAAGGAAGGTAACGAGCCAAAGTGGGGTCGGAGACGGACTCCTGGGTTCCCAGGCGGCCTCCCGGCGCGGCCAGGGTGTAGGCCCCGCCAGGGGGCGCCTGGGCCCCCTGGAGCTCCTCTCCGGCTCCACTTAGGCCTCGAATTTTCCTAATTTTGCAAAAACTCATAATATGGAACATTTATGGCGGTTCGTGATGTTTCCTTACCGTAATACATACATTTTCTTATTCTGCTTCTGTCGGTGTCTGAAACAGGGCTGCAACATGTTCTTCATGAGTTGTTGTGCGTATTATATTTATATCAACATTGACGGGATCTCCCGCCATGTAATGCTTGAGTCTTTTCCCATTCACAACTTGAGGTTTGGTGCCTTCAAAATTGTTAATCTTGATTGCACCAGACCGGTAGACTTCTTCGATATGAAATGGCCCTTCCCACCTGGAAAGTAGTTTACCTGGAGAAAACCTAAAACGGGATCTAAACAATAAAACTTTATCACCAACATTAAATTCACGTTTCAGAATCCTCCTGTCATGCCACTTCTTTACCTTTTCCTTGAACATTTTAGCGCTCTCCTAAGCTTCACTTCTCCACTCATCTAGAGAAGTCAAGTTCATGAGACACTTTTCACCAGCTAACTTTGGGTCAGCATTAAGCTCTCTAACAGCCCAGAAGGCTTTGTGCTCTAACTCTAATGGCAAATGGCAAGCCTTGCCATAGACCATTTTATAGGGAGACATGCCCATGGGGTTTTTGTAAGCAGTTCTATACGCCCACAAAGCATCTCCTAACTTATTTGACCAGTCCTTCCTATTTCTGTTAACTGTCTTTTGCAAGATCAACTTGATCTCTCTATTGGTGAGCTCAACTTTCCCACTAGTTTGAGGATATACGGTGAAGCAATTCTAAGATTGACATCGTACTTGGATAAAGCTTTTCTAAAAGCTCCATGCGTGAAGTGTGATCCTCCATCAGTCATGAGATACCTAGGTAAACCTAACCTAGGGAAAATTACATCTTTGAGCATTTTCAAAGATGTTTTGTGATCAGCACTCTTAGTGGGGACTGCTTCAACCCACTTGGTTACATAATCAACAGCAACTAATATGTGAGTGTACTTGTGCGAAGAAGGAAAAGGACCCATAAAATCAAAACCCCAGCAATCAAAAGGCTCAATCACTAGAGAGTAATTCATAGGCATCTCATTCCTTCTACTAATATTACCAACTCTCTGACATTTATCACAGGCTAAAACATAATTTCTAGCATCTTTAAAGAGAGTAGGCCAATAAAAATCTGATTGGAGAACCTTATGTGCGGTTCTCTCACCGGCGTGATGTCCTCCATAGGGACTATCGTGACATTGCTTGAGAATGTCCTTCTGCTCGTGTTCCGGTATGCATCTTCTCACGATCCCGTCTGGACCTTCTTTGAAAAGATGTGGGTCATCCCAAAAGTATTGCCTCAAATCATGGAAGAACTTCTTCCTTTGCTGAAATGTTAAACCTGGAGGCAAATACTTTGCAACGATAAAATTACCATAATCTGCAAACCAAGGATCGGAAAGAGATTGTACTTTAACAACGGCAAGTTGTTCGTCTGGAAGACTGTCGTTGACTGGGATGGGATCATGCGGTATATCTTCCATCCTTGAAAGATTGTCCGCTACAGGGTTGTCTGTTCCTTTTCTATCAACAATCTGCAAATCAAATTCTTGAAGGAGGAGTACCCATCTGATGAGTCTTGGCTTTGCATCCTTCTTCGTCATAAGATACTTAATGGCAGCATGGTCAGTATGAATAATAACTTTAGAATCAACAATATACTGCCTAAACTTATCACAAGCAAACACTACTGCTAAGAATTCCTTCTCAGTAGTAGCATAATTCTTTTGAGCACTATCAAGGGTTTTACTAGCGTAATATATAAAATTCAATTTTTTATCAACCCTTTGTCCTAAAACAGCTCCAACAGCGAAATCACTAGCATAACACATAATTTCAAAGGGAAAACTCCAGTCAGGCGGTTGTACTATAGGAGCGGTTATTAAAGCTTTCATAAGAACTTCGAAAGCCTCCTTACAATCTTCATCAAATACAAAAGGAACATCCTTCTGGAGAAGATTAGTGAGGGGTCTCGAGGTCTTAGAAAAGTCTTTAATAAATCTTCTATAGAAACCAGCATGACCGAGAAAACTACGAATACTTTAATGTCCCTTGGATAGGGCATCCTTTCGATAGCTTCAATCTTCGCCTTGTCCACTTCAATTCCCCTCTCGGAAATCTTGTGGCCAAGCACGATCCCTTCGTTAACCATGAAGTGGCACTTTTCCCAGTTTAGAACTAAGTTTGTATCCTCGCATCTCTGCAAAACTTTATTAAGATTGTGGAGACAGTGGTCAAAGGAAGTTCCATAGACGGAGAAATCGTCCATAAAGACTTCCACAATCTCCTCACAGAAACCATGAAATATTGCAGACATACATCTCTGAAAAGTAGCAGGGGCATTGCATAAAGCAAAAGGCATAGGCATATAAGCATAAGTACCATAAGGACAAGTGAAAGTGGTATTCTCTTGATCAGCAGTGTTAACATGAATTTGAGAGAAGCCTGAATACCCGTCAAGATAGCAAAAGTGGGTGTTTTTGGACAGCCTCTCAAGCATCTGATCGATAAAGGGCAGCGGGTAGTGGTCCTTCCTAGTTGCCTTGTTCAACTTCCTGTAATCAATACACATTCTATATCCAATAATAATTCTCTGAGGTATTAGTTCATTCCTATCATTAGGGACTACAGTTGTCCCTCCTTTCTTAGGAACACAATGAACTGGACTTACCCACTTACTATCAGCTATAGGGTAGATAATACCTGCGGGTTGAAGCTTGAGGATTTCGGTCCTCACAACATCCATCATCTTTGGGTTCAACCGTCGTTGATGGTCAACAACAGGTTTAGCATCGGGCTCGAGGTTGATAGTATGTTGACAGATAGATGGACTAATTCCCTTAAGGTCATCAAGGGTATAGCCAATTGCACCACGGTGTTTACGAAGTATCTCCAATAATCGCTCTTCTTCATATCCTGAAAGGTTAGAGTTGATAATAACAGGATATACTTTCTTTTCATCTAGATAAGCATACTTGAGCGTATCGGGAAGAGGTTTGAGATCAAACACTGGGTCTTCTTTTGGTTTGGATAGAATTCCTAAAGGTTCAACCGGAAGGTTGTGCTTTAGGATAGCAGGTTGTCTAAAGAAGATTTCATCAATTTCATTTCTTTCCTGCATATGAGTATCATTCTCGTGGTCCTCCATGTATTGCTTCAAAGGATCATTAGGGGGAATAGCAATAGAAGCAATACTTTCAATAATTTTATCATCACTAGGTAATTCAGTACCACGAGGTTGCTTAGAGATCTTAGAAAAGTTAAATTCATATGGCTCACCCTTGAATTCAACAGAAACTTTACCTTTCTTGCAATCTATAATAGCTCCACAAGTTCTGAGAAAAGGTCTACCAAAAATAATAGGAAAAAAACTATCTTGTACTGAACCAAGTACGAGAAAGTCGGTAGGATACTTTACCTTTCCGCATAGGACTTCAACATCTCTCACAATCTCAATAGGATAGATAGTAGCTTTGTTTGCAAGATGAATAGTAACATCAATCTCTTCCAGTTCACAGGGTGAAATCTCACCCATGATCTCCTGATAAAGTGAATAAGGAATCGCGCTAGCACTTGATCCCAAATCGCATAGCCCGTAATAATTGTGATCTCCTATTTTAACAGATACAACTGGTGTACCTGAAATTGAGCTTTTATTCTTGGCTGTGACAATGTTAGTTGAAACAGCACAAAAAAATTATAATAGAATCTGAAACATCATTAGTAACTAAATCTTTAACCATCACAACTTGAGGATCGACTCTGATCTGGTCCTCAGGTTCGCCTGTTCTTCTCTCACTTTTATTTATTATGCCTGTCAGAAAAGAGTGCTCCATTATCCTTGAAGGAAAAGGGGGTTGTTCATATATAACTGCAGGCAGAATAGGATCAGCAACGTGAATATCAATAGGCACTTCCTTGAAAGGCTTATGGTGCTGATCCTTCTTCATCTTAGAAGAATCAATATGAGAGGAAAAGTTCTTACAAAAATCAATCATTAGATGGGAATCCAGACCAATCTTAGAGAAAAAGGTATTAAAATAAACAGTTTTCACATAGCTCTCAATATAATCAAGCTCATAATTTATAGCAGGTTCAATACCTTTATCGATTTCCCAGTCTTTAGTATTCTTCTGGATCCTTTTGATGAGATCCCATCTTTCTTCAACGCTCTTTGTCTGAAATACCCCGCTAGAGGAGGCATCCAGCATTTCCTTATCCTGATGAGAAAGCCTGGCATAAAAATTTGTAAGTATAGTTTCCTTGGGGAGCTTATGGATACGAAATTTGAACATTAGGGATTTAAGTCTCCCCCAAGCTTGAGCGATGCTCTCTCCGTCGCGAGACCTAAAGTTATAGATGTAATTCATGTCTCGATGAACTTCATGAAGAGGGTAAAACTTTGTGTAAAAGAGAGACATAAGCTCTTCCCAATTAAGAGAATGTGAGTTATCGAGGAGCTTATACCAATCTGAATCTTTGTCCGTAAGCGATATGGAGAATAATTTCTTCATAACGAACTCCAGTGACACACCTGCAAGCTTGAATAATGAACATAGTTGTGATAAATATAGCAAGTGTTCACCTGGATGTCTGTCTCCTGCATAGCGATTAGCTAAGACATAATCGATAATACCATATGGTATCTTATAAGGCACAATTTCAGCAGGGGCAGGAGTGACTACCTTCGTTGTGGGGCGGTTCCCCAAGAATAACGATCCAAGAGTAGGGGTGTCCATAAGGACAAAAGCAGCAACAGCAAAACTAAAAACAGAAATATAAAAACTTCCTTACCAGCTTCACTTATTAATAGCGCTACGCTCCCCGGCAACGGCGCCAGAAAACGGTACTTGATGACCCACAACCGTAAGGGATCTATTGCAGCGTTTTCGATAAGTAAGAGTGTCGAACCCAACGAGGAGCAGAAGGTAATAGCAAGTGACTTTTGCAAGGAGATAACTGCAAGCACTGAAAGATAACTTTTTAGGGGTTTTCTTGGTATAAGCAACAGGAAAGTTAAAACGAGCAAAGTAAAAGGCACTGGAGAGTAACGTGTGGCCCAATCCTTTCTGAGAAAAGGAGAGGCCTAGTGACGGGGATCAACCCCGGCAAATCCCATGGTCAGGGACCCTGGGTTAGTCATGAGAGGCGCAGGTTGGACGATAGCTCGTCGGCAAACAGGGAGGCTCGCTCCTGCTCGATATTATTGATTAGGGAGATGCGATTACAGTGGAGGCCAAGGTTGGAGCGCTCAAGGCTAGGGTTACAAGTAAGATTCGATGTCTTTGGTTTCGCCCCTCCCAGCCCTTATATATCGGGCTAGGTCTCGGGGAGTTCATCTACGTGTACAGGTAAACTTTCCTAACCCTAGCTTGCTCCGTACGGCAGGTCTTCGCACCTTCCTTGTGAGTCGAGGACTTCTACGTCGGTGCCATCTAGTAGGCCAAGGCTGTATCTTCATGGGCCTTCTGCCTTCATGGACACCAGATAGGCTCATCCGTAGGAGTCGTGGGGTCACCCCCTCGTCAGTAGCCCCCGAGTGCCTGGGGGACTCAAAGAGTCGCGCAGGGACTCGAGTACATTCATTTGTCGTTTATTGATATGCACGGTTCATCCGTGGGTCGCTGGCAGTCTGGTGGCCATGACAAAACCTTTTTCGAGGGATGCTAAGCTGAAAGGGCCCAAGGAGTCGATGGATCAAGCCTTGGTGAATTGCACTAGGGAAAATACCATAGTAGCCCAATCAAACCCACGTCCCTCGACGTGAGCTTGCAACACTGGTGTCGAGCAAAAGTCTGGCCGCTTTAGGTCTTACGGTGTTCATTTGCCGCAGTAATGTGTGTAGCCTAAGGCGCGTCCGCCCGGCTTATCTATCATGCTCTGCGCATGGGAAAGGTTGGGAGTGAAATCGCTCTTCGGCAAGTCCCAGTCCGGCCGTACTTCACAGCGGGGTCTTACCTACACGCTAATCTTGCGTGGCATCTGGACAAAGTGTATCGTGTTCTAGGAACTGTGTGTTTTTGAGGCGCGGAGCCTTATAGCATTGCACCCGCTTGGAACAAAACATCAAGCGAGCTGTTCACTCATTCACCCGAGAAGCTTTGTTTCGAGTGCTCAGTTGAGGGGTTATTCGCGAGTAATCACTCGAATGCTGCTTCGGCTTTTCAGGTGAGGGAGCACCTGAGACTCTTAGCGCCGTATGGTCTTGGCGAGTGCTTGTTTATCTTACGTCGGGTTGAGGGAGCACCCGAGACTATCATAAGTGCGAGTGTTCAGTCGAGCACGTGGCTAACGTTTAGGTGAGGGAGCACCCGAAACTCTTATGATGTATGCTCCCGATGGGAGTAAGATGTTTTTCTTCCTTCGGGGAAAAAATATCTGAAAGATGGAATCTTTTGGGCCTTGATGGCGTACTGAGTACGCCTTGCTGTGATATGACGTTGGCGTGGTCTTCTGCAATTTGTTTGACCGCTGCGGTCTATCGTGTGAGGTGACTTGGCGTTGTCCCACCGAAATTTTCGCGTCGCGCGATCATGGTCATCTTTTTGCGCGCGTAGTGGGCGGTGTTGTTACTGCGCCGGTTGGATTTTCGATGGTTTTGGCCTCTGTAGGGGATCGTGGCACGTTTTACTGGGCGAAAATGTTGGCCGGTGGCCCTTCTTGCCCGGTTCTTGCGTTAAATACCATGCGGCCGGTGACTTTTAGATTTTACCCAACCGTTGCCTTCTTCCTCTTTCTCTGCTTTCCTTCGTGTTCCTAAGTTTTCATCTTTTTCTCCTCTGTGTGCTGTCGCGAGATCTATGTCCAAGTGCTCCCGCGCTGCCATCGAATCGGCCAAGATGTCGGGCAAGTGGGAGCGGTCCACGTTCGGGGCTGAAGATCTTGATGCGCTGGTTGCTGATGGCGTTGTGGTGGCGGGCGATGCTCTTCTTCCTGGCGATTAGTCGATTCCAGCACCGGCGGCGGACGAGCGGGTATGCTTCCAGGCTTTCTTCCACCGTGGTTTTGCTCTTTCGCTGCATCCTTTCGTTCGGGGCTTGCTTTATTCCTATCGGCTCCAGCTGCATGACCTTACTCCCAATGGGATTTTTCACATTGCGTGTTTTATCACCCTTTGTGAGGCTTTCCTAGGGATTTATCCCCATTGGGGGCTTTGGAGACGCCTTTTAATGTGAAAAGTACGAACTTTGAATACGCCGTGGGTCGAAACATTCATACTTTGACTTAGAGAAGATCGATTTCGTTAGTGGCTGGCGGAAAGGCTGGTTTTATCTGAAGGATCGCTGCGTTGTCGGTCAGCGATTTGGTCTTGCTTCTTTCAATCCAGGCGCACGAGTGGTCAGACAACCTTCGTGGTCTCATTCTCTGACCGAGGTGGAGTCGTCAGTACTGATTCCGTTTTTGGAGAGGATTTCTGTGCTGAAGGATATTTTGACTGGTGGTCAGCTTATCTCTGTTTTTGTGGGGCGGCGAGTTCAACCGTTGCAGCATCGAGACCGCCCTATGTGGCAGTACGAGGGACTCGATGACTCGACGAGATGCTCGCCTGAAGAGCTAGAACCTGATGCCTTGCTGGCTCGTATCCAGCATGTGTACAAGTGCTCTAGTGTTTCCGAGATGCGCCTTGTCCTTCCATATGCTTCTGATCATCTTCCGCCGCCGGTTGGTGCCCATGTTCCTTCGCCTGTATGGTCGAGTACCTAGTTTTGTTTTGTTGTTGACATTGCTTGTTTTGCAGGGCCGTGCTCCAGTTCCGTGTAATCCTCCGCAGCCGGAAGACGCCGATATTCGTGAAGAGCCTGATGCTTCCGCAGCTGAGAATGCTGCGCCGGCTACTAATGCTGAGGTTGTGCTGGTGGAGACCGGAGATAGTGAGGATTCGAGTCCCTTCCGTGTGAAGCGATCATGCCCCTTGGATGATGAAGATCATGCCGCATTAGGTGATGTTGTCCCTTCTGCTGCTCCTTTTGCTGGGCCTTCCCATTCGGTTGTTGCTCCGGCCCTTCCTCCCAAGAGGGCCAGGCTTGGTAGGTTGGGGCGCCCTCGTGGCGCGCGTGTCGGGTAAGATTCTGCTCTATTAGTGCCCGGTTATTTTTCCTTGCTCTTGCGACTGATAAGCTTTATTTTGTAGTGCTGCGCCTGCTCCGGCTGCTTCATGCACCAGCGCGGCTTCTACTGATCTGAAATCAACGAGCTCTGGGGCAGCGGCCAGGCGTCCTGAAGACCACTCGGCTGCCGCTGGTCAATCTGGGCCGACGACGACTCCTGCCGTTTCAACTGCGGGTGTCGTTACCGGCGTCTCCTTCTGGTGTGCCTGGTGATACTTCTCCTGAGCCTAGGTCGACTGGGCTTTGTCCTCCATTCTTTGGCCGTGTTGGTCTGGCGATTGAAGACAAAGCTCGTGCTTTCGATCATGTCTCCAATCTGGTAAGATGATTCCTGTCTCTGTTGCTTCATCATCGGGGGCATGGCAGTGCTCCCGATGGGAGTAGCCCCCGAGGCTAGAAGTAACTGTTTGCAGTTTCTTGTAGCCTTGTCTTTAATTAACACCTGATTGCCTGGTTCTTGCAGCCCGTTTTCCAACACCGTGAGCGGTTGGTTCTTGAAGCTGAGCATTGCCAACGGGCCCATGAGTCTGCCCAAGATGCCCTATCTGTTATGGATGGTGAGCTTTATTCTTTTTGCTCCTGAGCTTTTGGGTACTTCGTCTTTTGTTCTGAGTGCTATCTTTGCCTCGCAGGTCGTCGCCAGGCTGCCGAGAAACAAGCCGAAAAGGCGGAGAAGACTGTTTCCGTTCTCGAGGCTTCCTTGGCTTCCAAGGAGGCGGAGTTGCATGGTCAGCATGAGGAGCTGGTTCGCCTTCGCCAGGCTGAGGATGCGCGTGCGCAGGTGGAGGCAGTCGAGGGCAAACGTCTCCGCGCCTTGGCGGGCTCTCTAGTGTGTAAGTTTGGTGTTCCACTATTACTGTTTCCTCTGTTTGCCCTTGATGACGTTTCTTTGCTTGGTGCAGCTGCTATGGGTTCGAAGCCGATGGAGGCTGCTGCGTCGGGATCTGGAGTTCTCCAAGGTGCTGTTGATGCTGTGGTGGGTTCTGTTGCAGTGGTCGAGGACGTCTGCGCCCGGGCTTCCAATGTTGTGGGTCTTGCGCACGAGCACCTTATGCCGGAAGGTACGAAGGTGCCTGATGGCCTGGGTGCTTGGGTCGCTGCTTTCGTTCCTGATGGAAAAGATATGGTGGAGCTGGTGGCGGAGAGCGTGGTGAGTGGTTCTTCCACGGCCCTTCTCGTCCTTATGGGGCATGGGGTTTCTTTTGACGATTCCTTGGTTGAGACCATTCCGTGCTATTCTGGTGAGCAGGACGACCGAGCCGATAGGCTGGCTCGTCGCCTGCAACAAGTTGTAGATGCTCAGGGTCCCCCTGCCGTAAGTAAGGGGGAGACATAGTAGTGATTTCGCCGTTTGGAAATTTTGTCTGTAATTCCTGACTCTGTTGTGACGGTTGATCTTTTGCAACTTCTATCTGAATGTCTGCTTGGCTGTTCCTCTTGCTGTTTTTGATTTGTTTTGTTCATCCTGCGGTAGGCCGTTCCTGGCTTCCATCGTCCATGGAGTTCGCTGAAGGATGGTGCTCGCGAGGGTGCGTACGAGTCCGTTTGCTTGCGGCTGAAGGACGCTGAGCGGGATATTGTCCGACTGAAGGGGTCCGTGGCCATTCAGCGTACTCGGCGTGAGCGTGCCTAGTCCGTGGTTGAGGGCCTTGCTTCGTGGGTGGTGAAGTTGTCTGACCTCCTGCGGGGTGAGTCTTGCCTCTGCTTGGTTGCTTAATTCCGTTTGGTGGGTTTTCGCCATCTCTGTCTTCATCGTAGTTCTTGACTTTCGAAGTGCTGGCAGGGCGAACTCGGGATGAGGAGAGGGCCGTTCAGTCAGAGATGTCGCGGCTTGATGATCCTAGTGTGCAGGCTAGCAATCCCTTTTGGGCGGATGGGGCTCGTGCTCGAGCGTTTGCGTTTCTTCGTCGCCGAGTTGAGCGGGTATCAGAAGCTCTCGGCTACTGCCAACGGGTGTTGGGTGGTATCCATGCTGAGTTCTATCCGTTGGAGGTAGTTCCTTCGTCCCTTGAGAGGCTTTGTCGCATGTTTTCTCAGCTTGCCGAGTTGCGCCGAGTGATGGACCACCAAATTCGTGCCGGAGCCCGAACTGCTTTGGGCTTGGTCCATAGTCATTGGCCAGGGGTGGATTTTGCTCAGGTGGTGGCGGGTCCTCCAGGTGGTAGGGATCACCCAATGAATGAGCACTACGTGGCCGTAGATAGGCATGCGCTCCAAGTTGTGAGGCGAGTTTGCGAAGAAAACGACCGCCATCTTGGTGCACTTATTAAGGAAAAGTTGGAGCCTAAAGATTAGGTGCTTCCTTTCGTTTTATATGCTTCTTCTTGATTGTACATATCATCTGTATTTGCAGTTGTGTGTGGTGTCTCGGGGGGTGGCTGCTTCGGCGAGCCACCGAGTGCTGAATTTATTTTTGCCGTGATTGCGAAGAACTCCTCGGGGGATGGCTGCTTTAGCGAGTCCTCGAGTGCCAAGTTAGTTTGCCGCGATTGCAGAGGACGCGTCAGGGGGTGGCTACTTTTGGCGAGCCCCCGAGTGTTTAGTTTGCCGCGATTGCGGAAGACGCGTCGGGGGGTGGATACTTTTGGCGAGCCCCCGAGTGTCGAGTTAGTTTACCGCGATTGCGAAGGACGCGTCGGGGGGTGGCTGCTTTGGCGAGCCCCCGAGTGTCGAGTTTAGTATTCCGCGATTGCGGATGACGCGTCGGGGGGTGGCTGCTTTGGCGAGCCCCCGAGTGTCGAGTTAGTTTTCCGCCATTGCGGAGGACGCGTCGGGGGGTGGCTGCTTTGGCGAGCCCCCGAGTGTCGAGTAAGTTTGCCGCGATTGCGGAGGACGTGTCGGGGGGTGGCTGCTTTGGCGAGCCCCCAAGTGTCGAGTAAGTTGGTCGCGATTGCAGAGGACGCGTCGGGGGGTGGCTGCTTTGGTGAGCCCCCGAGTGTCGAGTTAGTTTGCCGCGATTGCGGAGGACGCGTCGGGGGGTGGCTGCTTTGGCGAGCCCCCGAGTGTCGAGTAATTTTGTGGAAAAATATTTATGAAATATCTTTCCTGCTGTTCCTTTACAAATATGAAGAGGGTAGGTTCCCTTGAGAGTGATGATGTAGTGGCTCTAGGGGCCTGGTAGCTTTGTCTCCCACTTCTGGGTTTCTTGGGCGATGTTCCTTTCCTCCTACGGGAGCGCTTCTTCCGCGAGCCCCGTGGTTCTGCTGTCTTGGTGGGCGACAAATGCTTCTGCTATCTTGTGGAATTCTATGTCGCAGCGGTCAGATCTGACGAAACTGCCGCTGATTGTGATGACCCCGTTTGGGCCTGGCATCTTCAGTTTGAGGTAGGCGTAGTGGGGTACGGCCATGAAGCAAGCGAAATGTCGGGACCCGGGGTTAGCGTATGCAAGTCCAGTTAAGGCATAGTCATATGGAGAGCCGAGAACCGTACCCACTTGTCTAAGCAGACAAGGCCAAGCACAGAACGTTCTCGGAAAGCATCGTACGTGAGGGGCATCCCATCTAGGCCGGATGATCAACTGAGATGGGTCCTCATCGTCCGCACACAAGTCTAATGATATGGGTGGTGAACTCCCATATTCAAAGACAAGTCGCCTCAACCATACTATCGACTATCTCATAACTCTTACATAGACTTACTCCAGCCCGTTCACTTAGTCGGGGTCTAGGGCGGGCTCGATCATACCACAAAGTGTGCACGAGACAGAGTCTCGAACAATCGCATCGCGATGCCCCAAGCTGCGCACATCTAAGGGCCACTTGGTGTATGAAAGACCGCCAGCCAGAACACAACTAAGGTCTCGAAAACCCATACAAAGACATGCATGTTATAAACATACACGCAGCACACATGCCGTGTATGAACAGCAGGTACCATTGCAATTCTCTACAAAGTGTACATTTTATTTATAACTCTTATAGAGTGCACACAGAGATCACATACATGTGATCCAACATTACATTACAAGCGGAAGCAAATTATGTCTGAGTACAGACAAGTTTAACAAATGGATTAAGAAGCCTTATTTAAACACAAAGCCCTCCACGAGGGAACCAGTCGTCTGACTGGGACTAAACTAGTTTGTCTTCAGTTGTCCAGCTCGATGAAGAAGCCACCTTCGGGGTCAGTGGCATCATCTAAAACATAGATTAAGCAAACGTGAGTACAAAGTCGTATTCAGCAGGACTTACATAGGAGCTATACTACTCATGCATATGTGTCAAGATAAAGGGAGGTGGGGTTCATTTGCAGAAGTGCCAGCGTTGACTTGGCTAATCCTGAACTACGAATACCAGACTTTGAGGTAAGAAGCGTACACGAGTCCACTACTTTCTCCAATCAATACACCACTATGGTGCCTTCCTCGACTTCCCCACGAGAAAGCACGCCATAGCACTCACACTTATCTTGGTGTGTTTTAGAAGTATCCGGTTCAAGTTATCTAGTAATCAAGCTAAGCTTTCCAAGCAGTCCATAACCGCGGACGCGGCTATTCGAATAGTTTTGTTAACCTTGCAAGGGTGTACCGCTACACACACATGATCATCATTTACCGCCTTTGATCTCGACACCATTCAAGGGGTGCCAGCGAGGATGCTCACCACAACTGTTACCTCATAGCCGATCTAGTCCGAGAAAGCCGCCTACTTGGGTTGGTTACCACAATCGTGAACCCGGCCGGTTTACTGAAGTGGACCCAAGTGATGTGTGCGTGGTGCATAAGCCGGTCTCGGATGAGCCGTTCTCTCACTTAGCAACCAGGCCACTGACCTACCAGAACTCCGAACTATTGCGACATCTGGACATCGAAAGGGATGAGTTAGTAAGTTGAGAGGGGTCAGTGAGCCCAATGTGTGGTTGTACTCTTCATCTTGGATCACCACACAAGAACTCGTACTAGGGCGGTGTTCAACGAGACAACCCACTCTGTACTCCTACACAGCCTCTCATCGTTCACCTTGTATTAGGGTCGATTCACCAACACTTTTCTACCATCATCAACGTGATCATTCCCATCCCGACTCACATCACAGTACAACATGGTATCATACTAAGCATGCAATAAGCGATAACATTGCAGGGGCCACATGATATCAAACAACTCCTACATTTGCTAGGATTGTGGTTTGCTTACTACTGTGACAAAATGATAGGTCATGCAAAGGAATGGGTTCATCTATGCGGTAGAAACGAAGCATGGTGATCATCCTAAACAATGCATAAGCGAGACATGAGAGGGAAGTGGGATTTTATCGACATGATCAATGGGGGTTTGCTTGCCTTGCTGACGAGGTTCGGGTTCGGGGTCTTCAACGAAGGTTGCAACCTCTTGCTCCGGTACCACGTCTATCAGCAACATGACAATCATAGGATCAACAGAATGTACAATGCACAATCACATGAATAATATTGAAAGGGTGATGTTCATGGTACTGATGTGTTGATCATTCCATTTAAATGGAGTATATTGCAAATTGAATTGCAAAGTCAAACTCCACATTTGAATTCAACATTAACCAAGTTATATGTGATATAGTTTGATCATTTTGAAACAAATTCAAATGTGTATGATATGCCTCTGATGTGTGATTGAAATGTAGCATGTTGCCATGGTTCAAGTTGCAAAAATATTTGATTTGAATTTGATTTAATTCCATTTAAATCAAATAGCAAATGCTACTGATCACATTTTAAATTCAACTCAAACAGAGTTGAAAGTTGCATATTTGGAAAGATAATTTTCTCCTGGTCATTTTTCATATATTATTTGTCCAATTTGGAGTTAATATGAATTTTCTATGAATTTCCAAAGTTTGGGGTATTTTCTGGATTTTCTGGAATTCTTTTAATTCATTTTGACTTTCTGGAAATTCATAAAACGATTTATTGCGCAAGTGCTGACGTCAGGGGGGGGCTGACATGTGGGGTCACCTTGTCAGTGACTGGGTTAACTAACCCGTGGGTTAAATTAATCCAGTGGCTTAATTAAGCCACTGGGCCCATTGGTCAGTGACCCAGGGGGTCACTAACTAGGTGATTAGTGGGGGGGGGGGGGCTTGGGCTAACACGCCGGCGGCTAAACGCCGGCGACTGGAGTCACGGCGGCGCTGCACGGGAATGCAAATCCGGCCACGGGAGGGGAAACGGAGGGCACCGGCTTGCTCCTGGAGGTCTTCCGCGTCGTCTGTAAGTAACAGGGGGTCACGGGGAGGTCGGGAGCGACGACGGCGACGACTCCGGCGGAAACAGTGAACCGGCGAGGTCGTAGATGACGTTGTGGTGCACGGTTGGAGTTGATTCGGGGCTCGTTCGAATGCTAGCACGTGCAGGAGTCAAACGCGTGCACTGGGGGTTCACGACAAGAACTGGAGCGAGGAGGACGAGGACCATGGCGGCGACGAGCTCCTGCGTCCATGGCGGATCCGGCTAGAAGAAGCAAACGAGGGGGAGAAGTGAGGGGTTCCGGCCGTGAGCTCACCCTGAATCTATCTGGAGTGGTGGCTTGCTCGGGGAGGCGCTGGAGCTGCCGGAATTTGAAGTCGATCCACGGCGGCCGGCGATGAAGACGACGAAGCTAGCGAGCTCGTGGAGGCGTCCTGCTCCGATTCCTTTCGCAGGTCGATGAAGACGACAACGAGGAGCACGGTGGACTTGCTGGCTTGAGCTCTAGGGCACGGTGGCCACGCGGGGGCTCGACGGCGCTCCGGCGTTCTTCTCGGGCGACGACGAAACGGGCGAGAGAGGAGGGGAGGGAGCTCGTGGAGGGGGGGAATGGACTGCGGAGGCTGCGGGGAGTCTCCAGGTGCGAGAAGAAGCCACGGGGAGGCCTGGAAGCTCCTCGACGGCGACGTGTCGTCCCCGGCTAGCTCGGTGGCATTCCACCGAGCAGCTTGGAGGCGCGGGAGGGGGAAGAAGACGCCCCTGCCCCTGTGGGCCGGCTGGGCTGGGGTGGGCTGACTTCGCCTGGGCGTCAGGTAAGGATTTCTGACTTCTTTTCTATTTTTCTTTTCTGACATTTGTTCTGTTTAGCTAAAATAAATAGCTAAACATTTTATTAAATGCTGAAAACTTTTATGTGGCCTCATAATAATATAGACTAGCCACTCATAAACTTTCAACATTTTTAAAATTCAAAAGATTTGAATTTTAAATCAAATAGGGGTATTTCTTTAATTCCAAGGCACTGTTTGAATATTTGAAAAATCTATGAGCATGGGATGGGTCCCACATCACTTGATATGTGATCACACTCATTTATAAGACTTTTCAAAAATCTAACATGAATTTTTGGAGAAGATTTTTATCTGGCCTTTTGAATTAATTCATCTGGGGGGTTCCTTCTCCCATTTTGATTTTGAAGTTGATTTCCTTTGAAAATTTTGACATGATGCAAGGTTACTTGATCCTAGCACATTACCTAACAGAGGGTTCTGACAACTCGCCCCCACTCAACAGAATCTCGTCCCGAGATTCAGGAGTATGCGGGAGGAAGGTGGGGTACTCGGCAATGAGACGGTCTTCTCTTTCCCACGTAGCTTCTCTTTCAGAGTGGTGTGACCATTGCACTTTCAGAAACCTAATCTTCTGACGACGAGTGACACGCTCTGCGGAATCAAGAATACGAACGGGGTATTCTCGAGAAGAAAGGTCATCTTGGAGATCAAGTGTTTCATGGTCGACTTCGCGGATGGGGTCCTTGAAGCAACGCCTGAGTTGTGACACATGGAATACATCATGTACTTGGGAGAGGTGCGGAGGTAGTTCAAGTTGGTAGGCAACTTCTCCACGTTTAGCAATAATGCGGAATGGTCCGATGTAACGTGGGGCCAACTTGCCTTTGATACCGAAACGTTGGGTTCCCTTCAGAGGAGTAACCCGAAGGTAAGCCTTCTCATCCAGATTGTAGCTCTCTTGCCTATGATGACGATCATAGTAGCTTTTCTGACGAGACTGGGCTGCTTTCAATTGATCACGAACAATGCGAACTTGCTCTTCTGCTTCCTTGATCATATCTGGTCCAAAGAATTGTCTTTCACCGGTTTCTGACCAGTTTAAAGGTGTTCGACATCGTCGTCCATATAGGAGTTCAAAAGGAGCCATGTTCAGACTAGATTGAAAACTATTGTTATAAGCAAATTCGGCAAATGGAAGAGACTTCTCCCAATTCTTTCCGAATGAGATAACACAAGCTCTGAGCATGTCTTCAAGAATTTGGTTAACCCTTTCGACTTGACCGCTAGACTGAGGATGGAAAGTTGTACTAAAGGAGAGATGAGTTCCCATAGCATTCTGAAAGCTTCCCCAAAATCTAGAGGTAAAAAGGCTACCACGATCAGAATTGATTTCCAAAGGAACACCATGAAGGGATACAATTCTAGAGATGTACAAGTCTGCTAACTGGCTAGCAGTTATTGACTCGCGAACCGGAAGGAAATGAGCAACTTTGGAAAGCCTATCTATGACAACGAAGATGGCATTGTTTCCTTTCTGGGTTCTTGGAAAGCCGGTGATGAAGTCCATACCGACTTTGTCCCATTTCCACTCGGGAATAGACAAAGGTTGAAGTGTACCAGCAGGTCTTTGATGTTCTGCCTTAATGCGACGACAAACATCACATTCGGCAACAAATTGAGCAATGTCTCTCTTCATCCTAGTCCACAAAAATCTCTGGCGTAGATCTCGGTACATTTTTGTGCTACCGGGATGAATTGAGAGGGGTGTGTCATGGGCTTCCTTGAGGATGAGTTGCCTTAGTTCCTTATTCTTAGGTACTACCAAACGATTTTCAAAGAATACCGTTCCTTTGCTATCTGTGGAGAAACATTTAGCAACTCAGCTAGCAATGTTCTCCTTGATCCGGCGAACACCTTGTGCACGCCTTTGGGCAACTATAATTTGATCCTCAAGAGTTGGTTTCGCCACCAAGGTAGAAAGATAGCCATGAGGAACAATCTCAAGATTGAGCTTGCGAAAGTCCTCATGAAGAAGGGGTTGATACTGTTGTAACATGAGGTTGTTACAATACGACTTACGACTTAGTGCATCAGCCATGACATTGGCCTTGCCTGGGGTGTAAGAAATTACTACGTCCTAATCATTTATCAACTCAATCCAGCGTCTTTGCCTGAGATTAAGATCTGGCTGGGTGAAAATATATTTGAGGCTTTGGTGGTCGGAATAAATCTCGCAACGGTTACCAAGGAGGTAATGCCGCCAAGTTGTTAGGGCATGAACTACGGCAGCGAGTTCAAGGTCATGGGTAGGATAGTTCTCTTCATGTGGCCGCAATTGGCGTGAAGCATAAGCTACCACATGTAGATCTTGCAGAAGTATGCATCCTAACCCTTGCCGTGATGCGTCACAATAGATCTCGAAATCCTTTTTGGTGTCTGGAGGTGCAAGTACGGGTGCAGAAGTCAATCTTCTTTTTAGCTCTTGAAAGCTTTCCTCACACTTGGGAGTCCATAGGAATTTCTTATCTTTCTAGAGGAGTTCAGTTAGAGGCTTTGCAACTTTAGAAAAGTTCTCGACGAAGCGACGGCAATAGCTGGCTAGGCCAAGAAAACTTCTAACTTGCTTAACCGATTCAGGTGGAGTCCAGTCAAGGACGGCCTGAACTCTCTCGGGATTCACAGCAATGCCTTTTGCAGAAATCACGTGGCCTAAGTAGGTCACTTCTGGTAGCCAAAATTCACACTTGGAGAATTTAGCATACAGGCGATGCTCTCTAAGTTTCATCAATACCATCCTTAGGTGTTCGGCATGTTCTTCTTCGTTCTTCGAGTATATAAGGATGTCATCGAGGTAAACCACGACGAACTGGTCCAAATACTCCATGAAGATCGAGTTCATCATGCGTGAGAAAGTGGCGGGGGCATTGGTTAAACCAAAGGACATGACGGTGTACTCGTAAAGACCATAACGAGTAGTAAAAGCCGTTTTGGGAATGTCCTCGTTTCGGATTTTGATTTGATGATAACCTAATCTCAAATCCATCTTGGAGAAGACAGAGGATCCTGCAAGTTGATCATAAAGATCATTGATCCTGGGCAGTGGGTACTTGTTCTTTATCGTCGCTAAATTTAGCGGGTGATAGTCTACGCACATCCTTTCTGTTCCATCTTTCTTCGTTACGAACAGAACAGGGCAACCCCATGGCGATGAGCTAGGGCGGATGAAGCCTTTCTCCAACAAAGCTTCCAGTTGGGTTTTAAGCTCAGCTAACTCACGTGGGGCCATTTTGTATGGGCGTCTAGAAATTGGTGCGGTTCCTGGGGCAAGATCTACAATGAACTCTACGCATCTGTCGGGTGGCATTCCCGGCAGCTCTTCAGGAAAGACATCCGGGAAGTCACGAACCACCGGAATATCTTCAAGTTCGGGAAGGGGAAGTACATTCAAGGAATGCACTTGGGTTCTTGTTCTGGGTGAGGTATAGTTGACGGTTTGGCCTGAAGGGTGGGTGAGTTTCACGGATTTGCCTTTGCGATCCAGGTAGGCATTCTGTCTTGATAGCCAATCCATGCCAAGGATGACATCAATGTCTGAAGACTTGAGGGCTATGAGTGAAGCAAGGAATACTAAACCCTCAATTGCAATTTGATTACCATGGCTCACTCTATTAGTTTGCCATCTTGACCCTGGAGTTTGAATAATCATTGGGGTGGACAATTCAACAAAAGATAACTCATGGCGAAGTGCATAACTTTCCGACATGAATGAATGAGATGCTCCTGGGTCGAAAAGAACGGAAGTAGGAACAAAATTGACTAGGAGCGTACCAAGAATGACGTCAGTGGTGTCGTCAGTCTCTTCGGCGGCGATTTGGTTCACACGTCCACGAGTGGCGGGAGGAGCGGGTTTGGCGGTGTAGACCTTCTGGGGTGGCTTGCCACGACCATTGTTGTTGTTGCCTCCGGCACATGGTGGAGCATTCTGGTGTTGGAGCTGGTTCTGGGGACACTCACGAGAGTAGTGGCCTGCCTGACCACACTTGTAACAGGCTCCGAAAACAGTGCGTGGAGCTGGGTTGTTTGGTGGAGCTGGGTGGAACTGGGTTGGTGGACGAGGCGCCACATAGGATGGCCTCGGTGGGTTGTTCTGGCGGAACATGCTGTTTGGGATCCAGATCTTGCGCTTCTGGGAGCCAGAACTGGATGAACCATCATCTCTGGGGTGTTTGCGAAAGTCGTTGGGGGTGTTCATGTCCTCTGCTTTGATGGCCTTGTTGACAAGGACCTGGAATGTGGCAAAGTCATGAAGGTTGAGCTCACGACGAAGCCCAGCGTTGAGGCCATGACGGAACCTCTCTTGCTTCTTGGAGTCGGTGGAAACTTCTTCGGTAGCATAACGAGCAAGTCGGTTGAACTCACGACTAAACTCGTAAACAGTCCTTCTGCCTTGAGTGAGGTTGCAGAACTCCTCACGCTTGCGGTCCATAAGACCCTTGGGAATGTGGTGCTCGCGGAAGGACGTGCAGAATTCTTCCCAAGATGCAGGTGGTCCAACGGGACGCATATTCAGAAAGTTCTCCCACCAAGAACTAGCTGCACCTTCGAGGTGATAGGTGGCATAGCTGACCTTGTCACCAGTTGCAACACGGCCTGCTTGGAGCTTCCTCTCGATGCTGTGAAGCCAGTCATCGGCGTCAAGGGGCTCGGTGGAGTAACTGAAAACCGGGGGATGAAGCCGGATGAAGTCGTTCAGGGACACCAACTCATTGCGCTGCTGAGTGGTGTTGCGAGCAATGACCTCCAACAGATGGTGAGAGTGTCGGCGCTTCCTCTCGACTTCCATCAGAACCTGTGCCATCATGGGTGGGGGTGGAAGGTTGCCTTCCTCCTGATCATTCCCACGACCTTGGTTACGACCAACCTGGCCACGGGTTCCTTGAGACATCCTGAAGGTGAAAAACAAAAGTCAAACAGAGTTGATTTGAAGAGTCTAAACAAGGTATTGAAGTACTGGAAGGATTACAGAGCAAAGGAAGTAATCATCTTGACAACATGGTGATAGAGCATACAAGCCATATATTCACAAGCTGTCATACAAACCATACATCATTTTAGTACAAGCACTAAGCTAATACAAACGTGATGAAGATGATACATCCTTCAGAGGCACTCTGACTTCCTATACATTATTTATCTAAGCCTCTGGAACTTAGAAACCTTGCATACAATACACTAAGATACTATTACATCATCACTAAGTAAGACCACAGGCGGTCTCACTCATCTCCATCTCCATAGTAGTCCTCGTAAAAGTTACCCGCGTATCCCGGTAGCTGGAGGTGACCATCGGAAAACACGGAGGCTTGTGGACCCTGATATCCATTTGGGAAAGGATGGGGCCTAGGTCCAGCGTAGGGTGGAAGCAAAGGACCATGGGGTGGAAAAATTCCTCCAATCTCGGGCCAAGCAACTCGAGAAGGCATCTGGGTCCTCACTGGATAGATCGCATCATGCTCAACTGATCCCACGCTCACAAAGGGTGCCAAAAGTGTCAGTGCTCGATACAGACGAACACGGGTGGCGTGGAGCTCGAAACGGAGAGCGCGTGCATCACGATCTCTGTCACTAGCAAACCTAGCAGTCATCTGAAGTGCGGGATCCTCTGCAGAGTGATCTGAGTAGAGTCCGGTGTAATATCCCTCTTCTCCTGGAAGTGCAGCAGGGATATAGCGGAAAGAAGTCTCTCTCAGCAAAGTGTGCTCCTCTCTCAGCAGTGTCATACATGAGTATGCAGCATCCTGCACAGCCATGTTATCGGTAATGCCAATGCCATGTCCAAAATGGATAGGCTGAGTGACTCCAACGTGGTGCGGATAGATCCGGACAATGCAGTGGAACTGCGTCTGGTTGAAGTTGTGAAACTGCTCCTCGATGGTGTACTCAGGGTACCACCGATAACCCACATAGGACATCATCTCGATCAACGTGGCGGGATGGCCACGCACACCGAGGCACCTCGTCAAACGAAAAATCTGCCGAGGGGGAAGATCTGCCATCTGAAACAGAAAGGAGTTTGCAAATGCATCAGATTATGAGATAAACCTGGAATGACTCGGACAGCATAACGACTGTAATTGTAAGAAATGACAATTTCTTCTAACAGGGAAACAACACTTACATATGATGTAATAAAACAGGGAGCATAACCACTCTAACAAACCGATCACAACTTTCCTACGGCTATGAGGAAGAAAACAACGAGATGTTCTAATCAGACAGAGGAGAGCCTAGTCCTATCTTCCCGTAGAATAAGATGAGGGTGACTCAGAACTCAGAACGAAGGGGGTAAGGAAAAAAAAGAAGCCTTACGTTGTCCCCTTATATACCCAGAGGAACTATATAACTATAGCAAGCTAGACTCAACTTCGGCCAAGGCTACTAGTCCTACAGTCAGTCCTGCTCTGATACCAAGTCTGTCGGGACCCGGGGTTAGCGTATGCAAGTCCAGTTAAGGCGTAGTCATATGGAGAGCCGAGAACCGTACCCACTTGTCTAAGCAGACAAGGCCAAGCACAGAACGTTCTCGGAAAGCATCGTACGTGAGGGGCATCCCATCCAGGCCGGATGATCAACTGAGATGGGTCCTCATCGTCCGCACACAAGTCTAATGATATGGGTGGTGAACTCCCATATTCAAAGACAAGTCGCCTCAACCATACTATCGACTATCTCATAACTCTTACATAGACTTACTCTAGCCCGATCACTTAGTCGGGGTCTAGGGCGGGCTCGATCATACCACAAAGTGTGCACGAGACAGAGTCTCGAACAATCGCATCGCGATGCCCCAAGCTGCGCACATCTAAGGGCCACTTGGTGTATGAAAGACCGCCAACCAGAACACAACTAAGGTCTCGAAAACCCATACAAAGACATGCATGTTATAAACATACACGCAGCACACATGCCTTGTATGAACAGCAGGTACCATTGCAATTCTCTACAAAGTGTACATTTTATTTATAACTCTTATAGAGTGCACACAGAGATCACATACATGTGATCCAACATTACATTACAAGCGGAAGCAAATTATGTCTGAGTACAGACAAGTTTAACAAATGGCTTAAGAAGCCTTATTTAAACACAAAGCCCTCCACGAGGGAACCAGTCGTCTGACTGGGACTAGACTAGTTGGTCTTCAGAAGTCCAGCTCGATGAAGAAGCCACCTTCGGGGTCAGTGGCATCATCTAAAACATAGATTAAGCAAACGTGAGTACAAAGTCGTATTCAGCAGGACTTACATAGGAGCTATACTACTCATGCATATGTGTCAAGATAAAGGGAGGTGGGGTTCATTTGCAGAAGTGCCAGCGTTGACTTGGCTAATCCTGAACTACGAATACCAGACTTTGAGGTAAGAAGCGTACACGAGTCCACTACTTTCTCCAATCAATACACCACTATGGTGCCTTCCTCGACTTCCCCACGAGAAAGCACGCCATAGCACTCACACTTATCTTGGTGTGTTTTAGAAGTATCCGGTTCAAGTTATCTAATAATCAAGCTAAGCTTTCCAAGCAGTCCATAACCGCGGACGCGGCTATTCGAATAGTTTTGTTAACATTGCAAGGGTGTACCACTACACACACATGATCATCATTTACCTCCTTTGATCTCGACACCATTCAAGGGGTGCCAGCGAGGATGCTCACCACAACTGTTACCTCATAGCCGATCTAGTCCGAGAAAGCCGCCTACTTGGGTTGGTTACCACAATCGTGAACCCGGCCGGTTTACTGAAGTGGACCCAAGTGATGTGTGCGTGGTGCATAAGCCGGTCTCGGATGAGCCGTTCTCTCACTTAGCAACCAGGCCACTGACCTACCAGAACTCCGAACTATTGTGACATCTGGACATCGAAAGGGATGAGTTAGTAAGTTGAGAGGGGTCAGTGAGCCCAATGTGTGGTTGTACTCTTCATCTTGGATCACCACACAACAACTCGTACTAGGGCGGTGTTCAACGAGACAACCCACTGTGTACAACTACACAGCCTCTCATCGTTCACCTTGTATTAGGGTCGATTCACCAACACTTTTCTACCATCATCAACGTGATCATTCCCATCCCGACTCACATCACAGTACAACATGGTATCATACTAAGCATGCAATAAGAGATAACATTGCAGGGGCCACATGATATCAAACAACTCCTACATTTGCTAGGATTGTGGTTTGCTTACTACTGTGACAAAATGATAGGTCATGCAAAGGAATGGGTTCATCTATGCGGTAGAAACGAAGCATGGTGATCATCCTAAACAATGCATAAGCGAGACATGAGAGGGAAGTGGGATTTTATCGACACGATCAATGGGTGTTTGCTTGCCTTGCTGACGAGGTTCGGGTTCGGGGTCTTCAACGAAGGTTGCAACCTCTTGCTCCGGTTCCACGTCTATCAGCAACATGACAATCATAGGATCAACAGAATGTACAATGCACAATCACATGAATAATATTGAAAGGGTGATGTTCATGGTACTGATGTGTTGATCATTCCATTTAAATGGAGTATATTGCAAATTGAATTGCAAATTCAAACTCCACATTTGAATTCAACATTAACCAAGTTATGTGTGATATAGTTTGATCATTTTGAAACAACTTCAAATGTGTATGATATGCCTCTGATGTGTGATTGAAATGTAGCATGTTGCCATGGTTCAAGTTGCAAAAATATTTGATTTGAATTTGATTTAATTCCATTTAAATCAAATAGCAAATGCTACTGATGACATTTTAAATTCAACTCAAACAGAGTTGAAAGTTGCATATTTGGAAAGATAATTCTCTCCTGATCATTTTTCATATATTATTTGTCCAATTTGGAGTTAATATGAATTTTCTATGAATTTCCAAAGTTTGGGGTATTTTCTGGATTTTCTGGAATTCTTTTAATTCATTTTTATTTTCTGGAAATTCATAAAACGATTTATTGCGCAAGTGCTGACGTTAGGGGGGGGCTGACATGTGGGGTCACCTTGTCAGTGACTGGGTTAACTAACCCGTGGGTTAAATTAATCCAGTGGCTTAATTAAGCAACTGGGCCCACTGGTCAGTGACCCAGGGTGTCACTAACTAGGTGATTAGTGGGGGGGGCTTGGGCTAACACGCCGGCGGCTAAACGCCGGCGACTGGAGTCACGGCGGCGCTGCACGAGAATGCGAATCCGGCCACGGGAGGGGAAACGGAGGGCACCGGCTTTCTCCTGGAGGTCTTCCGCGTCGTCTGGAAGTAACAGGGGGTCACGGGGAGGTCGGGAGCGACGACGGCGACGACTCCGGCGGAAACAGTGAACCGGCGAGGTCGTAGATGACGTTGTGGTGCACGGTTGGATTTGATTCGGGGCTCGTTCGAACGCTAGCACGTGCAGGAGTCAAACGCGTGCACTGGGGGTTCACGACGAGCACTGGAGCGAGGAGGACGACGACCATGGCGGCGACGAGCTCTTGCATCCATGGCGGATCCGGCTAGAGGAAGCAAACGAGGGGGAGAAGTGAGGGGTTCCGGCCGTGAGCTCACCCTGAATCTATCTGGAGTGGTGGCTTGCTCGGGGAGGCGCTGGAGCTGCCGGAATTTGAAGTCGATCAACGGCTGCCAGCGATGAAGACGACGAAGCTAGCGAGCTCGTGGAGGCGTCCTGCTCCGATTCCTTTCGCAGGTCGATGAAGACGACGACAAGGAGCACGGTGGACTTGCTGGCTTGAGCTCTAGGGCACGGTGGCCACGCGGGGGCTCGACGGCGCTCCGGCGTTCTTCTCGGGCGACGACGAAACGGGCGAGAGAGGAGGGGAGGGAGCTCGTGGAGGGGGGGAATGGACTGCGGAGGCTGCGGGGAGTCTCCAGGTGTGAGAAGAAGCCACGGGGAGGCCTGGAAGCTCCTCGACGGCGACGTGTCGTCCCCGTCTAGCTCGGTGGCATTCCACCGAGCAGCTTGGAGGCGCGGGAGGGGGAAGAAGACGCCCCTGCCCCTGTGGGCCGGCTGGGCTGGGGTGGGCTGACTTCGCCTGGGCGTCAGGTAAGGATTTCTGACTTCTTTTCTATTTTTCTTTTCTGACATTTGTTCTGTTCAGCTAAAATAAATAGCTAAACATTTTATTAAATGCTAAAAACTTTTATGTGGCCTCATAATAATATAGACTAGCCACTCATAAACTTTCAACATTTTTAAAATTCAAAAGATTTGAATTTTAAATCAAATAGGGGTATTTCTTTAATTCCAAGGCACTGTTTGAATATTTGAAAAATCTATGAGCATGGGATGGGTCCCACATCACTTGATATGTGATCACACTCATTTATAAGACTTTTCAAAAATCTAACATGAATTTTTGGAGAAGATTTTTATCTGGCCTTTTGAATTAATTCATCTGCGGGGTTCCTTCTCCCATTTTGATTTTGAAGTTGATTTCCTTTGAAAATTTTGACATGATGCAAGGTTACTTGATCCTAGCACATTACCTAATAGAGGGTTCTGACACGAAAGCTGGCCGCCCGAGGATTGCGTGGTATTGCGACTTCCAATCGACCACTTCGAAGTCGAGTGTTTCCTTGCGGAAGTTTGTCGCGTTCCCGAAGACTACCTCCAGGCTTATCCTCCCGAGGGGGTAGACTGCTTTTCCTGGTACGATCCCGTGGAAGGTTGTTCCTGAGGATTTGAGTGCGTTGTTTTGGATGAGCATGTCGTCGAGTGTTCTGGTGAAGATAATGTTGATCCCACTGCCGCCATCCATGAATACTCACGACATGTCGTAATTTCCGATTCTGGCCTCGAGTACCAGCGCGGCGTGCCTTGGTTGGGGGACGACTGGTGGGTGGTCGTCCCGGGAGAAGGAGATTTCTGTCTCCGACCCACGCAGATACTCTGGGACGGCTTGGTTTGCGGAGGTTGCCAGGAAGACTTGTCTGGTGACTTGTTTCTGCTGCCTGTTGGAAGGTCTGCCTTCTTGTATCATGTAGATCCTCCCATGGGCTTCTGGGTATTAGTTTTCTTCTTCCGGCGTCCTTTGCCGTTCCTGGATGGCGGCCACCTGTCTTGTTGGCAGAGGGGGGCTGGTGGTGCGCCGTGGGCGACTGGCCCAACTGCTATGCTTGCGAGAGGTCGTGCTACTGCGACCGAGGAGCGGCTTTTCTCTTCGGCCAACTCATTGAAGCTTCGACAGTTACTGAGGGTGTGGGATGATTTGATCTCTCCTCGCTCGTTTCTGAATCCGTGTAAAGAGCACGGTCCATCGATTTGTTCTTTGGCGGAGCGGAATGTGCGAGTGCCGTCGCTTGGCTGTCTTATCCGCCATTCTCGTCTTTGAGCCTGGGGCTCGTCTTCTGGGTTGGCTCGGCGCTGTGGTCTGTTGTCATCATGGTGCCTGCCGTTCCGGTCGTCTGAGAAACCGGCGGCGACCATGTCAGGTCCTCTATCGTTTTAGAAGTTCCGTCTAGGTCGCTTCCTTCTTCTGTCGTCTCCCCTATCTCCGTTGTCGTCGTAGTCGTACTCTGATCGTGCAGTGTGGGTTTCTGTTTCGTTACGAACAGAATCTTCTCCGTCCGCCCAGTTGTTGGCTAGTTCTAGCAGCCGTGCGAGTGTTCGGACTTTCATCTGTCCGAGCTTCTCTTTAAATTCAACGCGTTGAAGACCTCGTCAGAATGCGTCGATCGCACTCTCGTCCGAGATGTCTTCTGCTGAATTCTTGAGTATCGTCCATCGCTGGATGTATGCTCGCAGGGCCTCCCTTGTTCCTTGTTTGCATTCCCGCAGCTCCTCGAGTGAGGCTGGTCGCTTGTCTGTCGATTTGAAGTTTTCTATGAAGGCTCCTCGGAACTGGCTCCAGGACCTGATGGATCCGCGCCGAAGATTTTTCAGCCAGTGTCGAGCGGAGCTCTTGAGCATGAGCTATACGTACTGCATCGCCGTGACATTGGTCCCTCTTTGAAACTTGACCGTTGTTAGGTAGTCATCGAGCCATGCCTCCGGCTCCTCGAGTCCTTTGTACTTTAGAGTCGTGGAGTTCAGTTTGAACCCGTTGGGCATGCGCGTCTCACGTATGGCACGTGTGAAGCAGAGTGCTCCGCATGGCTCGATTTCCTCGTCGGAAGTCTCTTCCTCCGAGTACTGCTCGCGTGCTGCGCTTCTTCGCCTGCTGCGGTTGACTCTGTTCTGCGTGATGTCTTCTCGCGCATCTCGCCGAGTGCTGCGGCGTCTGCCGTTGTCGTTGTTGTCGCGTTTCTTGTGCTTGTCGGAGCGCCTGCGTCTGTCGTCGTTACTGTCGCTGTCGTCGTCGTCGTCTGGCGAACTGGGGTCCCTGTCCGGTGTCCGCTCGCGAGTCTGCCGCTTTGCTCTGGATTTTTTAGGTACCAAGGCGCCGATAGCGTCCTTCATTACCTGCAGAGCTATGGAAGTGTAGCGATCCGTTTTACCCTTTCTGCTTTTCTAGGCACGGGACAGGTAGTCTTGGGCGCTTATGAGTGCTTCCGCCGGAGTGAGAGGCTCCTCTTCGTCGTCGTCTTCCTCTGACCTGAAGTCGTCTTCCAGTTTCCGCAGTACTCTCGTCCTTTCTGTTTTCCGCAGGTTGTTGAGTTTTGATCTATTGCGGATGGGGGAGTCGCGACCTGGCGAGTCACTTCTGGGATATTGTCTGCGGCTGCCTTTCCTTTCGGGTTCCGCTTTGGCTTGCTTCTCCATGGCTAGGCGCCACTGTCTCGTCTGCTTTGTTAGTTCTCCCTCTAGCTTGTTGTATACCCTTAGCTCGTCTCTTGTGGCGTCTGATGGTAGTAACCCGCCGCGGGCGACTGCTTCTTTTACCATTTCCATCGATTCCTTGGACAAGTATATTTTTTCTTTGGATGATTCGCCCGCCGCTGCAACCGGGATTTGCTGCCTGCTGCGCGATGGCTGGCTGCCCTGGCCAGGTGCTTGCTGTTTGTTGCTTCGCAGCTGACTGCTTTTTTGATTGCTTGGTCCTTGCTCCACCGGGACTTTCTTTGGTATGGTTCCCGGTTCTCCTAGCTGTACGACCATCTGACTGGTGTGGCCAGGGCCAGCCGCCCTATTGGTGGTTGGGGTGTCTTGTCGAGTACTCGGGTCGTCGGCTCGCCCGTTGTTAACTGACGTTGATGTGCCGACTTCTTCCATGAACACCTGCGATGGTGCCCTTGCCGTTTCCTTGCCGATGTGTGCGATCGTGCTTCTCTATGCTGGGGCTTCACTCGAGCGGTCGCGAGTAGCGTGGAGCCGTGAGTTGGGTGCGTAGCTACAACCGCCAGATGGATCATCCGTACGGGCGGCATCCGCTATGGTCGTTGCTGTAGATGTTGCTGTCAGCGCACGGGTGTCGTCGATGAGGCGGAGGGTACCCCAGTGGTTGATGTAGATCTGGTACTCTCCGAAGATCATATTGATGCGGAGCGTAGGTCGGTGAAGACTGGTATGAAGGCTGGGAGGTGGGCCGTGAATCCGAGGGACTCGAACAGGTTGGATCTTGCCGGAGCCGCCGAGTCGATGAGTTCTGGTGGTGATGAGGCCACCGAGATCCCGTTTCCAACCTGGGCGGTTCCCACAGACGGTGCCAATTGACGGGGATCAACCCTGGAAAATCCCATGGTCAGGGACCATGCGTTAGTCATGAGAGGCGCAGGTTGGACGATAGCTCGTCGGCAAACAGGGAGGCTTGCTCCTGCTCGATATTATTGATTGGGGAGATGCGATTACAGTGGAGGCCAAGGCTGGAGCGCTCAAGGCTAGGGTTACAAGTAAGATTTGATGTCTTTGGTGTCGCCCCTCCCATCCCTTATATATCGGGCTAGGTCTCGGGGAGTTCATCTATGTGTACAGGTAAGCTTTCCTAACCCTAGCTTGCTCCGTACGGCAGGTCTTCGCACCTTCCTTGTGAGTCGAGGACTTCTACGTCGGTGCCATCTAGTAGGCCAAGGCCGTATATTCATGGGCCTTCTGCCTTCATGGACACCAGGTAGGCTCATCCATAGGAGTCATGGGGTCACCCCCTCGTCACCAGCAACTGAACTTATAAAGGCTAAAGTGTTCTTGAGGACACACGGGAGAGGTAGTCATGTGCTTTCGCCATATTCCATATCGGCACTATGTGTTGTGTTGATAAATGTTGAGTGGGTGGATCTATGCTAGTACACCCTCTATACTAAGATAAGTGCACTCTTATGATTAAACACCTTGCAAGCATCCGCAAATACAAGATAGTAATTAAGGCAAAAGCCTAACCATAGCAATACGATCGGTGATCCATTGTTCCCTTGTGCAAAAGCGTGCAAACTGGGGTTTAGGTTTCTGTCACTCCGGCAACCCACCGTAAGAATTCTTTGTACAAAATGTATTCCCCTAGGTCCTTGATGAGGCGAATTGTTGAGTGTTCGACTCACACAACACCACTAGAAAAATAACAACACAACTTAAATATCAAACAACACATATTACTTCAACATCATATGACTACTAGCAATTAGACTTCTCCCATGTCCTCAAGAACTAAAGTAACTACTCACAAGACATAAAAGAGATCATGATGAGTGGGATAAATAGATGATAAACAACCTGGACATAACGATATTTCTCCAACAAAACTCAATAGCATTCACCACGAAGTAGTAATCAACACCGATAGAGTAGAGAGGATAGATAGTACGGATTACAACACAAGTTGCAATTGTGAGATGAGATTGGATAGAGGTGGAGATGGTGCTGATGATGGGGATGATGTTGATGATGATCTCGAAGATGCCCGTGACGATGGTGATGACGATGGTGATGATCTCCCCTTCCGGGAGGTGATCTCCCCGGTGGAATCTTCCCGCCAGAGATGGCTTTTCTTCTCTGTAGGTTTCCGCCATGGAGCGGCGGCGGAACTCCGTAAAAACTCCTCTTTTAGGGTTTCTGGATGATGTGTGTTATATAGGCCAGAGGGGGGAACCGGGAGTGGTCCCAGGGGTCTAGGCGCCCTCCCGGCGCGGCCAGGGTGGGGGGCGCGCCAGGTGGCCTCCTAGGCACCTTGTGGCCCCCCTCTGGTCGCTCTTTTGCGTGTCTTCGTGATCCTTCTGGAAATTACCCTCCGTCGATTTTCAGGTAATTTGGAGGTATTCTTCTTTAGCAACTCAGCGTCCACTTTTTACCGCTGAATCCTGCGTCTGCTGCTTCGGCATCGGAAAGTTCAAACTATGTAAAATAAGCCAAAACAACATAAGAATAGCATCATATCATGAAATATATCAATGAATAAGAAAGATTTACTATATAAACTAGTGATGCATTTTGGACGTATCACTTGTCCATCTTCATCTAGTTTGTTGCGGTAGATCGACTTCGTGTCGATGACATTGTGAACTCGAGGATCGGGACGTTTGACCAGTTCCCAGACATCGTTCAGTTTGAACTGAAGAAGTTCATCTTGCATGGCCTGAATCCATTCCGCTTCTTGGAATGCCTCAACAACTTTAGTGGGTTCTGAGATAGACACAAACGAAAAATGTCCACAAAAGTTAGCTATTCGATTTGCTCTAGCATGAGTGAGAGGACCTGCTATGTTGACGTCCGCGAGGATTTTGTCAATTTGAACTTCATTAGCCACTCGAGGAAGACGAGGTCGATGATCTTGAAGCGAATCTTCATCACTGTCATCAGATTCATTTGCATCCGCTTCAGGTGCTTCAGGGGTCTCAGGAGCCTCAGGATCAAGAGCGTCATCAGGATCATTTGCTTCAGGATTTGGGTGTTCTTCAGGAGCAGGAGGTATGTTTGTTTCATCAGGATGGTCCACGGGAATGATGTCACCAGCACCCATTTTCTTGATCTGTTCTTCAGGGGATTCTTCATCTAAAACAGGTGGCAGGTGCTCTCTTTGCGAGCCGTCAGATTCATCAAACCGCACATCTATAGTCTCAAAATATTGTGATGACTGATGTTGTAGACTCTGTAGGTGTGCGAGTTGATACTGTAACCAAGCATGAAACCCTCACAAGCTTTGGTTGCAAATTTGGACTGGTGATGAGGATCACGAATCCAACATGGTGCACCGAATACCTTGAAGTAACTCACATTGGGTTTCTTACCGACCATTAGCTCAGATGATGTTTTCTTGAAAAACTTGTGAAGATACACTCGATTCACGATGTGGCAGGCAGTGTTGATTGCTTCAGCCCACCATATGAGTGGTGTATTGTATTCAGCCAGCATCGTTCGAGCCATCTCGATGAGAGTTCGGTTCTTCCTCTCAAAAACTCCATTTTGCTGAGGAGTGTAAGGTGCTGAGAACTCATGGGTGATGCCCAAGTCGTCGAGGAATTCTTCCACGCCAATGTTCTTGAACTCAGTGTCGTTGTCGCTTCGAATGTGCTTGATCTTCAGGTTGTAGTTGTTCATGACTCGCTGGGTGAAGCGCTTGAAGATTGCTGGAGTTTCTGACTTATAAAGGAGAAAATGCACCCAAGTGTATCGTGAGAAGTCATCAACAATAACAAGACCATACATACTGCCTCCAAAGCTTGAATACTTTGGAGGACCGAATAGATCCATGTGAAGTAACTCCAGAGGTCTTGTAGTCGTCATGATGGTCTTCGCAGGATGCTTGGCCTTGGTCATCTTTCCATCTTCACACACGCCACATAGCTCGTCCTTGGAGAATCTAATTTCCTCAATCCCGAGGACATGTTTCTTTAGAACCAGTTTCTGGAGGTTTCTCATTCCAGTGTGGCCGAGTCTTCGATGCCATAGCCAGCACTCTGAGGCTCGAGCCATGAGGCAAGTAGAAACATGAGGACCTTCAGAAAAATCTACGATATACAGGTCACCTTTCCTAACTCCTCGGAAGATGACGGAGTTATCGCTAACCATATAAACTTTATCAGCGAAGGTGATGGTTTTCTTCGAAGAAGGACTTAGAGATGATTCCATGAGAAGACTTCTATCACCAGTCATGTGATTTGTGCATCCACTATCCATCACCCATTCTGTCTTCCCCTGCAAAGGAATTAGTATCTCATACAGCAAGTTATGACTCAGTCTTATTTTGAAGAATTTATGATTCCTCAGAATTAATTCCTCGGGATGTTCCTCAGGATTCATTCCATGAAACCATAATATATATATCTCCTTCAACTGATTCAAGTATTATTGTCCTGGGCATAAGATCTGAAAAATTTATGATTGCCCCAGGACACGTTCCTGCAAACATGATCAGTTTTTCTTCACCGCCCACATCTTAATGGGTGGCCTTGAAGCATATGAGGACTGATGAGAACGATGAGAACTAATGGGACACGAAATGGTGGTATCAGGATAAACAAATGAATAAGCATTCATATGAGGAGCTTCCCTGTGAACAAAATGGTTAGCTGAGACATACTTATAATCATTTCCCTTTGAGGTATCGTCCTCAAATGATACCCTCAGCTCATTTGCATCTGCATTCACATGGAGGTTAGTGATGAGGTCCTTCTGAACCCAAATCTTCTTTACTGGAGGGTCGTTCGTGCAGTTAGTCCCGATGTATCTGGCGAATACCTCACCGTTAACATCTTTAAACAGTTTATAGTTTGAGTCAAAGGACTCAATCACCACATCTAAGGAAGCAATATCATAACCAGATAAAGTATAGGGATCAGGAGGAGGCATTTTTGCCAGAACCCAAGTAGTCTTTGGGTATTTCTCAGGTTTTCCAGTAAGACCCATCAGCGTTGAGTTTTCGGGTGAAGCCGACACCTTCTTTCCTCGGATTCCTGTTGAGGATCTGTTTCTTGAGGATGTCACAAAGAATCCTATGCCCTTTCAGACTCTTGAAGATACCGGTTTCCAGAAGACTCTTCAACATAGCATTTTCTTCAACAATGTCTACGGTATCCTTAGATGAGGGGTTAGATACCACAGAGGCAATTGAAATAATAGAGTATGAAGATATTGAAGAACTAGGTACAAAAGTGATACGGTCATGTCCAATGCACTTTAAACAGGGAGGATTAAATCCTTCTTGAGGCATGATGATCTGTTGGGAGAGGAGTGAGTCATTTTCTTTCCTCAGATCGTCATGAGACATCCTCACGCGCTCAAGTTCTTGCTTTCTCATGAGGAACTCATGAGCCAGCTTCTCATGATCGGTGAGGAGTGTCTCATGATGACTGATTAAGTCATCAAACCTTGACTGAAGAATTTTTGATTCATCGGTCAATTTTCGAGTTTTCGTCATTTCCTCAACCAAAATATCATCACTCTTGTTTAGTGAGTTCTGAATCTTTTCAAGTGCACGTTGTCGCTTAGAAGCAAGTTTAGCATAGTTTTCATCAGGTTCTTAATCTGAGAGATCATCAAATGAAGAGTAAGTAGATACCTTGGAGGACTTGGCCATGAAGAAGAAGGCTGGAGTAGTATCTTCAGCTTCATCATCAACGTGGAGTGGGTCAGATTCCTCAGTGCTGAAGATGGACTTCCTGACAAGTGCTATGGCGAGAGCCAGACCGGCCACACCCTCAGATTCTTCAGATGCTTCTTCCTCAGCTTCAAGATCGGAATCAGATTCTTCAGAATCTAATTCTTTTCCGAGATATGCGCGAGCCTTACGGGAGCTATTGTTCCTATATCCAGCAGACTTTGAGGATCTTGAGGACTTCTTCTTTGACTTTTCATCAGAACTGTCATCTTTCCCTTTCTTCTTCTTCTTCAGCTTAGCTTCCTTTTCCCAGAGAGGACACTCAGCGATGTAATGCCCAGGTTTCTTGCATTTGTGGAAGAATCTTTTCCTTGTCTCAACAGAGTCATCATCTTTGCTTCTTCTTGAGGAAGATCTTGAGGAATTTCTGAAGCGATTCTTCTTCGTGAATCTTTGGAATTTTCTGGTGAGGAGAGCAAGTTCCCGACTGAGGGTTTCAGGATCATCAGAGTCGGCCTCAGAATCTTCATCAGAGGACACCTTTTGTGCCTTAGATTTTAGCGCGCGGACTTTTGGCATGGAGCTGTATAAGTCTTGTTTCTCAGAGAGCTTTAGTTCATGAGCATTGACGCACTCGAGAATGGCAGCAGGATCTAGAGTCTTGAAATCAGGCCTTTCTTGAATCATCAGTGATAGGAACTCAAATGAGTCGTCCAGAGACCTCAGTAGTATCTTCACAACCTCATGATCTGTGATGTCAGTGGCATCCAGTGCTTGAAGTTCATTGGATATGTCAATGAGTCTGTCAAAGGTTTGCTGCACATGTTTGTTGTCTAGCCTCTTGAACCTATTGAAGAGACTGCAAAGTGTATCAACTCGAGAGTCTTGTTGTGCAGAAACTCCTTCATTAACTTTTGATAGTCTTGTCCATATCTTCTTGCAGTATCCAGACCAATGATACGGTTGAACTGAGCCTTATTGAGGTGGCCGCCAATAATGCTTCGATCTTTTGCATCAAGCTTCCAGTTTCTCTTGACAACTTCAGGGAAATCATCAGAGTAGGTTCAGGAATGCCTTGATCAACAATATCCCACGGGTCCTTGTCAATGGCTTCAAGATGCATCTCATCTTGTTCTTCTAGTACGGGTAGTCTGTCCCATCGAAGGTGGGGCAGTTTGAGGCAACACCCATTGTACCTGAGGTCGACATAACTAAAACTCCAGGTGGTTAAACCGAATCACACCGAACAAGGGAGTACCTTTCTCTGATACCAATTGAAAGCGCAATAAGTTGACCAGAGGGGGGTGAATGGGAGATTTTTTATTTTTCTAGCGTAATTTCAATTTCCTCAGGACTGAGGCAATGCGAACTTGAGGAAACACACAGAACGAAGAAGTGCAGAAGTACTACAGAAAGTAGGCATGACTACAAAACTTCATATGGCAAGAAAAGTATCTTAAATAAGACGAGCTAAAGTATAAAAGATGCAATGCCTGAGGAATTAGGACTGAGGAAACACAGACGGGAAGGAATCAGGACAAGTCATCAGTGCACAAATTAAAGAGTAGAGTTTGAGGAAATAGCACCAGGGCACTGAAGACACGAATTTGATGAACCAGTTAGAGTTGCTGTGACAACTCTACATCTGGTTGGAGAAGTTGAGATCGAACTCAGAAGACATAGCTTCACCTTATTCTCCTTGAACTAAAGTCCTCAGACTCCGTCCAGTTACTCAAGTGAGTCTTCAAGGTAGACTCCCGAAACCTTCACAGACTCCGTTCACTCAGGGAAGTCACAATTGCATCTTGACTTCCTCAGAACGATGACCTCTAAACCGGCTGGAAGATCACAGTCTTCAAGAGGAAAAAGCTTCGGATCACTCGAACCGACTTCCTCAGAAATGCTCAACTACTCAGGATGGTGGTTTTCCTCACTTAGGTTCTTCTGTTTCCTCAGAGGTGGGTTGCTCTCAAATGACAAGTGTCAGTTTTTCCCTCAGAACAGCCAACCCAAAAATGGGGCTGGGGGCGGCTATTTATAGCCAGGGAGCAACCCCAGGTGAAAGGACGTAAATGCCCATGCATGAAATTACTTTCATGCCCACCCTTCGGACCGTTGGTTGTACAAGTAGCAGCACTCACCACGTGACACGTGGCATGGTCGGAACGAACTCTCAAATTCTTCAGGTGAATCGCACCGACAGTTTCCTGACTCCTCAACTGAAGACAGATTCCTCAGTGTCCTGAAGAACAAGGTCTCAGACACCCGAGGAACTGAACTTCTACTTTAGGAGATTTCTCTAGGTTTTCTTCAGGATTTCTATTTGAGAACTTCCTCAGAAATACATAACTCATTTTCCTCAACCCCTCCAACAGTGTAGTGTTTTCCTATGACTCAAGAAGTATAAAAAGTCTTAACAAAGACTACGCTTCAACTTCGGCATCAGCGCGAATTGCCTCAGGATCATGGACTGCTTCTTCAGCTTCAGTGGAATGCTTCAGGATCCTGTTTCCTCAGGATTTCGCTCCTTTCCAGTCTTCAGGAAACACGCTGATTTCTTCAATGTTCGAGGGTCGACAACGGTGGTTAACCTCTTCTTCAGGGACTGTTCTCCTTTGTATACTCACAAACACACCAGTCCCTTAACCGTTTTGTCATCAAATACTCCAAAACCTCAAAGGGGGCACTAGATGCACTTACACACTGACATAGTATACTAGTCTCTGGACCGACTGTGCTCTGTCCTTTTCAGGACGCTCAACCACCATCAAAATGCTGATCACCCGAGTGGTGGTTGCAATATATAACATCATTGGCTCTTTCTCAATCGGCGCCGCTAGTACTGGAGCAGTGGATAGCATGCACTTGAGTTCTTTGAATGCTTCATCCGCTTGCGTAGTCCAGGTGAATTTATCTGTATTCTTCATCAACTGGTACAGAGGGATTGCATTTTCTCCCAGGCGACTGAGAAATCGGCTGAGCGATTCCAAGCATCCGGTGAACTTCTGGACGTTCTTGAGGTTTCTGGGCTTGTGCATTCACTCGATTGCTGCAATCTTCTCAGGGTTTCACTCGATTCCTCTCTCAGACATAAGGAATCTGAGCAGCTTGTCGGCTGGAACGCCGAATACACACTTCTCTGGATTGAGCTTGATCTTGTACGTGCGCAGATTTGCAAATGTCTCTCGGAGATCTTCCAGCGGTGTCATCCATTGGACTGACTTGACCACAAGGTCATCTACATGTACATGAATGTTCTGGCCGAGATGAGGTCGGACACATCAATGCATAGTACGCTGATAAGTTGCACCGCCATTTTTCAGGCAAAAGGGCATGGTGATATAGCAATACGCCCCGAAAGGGGTGATAAATGCATTCTTTATTTGATCCTCTAGAGCAAGTTTGATCTGGTGATAGCCAACAGTGGCATCCAGAAAAGATAAGAGCCGACAGCCAGCCGTAGAGTCGATGACTTGTTCGATACGATGCAAAGCAAAAGGATCCTTGGGGCATGCCTTGTTGAGGCAAGTGTAATCTATGCACATGCGCCAGGTCCCATTCCTCTTCATAACCAGCACTGGATTTCCTAACCAGTCCGGATAGATCACTTCCATGATCAAACTAGCTGCGAGCAACTTGGCGATCTCCTCACAGATTGCTCTTCTCTTGTCTTCGAAAAAACGTCGAAGTGGCTGCTTGATCGTCTTGGATCCATGTCGGATATGAAGCTTGTGCTCGGCGAGTTCCATCGGCACCCCAGGCATATCTTGTAGAGACCATGCAAAGATGTCCCGGTTCTCACAGAGGAACTCGACGAGCTCGCCTTCCTATTTGTTGCTCAGTCCTGCTCCGATGACCACGCACATGGCTGGGTCAGAGGGGTCCAGAGCAATCCTCTTGATGTCCTTAGCCGCTTGGAACTGGGTCTCATCATCCGATATCTTGTTCTTCGTAGTTGGCTGGGGTGCTTTCATTTGAGCTAGAGCTATTTCCACGACCTTGTCGAGCTAGCGCTGCTCTGCATTGATGATTAGGGAATCGGCCAGCTTGGAACCAGCAGATGAGCACTCAAGGGACTTCTTGTAGTCGCCGCACACATTGATGATGCCATTCGGCCCTAGGAGCTTCATCTTCAGGTATGGCTGGAAGACATTCAACATGAACTTGGTGATTGCGGGCACTTCGATGAGAAGATAATACGGACTGCTCAGATCGTCCACCTCGAACCAGATCGGCTCGCGACTAAAATTCTCCTCCGTGCTGAATACGACATCCAGCCGAATGCGGCCCAGCAGAAAGTACATGAAAGGTCGGGAACAATGCCATGGAATGTGGTCCGACTGGCTTGCAGCTCACCCTCGCTGATGCCGAGCTTGATCATGGCATCGCGGTAGAGAATGTTGATGGCACTGCCCCCATCAATAAGGGTTCTGGTGAATCGGCATGTATATTGTGGTGCTGCCAGAACAGCATCCACCACTAGTGCATAGCTTCCTGGATTCGACATCAAGCCGGGGTGGTCCTCCCTTCCCATGTGATAACACTGTCCGACCAGTCCATGTACTGGGCACTACTGGCATGGTGGCGTTGACTGCCTGGTCACGGGCTCTTCGATTTCCCTTGTCATCTGACTCACTGGTTAAGATCATGTATGCTACATCTGTTGGGATACGGGGCAGAAAACAATAATTTTTCAAACCTACGATACCCGAACCCAAGATCTATGCTATGGCGATGTTAAGTAACGGAGGGAATCAGTGTTCATACCTTTGAAGACCAAAAGAGGGAAACGTTCTACGAACGTGGTTGGCGTAGACTCTGAACCTACGACCTCCCTGTCATGTAGAAGACCACCGGCGACGATGACTTGTGGAGACCTCCGGCGATGAAGTAGCACCACAGAGTGTAGTGCCTCGAGGAGATTACACATGTACAGTACAACCGATCTTCCCTCCGGGCTCCGAACCAGGCGAGCAGTGGAAAGAAGACGGATTCGGATCCCGACTCCGGTAGAGCGACGGCATGCTTTGGTGGAGAACTCCCAACCAGGTGCAAACTCCAAACAAGGGGAGTCCGCTCGAGGTAGGAGAAAGAGAGAGAGACAACTCAATTGGATGATGTAAAAAGGGGGTTCTAACCCTCCTTATATAGGCCAAGGAGGGGGTGATCCTCCTCCCCTCCTCCATGTGCAACTAAACTCCCAAGGGGGGAGTGCGTCGGCCAAAGGGGGAATGGGCCCCACCCTTGGCGCCAAGCCCAAGGGGGGGAAACCCCTCCTCCCCTAATGGCCCCCAATTGGCCCATTATCCTTTTCCATTATTTTAATTAATTTAATTATATTTTAATATTTAATTCAGATAATTAAATAATTAAACTTTATTAAACTTTATTTTGAACCTTTCAAAATCCCCGGAACATCTTCCGTTCTCTCCCGGAACAATTCTGGTGTTTCTCTCTATTTCACCGATGATCCCCGAATCAATCCTAATGCATCGATTGAACCTTAAGTGTGACACCCTACAGTCCGGCAAAACAACAGATATGATCAAGATACTCTTTTCGATCAATGGCGAATCAATTGGACCTGGTTACAATCCTTGATAGTGTCGAATGAACTTCAATCACTTTTGGAAACCGTTAACGATAAGACATGATCCCTTTGTCTAGTTGTACTTTGTTTGTCCGAGGTTTGATCATTGCTATCCTTATACTAGGTTCACATCTCCTTCTCAACAAACAAGTTTACTCGTCTATGCCTATTACATCTCTTGTGGCCTAGTCACTTGCTTGCAAGCTATTGATGTAATATCACCGAGTGGGCCCAGAGTACCTGTCCTTCACATGGACTGACAAATCCCGCTTCGATCTATTTGCGTACTCATCAACATATCTATTTTGGATGCCTAAAGTACACCTTTATAGCCAGCATATTTCAGTCAGGCGGTGGATGCAAATCAAAGCCTCCTAGTAGATAGCAATTACGTATAATCTAGACGGTATAAGGACTAAGTCATATGTTACAAAGTCATCGCAATGTTGAACCATGTGAATTGATCACATCGCAATGGTTTAGGTGGGTGTGTGTCCATCACATCATTCTCCTAATGATATGACCTCATTGTCAATAGTTGGTTCGTACCTCATGATCAGGAATACATGATCATCGATTGCCCAATGAGCTAGTACACCTGACTATAACTAGGGACGGGTTTTATACCACACGTGTATTAGTGTTTCCGAGTAATACAGTTCTAGCATAGTATAAATCATATTATGAAAAAAACGAATATGTGACAAATATCTTTATTAATTTGCCTCTAGGGCACATATCCAACAGTATTGTAACAGCCCAAGAGCAATTATTGTAATCATCATGTAATTTTTCTTTGTCATGTGACTTCCAAACTTGACATGGTGCTAGATGTTGCTAATTCATGTGATGATTTTAAATGCCAAGAAGTTTGAGTTCATTTGATTTGCTTTTGAATTCAAACAATGTGGTTCAAGAAGGGTGTTTGAGGATTTTTCCATGTTGCATGCATGCTCCCCTTGAACCCAAACTTGGCATAGCCATTTATTCTCCCTTCCCAAGTGTTTTCAAACCCTTGCTCCATTTTTGCCAACTCTAAAAATGTGGATCATAGTTCAATCTGGTTTGAATTTCAAAAATGACCACACATTTTAGTTCTTCCAAAAATGGCAAAACCAATTTTCTAAATTGGAGAATATTGCAAGGATCCCAAAACATATTTTCATATGTTTTTCTCTTTTATGGTTTTCTCTAGAAAACTCTTGGACTTTTCTATTTTTGTTAAATGGAAAAGCCCTTCTCTTATTTATTTTCTGGAAGCAGAGGACCTGCCAGGCCCAGCCCAACAGGCCTCGCCTCACTTCTTTGAAGCCCACCTGGCCCGTGCCACCGAAGCGGTACGCTGGGGCAACGGTGGCCGCTGGATCATGATCGGGCGACCCTGGGTCGTTGTCTTTACAGAGTGTCCAGGGTCCCCTCTCTCTCTCTCACAGTCGGTGGAGGGCATCGACGTCGATGCGGCCGACGTGGCCAGGGGGCTCCCGTCCTTTATATCCCAAGCACTAGCGCCTCCCGGGAGCCCTAGGGTTCCTTTTCCCCCACCAATTCCTCCTCGCCGCCGCCAGGATGCACGCCCCTCGTCCTCCCTGTTCCGCCTGATTCCGGTGAGCACCCGAGCAATTTGCCGCCGTCGCGGCTTGCCGATGACCGTTCGTTCGTTTACACGGGTCTTGCGTTAACCCTTCTCCGTTTCCATGCTCAGGTCGATGCTTGGTGGAGCGATTCGACCCCGCGATGACGAAGTACGCCACGGGAGCTTCTTCCCCGATGACGGCTTCTTCATCTCCTTCCTCTCCGGCGTGGTCACGGTCGCCTCCAACACCCCAAGGTAAACGACGCCTCCTTTCCCTTCTCCCCTAGGCCTCGCACGTAACTTCTTCCGCGTAGCAGTAGGCCACTGCCGCGAACTCGAGTCGCCGCCTTGGTGCGTGTCATCGCCGTGCCCGTGGAAAGCCCCGAACGCATGCGCGCGTGTCCCGTTCTTGCTCTGGACGTGTTGACCAATGCCAAGGAGCCCCAGTGCCTCCTCAATCTTCTCGTCGTCGTTCTCTGTCAGGACCTTCCGACAGTGGCGCCGTCGTGCTCTTCCGGCATGGAAAAGGGGCCACCTTGGCACCCTCGTGAGCACATCCGGGCACCCATGACTTCATGGAAGTGCCCAGAACCCATTCCCGCAGGCCGTCGCCAAGGTGCAGGTATGTACGCGACGTGAGGGTCGCCAAAAGTTCATCGCGCCGCTGAGCTTCAGTTCTGTCAGGATGCAGTCCCGATGGGCGCCGCCGTTTTTAGTTGAGCATAGCCTCGTCTCTGCTAGACCATGGGCTGCTCCAAGGGCATCCACGTGAACGTGGTGGTTCCCTCCCCAATTTGCGCCAAGTGAGCAAGCCGGCGACGTCCCGACGCCACCGAGAGGCTCGCCGGAATCCTCAGTCGCCGGTGTCTGTAGAGTGTTGCTCAAATTTAGTTAACCGCTTGGGGTTAACTTTACTTGGCTGCCTGTGCTGTTTGTTCAGAAAACCGTTCATAGCGAAGTGGCACGGGGCAGTGGAGATAAGCAGCGCGGCTCGGGTTCGAGTCCCAGCCGGCGCCCCCAATTTTTGCATTTTAGCAGAGGCTGACGTCTGGGTCCCGCATGTCAGTGGCCCAGGCTGACCAATCCGAGTGGGCTGAGCCCACTGCAGTCCAGAGGAGAGGTAAGTTGGGCCGGTTGTGCCCGAGACCAGCCCATGGTGTTGTGTCTCCCTTTTTCTTTTTTTTCTTTTTTTCCCCTCCAATTTTGATTTGAATTCAAATTCAAATCGGAATCTTGGGATTTGAGCAGTTCTGCCTCAAACCTGTGACCCCATATATGAATTTGGGGTAGTTTTTCCACTGAAGCCCATGGTGAGGTCCATTTAGCAAATTGAGCCTTAAAATATTGAGGTGTTTTCAATTTGCATTAAGGCCTTCCAGCTCTTTTGAAATTTCAAACCGCGTTTTGCTAATTCAACTTGGGTCATGTCATCTTGAATCCTTTGCCTCCATGTACGAGCCCTAGCATATTGTCATATGCAAGTGTCTGGAATCCTTTTCTTCTGTTACACCTTCCCGGTGTCAAATTCACCGACACTTTTCCGTCTCCGGAATCGATAGATTTATTTCACGATGCTTATTGTTGTCAACTTGTTATCGTTGATTCATGCCATGCCATGTTGCCATGTTAATTACGCCAAAGTTAAGGCTATGACCAAAGCCATAAAAATATTAATAATTGCATATGGAGCTTGTCGACGTGTCGTCAACACCTTCATTTAAACTTGATTAGCTAGGGTCACACCATGTCTAATTAAATTTGATCACCCCATCCATGCTTGAGCATTTTGGTCCCGATGTTTACTTGTGTGCTTTTCTTTCTCGGTGCCTTACGTTAGCACCTGAGACTGCCAAGGAGACTTTCGTGGAGATTTCCGACACCGAGCCCAAGGACCCTGATACGTCTTCTCGGTCGACTGATTGCCCAGGCAAGGGGGTTTATATATCATTCTTTATAGCTTTCAGCTCGCTTGCCTAGCTGTATTTAGAACGGATGCTTGATCCTACCACCATATACTTTTGCCTCTCAATTAAACCCAAACAGCCATGCCCCACATCCTAGCAAACCTTTGTTTGGCTATGTACCTTGCTTGCTTAACCATTGCTTAGTATGTGTAGGCCCTTAACCTACTGCTTATACCCATTGCTGCTTGGTGGAATATCATGCTATTATTAGAAATTGGTTGATATTTATTATTATGATGTTAATTTATATTTGACGGAGGATGGGAGACCGGGCTGTTCCCGCCAAGTGTTTTGTTCCATTTGATTCACGAAGGTCCCAAGTTCCGCGTATTGTGTTTCCTGACGAGCGTGCCTAATCGTGTGTGGGATTCTATGGGGTTCCCTTGTCTTACCTACCTAGCCTCAAACAGTTCTAGTGGTGGCCCGAGCTGATTTACTATTTGCAAACGTGTGTGTGCTTGGTCGGTACCCTAGCAGTTTTCGAAACAACCTGGGCCAGCGGAGACATGGTTTCTCTTGTTGGTCCACACCAGGGAGCTAGGGGGTTTCCCACATGGTTTGGGCAACTAACCCGACCTCGTCCAGACGGTAGAGGCCGATTCGAGAGCGCGGACGGCTTTTGAGTTGGATGTCGACTCACTGGGGGCCACCCGGAATTGTGTGTTGTTAGTTAGAGGGACTCTGACGGTTCGTAGTTTCAGGCGTTTACCCAGCCAAGTGCAAACCGGGCGTAGATGCGAAGCCTATGATGGGCAGTTGGTACACCCCTGCAGGGTTAAATCTTTTCAAAAAGCCGTGTTTGCGGTTATGGACGACTTGAGACTTACTCCTTGTTCATAGAATAACTTCAACTTAATCATGCTTTAAAAGTTGCCAACATGTGAGTTGCCTTCATTTCTCTTCTTCGTCCGGGTCAACAAAGAGGGGACAAGGTTGTGTTATGTTTTGCGTAAGTAGGTGGATAGCAGCCTATGACATGGTGTCAATGTAAGTTCTTGGATCTTCCCTTACTCTAATAGTTCGTTAGCCACTCATATATGCTAGCGCGGCTGCAACCTCAACCACTACTTTTCCTTACCGTGAGAAGTTAGTTATACTGTATTGATATATTCTCACCTCTTTCTTTTCTCTTCCCTTTTATTGTTTTGCCTGATCGGCCGCTGCAGTTGATTACTACCTCGACCCGAGCACTGGACGTTACTTCTTGGAGGTTCCACCGGAGGAGGACGATGAGGAGGACTTCGCCTAGTAGGCCTATAGTTAGGTTCCGACGTTCCGTGGGTGGACTTGTTTATGTGCAGCCCTCTCTAGGGCCATTTGGATTTTGACCGTACTCGGTCGTGTGTGTCTTCTGCATGATGTTATGATGTACTGTTGGATCTTTTGATCTCTGAGATGATGTAATAAAATACCAGCGGCGAGTGTATGCCTTGGACTTATATATTTATGTCTTAGTGTTCATGCTTCATTTACCTATTGTCGAAAATCCGATAGCGATACGAGTGCGAGTATCGTGCGTCGGTGGCCACTTATGCGCTTCTATCTCATGTGGGACGCGAAAGCGACTAACTCGAGATAGTACCACATCGGGGGCCTTACAACTTGGTATCAGAGCAGGACTGACTGTAGGTCCCCTTACTAGCCGAAGTTGAGTCTACAAACTATTTTGTAGTTACTAAGGAAAAATTCGAGAGTAGGAACTCTTTCTTTTTCTTCTTACCCCACCCTCCCTCCCCTTTCTCCATGAGGAAGTGAAGCGTTGTTTTCTCTCTGCAACTTATCCTTTCAAAACAAATCAAGGTTCTCGTTTACATGAGGCTCCGATTCCTCTATAATCTTTTGCTAGCGACGAGAAGGGTTGGCGTACGTTGAGAACACTGAGCTGCCACTTGGGGTTGACAGCTCCACCTCGCTTACGGAGTACCTCAGGTGAAACTCCTATACAAGGATGGTTGGCATCCTCCGGATGTGGTTCCTCCCCCTATAGGAGACCGCTTCGGCGGGCCGCTCAGGGCAGATGTCTCAACCTTCAGGTCTTCAACCACTCATATATATTGTTGTGTGCTCGCTAGGAGATTATTATCTTGGATTCGGATGATCTCGGTTTGGGGATTCAAGTAGCACCTAGCTTTCGGACTTTCCGGGTTAACCTTGGTGGATATTCATCTTTCAGCTTTCTCATACCTCATGAGGAAGTTTTTTTGTCAATATTATTTTATCTTCTGGTTTCATCGATGTTTCTGCCATGTTCTCATAAGTGTTCCTGTATACAGGATGCCGAGAGGGAACATACCGCCGCCGGAGAACCCTATCTTTGGGGAGGATGTTGCCCCAGTGGCTCAGGGCACAGGTGCGATCTTCCAAATGCTCCAGAACCAGACTGCCCAGAGGAATGATCGACCATAGCACACGACTTTGCAGTAGTTCCTCGCTATCAACCCCTCCAGGTTCTCAAAGGCTCGAGACCCGCTGGAAGCGAATGATTGGATAGCAGAGATCAAGAAGCACCTCAACGCAAACATCGTCAGGCTAGTCGACTACGTCACCTTCGCCTCCTTCCAGCTTCAGGGTGCAACAGCCAGCTTGTATGATACCTACAAGGCCAACAAAGGTGATGATGTGATCACGTGGGAGGACTTCGTCACAGACTTCAGAGAAGCGCATATTCCGAGTGGCTTGATGGACAGGAAGCGAGAGGAGTTCCTGGCTCTGAGAAAGGGTGAGAGGTCAGTTCAGGAGTACAACCTGGCCTTCGTCAGGCTCGCCAGGTATGCTCCTGAGGAGTTCTCCACAGACGCCAAGCGGATTGCCAGGTTCCGTGGGGGTCTCAGCACAGAGATCAAGTATGCGCTCACCTAGTGCAACCCTACGTTGTTCTCACAGTTCGCGGATTCAGCTATCTGCTAGGAGTCAGCCAGAGCAGAGTGGGACGCAGACAGAAAGCGCTAGAGAGAGTACAGCTCCGCAGTGATGGTCCACAAGAAGGCAAAGACTTGGGTCACAGAGGCGCCACCACAGAGGTAGCAGTTCCAGCCGAGGGGGGCACTTGTCCGCACTTTTGCCCGCCCTCCCGTCCCAGTTCAGCAGGCCCCTCGCTCTACACCACCACACGCGAGGCCACCCAGGCCGCAGTCCCAACCCAGGTCAGGCGTGATCTGCTACAAGTGTGGAGAGCCGGGGCACACTTATCCCAAGTGCACCGATCCGCGGTTTGCTCGGCTCCCACCGCCCCCACCTTGCTCTACTCCGAGCACTGCGATTTTGAGGGCACAACCAAGTGCAGTTCGAGTAAACAACGTGATGATGACAGATGTGCAGTAGTCTTCAGAGATCTTGATTGGTAAGTTGCTTGTTAATTCTGTTCCTGCGATAGTGTTGTTCTATTCCGGAGCATCTCATTCCTTTGTATCCCAGAAGTTCGCTGATGATCAGGTCCTATTCTTGGAGGACCTGCCAAAGTTTCTCCCTATTGTTTCACCCGGTTCCAAGTTCACTTCGTCTCTCCGTGCTCAGTTTGTGAGGATCACCATTCAGGGTTGCCATTTCCCAGCCTCGCTCATCGCTTTGCCAAGTTCTGATATCGATGTCATCTTGGGCATGGATTGGCTTGTGTAGCACAAGGCCAACATTGATTGCCCTTCAAGAACCTTGAGGTTGACACATGATTCAGGTGCAGTAATCCGGTATACTTTTGGCTCAATGGCAGGAGCAGCACAGTTTTATACTTTGAACGCAGGAGTCACACCTTTGCTCGAAGAAGTCAAAGTCGTCTGTGAGTTTCCAGACATCTTTCCAAAGGACTTTCCAGGAATTCCCCCAGTTCGAGCTATTGAGTTCGTCATTGAGCTAGAGCCTGGTACTCAGACGATTTCTCGGCATCCGTACAAGATGTGTTCAAAGGAGTTGGTTGAGCTCAAGAATCAGTTAACAGAGTTGGAGGCAGGCGGTTTTATCCGCGTGAGCACTTCCCCTTGGGGTGCACCAGCTTTGTTTGTCTAGAAGAAAGATGGGACTAGCCGCTTGGTCCAGGACTATCGCGGTATTAACAAGAAGACCATCAAGAACAAATACCCTTTACCACGCATCAATGATGTGTTCGAATATTTGAATGGGGCAAAGGTGTTTTCGCTTGACTTGGGGATGGGGTACCACCAAATCCGTGTTCGTGAAGAGGACATTCCCAAGACCGCGTTCAACACATGTTATGGGTTGTATGAGTTCACAATCATGACTTTTGGCTTCTCAAATGCCCCTCCAACATTCATGAGAGCTATGAACTATTTGTTCCAAGAGTGGCTTGATGTGTTTGTTATCCTCTACCTCGACGACATCCTTGTGTATTCCAAGTCAGAGGTTGAACATGAGAAACATCTTCGCCTGGTGCTGCAGAAGCTGAGAGAGCACTGATACTATGCCAAGTTCTCCAAGTGTGAGTTTTGGCTCGACAAGGTCAATTTTCTTGGCCATGTCATTTCCGCTGAGGGTATTGCGGTTGATCTAGAGAGAGTCTACACTATTCAAGAGTGGGCTCCGCCAAATAATGTGAAGCAGCTAAGGAGTTTTCTCGGCCTCGCCAGCTATTGCAGGTGGTTTGTGCAGAATTTCTCCAAAATAGCAAAGCCAATGACTGAATTGTTGTGCAAGGGCAAGTTGTACACTTGGTCACCGGCTTGCCAGTCAGCCTTCGAGGAGCTGAAGAATAACTTGACCACATCACCATTTCTCACGCCGCCAGATGAGTCACAGCCTTTTCAGGTGTTTTGTGATGCCTCATTGCAAGGTCTAGGCGGAGTTTTGATGCAAGGAAGAAACATTGTGGCTTATACCTCACGGAACTTGAAGTCGAGTGAGAGGAATTATCCCACGCACGACTTGGAGCTTGCAGCAGTTGTGCACGCCTTAATCACCTGGCGACACCTCCTATTAGGGAGGAAGTTGGATGTGTTCACCGACCACAAGAGTCTGAAGTACTTGTTCACTCAGCCAAATCTGAATTTGAGGCAAAGAAGATGGCTTGAAACCATTACTGAGTACACAGTTGATATTCAGTACACGCCTGGGAAGGCGAATGTCATAGCTGATGCGCTAAGCTGCAAAGGAGATTGCAATAATATCCAGGTGCAGAAGATCCACCCTGATTTGTGTGAGTCCTTTCGCAGGCTCAATCTCGAGCTAGTTCCAGCAGGCTGCCTTGCCAACCTTGTGGTAGATCCCACTATCCATGAGAAGATTCGTGAAGCTCAGTCTGGCAGCTCAATGATACAAAAGATCAAACAGGGTATTTCCGCCTCAGTTCCCAATTACGGTTGTTGTTCAGTGCATAATGACGGCACCGTGTTCATTGAGGAGAGAGTTGTTGTTCCCAAGGAGGGAGATCTCAGAGAGGTCATCATGAAGGAGGCCCATGATTCCAAGCTATCGATTCACCCTTGCAGCACAAAGATGTGTCAAGATCTCAAGGAAAGCTTTTGATGGACTCTTATGAAGCGGGATGTTACCCGTTTCGTCTCTCAGTGTGATGTGTGCAGGAGAGTAAAGGCACGACACCAAAAGCCTGCAGGGTTGCTTCAGCCACTTGAGATTCCGGAGTGGAAATGGGATCACATAGAGATAGATTTCATCACAGGATTTCCTTTGTCGCAGAAGAAGAACAATGACATCTTTGTCATCATTGACAATCTTTCCAAAGTTTCCCACTTCTTTCCAGTGAAGGACTCCATTTCAGCAGCTCAGTTGGCGGACTTGTATACCGAAAGAGTTGTATCTTTGCATGGAATTCCCAAGAAGATCAGTTTTGATAAAGGCAGCCTTTTCACCTCTAAGTTTTGGCAGGCTTTCAAAAGGAGATTGGTACGACAGTGTTGTTCAGTACCGCTTATCACCCTCAGACAAGTGGCCAGGTCGAGCGCGTGAACCAAATCCTCGAGGACATGCTTCGAGCATGTGTCATCTCCTTTGGCATGAAATGGGAGGAATGCTTGCCGTATGCTGAGTTTTCTTACAACAACAACTACCAGGCAAGTCTGCAGGCAGCACCTTTTGAGGTCTTGTATGGTCGGAACTGCAGGACACCTTTGAACTGGTCCAAAACAGGAGAAAGGCAGTTGTTCATCCCAGATGTGATCCAGGAGGCATAGGACAAAGTGAAGATTGTCCGAGGGCACCTAAAGGCAGCACAGTCAAGGCAGAAGGCCTATTATGAAAAGAGGCACCCTGGTGTAGCTTTTCAGGTTGGTGATTGGGCGTACCTGAGAGTGTCTCCATTTAGGGGAACTCACCGCTTTGGCATCAAAGGAAAGCTCGCTCCAAGATTTTTCGGACCTTTACGCATCCTTGAGACTAGAGGACCTCTCTCCTTTCGGCTTCAGCTTCCAGAGAGTCTATCCATGGTGCATGACGTGTTCCATGTGTCCCAGCTAAAGCAGGGCTTCAAGCAGCCAGAGAAGGCCGTTGACTTGGGCGAGATCCAGCTGAGTGCGGACCTTTCCTACTCAGAGCGTCCAGTCCGTGTTCTTGATACGTTCGAGCGCAAGACTCGCACCAAGACCGTAAAGTTCATGAAGGTCCAGTGGGCACATCATTCGGAGAAGGAAGCAATGTGGGAGCGTGAAGATCATCTTCGTTCCGAGTATCCAGAGTTGTTTCAGGCTTAGATCTCGGGACGAGATCCTGTGTTGGTGGGGGAGTGCTGTAACAGCCCAAGAGCAATTTTGTAATCATCATGTATTTTTTCTTTGTCATGTGACTTCCAAACTTGACATGGTTCTAGATTTTGCTAATTCATGTGATGATTTTAAATTCCAAGAAGTTTTGAGTTCATTTTATTTGCTTTTGAATTCAAACAAAGTGGTTCAAGAAGGGTGTTTGAGGATTATTTTTCCATGTTGCATGCATGCTCCCCTTGACCCCTAACTTGGCATAGCCATTTCTTTTCCCTTCCCAAGTGTTTTCAAACCCTTGCTCCATTTTTGCCAACTCTAAAAATGTGGGCCATAGATCAATCTGGTTTGAATTTCAAAAATGGTCACACATTTTAGTTGTTCCAAAAATGGCCAAACCAATTTTGTAAATTGGAGAATATTGCAAGGATCCCAAAACATATTTTCATATGTTTTTCTCTTTTATGGTTTGCTCTAGAAAATCTTGGACCTTACTGTTTTTGTTAAATGGAAAAGTCCTTCTCTATTTTTTTTCTGGAAGTAGAGGACCTGCTAGGCCCAGCCCAACAGGCCTCGCCTCACTTCTTCGCAGCCCACCTGGCTCGTGCCACCGAATGGTATGCGGGGGCAACGGTGGCCGCTGGATCAAGATCGGGCGACCCTGGGTCGTCGTCTTTACAGCGTGTCCAGGGTCCCCTCCCTCTCTCTCTCACAGCCGGCAGAGGGCATCGACGTCGATGCGTCCGACGTGGCCAGGGGGCTCCCCTCCTTTATATCCCGAGCCCCAGCGCCTCCCGGTAGACCTAGGGTTCCTTTTCCCCCACCAATTCCTCCTCGCCGCCGCCAGGATGCACGCCCCTCTTCCTCCCTGTTCCGCCTAATTCCGGTGAGCACCGGAGCAATTCTCCACCGTCGCGGCTTGCCGATGACCTTGCGTTCGTTTACACGGGTCTTGCGTTCAGCCTTCTCCGTTTCCGTTCTCAGGTCTACGCTTGCTGGAGCGATTCGACCCCGCGACGACGAAGTCCGCCACGGGAGCTTCTTCCCCGACGACTGCTTCTTCATCTTCCTCTCCGGCGTGGTCACGGTCGCCTTCAACACCCCAAGGTGAACGACGCCTCCTTTCCCTTCTCCCCTAGGCCTCGCGCATAACTTCTTCCGCGTAGAAGTAGGCCACCGCCGCGAACTCGAGTCGCCGATGTGGTGCGTGTCGTCGCCGTGCCAGTGGCAAGCCCCAAACGCACACACGCATGTCCCGTTCACGCTCTAGACGTGTCGAGCAATGCCAAGGAGCCCCTGTGCCTCCTCAATCTTCTCGCCGTCGTTCTCTATCAGGACCTTCCGAGAGTAGCGCCGCCGTGCTCTTCTGGCATGGAAAAGGGGCCACCTTGGCACCCTCGTGAGCAGATCCGGGCACCCATGACTTCATGGAGGTGCCCAGAACCCATTCCCGCAGGCCGTCGCCAAGGTGCAGGTCTGTATGCGACGTGAGAGTCGCCGGAAGTTCGTCGCGCCGCCGAGCTTCAGTTCTGTCAGGATGCAGACCCGATGCGCGCCGCCGTTTTCAGTTGAGCATAGCCTCGTCTCTGCTAGACCATGGGAAGCTCCAAGGGCATCCACGGGAACGTGGTGGTGCCCTCTCCAATTCGCGCCAAGTGGGCAGGCTGGAGACGTCCCGACGCTGACGAGAGGCTCGACAGAATCCTCTATCGCCGGTGTCTGTCGAGTGTTTCTCAAATTCAGTTAACCTCCTAGGGTTAACTGTACTTGGTTGCGTCTGTTGTTTGTTCAGAAGACCATTTGTAGCGCAGTGGCAAGGGGCAGTGGAGATAAGCAGCGCGGCTCGGGTTCAAGTCCCAGCCGGCGCCCCCAATTTTTGCATTTTAGCAGAGGCTGACGTCTGGGTCCCGCATGTCACTGGCCCAGGCTGACCAATCCTAGTGGGTTGAGCCCACTGCAGTCCAAAGGGCCGAGACCAGCCCATGGTGCTGTGTCTCCCTTTTTCTTTTTTCCTTTTTTTGTTGTCCCTCCAATTTTGATTTGAATTCAAATTCAAATCGGAATCTTGGGATTTGAGCAGTTCTGCCTCAAACCTGTGACCCCATATATGAATTTGGGGTAGTTTTTTCCACTGAAGCCCATGGTGAGGTCCATTTTGCAAATTGAGCCTTAAAATATTGAGGTGTTTTCAATTTTCATTAAGGCCTTCCAGCTCTTTTGAAATTTCAAACCGCGTTTTGCTAATTCAACTTGGGTCATGTCATCTTGAATCCTTTGCCTCCATGTACGAGCCCTAGCATATTGTCATATGCAAGTGTCTGGAATCCTTTTCTTCTGTTACACCTTCCCGGTGTCAAATTCACCGACACTTTTCCGTCTCCGGAATCGATAGATTTATTTCACGATGCTTATTGTTGTCAACTTGTTATCGTTGATTCATGCCATGCCATGTTGCCATGTTAATTACGCCAAAGTTAAGGCTATGACCAAAGCCATAAAAATATTAATAATTGCATATGGAGCTTGTCGACGTGTCATCAACACCTTCATTTAAACTTGATTAGCTAGGGTCACACCATGTCTAATTAAATTTGATCACCCCATCCATGCTTGAGCATTTTGGTCCCGATGTTTACTTGTGTGCTTTTCCTTGTCGGTGCCTTACGTTAGCACCTGAGACTGCCAAGGAGACTTTCGTGGAGATTTCCGACACCGAGCCCAAGGACCCTGATACGTCTTCTCGGTCGACTGATTGCCCAGGCAAGGGGGTTTATATATCATTAGTTATAGCTTTCAGCTCGCTTGCCTAGCTGTATTTAGAACGGTTGCTTGATCCTACCACCATATACTTTTGCCTCTTAATTTAACCCAAACAGCCATGCCCCACATCCTAGCAAACCTTTGTTTGGCTATGTACCTTGATTTCTTAACCATTGCTTAGTATGTGTAGGCCCTTAACCTGCAGCTTATACCCATTGCTGCTTGGTGGAATATCATGCTATTATCATAAATTGGTTGATATTTATGATGTTAATTTATATTTGACGGAGGATGGGAGACCGGGCTGTTCCCGCCAGGTGTTTTGTTCCATTTGATTCACCTAGGTCCCGAGTTCTGGGTATTGTGTTTCTTGACGAGCGTGCCTAATCGTGTGTTTGATTCTATGAGTCCCCTTTTCTTACCTACCTAGCCTCAAAAAGTTCTAGTGGTGGCCCGAGCTGATTTACTATTTGCAAACGTGTGTGTGCTTGGTCGGTACCCCAGCAGTTTTCGAAACAACCTGGGCCAACGGAGACATGGTTTCTCTTGTTGGTCCACATCAGGGAGCTAGGGGGTTTCCCACATGGTTTGGGCAACTAACCCGACCTCGTCCAGACGGTAGAGGCCGATTCGAGAGCGCGGACGGCTTTTGAGTTGGATGTCGACTCACTGGGGGCCACCCGGAATTGTGCGTTGTTAGTTAGAGGAACTCTGACGTTTCGTAGTTTCAGGCGTTTACCCAGCCAAGTGCAAACCGGGCGTAGATGCGAAGCCTATGATGGGCAGTTGGTACACCCCTGCAGGGTTAAATCTTTTCAAAAAGCCGTGTTCGCGGTTATGGACGACTTGAGACCTACGCCTTTTTCATAGAATAACTTCAACTTAATCATGCTTTAAAAGTTACCAACGTGTGAGTTTCCTTGATTGCTCTTCTTCGTCCGGGTCGACAAAGAGGCGGCAAGGTTGTGTTATGTTTTGCGTAAGTAGGTGGATAGCAGACCTATGACACGTTGTCAACGTAAGTTCTTGGTTCTTCCCTTACTCTAATAGTTCGTTAGCCACTCATATATGCTAGCGCGGCTGCAACCTCAACCACTACTTTTCCTTACCGTGAGAAGTTAGTTATACTGTATTGATATATTCTCACCTCTTGCTTTTCTTTTCCCTTTTATTGTTTTGCCTGATCGGCCGCTAAAGTTGATTACTACCTCGACCCGAGCACTGGTCGTTACTTCGTGGAGGTGCCACCGGAGGAGGACGATGACGAGGACTTCACCCAATAGGCCTATAGTTGGATTCCGATGTTCCGTGGGAGGACTTGTTTATGTGCATCCTTCTCTAAGGCCATTTGGCTTTTGACCGTACTCGGTCGTGTGTGTCTTCCGCATGATGTTATGATGTACTGTTGGATCTTTTGACCTCTGGGATGATGTAATAAAATACCAGTGGCGAGTGTATGCCATGGACTTATATATTTATGTCTTAGTGTTCATGCTTCATTTACCTGTTGTCGAGAATCCGATAGCGATACGAGTGCGAGTATCGTGCGTCGGTGGCGACCTATGTGCTTCTATATCATGTGGGACGCGAAAGCGATTAACTCGAGATAGTACCGCATCGGGGGCCTTAAAAGCATCCTGGCCGGGAACTGGTTGCGCGCATTCGGTGGTTGTGGACTTGGGGGTGGTGGTGGGGGTGGTGGGAGGTTGCTACCTTCTTGCGAATAACGCTTCACCCAAATGCATTGCCGAGTGGTGTGCGATGCGGGCTTGCTGACTCCACTATGCATCTTGCATGGCTGGTTCATCATGTCTTCGAATGTGTATGGGGTCCGAACTGTCCCTTGTGGCCTCTCTGCGAGTTTCATCCTTCGACTACCTCCTGCAGCCCCTGGTGCATCTTGCTGTTGAACTACAGCTACCTGCCGATTTCCATATTGCACATCCAGCTGCTCATCCTTCCTCTTGTTGAAGTTGTTGTTGTTGAAGTTAGGGGTGGGATTGTTGAAGTTGTTGTTGTTGTTGTTGTAGTTATTGCGCTGCATCTCGCGCCTCTCAAGCCGATTAGGACCTGAGTCTCCTGCCTCTGCCGACTGTTGCCGCTTCCCAGAGGATTCCTCTTGAATGAGGCCATTGGCACTCACATAGATTGGGCGCATTGCAGCATCAGACGCGGTGAATGAATTGGCTATCTTCATCAGATCGGCCAATGACGTGATCTCCTTGCGCAGGAGCTTGTGCTTCAGCATTGACCCATCCAAGCAGCCGTTAGTGACATACTGGATGGCTTGGATTTCATGAACTCCCTCGCAAGTGTTTCTGGGCTTGATCCACCGCTGAAGGTAATCGTGAAGGGGCTCGTCCTTTCCTTGCACGCATAAAGCCAAGTGCCAGTGCAGATCTGGTCGCTCATATGTGCCAGTGAAAATGCGAACAAATGCGTCATCAAAATCCACCCAACAATTGATGCTGTTGCTGGGAAAGCTGTTCAACCAGGACCGAGCTGAGCCTTGGAGTATAAGAGGAGCATAGCAAACTGCCACGCGCCGATTTCCTCCCGCGATGCCGATCGCGGTCATATAATCGACCAGCCAATCTTCCGTCTTGACTGATCCATTGTACTTGGGGGTGTCCCAGGGCAATGTGAAGCCTTTGGGGAATTTCTCTTGCCGAATAAGCGGCCCAAAATAGGCCGGACCGGCTGGCACTTCTTCCTTCTGCTGATCTTGCTGCAGCTAGTCGATGTGGTGCCTTGCGTCATTGTCTGCAATTGCACGAGGGCCCAGACGCAGACTCACAGCGGGCCGACTTAACGCTGTCGGTTGTTCCTGACGCCCGGTGTTTACTGTTGGCTCGTCCATCTGACTGTGCCCAGCCCCTTGATTCCTCCATGTGTGAGGTTGGTTCCCATGCGGCGAAGATGCCTGCCTTTGCTGCCGAGGTGGCGCATTTTGCTGCTGGATTGCACCTGTAGTCGGTCGAGGTGACTTCGACGCCATGGGCCTCTGGGGTTGCTCGGTGGCTGCCTTCTGCTGCTGGCTTGCTGCAGCTAGAAGATCGCGCATACGGCGCGTCCTCTCCCGCAGCTCTTCTCCATCCAAGTGCTCCAGCTGTTTGGCGTTCTTCTCAGCAGCTCTCAGGTTCTTCACCAGAGAACTGTACGCAATCTATGGAATGGTGCTGGACGTTGCTGGCTGCTAGGTCCCTGCCGACTTCTCGGCCGGTGGCACGGAGATCCTCCAGCACGGGTTGTGGGATTACGCGCAGCACAATGACATGTGCAGCGTTGTACTCCCGGACTGTGGCTTCCAAACGGCATTTTTCAACGTCCATCCGATCTTATTGCTCGTCCAAAGCTTGGCGAGCCTTCTCCATCTCGGCGTGGGCCGCCGCTGGATCTGCGCTGAGATCCACAGGAGTGGGGAGCACATCATGTAGATTGCTCAGGCCTTCTGCAGTTGTTGCCACATTTCTCTCAGCTCGGGCTGCGGTGCTGGTGGAGTTGTGGCGGCTAGATGCTCCCGCCATCATAACCTCTGTACGGATGCGCTGAGTCGCTCCCTCCGATTCCGCAGAGAACTCACTGCATGTCAGCGGGTCTGTGAGACCGGAAACACCCTTATCTCCCTGGGATATCCCTCCGGAAGGGTCGCGACGACAATGCGGTGGATGCCAAACAGCACAATGACGCTGCACGGCAGGGGCATTTCTATCCCAAACCATGAGGCATTGTCGATGACGTAGTCCCATGCCCCGTACCTGAGAACCAGGCCGGAAGAAAAGCGCGTGCTCGATGAAGAGGATGGTCTCGTCCGGATAAAACTCCAGTCGATGCCTTGGCCTGCCCCATGGTTGGCGTCAACTGTCCTCAATATGTAACGGAAGATGCCATGGGTATGGCTAAAGAGGGGGAAAGACCGACGTTAGTGTCGCCGGTGAAGGAATCGAGAGTGGCGACAAACACAGTGAGACACCGCAATGTACCCAGGTACGGGGCTCTCCGTAGAGATAACACCCCTACTCCTGTCGAGCTAGCTATAAGCAATAACTCGAGATACAATGAATGCTCCGTGAGCTGTATCGGAGGAAGGGGAGAGGGCTCTAAGCACAACTCTCTCCATGCACTCTCTCTCTAGTGGGTGAAGTGAAGTAAATGCGATCGTCCTCTCACACAGGAGGGATCCCTGGGGCTCTAATAGGCTGAGCCCAGGGTAATACAGTAACTTCCAGTTGGTCTAGGGCCCAGCTATATGTCTCTGGAGAGCTGTTGGGTCCCACCGACTGCACCTTTACGGGTGCCAGGCGGCAGAAAGCTGTAGCCCTACTTTGTTGTGGAATCTTGCTATGTAGGTCTGGATAGATCTACGTATAGCTTTGCGTCTGCCTTAGTGCCTTGTCGCCTCCGCATCCCTGTCAGCTGATGTGTCGAGGGAACATCATGCGTCTGACAGGTCGACATGGTACTGTTCTGTCTACCACGCGGATCTCTCAGGATCACCTATTGATGACATCGGGCCGGGTGCGCCTATCCGGCCCAAGGTCAACTCTCGTGATTAGCTCGGATAGCCTCGTATCTTCTTGGGCCGAATGAACCTAGGTGAGGTCGATTGCTCTCTCCCAGAGCAATCGGCTTCCGACCTGATCAACTCGGCCCTCTGGAGATCGATCTTGTGCTGCTTGGTCTTCTTCTAGATCGACGATCCTCAGATCGGCGGTGTTAAGGTCGACCTTGATCAGATCGGCCTTGTTTCGAATGGCGGTCTTCAGGTTGGCCCAAATTAGCTTGGCCTCGCTTAGATCGGCAGATCATTAGATCAGTGATCTTTGTCTTGAAAGGTTATTTCGCCTAGGTGACCCTACCCGGGGGGTCATTCCCATGACACTACCCTCGAAGACTGTTGCGATCCCCTACACTTGTGGGTCATCAGTGGGTAAGCGCTCTCATAATTATGCTTAAATTTTCACCAGTGGGTGACTTGGGATTTTTGGAACAGCGAACCAAAAAAGTGGTAGTTTTGTTGAAAAATTAAGAAAATAGGTAGTTTTTTGTGCCCCAGCCTGTAATGTTGTTATTTTTTGCTATTTACTCCTCTTGACCACCTGCACGTAGCATGCATCCTAAGGCAGATACAAAAATCACTTAGGTTACAAGAAGTGCCATGCACATCGATCTAACATTGTGGGAGGATAAAAAAAGGATGCACACATGCTATGGAAATGGTCATGGCCGAGGCCGTGTTGGAGGAAGGAGGAGGGAGAAATAACAATGGGGTTCATCTTGCAGATGAGTAGGTTAATAGGTCTTGCAGCAAAGTCATTACCTATTCAAAAAAAATGATATTGACAAAGATCGGCCATGGATGGTATATACCATCACAAAGATAGTAACTCATGTTGTGTCTGTGCCCAATGATGGTATATGTGCACGCAGGAGCATTGCCCACACACAACCTTGCAAATAATAGGTGATATAAATTCCAAGAGCTCTGGTGTGCCTACAATCCGGAGATAGGCGATATAAATTCCAAGAATCATTGCACGAAAGGCAGTGGCTAGATGCGGGAGGGATAGAGTTTGGGGAGAGATGGGGGTCTCGGTGGTAGATGGAAGTGGGGAAGATGCCTAAGATTATGTAAGGTCGAGGGGAGCAGAAGGTCTTGAAGGCCAAAATTAATTGTGCGGACGTTTAATTAATGATTAACCGTGTAAAAATCTGAGGCTAGGTGACGAAGGGTGATGTGAGTGCACCAACAATAGATGAGAGAATCTTTAACAGATCCGCCATATTTTTGGCCTGCATATTCATTTTGCGGGTCATCGCAAAAGGAAAATGCAATACGAAAAATGATGAGGCAGAACAGATCTGCCATACTAGAATAGCATATTCACAAATTGAAATGTACATAGTTTCATGGGTGCATATATGATGGCACTGAAGTAGTGCTCCTCGTTGGTTACCCCAAGTGGAAGGTTGGATGTGGCCTAGCAGAAAATTTCCTTTGGTAAAGATACCAAAGTTGAGATTCAATCCAGTAGGACTCCAAGGTCGACAAGTAGGTGGTGAAGCGAGCAACGCGCCGTTTGAGAGATATTGCTCCCTTAACTTGGACCTGCACACACAACAAATAACTTTTCTCCCAACGAGTACAAAGAGGTTGTCAATCTCTCCGGCCTTGCCGTTTACAAAGGATCAACGCAACAGATAATAGGTAGTGATAATTACAAGTGGGAAGTAAAAGCAGGAAGTAAATTGAGGGTGTAACAGTGGTGGAAATATGGACCGGGGTCTCATGATGTTCGCTAGTGATATCTCTATCCCAAAAGACGATAAAACTACTATGCGAGGTAAACAAATCACAGCTGGGAAATTGTCGGGACCCGGAATATGCGTATGTAATTCCAGTCACAACTCAATCATATGGAGAGCCGAGAGTCATACCAACTTGTCTAAGCAGACAAGGCCAAGCACAGAACACTCTCGGAAATCATCGTACGTGACGGGCATCCCATCCAGGGCGGATGATCAACTGAGATGGGTGCTCATCGCCCGCTCACAAGTATAAATGATTATGGGTGGTGAAATCCCACACTCATAGACAAGTCGCCTAAACCATATTAACGATTGAATTATAACACTTACATAAACAGACTCCAGCCCGATCACTTAGTCGGGGTCTCGGGCGGGCTCAATCATACAACGAAGTGTGCCACGTGACAGAGTCACGAGCAATCGCATCGCGATGCCCCAAGCTGCGCACATCTAAGGGCCACTTGGTGTATAAAAGACCATCAGCAAGAACACAACTAAGCTACCGAACCCCACACTAAGACATGCATGTTATAATCATACACGCAGCATACATGTCCGGTGTATACATTAGGTACACATTGCATGAACTCTACAAAGTATATCTTTATTGACTTATACATAGAGTACACAAAGAGATCACATGACTGTGATCCAACATTACATCGAACAACGGAAGAAAATTAGGTCTGAGTACAGACAAGTTTAACAAAGGGCTTATAGAAGCCTTGTAAACATACATGCCCTTCCACGAGGGACCAGACTGCTGTCTGGAACTATACGATCTTAGTCAATGTCGAGCTTCAGGAAGGTGACTCCATCGGGTTCTGGGTTCTCATCTAAAACATAGAATAAGCAAACGTGAGTACAAAGTCATACTCCGCAAGACTTACATCAGAACTATACTACTCATGCTCAGTTTCAAGGTAAAAGGAGGTGGGGTTTCAACATGCAGAAGTGCCATCTTTGACTTGGCTAGTCCTGTACTACGAGTACCAGACTTGAGGTAAGAAGCGTACACGAGTCCATTACCAAGTCTCCAACCAATACACCACTATGGATACTTCCTCGACTTCCCCACGAGAAAGCACACCATAGCACTCACACTTATCTTGGCAAGTTTTAGAGTATCCATTCAAATTGTCTAATAATCAGGTACAGCTTTCCAAGTAGTCCATTACCGCGGATGCGGCTATTCGAATAGTTTGTTAACCCTGCAGGGGTGTACCTCTACACACACATGACCATCAGTTACCGCCAAGTACTCGTCACCATTCAAGGGGTGCCGGCGAGGATGTTCACCACGACACTTACCTCACGACACCTTTCTAGTCCAAGGAGTCAACCCTAAACCCTAAACCCTAAACCCAACTGGAATTCCGGCCGAGCTTCTCGTCAGGACTCAAACCATGTAGGGACGAATAGCAAGTCCACCTCGACGGATGGTTCTCCGCTTGACAAGCCATGTGCTACAAGCCCTACCATGAATGAGACATTTCATTTCCTTTATATTTCTATCCATATGCCGAATGGAAAACCCGAACTAGGTGTGACTCCTGGACTTGGATCGGGGTGAGTTAATAGGTCGAGAGGGGTCAGTGAGCCCAATGTGTGGTTGTACTCTTTGTCTCGGATTACCATACAAGAACTCGGGCTTAATGCGGTGTTCAACGAGACAACCCACTGTGTACTCCTACACAGCCACTCATCGTTCACCTTGTTTAGGTCAAGTTCACCAACCCATTTCCACCAGCATCAACATGATCACTACCATCCTGACTCACAAAAGAGTAACCTCATTGTAACTCTAAGCATGCAATAAGAAGTAACAGTTGCAGGGGCCACATGATATCAATCAACTCCTACATCTACTAGGATTGTGGTTTGCTTACTACTATGACAAAATGATAGGTCATGCAAAGGAATGGGTTAAACTATGCGGTAGAAACGTATCATGGTAACATCCTAAACAATGCATAAGCGAGATTGAGAGGGAAGTGGGATTTTATCGACATGATCAATGGGGGTTTGCTTGCCTTGCTGACAATACACGGGTTTATCGGTCTTCTGCTTCGGGGGGTGACCTCCGTCCCGGAAACACTGTTACCGGAACAATCATCAACAAAGGGGGCAACATCGAAATAAAATGCACAAGCACATGATAAGGTTTTCCATGATGTATATGCTACTGGTTTGTGGCACATTCCATTTAATTGAAGTGTATTGCAAAGAAATTGCAAATTTAAACTCCAAATTCAAATTCAAATTAAGCCATATACACATTTGCTTCTGTTCACCCATTTTAAAATGGTCAACCATAAAAACAAATTGCATATTCCTAATCCTTGCATTTTTCTGATAATTTTTCATATATTATATGTTTAATTTGGAGTTAATATGAATTTTCTATGATTTATTGAAGTTTAATCATTTTTCTGTCATTTCTGCTTTTCTTTCAATTAGAATTCTTTTTATAGCATCAGCACCACGTCATCGTGACGTGGGGGGGGCTCTGACCGGTGGGGCCCTCTGGTCAGTGTCACAGGGGGTTAATCCTTTCTGTTTAAATTAACCTGGTGATTAAGTTAGCCCACGAGTCCCATGCGTCAGTGACTGATGGCTGTGCTTAAGGGGTGGATTAGCCCTAATTGACTCGGGCCCGCCGCCGGCATGACGACGGCGACCCAGAGGGCGGCGGCGCTCGCCGGAGCTAGGCTCCCGGCCACCAGGAGCCTTGTGGACGGCACTAATCGGCTCCCCGTGCTCGCCCGCTTCACCCAGCACCCACAGGGAGGCTCGGGGGTGGTCGGAGCCTCGCCGGTGTCGAGGTGCGGCGGAGGTCGTGGCTCGGTGAAGAGGGGGATGATGGAGGAGGCCACGGGGCTGGGCACAGAGAGAGGGGAAATGCACTGTAGCTCACTGTGATCATGACGGCATCGACGGAGAGAGCTGGGAGGGCGCGGTGGCGAGGGAATCCGGCGATGAAGCTCACGGTGGCCGGCGGTGGCTCGATGAAGATGGCGTTGGTTCCGGAGCTCCTCGGCCTCGATTGGTTGCGCAGAAAGACGAAGGCGAGGGCGGCGAACTTCTTGGACAAGCTTTCGCGGCGAGACGTGCTCGGTGGCCACGGGTTCTCCTCGGCCGCGAGCCACGGCGGTCCTCAGGCGGCGTCGATTCCGAGCGGGAGAGGGAGGGATAGTTACAGAGAGAGCGGGGAGAAGATTGGAGGCGTCCAGGGCGTCTCCGTGGCGGGTTAAGGAGGGAGGGGAAGTCCTAGACGGCTCTGGTCGTCGCGGTGGCTCTCGACGCGCTCCCAGCTCCCCACCGAGCTGCTTCGGACGGAGGGGAGGAAGATGACAACCGTGGAGGTGGGCTGGGCCGGCCTGGTGGGCTGGGTGCGGTAAGTTGGCCTTCTTCCAGGGGAAGCCCTCTTTTATTATTTCTTTCTGGTTTTTTTTCTTCTATTAATTTGTTTTGCTTTGAAATAAAATAGCAAAGCATTTTATAAAATCTTCAAAACTTTTATGTGGGCTTAGGAGACATATATCTAGCCACTCACAAGTATTGGAGATTTTTTAAATTCAAATAATTTGAATTTCAAATCAAATAGGGGTATTATTTAATTTCCAAGGCACTTATGGTATTTTTTGAAAAATCAGCGAGCCTTGAGTGGGACCCACTCCACTTTATATGTGATCTCACTTATTTCTAGGACTTTTCAAAAATATCACAGTGATTTTTGGAGCAACTTTTTATCTGGACATTTGAATCAAATTTAATTAGGGCTTCTGCTTTCCCCATTTCAATTTATTTTTGAAATTTTTACATGATGCAAAGACTCAAGCTAACCCTAGCACATACCTAAACTTGGGTTGTGACGGAAATTGACAGGATTACGGGCGCAAACCAACGCTAACTACGCTACAAATAAAGGAAGAGGCTCAAAAGCATGGGAGGTACGCCACAATAAGTAGACCGAATTCCATCCGCATCTAATACTAATCATCCACCTTGAGATATCTATCCAGAACATCTCGCTGGTATTAAGTTGTGAGTCCCACCCAAAGTGTAAACCCAAAGCAACAAACAACTGCATTAAAAGAACTTTGCCTAAAGTAAAAAAATCCTTGCAAACGCGGTTACAAGCACCGTTGTTTTCCCCTTGTGGCAACATCACATCCTCTAGACTCAAGTTTCTGTCACTCAAGCTAGTCATCAGGGGGCATGAACCCACGATCATGCATAACACTCCCTCTTGGAGTCACTACCTACTACTTGGCCAAAGCAATAAACAGCAACGGAGAACATGCAAGAATTACTCAAGAACAAAAATATAAAAGATAAGAACCAAATATATTACTCAATCACAATCTGAACTTAGTCTCATAATTCATCATATCCCAGCAAACTCAGCATAGCAACAGCAGAAAGAATTACATATGTGCCTTGATCATGTAGGGAAGCTCACAAGGTCTAATCCATTAAGGAAAAAGAGGGAGGAGAACATCACATAGCTACTGATCATGGACCCATGGTCCAAAGTCTACTACTCATGGATCATCCGGGAAGCGTCCATGGTGGTGGAGAATCTCCCGGAGGTTAATTTTCCCTCCGGCAGGGTGTCGGGAAGAGGTCTTCTTGTGCTCCTGATCTTGGAAGCGCCGCGGTGGTGGAACAGAGGCAAGATCGTGAAAAAGGTTTCTTTCCTCGGGGGTTTTGGGTCGAGAGATACATATAGGAGAAGGGGGCACCAAGGGGGCCCACCAGGGGTCCAGCTGGCCCCCTGGCGCAGCTCCACCCTAGGGCGCGCCAGGAGGGTGCCTGGGGCCCTGGTGGGTACCCTCCGGCCCCCTTCGGGACTTTGGAAGGTTCCCGTACGCTGATTTTTTATTGGATTTTTCCGAAATTTTTGGAGCATTTTTAATACAGGGGAAACCTGAAATAGAAAAATAGCAGAAAAAAGAAATTGGCACTGGGGTGCACTGAGTTAATAGGTTAGTCCAAATATGATCAAAAGTGTATGAAAGTGTATCTAAAATATAGCAATATCACACAAAACATGCATGGAGCATGGAGCATGCTTGTTGAACCAGGGAAACCTTGCCTTCTGGTGTCCTGCGTGCAAGCGACCTGGTTCCTTGCTTGCACGCCCGCAGATCCTCGAGCGATGCTAGTCGCTTGTATGTAGATTTAAAGTTTTCTATGAAGGCTCCACGGAACTGCCTCCATGAGCTGATGGATCCTCGCGGGAGATTCTTCAACCAGTGTCGTGCCGAGCTCTCGAGCATGAGCTGCACGTACTGCATTGCCGTGACGTTGGTCCCTTGATGAAACTTAACTGTTGTTAAGTAGTCGTCAAGCCATGCCTCCGGCTCCTCGAGTCCATTGTATTTTAACGTTGTGGAGTTCAATTTGAACCAACTCGGCATTCGCGTCTCGCGTATAGAACGTGTGAAGCATAATGCTACGCATGGCTCAATTTCTTCGTCGAAAGCTTCTTCATCCGAGTACTCTTCACGTGTTGCGTGTCTTCGCCTGCTGCGGTTGACTTTGTTCTGCGTGATGTCGTCGCGCGCGTCTCGTCGACTGTTGCGGCGCCTGTTGTCGTTGTCGTCACTATCGTGCTTCTTGTTTTTGCCGGAGCGTTTGCGCCAGTCATCGCTGCTGTCATCGTCGTCGGGAGAGCTGGGGTCCCTGTCTGGTGTCCTCTCGCGGGTCGGTCGCGTTGCACTTGATTTTTTGGGTGCTGAGGCGGCGATGGCGTCTTTCATTATCTCCAAGCCTATTGATGTGTTGCGGTCTGGTCTCGAGATAGGTAGTCTCGGGCACTTATAAGGGCTTCTGCTGGTGTGAGGGGTTCCTCTTCATCGTCCTCCTCCTCTAGCTTGAAGTCGTCGTCGAGCTTCCGAACCACTCTTTCCTTGTCTGTTCGTCGCAGGTTGCTGAGTTTTGATTTAGTGCAGGGAGGGGAGCCGTGAGCGGGAGAGTCGCCTCTGGGAGGTGGCTTGCGATTGTTTTTCTTCTCGGCGTCCACCCTTTCTTGCTTCTCCATCTCTAGGCGACGTTGTCTTGTTTGCTGGGTTAGCTCACTTGCCATTTTGTTGTATGCCCTGAGCTCTTCCCTTGTTGCGTTTGCTTGTAGTAGCTTGCCGTGTTCGACTGCGTCCCTTACTCTGGCCATTGACTCTTTGGACAGGAATATTCTCTCTCTGGGTGGGTCATCTACCACTGCATCCGGGGCTTGTTGCTTGCTGCTTGATGGCTCGTTGCTCTTGTGGTTGCTCTGTTCTTGTCCCTGTGGTACTTTCATTGGTATGCTTCCCACTGCTCCCAGCTTCACGACGGTCTTACTGGTGGTTCCGGACTCTTTTATGTTGTCGTTGGTTTGGTTATCTTGGCGAGTATTCGAGTCGTCGTTTTGGCCCTTGCCGTTTGCTGCTGGTGTGTCGACTTCTGCCATGAACACCTGCGATGGTGCCCTGTTTTCCTTCTTGCTCACGCGTATGATCCTGCTCTTCTAGGCCGAGGGTCCACCCGAGCGGTCGCGGGTGATGTGAAGTCTTGGGTTGGGTGGGCAGTCGCGGCTGGCTCGAAGGGTGGCCGCGCGGGTGGCGACCGCGTCGATTGTTGCTATAGATGTCATCGCAGGTGCTCGAGCGTCGTCCGTGAGGAGGAGGGCGCCCCAATGGTTAATGTAGATCTGATATGCTCCGAAGATCAGGTTGATGCCGGAGCATAGATCAGCAAAGACTGGTCGGAGAGTCGAAAGATGAGCCGTGAAACCGAGGGACCCAAAACAGATCGGATTCCGCCTGGGTCGTCGGATCGAAGGGTGCTGGTGGAGTCATCGCGTTGGCGGATCTTGAAGATGCTGGTGAGGCCGCCGAGATCGCGTTCCCAACCTGTGCGGTTCCCACAGACGGCACCAATTGACGGGGATCAACCCCGGCAAATCCCATGGTCAGGGACCCTGGGTTAATCCTGAGAGGCACAGGTTGGACGATAGCTCGTCGGCTAACAGGAGGAGACGTTCCTTCTCGATATTATTGCTTGGAGATGTGATTACAGGGAAGGCCAAGGCTAGTGCGCACAAGGCTATGGTTACAGATTGTGTATTGGTCACCCTCGACGTCTCCCCACCCAGCCCTTATATACTAGGCTAGGTCTCGGGGAACCCGTCTTGGATTACAGATGAGGTTTCCTAACCCTAATCTTGTACCGCACGGCAGGTTTGCACCTTCCTTACGAGTCGTGGACTCCTACGTCGGTGCCACTAGTGGGCCAAGGCTGGGCCCAGGCAGCATCTTTGTGGGCCTTCTGTCTTTGGGTACACCGGGTAGGCCCATCCATAGGAGTCATGGGGTCACCCCCTCGTCAGGATCCCAACCATCTTCTATCTCCAGCATTTCTTTCTTGTTGGGCTTAAGTTCCTCTACCTTCCTCAAGTCTAGAGCATCCATCCTCTTTTCAATAGTAGCAAGTCTATCTATAACAGTATCAAAACTACAATCATAAACAAAATAACTAGATAGACCATGCAAAATATCAAGAGCTCTAGCTTCATCACACTCTAAAAAGTCTCCTTCAACTATAATATCAATAGAGTGTTTACACCACTTAAAAAGACCACAGTAGAAATTCCTAAGCACAATTTTTATAGGTATCCAAGGCATAATTCTTCTATGTGCTTCAGAAATTCTGTCCCATGCCTTCTTTATATTCTCTCCATCCCTTTGATGGAAATCTAGAACTTCCGATTCCCTCAAAGCACCAAGTCCTAACATGCTTAACTAACCAAGATGGACTACTAAAAGCAAGGTAAATAAATTTTTTGTGATTTTTGATAAAGGACATTAAAGCAAGAACTGAAAGGTAAACTAACAGGACAAAAAAGAAAAGGTAAAAGATAGTGTTCAACTCCCCTATCTTGTAGAGTGGAGTCCCCGGCAACGGCGCCAGAAATTAGCTTGATGGCACTGAAGTAGTGCTCCTCGTTGGTTACCCCTAGTGGAAGGTTGGATGTAGCCTAGCAGTAAATTTCCCTTGGCAAAAATACCAAGGTTGAGAGTCAATCCAGTAGGACTCCAAGGTCGACAAGTAGATGGTGAAGCGAGCAACGCGCCATTTGAGAGATATTGCTCCCTCAACCTGGACCTGCGCACACAACAAATAACTCTACTCCCAACGAGTACAGAGAGGTTGTCAATCTCTCCGGCCTTGCCGTTTACAAAGGATCAACGCAACAGATAATAGGTAGTGATAATTACAACTGGGAAGTAAAAGCAAGAAGTAAATTGAGGGTGTAACAGTGGTGGAAATATGGACCGGGGTCCCATGATGCTCACTAGTGATGTCTCTCTCCCAAAAGACGATAAAACTTGTATGTGAGGTAAACAAATCAAAGCTGGGCAATTGACAGGATTACGAGTGCAAACTAATGCTAACTATGCTACAAAGAAAGGAAGAGGCTCAAAAGCATGGGCGGTGCGCCAAAATAAGTAGACCGAAATCCATCGGCATCTACTACTAATCATCCATCTTGAGATATCTATCCAGAACATCTCGCTGGTATTAAGTTGCGAGTCCCATCCAAAGTGTAAACCCAAAGCAACAGACAACTACATTAAAAGAACTTTGCGTAAAGTAAACAATCCTTGCAACCGCCGTTACAAGCACCAGTGTTTTCCCCCTTGTGGCAACATCACATCCCCTAGACTCATGTTTCTGTCACTCAAGCTAGTCTTCAGGGGGCATGAACCCACAATCATGCATAACGCTGCCTCTTGGAGTCACTACCTACTACTTGGCCAAAGCAATAAATAGCAACGGAGAACGTGCAATAATTACTCAAGAACAAAAATATAAAAGATAAAAACCAAATATATTACTCAATCACAATCTAAACATAGTCTCATAATCCATCAGATCCCAGCAAACTCAGCACAACAATAGCAAAAAGAAATATATATGTGCCTTGATCATGTAGGGAAGCTCACAAGGTCTAATCCATGAAGAACAAAGAGGGGAGGAGACATTACATAGCTACTGATCATGGATCCATAGTCCAAGGTGGACTAATCACGGATCATCCGGGAAGCGTCCATGGTGGTGGAGATGCTCCCGGAGTTCAATCCTCCCTCCGGCAGGGTGCCGGGAAGAGGTCTTCTGGTGCTCCCGATCTTGGAAGCGCGGCGGCGGCAGAACAGAGACGAGATCGTGAAAAAGGGTTCTGTCCTCGGGGGTTTTGGGTCGAGAGATAAATATAGGCAAAGGGGGAAGCCAGGGGGACACCAGGGGTCCAGGCGGCCCCCAGATGCGGCCCCACCCTAGGGCGAGCCGGTAGGGCGCCTGGGGCCCTGGTGGGTGATACGTCCCAAACGTATCTATAATTTTTTCTTGCTCCATGCATGTTTTGTGTGATATTGCTATGTTTTATATACACTTTCATAACCTTTTGATCATATTTTGACTAACCTATTAACTCAGTGCACCCAGTGCCAGTTCCTGATTTCTGTTGTTTTTCTATTTCAGGTTTCCCCCATATTAAAAATGCCCCAAAAATTCCAGAAAAATACAATAAAAAATCAGCGTACCGGAAGCTTCGGGAATCACCTAGGAGGGTCCAGAGGGGACCCACCAGGGCGCAAGGCGCCTTCCCGGCGCGCCCTAGGGTGTGGCCACGCCAGGGGGCCGCCTGGACCCCTGGTGGGGCCCCTGGCTGCCCCCTTCGCCTATATATTCTCCGTCTCGAGAAACCTCGGAAAACAGAACCCTTTTTCGCGATCTCGACTCTGTTCCGCCGCCGCGCTTCCATGATCGGGCGCGCGAGCAGACCTCTTCCTGGCACCCTTCCTGAGGGAGGGTTGACCTCTGGGAGCTTCTCCTCCACTATGGACGCTTCCCGGATGATACGTGAGTAGTCTACCTTTGACCATGGGTCCATGATCAGTAGCTATGTGTTTTTCTCCTCCCCTCTTTGTTCTTCATGGATTAGACCTTGTGAGTTGTCCTACATGATCACGGCACATATGTAATTCTTTCTACTGTTGCTATGTTGAGTTTGCTGGATCTGATGGATTATGAGACTATGTTCAGATTGTGATTGAGTAATATATTTGGTTCTTATCTTTTATATTTTAGTTCTTGAGTAATTCTTGCATGTTCTCTGTTGCTACTTATTGCTTTTGCCAAGTAGTAGGTAGTGACTCCAAGAGGAGCGTTATGCTTGATTGTGGGTTCATGCCCCCTGATGACTAGCTTGATTGACAGAAACATGAGTCTAGGGGATGTGATGTTGCCAAAAGGGGGAAAACAACGGTGCTTGTAACCGTGGTTGCAAGGATTCTTTACTTTACGCAAAGTTCATTTAATGTAGTTGTCTGTTGCTTTGGGTTTACACTTTGGGTGGGGCTCGCAACTTAATACCAGCGAGATGTTCTGGATAGATATCTCAAGGTGGATGATTAGTAGTAGATGCAGTTGGATTTCGGTCCACTTATTTTGGCGTACTGCCCATGCTTTTGAGCCTCTTCCTTTCTTTGTAGCATAGTTAGCATTGCAGTGCGTTTTTAATCCTTTCAATTTCCCAGCTGTGATTTGTTTACCTCGCATAGCAGTTTTATCATGTTTTGGGAGATAAACATCACTAGTGAACATCATGGGACCCCGGTCCATATCCTCATCACTGTTTACACTCTTAATTTATTTCCTGCTTTTACTTTCTAGTTGCAGTCACTATTATCCTTTATCCCTTGCGTTTGATCCTTTGTAAACAACAATGCCGGAGAGATTGACAACCTCTCTGAACTTCGTTGGGAGCAAAGTTATTTGTTCTATGTGCAGGTTCGCGTCAATTGCGCCGTTGACACCTACATGTAGCTTTCGGAGTCCTACTGCAGACAAACCCTATCCTCTACATTAGGGGAAATTTGTTGCTATCCTACATCTCACCTTCCACTTGGGGTAACCAACAAAGGCAGGGAAGCCATTATCATCTCTCGCGCATCAAGCAAATTTCGGGCGCAGTTGCCAGGGATTCCGAGGTGCAACAGAAGATTGGTCCCGTCAACCGCCAAATTTTTGGCGCCATTGCCGGGGACTCCAATCTACAAGATAGGGGATTTGCACACTATCTTTTACCTTTGCTTTTTAGTCGTGTTAGTTTACCTTTCAGTTTTTATCTTAGTGTCCTTTATCGAAAACCACAAAAAAAAATATTTACCTTGCTAGTAGTTTTCATCATGTCTGGTCCCTTTGCCTTTGTTGAGACAGAGGTTCTCACCTTTAAACAAAAAGGTGGTGAAATTTTGAAAGATGGTTGGTATAGGATTAACGATTCTCAGAAAAGAGCCACCAAGAAGCAATCCACTACTATCCTGCTTAGAAACTTTTATGTTAAAATTACTCCTTGGAATAAGTTCGTTCTAGACACTGCTATCAATGGAAATTTCCTAGAAGCCCCGATATGGGAGTCCCTTAATGGTATTGAAAATCTTGTTGGAAATATCCCTGTTGCTAGCATTCAAGAGGATATCACTCTAGTTCACATTATGAAAAAACTTGAAAAGATAGAGTTAGAAACACCAAGCATAAGTAGAATAAATAAGTTGGATCGCAAGATTCAAGGTAATTTGAATAAACTCGATAGCTCCATGCAAAAAATTATTAAAACTTTGGAGACCCTCAAATCCCATGATTTGGATCCTTCTAGGATAGATAAGGTTCAGGAAATCATTGAAACTTTAGGAAGTACTTTCTCCTCAATGAAACCAAAAAAGGTAGAAACTCCGGCAAGGGAGGAACCTAAGTTCAATGTCCCTAAGGTTCCCCGACCTAAAAATAATCCACTCATTGCCAAGGGAGTTGAAACCGTGAAATCTTTGGAAGAAATACCCCTCTTAGATAAATTTGTAAATGAAAGTCCAATTGATTTGCTACCTTTTGGTTTTATCCCTAGAAGTATCTTCATTAGGCATTTATTTGAAAGACCTCGTAAAACTAGTTGTTCAATTGAAGAGCTTTTTGATTATCTTGATGATGGTTTGATTGATACAACGTGATTCTTCTTTTTGCTTTATGCCTAGCTTAAAGGCGTAAAAGAAAGCGCTAGTTGGGAGGCCACCCAAGATGTTTTTATTTCTTTTTTTAGTGGTCTTGATGATTGTTACTACTGTAGCAACATCATTGTATCTATATTTTCAAGCTTTGTGCCAAGTTTAGCCTCCGATTGCAAGAAAGTTCAAAAGTTGTGACATGCTTTCCAGAAAACAGATTCTGTCCTTGGATGGAAAAATTAGCCTAAAATCACCAGATCATCTTTTTGATCTGAATTGTTTTCACATCGTTCCTCATACAATTGAATTTCGAGCGTCTATTCTGAGTTTTTTTATTTGAGTTGCAGAAGTACCCCGATGAAATTATTTTCTACCTGTTGTTCTATTTTTCACAGATTCTGCCACATTTTGCCTTTCCTTACTTTTGCAAACCTTAAGCTTGATTTTTCTTCGCAAAAACTTTTTGGCAATCTTGAGAAATAGTAGCTCTTCAAGAATTATTTCTAGTAGAGGGAAATTATTTTATTAAGGGTACTAACCTCTCTAATCAGCTTATGATGAGTTATGTATGAAGGGAGTTTTCAAGTGTGTGACGGAAGATGATGAAAGAAGATCCTGGAGTGTCAAACACTCAAGCTTGGGGGTGCACCCATGCATCCCAAATAAATATTCAAGGAGACTCAAGCATCTAAGCTTGGGGATGCCCCCGTGCATCCCCTTATCCATCGACAATCATCAGTTCGTCCTTCGTCTCACTATATTTTTATCACTTCATGCGTTATGTGCTTTGCTTGGAGCATCTCGCTCTTAGGTTTCCTTTTTAGTTTTCTTTAGCTTTGCTTGTTGTTCATAAAAAGTTAGAACCCAGCTTACATTGTGTGGGAGAGAAACACGCTCCACTTCAAACTAGAAAACATCATAGGATTTTCATGCTTATCTTTCTACTGTTGTGTGTTCTTTATCTTTTTGTAGTTGCTGCCATGTTTAGCTCTTAGTTTTCATGTTTATATTTTTCAAGAACTTTAGTTTTAGTTTAGTTTGTTGCTGGTAATCTCTTTAGTTTTCATGTTTATCTTGTTAAGAGAGTTAGTTGTTGCACTGAGTGTGTCTTGTCTTGAAGTAGGTAATTGAGGTTGCTATTCAATTGTAGTAGTAACTTGCAATAGTTTTGAGGTATTGTTGTGAGTAATGTTTGAACTTTTGGTGTTAAGATCTCTAGCATATTAGTGATAGGTGTCGTATTTTTGGCAACCCGTGTTTATTTTCAAAAACTACAAAACTAGTTGAGAACTCTAGCGACTAGATGGATCACTAATCTTTGGAGGGTTCGGATATTAGAGTACACTCATGTACCATGAGTCGAGGATGCGGAAGGATAACAAAACCCACATACACTCCTCCTTGGGGTGCTTGTCCCTTTGTGAACCTCCTTATTAGATTGAGAGTTACCGATAATAAGTGCATGAGTTCTTCGGACTAATGTAAGTATTGAAAGTTGACACTTCCACCTCCTCATATTTGCTAGCCTCTTCGGTACCTTGCATTGCCCTATTCTCACTCCGAGAGTTGGCGTCCACCTCGCCGGTGCATCCAAACCCTTGGCATGATACGCTCTGTCATCATGAACCTCCTGATATCTTTCCTCAAAATAGCCGCCATACCTACCTATCAAGGCATTTCCATAGCCTTTCCGAGATACATTGCCATGCAACATCCACCTTCTCATGACTTGATCTTCATGTCATATGTGTTCCTGCTACACTGGCAGAGACATACATTTGCATACATCATGATTGCTACATCTTCTTTATGTTGAGTACCTTGTAAAGTGTGAAGATCTTCTATACTTCTTGTAAAATAGAGTGTTGCCCTTAAGTGAGGAAAAGATCCCAAAGAGGACAAAATTAAAAGATCCCAAAGAGGACAAATGAGAGTTAAATAGAAAGAGCCATTGAGGCCACCAAAAAATACAAAAAATAGAAAAAAGAGCAAAAGAAATAAAAAGAGAGAAAGGGGCAACACTATTATTCCTTTTGAAAGATCCACACTCGTACTCCCTCTCATACCTTGTACTCCATAGAGATGATCATATATGCATATAGCTATGTGGGGACCTTCACACTATAGAACTTGGCTTGTATATTCCAATGATGAGCCTCCTCAAACGAGCTCTAGGTCTTCTTGAGCGAGCAAGTTAGATGCACCCCCACTAGTTCCATTGGAGAGTTTTCTTAACTCATATGTGCATCCGTTGCATGGCAATCCCTACTCCACACATCATATCTATCATTTGGCTTTCTCGCCTATGATTGTCCTCATTGATGTGAGCCTTTCACACCCTTTTTGTCTTCCTCCTCCACCATATTTCTCTCTTTTCCATCCTAAGTGTCAACTCTCGTTCTTACGCTCATCCACTACATGAGTGCTCAAAATATCGAAAATGAGTGGATCAAATTGACTTGTACCTGGCTAGTGGTTTAGGGACGAGTCAAGATAAGATTACAAAGAAGATGAAAGTCCAAGTATGTGATCAGAGGGGGAGGGGGTGAATGATCACTTCAAAGTTTCGACTAAAGCTTTGAATTGAAGCATAAGTAAAGAGGAAAAGGGTAGCAGAAACAAGTGATAGGGAAGTAAAACTGAAGGCGAAACTAAATGCAGCGAATCAAAATGCATTGAAGCAAAACTGGGAAGAAAATGCAATACAGAATGTATAAGCTTGAAGTAAAATGAACTATGACTCGGCGATGTTTGTTCGACCAGTTCACGCTCTACAAAGCGCTACGTCTGGTTGGAGGGACTGGTGATTGAACACCTGGTGTCGGGACCCGGGGTTAGCGTATGCAAGTACAGTTAAGACATAGTCATATGGAGAGCCGAGAACCGCACCCACTTGTCTAAGCAGACAAGGCCAAGCACTGAACATTCTCGGAAAGCATCGTACGTGAGGGGCATCCCATCCAGGCCGGATGATCAACTGAGATGGGTCCTCATCGTCCGCACACAAGTCAAATGATATGGGTGGTGAACTCCCATATTCAAAGACAAGTCGCCTCAACCATACTACCGACTATCTCAAAACTCTTACATAGACTTACTCCAGCCCGATCACTTAGTCGGGGTCTAGGGCAGGCTCGATCATACCACAAAGTGTGCACGAGACGAAGTCTCGAGCAATCGCATCGCGATGCCCCAAGCTGCGCACATCTAAGGGACACTTGGTGTATGAAAGACCGCCGGCCAGAACACAACTAAGGTCTCGAAAACCCATACAAAGACATGCAATAAGCGATAACATTTGCAGGGGCCACATGATATCATTCAACTCCTACATTTGCTAGGATTGTTGTTTGCTTACTACTGTGACAAAATGATAGGTCATGCAAAGGAATGAGTTCATCTATGCGGTAGAAACGAAGCATGGTGATCATCCTAAACAATGCATAAGCGAGACATGAGAGGGAAGTGGGATTTTATCGACATGATCAATGGGGGTTTGCTTGCCTTGCTGACGAGGTTCGGGTTCGGGGTCTTCAACGTAGGGGGTGACCTCTTGCTCCGGTTCCACGTCTAACAGCAACATGACAATCATAGTATCAACAGAATGTACAATGCACAATCACATGAATAATATTGAAAGGGTGATGTTCATGGTACTGATGTGTTGAGCATTCCATTTAAATGGAGTATATTGCAAATTGAATTGCAAATTCAAACTCCACATTTGAATTCAACATTAACCAAGTTATATGTGATATAGTTTGATCATTTTGAATTATCTTCAAATGTGTATGATACGCCTCTGATGTGTGATTGAAATGTAGCATGTTGCCATGGTTCAAGTTGCAAAAATATTTGATTTGAATTTGATTTAATTCCATTTAAATGAAATAGCAAATGCTACTGATCACATTTTAAATTCAACTCAAACAGAGTTGAAAGTTGCATATTTGGAAAGATAATTTTCTCCTGATCATTTTTCATATATTATTTGTCCAATTTGGAGTTAATATGAATTTTCTATGAATTTCCAAAGTTTGGGGTATTTTCTGGAATTTCTGGAATTCTTTTAATTCAAATAATCTCTGGAAATTCATTTAAATGATTTACTGCGTCAGGCTGACGTCAAGATGGCGTCAAGGGGGGGCTGACATGTGGGGCCACCCTGTCAATGGCTGGTTAACTTAACCCGTGGGTTAACTTAATCCAGTGGCTTAATTAAGCCACTGGGCCCACTGGTCAGTGACCCAGGGGTCACTTAACTGGTGAAAACAGGGGGGGGGGGGGTTAGCACTGACACGCCGGCGGCCTGGCCACGGCGGCGCAGCACGGGAACACGATTCCGGCCACAGGAGGGGAAACGGAGGGCACCACTGGATGCAGTGTCGTCTTCCGCGTCTTCTGGAAGCATCGGGGGTCCACGGGGAGCTCTGTATCGACGACGGCGACGACTCCGGCGGCACCAGAACCACGGCGAAGTCGCAGTCGACGCTACCATGCAAGACTAAGGCTGATCTTACTTGTGTTCGAACGCTGGCATGCTCAGGAGCCAAGCGCGCGCTCTAGTTGAGACGAAGGGGCACAGGGGCGACCTCGAGCTCATCCATGGCGGCGAAGTGCTTCGGCATCCATGGCGGATGACGACAGAGGGCGAGAGGGAGACCACGGAGTAGTTCTAACGAACTGGGAGCTCACCGTGAATCCAAATGAAGCGGTGGCGAAGTCGGAGGAGCTCGGGGTTGGCCGGAATTGACGGAAGTTCACGGCGGCTCCGGCGATGAAGATGTTGAAGCTCACGTCGTCTGCGTTGGCGCTGAGCTTCGATTGACTTGGGGGAACGACGGAGTCGACGGTGCTGGAGCGATCAGACACGGCGGCAAGGCTGGAGGAGCTCAGTCGCCACGTCGGTGCACTGCCGCGCCGGGCTAGGGTTTCTGCGGCGGAGCGATTTCTTCGCGGGGAGAAGAACCAGAGGGCGAGGAAGGGGAAAGTGAGGCGCGGGGCGTCTCCTGGTGCGATAAGGACGCCTGGGGAGGCCTGGAAGCTTGAAGACGTCGTCGTGTCGTCCATGGCGTCGGCGCCGCGCCACCGAGCTGCTTGGCAGCGCGGGGTGGAAGACGACAAGGTGGGCTTCGCGGGCTGGGCCGGCCGGAGAGGTGGGCCTTGCCCCTGGCGAGAGGTAAGTCCTTTTTCTTTTTCTGTTTAATCTTTCCTTTTTATTTTTCTGTATATTTGTTTTGACTTTGGTAAAAATACCAAACCATTTTATTAAATGCTGAAAACTTTTATGTGGCCTCATAATAATATAAACTAGCCACTCATAAACTTTCAACATTTTTAAAATTCAAAAGATTTGAATTTTAAATCAAAAAGGGGTATTTCTTTAATTCCAAGGTACTGTTTGAATATTTGAAAAATCTATGAGCGTGGGGTGGGTCCCACATCACTTGATATGTGATCACACTCATTTATAAGACTTTTCAAAACTCTAACATGAATTTTTGGAAAAGATTTTTATCTGGCCTTTTGAATTAATTCATCTGGGGGGTGTTCCTTCTCCCATTTTGATTTTGAATTTGATTTCCAAGATTTCTTTTTGAAATTTTGACATGATGCAAAGGCACTAGCTAACCCTAGCACATACCTAACAGAGGGTTCTGAAAACTCGCCCCACTCAAAAGAATCTCGTCCCGAGATTCAGAAGTCTGCGGGAGGAAGGAGGGGTACTCGGTAAGGAGACGGTCTTCTCTTTCCCACGTGGCTTCTCTTTCAGAGTGGTGTGACCATTGCGCTTTCAGAAACCTAATCTTCTGACGACGAGTGACACGCTCTGCGGAATCAAGAATACGAACGGGGTATTCTCGATAAGAAAGGTCATCTTGGAGATCAAGCGTTTCATGGTCGACTTCGCGGATGGTGTCCTTGAAGCAACGCCTGAGTTGGGACACATGGAATACATCATGTACTCGGGAGAGGTGCGGAGGTAGTTCAAGTTGGTAGGCAACTTCTCCAAGTTTAGCAATAATGCGGAAAGGTCCGATGTAACGTGGGGCCAATTTGCCTTTGATACCGAAATGTTGGGTTCCCTTCAGAGGAGTAACCCGAAGGTAAGCCTTCTCATCCAGATTGTAGCTCTCTTGCCTATGATGACGATCATAGTAGCTTTTCTGACGAGACTGGGCTGCTTTCAATTGATCACGAACAATGCGAACTTGCTCTTCTGCTTCCTTGATCATATCCGGTCCAAAGAATTGTCTTTCACCGGTTTCTGACCAGTTTAGTGGTGTTCGACATCATCGTCCATAAAGGAGTTCAAAAGGAGCCATGTTCAGACTAGATTGAAAACTATTGTTATAAGCAAATTCGACAAATGGAAGAGAATTCTCCCAATTCTTTCCGAATGAGATAACACAAGCTCTGAGCATGTCTTCAAGAATTTGGTTAACCCTTTTGACTTGACCGCTAGACTGAGGATGAAAAGTTGTACTAAAGGAGAGATGAGTTCCCATAGCATTCTGAAAGCTTCCCCAAAATCTAGAGGTAAAAAGGCTACCGCGATCAGAATTGATTTCCAAAGGAACACCATGAAGTGATACAATTCTGGAGATGTACAAGTCCGCTAACTGACTAGCAGTTATAGACTCGCGAACTGGAAGGAAGTGAGCAACTTTGGAAAGCCTATCTATGACAACGAAGATGGCATTGTTTCCTTTCTGGGTTCTTGGAAAGCCGGTGATGAAATCCATACCGACTTTGTCCCATTTCCACTCGGGAATAGACAAACGTTGAAGTGTACCAGCAGGTCTTTGATGTTCTGCCTTAATGCGACGACAAACATCACATTCGGCAACAACTTGAGCAATGTCTCTCTTCATCCTAGTCCACCAAAATCTCTGGCGTAGATCTCGGTACATTTTCGTGCTACCGGGATGAATCGAGAGGGGTGTGTTATGGGCTTCTTGGAGGATGAGTTGCCTTAGTTCCTTATTCTTAGGTACTACCAAACGATTTTCAAAGAATACCGTTCCTTTGCTATCTGTGGAGAAACATTTAGCAACTCCGCTAGCAATGTTCTCCTTGATCCGGCGAACACCTCGTGCACGCCTTTGGGCAACTCTGATTTGATCCTCAAGAGTTGGTTTCGTCACCAAGGTAGAAAGATATCCATGAGGAACAATCTCAAGGTTGAGTTTGTGAAAGTCCTCATGAAGAAGTGGTTGATACTGCTGTAACATGAGGTTGTTACAGTACGACTTACGACTTAGTGCATCAGCCATGACATTGGCTTTGCCTGGGGTGTAAGAAATTCCTACGTCGTAATCTTTTATCAACTCAATCCAGCGTCTTTGCCTGAGATTAAGATCTGGCTGGGTGAAAATATATTTGAGGCTTTGGTGGTCGGAATAAATCTCACAACGATTACCAAGGAGGTAATGTCGCCAAGTTGTTAGAGCATGAACTACGGCAGCGAGTTCAAGGTCATGGGTAGGATAGTTCTCTTCATGTGGCCGCAACTGGCGTGAAGCATAAGCTACCACATGTCGATCTTGCAGAAGTATGCATCCTAACCCTTGCCGTGAGGCATCACAATAGATCTCGAAATCCCTTTTGGTGTCTGGAGGTGCAAGTACGGGTGCAGAAGTCAATCTTCTTTTTAGCTCTTGAAAGCTTTCCTCGCACTTGGGAGTCCATAATAATTTCTTATCTTTCTTGAGGAGTTCAGTTAGAGGCTTTGCAACTTTAGAAAAGTTCTCGACGAAGCGACGGCAATAGCTGGCTAGGCCAAGAAAACTCCTAACTTGCTTAACCGTTTCAGGTGGAGTCCAGTCAAGGACGGCTTGAACTCTCTCGGGATTCACAGCAATGCCTTTTGCAGAAATCACGTGGCCTAAGTAGGTCACTTCTGGTAGCCAGAATTCACACTTGGAGAATTTAGCGTACAGGCGATGCTCTCTAAGCTTCATCAATACCAGCCTTAAGTGTTCGGCATGATCTTCTTCGTTCTTCGAGTAGATGAGAATATCATCAAGATAAACCACAACAAATTTATCTAGGTACTCCGTGAAGATCGAATTCATCAAGCGTGAGAATGTGGCGGGGGCATTGGTTAAACCAAAGGACATGACGGTATACTCGTAAAGACCATAACGAGTAGTAAAAGCCGTTTTGGGAATGTCCTCGTTTCAGATTCTGATCTGATGATAACCAAATCTCAAATCCATCTTGGAGAAGACGGAGGATCCTGCAAGTTGATCATAAAGATCATTGATCCTGGGCAGTGGGTATTTGTTCTTTATCGTCGCTAAATTTAGCGGGCGATAGTCTACGCACATCCTTTCTGTTCCATCTTTCTTCTTTACGAACAGAACGGGGCAACCCCATGGCGATGAGCTAGGGCGGATGAAGCCTTTTTCCAACGAAGCATCAAGTTGGGTTTTTAGCTCAGCTAACTCATGTGGGGCCATCTTATATGGGCGTTTGGAAATTGGTGCGGTTCCGGGAACAAGATCCACTATAAATTCTACACATCTGTCGGGTGGCATGCCCGGCAACTCTTCAGGAAAGACATCCGGGAAGTCACGAACCACCGGAATATCTTCAAGTTCGGGAAGGGGAAGTACATTCAAGGAATGCACTTGGTTTCTTGTTCTGGGTGAGGTATAGCTGACGGTTTGGCCTGAAGGGTGGGTGAGTTTCACGGATTTGCCTCTGCAATCCAGGTAGGCATTCTGTCTTGATTGCCAATCCATGCCAAGGATGACATCAATGTCTGAAGACTTGAGGGCTATGAGTGAAGCAAGGAATACTAAACCCTCAATTGCAATTTGATTACCATGGCTCACTCTATTAGTTTTCCATCTTGACCCTGGAGTTTGAATAACCATCGGGGTGGACAATTCAACAAAGGGTAACTCATGACGAAGTGCATAACTTTCCTACATGAATGAATGAGATGCTCCTGGGTCGAAAAGAACGGAAGTAGGAACAAAATTGACTGGGAGCGTACCAAGAATGACGTCAGTGGTGTCGTCAGTCTCTTCGGCGGCGATCTGGTTCAGACGTCCACGAGTGGCGGGAGGAGCGGGTTTGGCGGTGTAGACCTTCTGGGGTGGCTTGCCACGGCCATTGTTGTTGTTGTTGCCTCCGGCACGGGGTGGAGCATTCTGGTGTTGGAGCTGGTTCTGGGGGCACTCTCGAGAATAGTGGCCTGCCTGACCACACTTGTAACAGGCTCCGAAAACAGTGCGTGGAGCTGGGTTTTTTGGTGGAGCTGGGTGGAACTGGGTGGGTGGACGAGGCGCCACATAGGATGGCCTCGGTGGGTTGTTCTGGCGGAACATGCTATTTGGCATCCAGATCTTGCGCTTCTGGGAGCCAGAACTGGATGAACTGTCATCTCTGGGGTGTTTGCGAAAGTCGTTGGGGGTGTTCATGTCCTCTGCCTTGATGGCCTTGTTGACAAGGACCTGGAATGTGGCAAAGTCATGAAGGTTGAGCTCGCGACGGAGTCCGGAGTTGAGGCCACGACGGAACCTCTCTTGTTTCTTGGAGTCGGTGGAGACTTCTTCAGTTGCATAGCGAGCAAGTCGGTTGAACTCACGACTAAACTCGTCCACGGTTCTTCTGCCTTGAGTGAGGTTGCAGAATTCCTCACGTTTGCGGTCCATGAGACCCTTGGGAATGTGGTGCTCGCGGAAGGACGTGCAGAATTCCTCCCAAGATGCAGGTGGTCCAACGGGGCGCATATTCAGAAAGTTCTCCCACCAAGAGCTAGCTGCACCTTCGAGGTGATAGGTGGCGTAGTTGACCTTGTCGCCATCTGCAACATGGCCGGCTTGGAGCTTCCTCTCGATGCTGCGGAGCCAGTCATCGGCGTCAAGGGGCTCGGTGGAGTAACTGAAAACCGGGGGATGAAGTCGGATGAAGTCGTTCAGGGACACCAGCTCATTGCGCTGTTGAGTGGTGTTGCGTGCGATGACTTCCAACAGGTGGTGAGAGTCACGGCGGTTCCTCTCGACCTCCATCAGAACTTGGGCCATCGTGGGTGGGGGTGGAAGGTTGTCTTCCTCCTGGTTGTTCCCACGACCTTGGTTACGACCAACCTGGCCACGGGTTCCTTGAGACATCCTGAAGGTGAAAACCAAAGTCAAACAGAGTTTATTTGAAGAGTCTAATCAAAGTATTGAAGTACTGGAAGGATTACAGAGCAAAGGAAGTAATCATCTTGACAACATGGTGATAAAGCATACAAGCCATATATTCACAAGCTGTCATACAAACCATACATCGTTTTAGTACAAGCACTAAGCTAATACAAACGTGATGAAGATGATACATCCTTCAGAGGCACTCTGACTTCCTATACATTATTTATCTAAGCCTCTGGAACTTAGACACCTTGCTTACAATATACTAGGATACTATTACATCATCACTAAGTAAGACCACAGGCGGTCTCACTCATCTCCATCTCCATAGTAGTCCTCATAAAAGTTACCCGCGTATCCCGGTAGCTGGAGGTGACCATCGGAAAACACGGAGGCTTGTGGACCCTGATATCCATTTGGGCAAGGATGGGGCCTAGGTCCAGTGTAGGGTGGAAGCAAAGGACCACGGGGTGGAAAAATGCCTCCAATCTCGGGCCAAGCAACTCGAGAAGGCATCTGAGTCCTCACTGGGTAGATCGCATCATACTCAACTGATCCCACGCTCACAAAGGGTGCCAAGAGCGTAGGTGCTCGGTACAGACGAACACGGGTGGCGTGGAGCTCAAAACGGAGAGCGCGTGCATCACGATCTCTGTCACTAGCAAACCTAGCAGTCACCTGGAGTGCTGGATCCTTTGCAGAGTGACCTAAGTAGAGTCCGGTGTAATATCCCTCTTCTCCTGGAAGTGCAGCAGGGATATAGCGGAATGACGTCTCTCTCAGCATGGTGTGCTCCTCTCTCAGCAGGGTAATACATGAATATGCAGCATCCTGCACAGCCATGTTCTCGGTAACGCCAATGCCATGTCCAAAGTGGATAGGCTGGGTGACTCCAACGTGGTGCGGGTATATCCGGACAATGCAGTGGAACTGCGTCTGGTTGAAGTCGTGAAACTGCTCCTCAATGGTATACTCAGGGTACCATCGATATCCCACATAGGACATCATCTCGATCAACGTGGCGGGATGGCCACGCACACCGAGGCACCTGGTCAAACGAACAATCTGCCGAGGGGGAAGATCTGCCATCTGAAACAGAAAGGAGTTTGCAAATGCATCAGATTATGAGATAAACCTGGAATGACTCGGACAGCATAACGGCTGTAATCGTAAGAAATGACAATTTCTTCCAACATGGAAACAGCACTTACATACGATGTAATAAATCAGGAAGCATAACCAATCTAACAAACCGAACACAACTTTCCTACGGCTACAAGGAAGCAAACAACGAGATGTTCTAATCAGACAGAGGAGAGCCTAGTCCTATCTTCCCGTAGAAAAAGATGAGGGTGACTCAGAACTCAGAACGAAGGGGTAAGGAGAAAAAGAAGCCCTACGTTGTTCCCTTATATACCCAGAGTAACTATATAACTATAGAAAGCTAGACTCGACTTCGGCCAAGGCTACTAGTCCTACAGTCAGTCCTGCTCTGATACCAAGTCTGTCGGGACCCGGGGTTAGCGTATGCAAGTACAGTTAAGACATAGTCATATGGAGAGCCGAGAACCGCACCCACTTGTCTAAGCAGACAAGGCCAAGCACTGAACATTCTCGGAAAGCATCGTACGTGAGGGGCATCCCATCCAGGCCGGATGATCAACTGAGATGGGTCCTCATCGTCCGCACACAAGTCAAATGATATGGGTGGTGAACTCCCATATTCAAAGACAAGTCGCCTCAACCATACTACCGACTATCTCAAAACTCTTACATAGACTTACTCCAGCCCGATCACTTAGTCGGGGTCTAGGGCGGGCTCGATCATACCACAAAGTGTGCACGAGACGAAGTCTCGAGCAATCGCATCGCGATGCCCCAAGCTGCGCACATCTAAGGGCCACTTGGTGTATGAAAGACCGCCGGCCAGAACACAACTAAGGTCTCGAAAACCCATACAAAGACATGCAATAAGCGATAACATTTGCAGGGGCCACATGATATCATTCAACTCCTACATTTGCTAGGATTGTGGTTTGCTTACTACTGTGACAAAATGATAGGTCATGCAAAGGAATGGGTTCATCTATGCGGTAGAAACGAAGCATGGTGATCATCCTAAACAATGCATAAGCGAGACATGAGAGGGAAGTGGGATTTTATCGACATGATCAATGGGGGTTTGCTTGCCTTGCTGACGAGGTTCGGGTTTGGGGTCTTCAACGTAGGGGGTGACCTCTTGCTCCGGTTCCACGTCTAACAGCAACATGACAATCATAGTATCAACAGAATGTACAATGCACAATCACATGAATAATATTGAAAGGGTGATGTTCATGGTACTGATGTGTTGAGCATTCCATTTAAATGGAGTATATTGCAAATTGAATTGCAAATTCAAACTCCACATTTGAATTCAACATTAACCAAGTTATATGTGATATAGTTTGATCATTTTGAATTATCTTCAAATGTGTATGATATGCCTCTGATGTGTGATTGAAATGTAGCATGTTGCCATGGTTCAAGTTGCAAAAATATTTGATTTGAATTTGATTTAATTCCATTTAAATCAAATAGCAAATGCTACTGATCACATTTTAAATTCAACTCAAACAGAGTTGAAAGTTGCATATTTGGAAAGATAATTTTCTCCTGATCATTTTTCATATATTATTTGTCCAATTTGGAGTTAATATGAATTTTCTATGAATTTCCAAAGTTTGGGGTATTTTCTGGAATTTTTGGAATTCTTTTAATTCAAATAATCTCTGGAAATTCATTTAAATGATTTACTGCGTCAGGCTGACGTCAAGCTGGCATCAAGGGGGGGGCTGACATGTGGGGCCACCCTGTCAGTGGCTGGTTAACTTAACCCGTGGGTTAACTTAATCCAGTGGCTTAATTAAGCCACTAGGCCCACTGGTCGGTGACCCAGGGGTCACTTAACTGGTGAAAACAGGGGGGTTTAGCACTGACACGCCGGCGGCTAAACGCCGGCGGCCTGGCCACGGCGGCGCAGCACGGGAACACGATTCCGGCCACGGGAGGGGAAACGGAGGGCACCACTGGATGCAGTGTCGTCTTCCGCGTCTTCTGGAAGCATCGGGGGTCCACGGGGAGCTCTGTATCGACGACGGCGACGACTCCGGCGGCAGCAGAACCACGGCGAAGTCGCAGTGGACGCTACCTTGCAAGACTAAGGCTGATCTTACTTGCGTTCGAACGCTGGCATGCTCAGGAGCCAAGCGCGCGCTCTAGTTGAGACGAAGGGGCACAGGGGCGACCTCGAGCTCATCCATGGCGGCGAAGTGCTTCGGCATCCATGGCGGATGACGACAGAGGGCGAGAGGGAGACCACGGAGTAGTTCTAACGAACTGGGAGCTCACCGTGAATCCAAATGAAGCGGTGGCGAAGTCGGAGGAGCTCGGGGTTGGCCGGAATTGACGGAAGTTCACGGCGGCTCCGGCGATGAAGATGTTGAAGCTCACGTCGTCTGCGTTGGCGCTGAGCTTCGATTGACTTGGGGGAACGACGGAGTCGACGGTGCTGGAGCGATCAGACACGGCGGCAAGGCTGGAGGAGCTCAGTCGCCACGTCGGTGCACTGCCGCGCCGGCTAGGGTTTCTGCGGCGGAGCGATTTCTTCGCGGGGAGAAGAACCAGAGGGCGAGGAAGGGCAAAGTGAGGCGCGGGGCGTCTCCTGGTGCGATAAGGACGCCTGGGGAGGCCTGGAAGCTTGAAGACGTCGTCGTGGCGTCCACGGCGTCGGCGCCGCGCCACCGAGTTGCTTGGCAGCGCGGGGTGGAAGACGACAAGGTGGGCTTCGCGGGCTGGGCCGGCCGGAGAGGTGGGCCTTGCCCCTGGCGAGAGGTAAGTCCTTTTTCTTTTTCTGTTTAATCTTTCCTTTCTGTTTTTCTGTATATTTGTTTTGACTTTGGTAAAAATACCAAACCATTTTATTAAATGCTGAAAACTTTTATGTGGCCTCATAATAATATAAACTAGCCACTCATAAACTTTCAACATTTTTAAAATTCAGAAGATTTGAATTTTAAATCAAAAAGGGGTATTCCTTTAATTCCAAGGTACTGTTTGAATATTTGAAAAATCTATGAGCATGGGGTGGGTCCCACATCACTTGATATGTGATCACACTCATTTATAAGACTTTTCAAAACTCTAACATGAATTTTTGGAAAAGATTTTTATCTGGCCTTTTGAATTAATTCATCTGGGGGGTGTTCCTTCTCCCATTTTGATTTTGAATTTGATTTCCAAGATTTCTTTTTGAAATTTTGACATGATGCAAAGGCACTAGCTAACCCTAGCACATACCTAACAGAGGGTTCTGACACCTGGAGCAAATCTCTCTCTGTCCGTTGCTCCACTGCACCAATCTTCTTGAGCTTGGTCAGTTTTGACTCGGGGTAGATTATCAAGGAAATCTCCGAAACCTTTGACAAACTTGATCTTCGAGGCGACAATTACTCTTCGCTCTCTAAAGTCTACACTCTAACCGTCTAGGAGAATTGCAGTTCTCCAAGATAAAAAAGGCTAGTAAGCTTTCACCTAATTCATCTCGATTCTACTCAGATCAATGGGACTTAGGCTTCAGTGTTCTGGGTTTTGGGTTTTGCTTCGTTGGTGTTCTTGGGGTTGCTCTCTTCAGTATCTCTCAGGAATATTCTCAGAGCAGCCACCCGCAAATGGAGGAGGGGGCGGCGTATTTATAGTTGGCGATTCCGAGGTGCGAAATGACCTATTTGACCCGAAGTGACAGCTTGACACGTGTCCACAACGGTCGGATTTGTCATTACTGCGCAACTTTACTTGCGGAACAAGTAAAGAATGAAGTCTTTGCTACCGAAACTTAACTCAGTGCACATGAGATTTCTTCACTCTGGCTTCTCACTTGGTTTATATTTGATCTGCGCATTTTCGCAATAACTTCGGTGTCCGCAAACTACAACCCCTCTTGATAGTACGGTTTGTCCTATGACTCAAGGAACAGAAAAAGAACTACACAGAAACATCTAAGTCTTGCGCCGTCTTCTTCATTTCCTTTGATGAGTTGAGCTTTAGGACACCTTCATTTTTGGGGGTCATCCTCCGTGATTAAGCTTCGCTCAAGCGGTAATTCTTTGATAACTTGAAAACCTTCCTTAAAGCTTTATCACCTAGCTTGTCCTTCAGGAACCTATACAACAGTTTACACTAGAAAACATTGTTAGTTCCTCTACTGTCTTGTCCAACAATATCCAAAACACACGGGGGCAAAACTTTGCTCTTGCAATCTCCCCCTTTTTGGACTATTGTTGACAAAACAGACATCGATAAAAGATATTGAAGTTTTTGTGAAGTGAAGTGACAAACTCTAATATATGAAGTTTGGGCTCCCCCTGAATGCAAGCATCGAAGATTTATATAATCGAAGTTAATGCTTGAAAGAAATTTCTTCGCTGGAGAGCAAAACAAATATCTTAGCGAAGAAAATTGCATAGATAGATATCTAGAAATGTGTGCAATTGCTTCCAATGACCTGTGACTTAGAAAATAATAACCACCTGCAAGATAGAGGATATGAAGCAATACTTGCGAGAAAAGGGTTATTAAAACGTAAGTGTAGCACACAGGAGTAGCGTAACCGAATGTAAACTTACGTTACAACCCAATCGAAGAGAATGGAATGTTTGTTGTAACTTAAACCAAGTAAAGCAAAATGCGAAAAGCAAAAGCCCTTTCCCCGATGCAAATCTAACTCATCGATGCCCTCATTCTCCCCCTTTTTTCAATGATTGGACAAAAGGTTGGGACGAGGCACGAGAGATATATTTCGCAGCATCTGCACCCTTGGAGCCCAACGAAACGGAATTTGACATGGACTCATCCGAAGAAGATTGATCTCCTGAAGATTCTTCTTCCGACGCAGGCGAAGGAAGAGCTTTAAGATTCGTCTGGGTGATGAGGTTGATGTCGAGGCTGTTGTCGTCCTTTGAGGTGATGGAGTCATTCTGGGAGACGGTGTCCGGCCTGATGGGATCTGGCTCGTTGACGAAGAATACTTCATCAATCTCGTCCAGGGGAGGTATCTTCTGATTCTGGCGATCAACAGTATCATCTCGTTAAAAGTTTTGCTGGAGGTGCGCATACTCTTTGTAATTGCAATCTTCACGAAGGCCTTTAACAGAGTTGAACTTGCGGAGTCCATTCCAGGAATGACGCTTGAGAACACAAAGATACTGATTGTTGTTAATAGAAATATTTCCAACGCGATTGATTTCATCAGCTAGGAACTGCATCTGGCGTTAATTGGCTTCAATGAAGTTTTCGAGAAATTGTTGTGACCGAAGATTTACTTCAAAGTGATGACAATCCTTCTGGAATTTCTTCGAGATTTTGCGTTCATTGACTTCATGGCGCACCCCAACATATGTGGCAAAGATATCATTGGGTTTCCTCAGCAATTCCAAAGTGTCACGCACTGGAGGAATGAAAACCTTCGGATGGTGGCGAGCCCCAAAGTCTTCATTGTGGCCATGATCACAGACAACTTGCAGCCAAGGAGCATATGGCTTTAGTGTATAGGACAATTCTGCAGCGTGTACCAAGTTCCGAATGAAGCAGTCCTCGAAGTCAAATACGAGTCCATGCGTAAGCTTCATTATTGCATGCCTTGTCTCGGGATATATATTGGATTCTTCCGAAGCCGTACTCAATGGAATCAAAGATTTCGACAAGATGTAAAACCATGTCTTGGAGATGAAGTTCAAATGCTTTGGGTGAATATTTTCTAGAATATAACTTGCAGTGACTTCAGTATCCAACAAGGTAGCAAATTGTTCTTCAACCAAATCTAGCTCCATATGAATCTTTTCAAGGTCGCCAGTATGCCTTGGAATATTGACTATTTCCATGAACTCTGCGGAAGACATTCTGAAGATTTCACCTTGGATCATCCATTCCAGTATCCATGTGCGGGGTTCATTTGTGTAAGGCCCCTGATGCGGTACTAACTCTAACTAGTCGCTTTCGCGTCCGGACGGAGTTAGAAGCGCATCAAACGCCACCGGCGCACGACACTCGCACTCGTGTCGCTACCGGATTCTCGACAACAGGTATAAAAGCATAACTCTACAAGACAGAAATACATATAGATAGATGAAATAGAACAGGGCATACAACGCCACTGTCTAAATAATACAACATCACCATGAGTACATCTCAACAATACGTCAATACATCGAGCGGAAGCATAATATGGACCGGGTACGGTCAAGATCCAAATTGCCCTAGAGAGGGCTACACATAAATGTCCACCCACGGGAACGTCTGAACCCAACTATAAGATCCTACTGGTCGAGGTACTCGTACTCGTCGTCATCCTCCGGGGGCACCTCCACAAAGTAACGTCCGGTGCTGGGGTCGAGGTAGTAGTCCGCTGCAGCGGCCGATCAGGCAAAGCGGTAAAGACAGAAATGTAAACGGGGGTGAGAACATGTCATTACGGAATAACTAACGCTACAGGAAAGGTAAAGACAAAGACAGCTTGTAGCTGTACTAGCATATATGGTGTCTACTCGTTCTATCAGAATAAAGATGAGGTCCAAGAAGTTACGTAGACAACGTGTCAAAAGTCGACTATCCACCTACTTACGCAAACATAACACAACCTCGTTTCTCTCTCGGTCCCCCTCGACGAAGAAAGACAACCAAGGCACGCACATGGTTTGTCAAGTTTTATAGCATGATTATAATTGATGTTATTCTATGAACAGGACGTAGGCTCAAAGTTGTCCATAACCGCGGACACGGCTTTTCGAAAAGATTTACCCTGCAGGGGTGTACCAACTGTCCATTATAGACGTCGCATGTACGCTCGGTTTCCACTTGGCTAGGTAAGCGCCTGAAACTCCGGAACGTCAGAATCCCTCTAACTAACAACGCACATATCCGGGTGGCCCCCGGTGAGTGGACACCCAACTCAAAAGCTGGCCACGCTCTCGAATCGGTCTCTACCGTATGACTCCAGGTTTGGAATACCGGTTAGTTCTCTTATGAGACCGGGTCCTCGGCCGGTCTATTTGGGCCAGCAGAGAAACTATGTCCTCCTGGCCCTGGTTTGGTTTGGAAACAACTGGGGATCCAACCAGCACACACACATTGCAAATGTAAATCAGCTCGGGCCACCACTAGAATGTACGAAGCTAGGTAGGTAAGACAAGGGGGCCCCATAAAACCCCACACACGATTAGGCATGCTCGATCAAAGAACCAATACCCGGAACTCGGGTCCTAGGTGACTCGAATGGAACAAAGCACCAGACGGGATAGTCCAGCCTTCCACCTTTCGTCGAATATAAATTAACATCATGTAATAATAATATATATCAACCATGTTCTGTTATAGCATGATATCCCAACCATAAATATATAAGGTAAGCAGCAAGTCTTCTACCCATACTAAGCAATGGCTGTGCAGCGGTAACTTAGCAGTACAATGGTTTGCTGGGATGTGGGGACCATGGCTGTATGGGTTTAAACATGGCATATAAGGTAGATAGGATCAAGCAACAACGTTCTAGATCTACAGCTAAGCATGAGCAGAAGTTATAAAGTAATGACACAGTTCTCCCCCTTGCCTGGTAAGGTAGTCGAAGCAGCACCCACAGTACCCTCGGGCTCGGTGTCGGACAGCTCCACGTAAGTCTCCTCGTCAGTCTCGGGTGCTAACGTACGATACCGGCAAGGAAAAACACTCAAGTAAGCAACTGATGCAAACTCAAACAAGGATGGCATGTTCAAGTTTTATTTACATGGTATGACCCTGTCTAGTCAAGTTTAAATGAAGGTGATGACGACAAGTCATCACTTCCATATGCATTTATTACATTGTAATGGCTTTGGTCTAAGCCTTAATTTAGGTGTAAGTAGCATGATAGCATGACATGATCAACAAAGCATTACAAGAATTTAAACAACATGAAGGTAAAACAATGATTCCGGAGACGGAGTAGTGTCGGTGAACTTGACACACAGGAAGGTGCAACAAAAATTGGATCCCAGCCACATTACATATGACAATATGTTAGGGCTGAAATGAATAAGAAGATGACATGGAACAAGATTGAATAGACCAGATGATCAACATTTCAAATGCACTGAAGTTGAAATGTTGTAGGCAGAAAGATCTGAACGCCTCTGGACCAGATGAATACAACTGAATTCATGAGTTGCACAAAACATCATGAAAACATCACTGCTGAAAACCTTGCAGAAAGGCACCCCAAAAGCATATAAGACATGTCTCCAGTTGAATTTGCAAAGGCAGTTGCAAATTCAACTGAAGTTCAGAGGGCTGAGTGCAAAATTGCACCACATGAATTTTGAAAAGGTTCAAATTACTTCATCACCATCACCATGCATCTCCTTGTGCAAAACTACCCAAAAACCATATATGGCATGGGCAATTTAGAATTTGAACCACTTTACAAAGATCAAAGAAAAGAAAAGGGGGCTTATTTGCAAAATGGCCACACTTCAATTATTAGAAGGGGTTAGATGCAAAAATGAACCTCATCATGTTGGTTAGTAGCTCAAGCTACCCCAAAAACATATATGGCATGCCCCCAAATGCAAAAGTTGCTCAATCAGATTTGAATTTGGAAGCAAATTCAAATTTGAGTTTAAACAGAAAAGAAATCCAAGAAAAAGAAAAGAAATAAAAAAAAGAAAAAAGGACTCAGCCCCATGGGCTGCTCTCGGGCGAAACCGGCCCAACCAACTCGTCTGGCCCGCAATGGGCTCAGCCCACGCGGCCTGGGTCGCTGACAAGCGGGTCCCAGACGTCAGTCTCAGATGAAAAATCAAAAAAAATGGGGTAGCGCCGGCTGGACTCGAACCCGCGACTCGCTGCTTACTCCACTGCTCGCTACCACTGCGCCACGAAGCGTTTTCTGAACATATACGCTACGCAGGCTAGGTGAGGTTCAGTACCCAGCTTCTCTGAACTTCGAACAGCTGCAAACTCTAAACCGCGACGGCGACGCTCTACTGCGGCGAACCGCGCATCGTGTACCGGCAAGCTCCGGCCACCCCGCCATGGAACGAACCCGAGAGGGCACCTAGCTCTACACGAGGAGGTGCGCCATGGCTTCTATCTCCAACTCTACTGCTCGCTAGCCTCACCGAAACAACACGGCGGCAGAACGGCTACAGCTTCAGACCACGCCGTGCATCCTCACATTCAGGCGAACCGTGCATCGTGCACACGATGCCTCCGGCCATGGGCTTGCTTGTAATCGCGAGAGGGGAGTACCACGATCACGTGGCTGCCCTGGCCCCGACCTGGATCTCACCGGAGGGAAAGCTACGCTCGTCTGTATCCATGGCGGATCTGACTGACAGAGACGCGCAAGGATTCAGACACGGCGAAATTCAAAGCAGCTACGCGGAAAGGGGGCTCCTTTGACGCCAAAGACATGCCCTGGACACCCCTAGAGCACGCGGGAGGTCGTTCGAGACGCACCACGGGCACGGTGATCACGAATTCCTCGCCGGCGACGAGCTACGCGACAGACGGCCTACTGATGCGGAGAGAAACTACGCGCAGAACCTAGGAGAGGAAGGGGGCGGCTCAGTCACCTTGGGTGGCTTGCGGACGACCTCGATAATCTACTGGAGTGGACGTCGTCGATCTCGCCGTCGACGTGGAAGAAAAGGCCCGCAACTTGACGGCGTCGCCGCGGGCTTGAATCGAGGCTCTCTGCTAAACCTGCACGGCGGGAACAAGGAGGTGAGGTGCTGAAGATGCCTCAGACGGGAACGCGGCCAACGACGACAGTTGGAGACGACGAATTGCTCGTCGGAGCTCACCGGGTCAGGCAGAACAGGGGAGCTCCATGACAACGAACGAGGCGGCGGCGGCGAAAACTGGAGGGAGGAACGGGACCTAGGGTTCGCGTGGGGGCTTCTGGTGCTCTCCTTATAAAGGGGGAGGCTCCCTGGCCACGTCGGCCGCATCGACGTCGATGCCTCCCGTCGGCTGTGAGAAAGAGGGGGAGGGGACCCTGGACACGGTGGAAAGACGACGACCATGGGTCGCTCGATCTTGATCCAACGGCCAACGACGACCCCGCGTACCGCTTCGCTGGCGGACCTCCAGGTGGGCTGCGGAGCGGAGGGCTGCTGGACTGGGCCTCCAGCAAGACTTGGAGCAGAGGAGAGAAAAGGGCTGCTGGATCCCTTTTCTATTCAAATAAACAGAAAAGAGATACAGGATTTTCCTGGATTAAATACAAGTGTAAAAATCACACAAAAATATGTATAATTATCCTTGCATTATTCCTCAATTTCTAAAAATGGTTTGGGCATTTTTGGCAACAACAAAAGTGTGAGCTCATTTTGAATTTCAAATTCACTTTGAACTAGAGCCCCTGTTTTTGATGATGGAAAAAATGTTTTGAGGATTTTAAAACCCTTGCCAAAGTCAAAGAAATGGCTAGGCCAAAATTGGGGTCAAGAGGGGTGAGCATGCAACAGGTAAAATTACTCCAATGCCCTTCTTGAACCACCTTGGATGCAAAGGAAAACAACCCAACATGACTCCAATCCCAAAGCCAATTTAAATCACCACATGAAATGACATACACATCCACCATGCCAAGTTACAAGTCCAACACAGGGAGTAAAATACATAGTGTTTGGTAGCTTATTACATGTGGGCTGTTACAGCTCTCCCCCACCAACATAGGATCTCGTCCCGAGATCTAAGGAAGAAAAAGCTCGGGATACTCAGAACGGAGATGGTCTTCACGCTCCCACGTTGCCTACTTCTCTGAGTGATGTGCCCACTGCACCTTGAGGAACTTGACGGTCTTGTTGCAAGTCTTGCGCTCGGACGAGTCAAGAACACGGGCTGGACGCTCTGAGTAAGAAAGATCCGCACTGAGCTGGATCTCGCCCAAGTCCACTGCCTGCTCTGGCTGCTTGAAACACTTCTTCAACTGAGACAGGTGGAACACATCATGCGCAATAGCCAAGCTGTCTGGAAGCTCGAGGCGGAACGCGAGAGGTCCCCGAGTCTCGAGGATGCAGAACGGACCAACAAACCTGGGAGCCAACTTGCCTTTGATCCCAAAGCGGTGAGTGCCCCGAAGTGGAGACACTTTGAGGTAAGCGAAGTCACCAACTTTGAAGTCAACACCACGGTGCTTCTTGTCATAATAGGCCTTCTGTCTAGACTGTGCTGTCTTTAGGTGCTCCCGGACAATCTTCACTCTGTCCTCTGCCTCTTGTATCACATCTGGACCGAACAGTTGCCTCTCACCCGTCTCGGACCAGTTCAAAGGTGTCCTGCACTTGCGGCCATACAAGACTTCAAACGGCGCTGCTTGCAGACTTGCTTGATAGCTGTTGTTGTAAGAGAACTCAGCATACGGCAAGCACTCTTCCCACTTCATACCAAACGAGATGACACATGCCCGAAGCATGTCCTCGAGGATTTGATTGACACGCTCAACCTGCCCACTGGTCTGAGGGTGATACGCGGTACTGATGAGAATCTTCGTACCCAATGCCTCTTGAAAGGCCTTCCAGAAGTTTGATGTGAAGATGCTTCCACGATCAGAACTTATCTGCTTGGGGATGCCGTGCAACAAAACAATTCTTGCAGTGTACAGCTCTGCCAACTGGCTAGCTGAGACAGTCTCCTTGACAGGCAGAAAATGGGCAACCTTGGACAAGTTATCAATGACAACAAAGATAGCATTGTTGCCCTTCTGAGACCTCGGAAAACCCGTGACAAAGTCCATCTCTATGTGGTCCCACTTCCATTCCGGAACCTCGAGTGGCTGAAGCAGCCCTGCTGGCTTCTGGTGTTGTGCTTTCACTCTCCTGCACACATCACACTGGGAGACAAAACGGGCAACATCCCGCTTCATACGAGTCCACCAAAAACTCTGCTTGAGGTCCTGATACATCTTGGTGCTACCAGGGTGGATAGACAGCTTCGAGTCATGGGCTTCTTTCAAGATGACCTCTCTGAAACCCCCTTCTTTGGGAACAACAACTCTCTCTTTGAACATTACGGTGCCGTCATTATGCACTGAAAAGCAACCGTACTTCGTAACTGAGGCGGCAATACCCTGCTTGACTTTCTGAATCATCAAGCTACCAGAATGAGCTTCACGAATCTTCTCACGGATAGTGGGCTCTACCACAAGGCTGGCTAGATAGCCTGCTGGAACTAACTCAAGATTGAGCCTTCGAAATGCCTCACACAAATCAGGGTGTATCTTCTGTACCTGGACACTGTTGCAATCACCCTTGCGGCTCAACGCATCGGCTATGACATTCGCCTTGCCAGGCATATACTGAATATCCACGGAGTACTCAGTAATAGTCTCGAGCCATCTCCTTTGCCTCAAATTCAGATTAGGCTGCGTGAACAAGTACTTTAAGCTTTTGTGATCGGTGAACACATCAACCTTCCTCCCTAAGAGGAGGTGTCGCCAAGTAACCAACGCATGAATCACTGCAGCCAGCTCAAGATCGTGGGTCGGATAGTTCCTCTCAGCCTGCTTCAACTGTCTGGAGGTGTAAGCCACAATATTCTTTCCCTGCATCAACACTCCGCCAAGGCCATTCAATGAGGCGTCACAGAAAACTTGAAACGGTTGTGACTCGTCTGGCGGTGTAAGGATCGGAGCTGTGGTCAGCCTTAGCTTCAATTCATCAAAAGTTGCCTGACAAGCCTGTGACCAAACGTACTTCTTGCCCTTGCACAACAGCTCGGTCATCGGCTTTGCTATCTTGGAGAAATTCTCGACAAACTTCCTGCAATAGCTGGCAAGTCCGAGAAAACTCCTCAGCTGCTTGACATTCCTCGGCGGAGTCCAATCCTGAATCGTCCGGACTCTGTCTGGGTCAACGGCAATGCCCTCTGAGGAAATTACATGGCCAAGGAAGTGGACCTTATTCCTCCAGAACTCACACTTGGAGAACTTGGCATAAAACTGGTGATCCCTCAACTTCTGCAACACCAATCTGAGATGCTCCTCATGCTCAGCCTCTGACTTGGAAAAGACAAGGATGTCGTCGAGGTAGAGGAGTACGAACACATCTAGCCATTCCTGGAACAGATAGTTCATGGCCCTCATGAACGTCGGAGGTGCGTTAGAAAAGCCAAACGTCATGACCGTAAACTCGTACAGACCATAACGAGTGCGGAAGGCTGTCTTGGGAATGTCCTCCTCACGGACACGAATTTGGTGGTACCCCATCTTTAGATCAAGCTTTGAAAACACCTTTGCCCCATGCAATTGATCGAATAGGTCATTTATGTTGGGCAAAGGGTATTTGTTTTTGATCGTCTTCTTGTTGATACCACGGTAGTCTTGAACCAACCGGCTAGTACCATCTTTCTTCTTCACAAAAAGACACGGGGCACCCCAAGGTGAAGTGCTCGGACGAATGAGTCCATCCTTCTCAAGCTTCACCAGCTGCTCCTTCAACTCAATCAGCTCTTCCGGACACATCTTGTAAGGCTGCCGAGATATCGGCTGTGCACCAGGTTCTAGCTCGATCACGAACTCAATAGCACGCACGGGTGGAATACCTGGCAACTCCTCTGGAAAGACATCTGGGAACTCTCGAACAACTCTGACCTCCTCGATCAATGGAGCAACTCCAGCGTTCAGAGCGTACAACTGTGTTGATCCTGCTGTCGAGCCACAAGTGTACCAAATCTTTGCGCCTGAATCGTGCGTCAGTGACACGGTCTTGGACGGACAATCAATCTTGGCCTTGTACTTGACAAGCCAATCCATGTCCAAAATGACATCAATGTCGGAACGGGGCAAGACAATCAGGGGCGAGGAAGAGATGGCACCCTGGATACTGATCTCCACATCTGGAACAAATACCGATGAGCTGCATCTGGAACCAGGAGTGTGGACTGCAAGCGGCGGACAGAGCAACTCGGACTGAAGGTCACTGGCTGAAGCAAAGGACTGAGATATGAAGGAATGGGATGCTCCGGAATCGAACAAAACTGACGCTGGAACTGAACACACAAGCAACCTACCAAGCACAATCTCGGACGACTGCTAGGCCTCTGCGACGGTCACGTTGTTCACCCTGACCTCTCGTGGCTGGGCCCGCACCATCGCGTTGCTCGGTGTAGAGCAAGGTGGAGGCGGAGGCAATCGGGCGTAACGAGGCTCGGTGCACTGCGGAGACTTGTGGCCCGGCTTGCCACACTTGAAGCACGTGATCTCTGGACTGGGCTGGCCCTGTGGAGCAGGCGGCCTCGCGGAGGGTGGAGTAGACCGAGGTCCGTGCTGCACTGGGACGGGAGGGCGGGCAAAAGTGCGGACAACTGCCCCCCTCTGCTGAAACTGCTGACGCTGCGGCTGAGACTGCGGCTCTGCAACCCAGGACTTGGCCTTCTTATGGACCATCACTGCTGAACTGTGCTCTCTCTGCTTCCTCTTCTCTGCGGAACGCTCTGCCTCAGCTGACTCCTGTCTGATAGCCTGGTCGACGAACTCTGAGAACAGGCGTGGCGTGGACAAGGTGAGCGCATACTTGATGTCCGTGGCAAGACCACCGCGGAACCTGGCAATGCGCTTGGCCTCTGTCGAGACCTCCTCTGGAGCGTACCTGGCGAGCCTGACGAAGGCCAGGTTATACTCCTGCACAGACCTGTCCCCCTGCCTCAGAGCTAAGAACTCCTCGCGCTTCCTCTCGATCAGTCCACTGGGAATATGAGCAGCTCTGAAATCCCTGACGAAGTCCTCCCACGTGATCTCTGCATCACCCTTGTTGGCCTTGTACGTCGAGAACCAACTGCCTGCGGCACCCTGGAGCTGGAAGGAGGCGAAGGTGACGTAGTCGACGGGTCTGACGGCGTTGGCATTGAAGTGCTTCTTGATCTCTGCGATCCAGTCATCCGCCTCCAGCGGGTCTCGAGCCTCGGAGAACCTGGGGGGGCTGATCGCGAGGAACTGCTGCAGTGTGGTGTACTGTGGACGATCATTCCTCTGAGCACCCTGGTTCTGCAGCATCTGAAGGATCGCAGCTGTGCCCTGAGCCACTGCGGCTACAGCCTCCCCAAGGATAGGGTTCTCTGGCGGCGGCATGTTCGCTCTTGGCATCCTGTATACAGGAACACTTATGAGAATATGTTCGAATCATTGAAGTAACCAGAAGTTAAAGCAATATTGACAACAAAACTTCCTCACGAGGTATGAGAAAGCCGAAGGCTGAAATTCCACCGAGGTTAACCCGGAAAGTCGACAGCTAGGTGCTACTGGAATTCCCAAACCAAGATCATCCGAATCCAAGATAATAATGTGCTAGCGAGCACACAACAATATATACGAGCGGTTGGAAACCTGAACAATGAGACATCTTCCCTGAGCGGCCCGCCATCACGGTCGTCCATAGGGGAAGGACACCACATCCATATTACCATAGGATGCCCACCAATCCTGTATGGACGGTTCACCTGGGGTACGCCGTAAGCGAGGTAGAGCAGTCAACCCCAAGTGGCGGCTCAGTGGTCTCAAAGACGCCAACACATCTCGTCGCTAGCAAAAAATTATAGAGGAATCGGAGCCTCATGTAAACGAGAACCTAGATTGTTTTGAAAGGGGATAAGTTGCAGAGACAAAACATCGTTTCACTTCCTCACGGAAAAAGGGGTGGGAGGGTGGGATAAGGAGAAAACAGAAAGAGGTCCTACTCTCCGAAATTTTCCTATATAACTACCAAAATAGTTTCTAGACTCAACTTCGGCCAATAAAGGGTCCTACAGTCAGTCCTGCTCTGATACCAAGTTGTAAGGCCCCTGATGCGGTACTAACTCTAACTAGTCGCTTTCGCGTCCGGTCGGAGTTAGAAGCACATCAAACGCCACCGGCGCACGACACTCGCACTCGTGTCGCTACCGGATTCTCGACAACAGGTATAAAAGCATAACTCTACAAGACAGAAATACATATAGATAGATGAAATAGAATAGGGCATACAACGCCACTGTCTAAATAATACAACATCACCATGAGTACATCTCAACAATACGTCAATACATCGAGCGGAAGCATAATAGGGACCGGGTACGGTCAAGATCCAAATTTCCCTAGAGAGGGCTACACATAAATGTCCACCCACGGGAACGTCTGAACCCAACTATAAGATCCTACTGGTCGAGGTACTCGTACTCGTCGTCATCCTCCGGGGGCACCTCCACAAAGTAACGTCCGGTGCTGGGGTCCAGGTAGTAGTCCGCTGCAGCGGCCGATCAGGCAAAGCGGTAAAGACAGAAATGTAAACGGGGGTGAGAACATGTCATTACGGAATAACTAACGCTACAGGAAAGGTAAAGACAAAGACAGCTTGTAGCTGTACTAGCATATATGGTGTCTACTCGTTCTATCAGAATAAAGATGAGGTCCAAGAAGTTACGTAGACAACGTGTCAAAAGTCGACTATCCACCTACTTACGCAAACATAACACAACCTCGTTTCTCTCTCGGTCCCCCTCGACGAAGAAAGACAACCAAGGCACGCACATGGTTTGTCAAGTTTTATAGCATGATTATAATTGATGTTATTCTATGAACAGGACGTAGGCTCAAAGTTGTCCATAACAGCGGACACGGCTTTTCGAAAAGATTTACCCTGCAGGGGTGTACCAACTGTCCATTATAGACGTCGCATGTACGCTCGGTTTCCACTTGGCTAGGTAAGCGCCTGAAACTCCGGAACGTCAGAATCCCTCTAACTAACAACGCACATATCCGGGTGGCCCCCGGTGAGTGGACACCCAACTCAAAAGCTGGCCACGCTCTCGAATCGGTCTCTACCGTATGACTCCAGGTTTGGATTACCGGTTAGTTCTCTTATGAGACCGGGTCCTCAGCCGGTCTATTTGGGCCAGCCAAGAAACTATGTCCTCCTGGCCCTGGTTTGGTTTGGAAACAACTGGGGATCCAACCAGCACACACACATTGCAAATGTAAATCAGCTCGGGCCACCACTAGAATGTACGAAGCTAGGTAGGTAAGACAAGGGGGCCCCATAAAACCCCACACACGATTAGGCATGCTCGATCAAAGAACCAATACCCGGAACTCGGGTCCTACGTGACTCGAATGGAACAAAGCACCAGACGGGATAGTCCAGCCTTCCACCTTTCGTCGAATATAAATTAACATCATGTAATAATAATATATATCAACCATGTTCTGTTATAGCATGATATCCCAACCATAAATATATAAGGTAAGCAGCAAGTCTTCTACCCATACTAAGCAATGGCTGTGCAGCGGTAACTTAGCAGTACAATGGTTTGCTGGGATGTGGGGACCATGGCTGTATGGGTTTAAACATGGCATATAAGGTAGATAGGATCAAGCAACAACGTTCTAGATCTACAGCTAAGCATGAGCAGAAGTTATAAAGTAATGACACAGTTCTCCCCCTTGCCTGGTAAGGTAGTCGAAGCAGCACCCACAGTACCCTCGGGCTCGGTGTCGGACAGCTCCACGTAAGTCTCCTCGTCAGTCTCGGGTGCTAACGTACGATACCGGCAAGGAAAAACACTCAAGTAAGCAACTGATGCAAACTCAAACAAGGATGGCATGTTCAAGTTTTATTTACATGGTATGACCCTGTCTAGTCAAGTTTAAATGAAGGTGATGACGACAAGTCATCACTTCCATATGCATTTATTACATTGTAATGGCTTTGGTCTAAGCCTTAATTTAGTTGTAAGTAGCATGATAGCATGACATGATCAACAAAGCATTACAAGAATTTAAACAACATGAAGGTAAAACAATGATTCCGGAGACGGAGTAGTGTCGGTGAACTTGACACACACGAAGGTGCAACAAAAATTGGATCCCAGCCACATTACATATGACAATATGTTAGGGCTGAAATGAATAAGAAGATGACATGGAACAAGATTGAACAGACCAGATGATCAACATTTCAAATGCACTGAAGTTGAAATGTTGTAGGCAGAAAGATCTGAACGCCTCTGGACCAGATGAATACAACTGAATTCATGAGTTGCACAAAACATCATGAAAACATCACTGCTGAAAACCTTGCAGAAAGGCACCCCAAAAGCATATAAGACATGTCTCCAGTTGAATTTGCAAAGGCAGTTGCAAATTCAACTGAAGTTCAGGGGGCTGAGTGCAAAATTGCACCACATGAATTTTGAAAAGGTTCAAATTACTTCATCACCATCACCATGCATCTCCTTGTGCAAAACTACCCAAAAACCATATTTGGCATGGGCAATTTAGAATTTGAACCACTTTACAAAGATCAAAGAAAAGAAAAGGGGGCTTATTTGCAAAATGGCCACACTTCAATTATTAGAAGGGGTCAGATACAAAAATGAACCTCATCATGTTGGTCAGTAGCTCAAGCTACCCCAAAAACATATATGGCATGCCCCCAAATGCAAAAGTTGCTCAATCAGATTTGAATTTGGAAGCAAATTCAAATTTGAGTTTAAACAGAAAAGAAATCCAAGAAAAAGAAAAGAAATAAAAAAAGAAAAAAGGACTCAGCCCCATGGGCTGCTCTAGAACGAAACCGGCCCAACCAACTCGTCTGGCCCGCAATGGGCTCAGCCCACGCGGCCTGGGTCGCTGACAAGCGGGTCCCAGACGTTAGTCTCAGATGAAAAATCAAAAAAAATGGGGGTGGCGCCGGCTGGACTCGAACCCGCGACTCGCTGCTTACTCCACTGCTCGCTACCACTGCGCCACGAAGCGTTTTCTGAACATATACGCTACGCAGGCTAGGTGAGGTTCAGTACCCAGCTTCTCTGAACTTCGAACAGCTGCAAACTCTGAACCGCGACGGCGACGCTCTACTGCGGCGAACCGCGCATCGTGTACCGGCAAGCTCCGGCCACCCCGCCATGGAACGAACCCGAGAGGGCACCTAGCTCTACACGAGGAGGTGCGCCATGGCTTCTATCTCCAACTCTACTGCTCGCTAGCCTCACCGAAACAACACGGCGGCAGAACGGCTACAGCTTCAGACCACGCCGTGCATCCTAACATTCAGGCGAACCGTGCATCGTGCACACGATGCCTCCGGCCATGGGCTTGATTGTAATCGCGAGAGGGGAGTACCACGATCACGTGGCTTCCCTGGCCCCGACCTGGATCTCACCGGAGGGAAAGCTACGCTCGTCTGAATCCATGGCGGATCTGACTGACAGAGACGCGCAAGGATTCAGACACGGCGAAATTCAAAGCAGCTACGCGGAAAGGGGGCTCCTTTGACGCCAAAGACATGCCCTGGACACCCCTAGAGCACGCGGGAGGTCGTTCGAGACGCACCACGGGCAAGGTGATCACGAATTCCTCGCCGGCGACGAGCTACGCGACAGACGGCCTACTGATGCGGAGAGAAACTACGCGCAGAACCTAGGAGAGGAAGGGGGCGGCTCAGTCACCTTGGGTGGCTTGCGGACGACCTCGATAAGCTACTGGAGTGGACGTCGTCGATCTCGCCGTCGACGTGGAAGAAAAGGCCCGCAACTTGACGGCGTCGCCGCGGGCTTGAATCGAGGCTCTCTGCTAAACCTGCACGGCGGGAACAAGGAGGTGAGGTGCTGAAGATGCCTCAGACGGGAACGCGGCCAACGACGACAGTTGGAGACGACGAATTGCTCGTCGGAGCTCACCGGGTCAGGCGGAATAGGGGAGCTCCATGACAACGAACGAGGCGGCGGCGGCGAAAACTGGAGGGAGGAACGGGACCTAGGGTTCGCGTGGGGGCTTCTGGTGCTCTCCTTATAAAGGGGGAGGCTCCCTGGCCACGTCGGCCGCATCGACGTCGACGCCTCCCGTCGGCTGTGAGAGAGAGGGGGAGGGGACCCTGGACATGGTGGAAAGATGAGGACCACGGGTCGCTCGATCTTGATCCAACGGCCAACGACGACCCCGCGTACCGCTTCGCTGGCGGACCTCCAGGTGGGCTGCGGAGCGGAGGGCTGCTGGGCTGGGCCTCCAGCAAGACTTGGAGCAGATGAGAGAAAAGGGCTGCTGGATCCCTTTCTATTCAAATAAACAGAAAAGAGATACAGGATTTTCCTGGATTAAATACAAGTGGAAAAATCACACAAAAATATGTATAATTATCCTTGCATTATTCCTCAATTTCTAAAAATGGTTTGGGCATTTTTGGCAACAACAAAAGTGTGAGTTCATTTTGAATTTCAAATTCACTTTGAACTAGAGCCCCTGTTTTTGATGATGGAAAAAATGTTTTGAGGATTTTAAAACCCTTGCCAAAGTCAAAGAAATGGCTAGGCCAAAATTGGGGTCAAGAGGGGTGAGCATGCAACAGGTAAAATTACTCCAATGCCCTTCTTGAACCACCTTGGATGCAAAGGAAAACAACCCAACATGACTCCAATCCCAAAGCCAATTTAAATCACCACATGAAATGACATACACATCCACCATGCCAAGTTACAAGTCCAACACAGGGAGTAAAATACATAGTGTTTGGTAGCTTATTACATGTGGGCTGTTACAATTTGCATCACCCGAAACATAGAGTGTGGCGTAATTGTTTGATGAGTTCAGAATTGAATGGAGTGCTCAAAGCAAACAACCGAGTCAGATTCTGATTCTCAATAGTTTCGGCGATGTTCTGAAAGCAAGTGGAAGTGGAAAGGATTCGCATATCCAGATATCTGTGGCGAAACAAAGCACTTTGCTGGAAGAAAACTTTAGTGTATAGAATTTGTTGTTCTGCAGTCCAGAAGCGAAGATCATCGGCAGTTCTGTCTGAAGCATATGGACTTATACCAAAGAATCGGTGACGTTTCTGATGTTGTTCCAAGCTAAATTCTGGTCCGTGCCGAGAAGAACAGCCAGCGCCCTTGAATATTGGAAAATTTTCACCAGGGTAATTTGAGTCCAGCTGGGTGTCTTGGCAGGGATGGGAACGGGCACGAATCCTTTGCAGAGGAGCGATTGGGGCGGCTCTTGAAGGGTCAGCCGTTTGAGCGACTATCAAAGCTTGCTCTTGCGAGGGATTCAGAATCTGCACTTGCTCATCTTCATCTTCATGTGCTTCGGTTCGAGACACATTTGCTTCAGATTCTTGAGAAGTTCGAGCTGAAGAATAATAACGTGAATTGCGCATTCTGGAGTTGGAGGGTGAGGATTCATGGGCTTCCAGGTGAGTGGATGGGGGTGGTGCGGGAGCAGCAGGTGGGGTAGGAGTCCTTTGCGGTGTGGGGGATGGAACATGCGGTGGTGATGGAGCGCGAGGAGGAATGGGTGCAGACGTTGGTGCAGGAGTTGGAGTTGGGGTTGGGTTTCGCTTGGGAGTTGGAGCTTTTGGAGGTGGAGCAGGAGTGTGTGGAACGGGGGTTTGTTTGGGAGTGGATGAGGTTGGTGGAGGAGTAGGAGTTATGGTGGGTGGAGCTGAAGCTTTTGGCTTGGTCTGGGAAGGCTTTGGTTGGGGAGCAGGAGTGGGAACTGCTTCAGTGTTTTCCTTCGGCTGGCTAGTAGGTTCATCACTTGTATCCATATCAACAGCCGAGTCCAAAGTAACCTTCCGTTTCTTGGTGGTCCTTTTCTTCGGAGAAGGGTCAAAAGGCTTGGCTTCAGCGGGCTTTGTTGCAGCTGGTTCAGCTTCCAGCGGGGCCTTACGCTTCCGGGAATCCCTTTCCATGATTGAAGCATTATGATTTTTGACCATTTCATCCACTGCAGCTTTCATTTTTCCCTTGTAGATTTTAATATTGTCCTTGGTGGTGGTGTTGACGTATGTCACCTTCTGAAGCAACTTCAAGGCATGTTGTTTGAATTCTTCATCTGTCTTAGCTTCAGCACGCTTTTGATAGTTGTGAATATTTTCAACTTCAGCTCTATCTCTTGAGTGCAAATCCTTCAGCTGACTGATCATAGTAGTGATCATTGCTTCGATGGAGCCTGAGATGTAGACTTCACCGAGATCAACAGCTTCAGGATCTTCTGTCGCACACTTCTTCCAAAGGGCTTCAGTTACGCCCAATTGATCCCATAGTTCGCCTTCACGTGGATTAGGGAATTGATGTTCACTATGGCGATCTGCTTCAGCTTGAGCTTCAGGCATGGAGATACCTTTCTGCTTCGGTGGAATTGCTTCAGTAGAGGGAGTCATATCCACCACGGCCTTCTTTTGGGCAGCCCTGGCTGCTTTCTCAACCTTCTTCGTTCTGAGGCCATCTAGTGTGGCCTTGCGTTTAGCTTCGTGTTCTGTTAACTGTTTGGTTTCAGCAGCAGCTTTTTCTTCATTTTTCTCGGCTTCGGAGAACTTTCGCTTCGTCTCAGCCTTCTCAGCAGCAAACTTTCCGGAGTCTAGCTCCCTTTGTTTTCTTGTAGCTGCTTCAGCTGCCTTCTGCTTCTCTGCAGATTCTCTGGCAAGAACTCTGCGGTTTAGTGCCTCCTCGAGGTCTTTCTGTTTTAGTTCAGCTTCAGTGGGCTTTCGCTTCACTGAAGGGTTTGGAGCTACAGACTGCTTGGGCTTCGCTGGTGCAGTAGCCTTTGCAGTTTGTTGATGCTTAGCAGGGTCATGCCTCTGCTTCGAGCGCCTCTCAGTGTTGAGGGTCTCAGCCGGTGGCTTGGAGGCCAAGGGCTTCGCAACCACGAAATTTGCTAAGTCTATGGTGGGGCGAGCTGCGGGCTTGTCTGTAGGGTCATGGATCTTCAGCCCTTTAGCAGGAACAGGGGGTTTTTCTCCCGGCTTCTTCTTCAAAGGGATCCGAATCTTTTGCTTTTTGGGTGGAGCAGGTTCTGACTCATCATCAGCTTCAGTTTCTGATTCGTCATCAGCTTCATCATTTGACTCATCAAAAATAGAGTCTTCTAGAGCTGCTTGTTCAATTCTTGCTTTCTCTTCGTCATCGATGAAGGCATGAGGGGTGAAGCAGATTTCTTCTTGAGCTTTATCTTCTTCTTTCAGCTCTGGACCGCTCCATGAGCTTCAGCGGCAGCTAACTTGGGTGCCTTCTTTGCGGCCTTGAGTCTTTTCGTTTCTGCAGCGATTCTCAAGCACTCTTGCTCTTCAGGGTAATCATCCGGAGTCTTTAGGGTGTTGGTGTGAGGATATTTAGGTGGGACTGGATAGTAAAGATGGCGATTTTCTTCAGTATATTTTCCACACATGTGTGAAGTGTATAGGAATGCTGGACTGAAGGCAAACAGCATTGCCCATTTCCAGTCAGGGATACTCTTGTATTTGTACCACCTGATGGCCCAGTAGCGGCGAATGCTTTGCAAACGAATCTTTCTATGATCCTTAGTTTCTTCAGGAGGTGTATCATAACCAAGTTCAATCCGAATAGACTCGGGAATGCCTCTTGCATTGTTTCTTTCCTTCGTTCTACCTCCTTTTCGCTTGGGAGCAACTTGTTCAGCTTCGTTGAGGTGATCAAGGACTGTGGACTCATCACCGAAGCCCACTTCCTTAGACACCCTGTGAGGAAGAATAAGGGAACTAGGGAAAAAGACAAGTATGGACTGAGCACCAGCAAAAGTTTCGACCAAAACAAAAAATTTGACAAGAGATTCAGTAGAATATGGGCGATACTTCCGGCCTGTTCTGAGCTAGATTTTGCACACAACTTTGAGACTACAAACCCTAGCACATAACAGAGGATATCAAACCCTAACTGCTAACCTGAATCGGAGAGGGAAGCTTTTTCTCTAAACAAATTTCCCAAAAGTTCAATGATCCACCGGATCGAGAAACCCTAAATAAATCCATCAAAAAACTTACTAAGAACAGATCCAATCTGGAGAGGAATGAACGGAGAGGAAGATTGGATCGGGGGCTGTGACGTACCCTAACTTGGCGACGTCGAGAGGCTATGACGGTGAGGAGCGGCGGAGATGCTCGTCGTCGGTGGGAAATCCATGGCGGAGTCCTTCCGGCAGCTAAGCGGTGAGGACGACGGCGAGGCCGAGAAAAACGGCGGCGTGCGAGAGACTTAGGGTTCCGGAGAGCTGGGGACGAAGTGAGATTTTGGTGTCGCTGGGCGAGGGGTATATATAGGGCTGGCCTGACAGGGGTTGTCAGATCAGATCGAATGGCTACCAGCGACCGACCCTCCAGATTCTACGGCGAGGATTTTGTGGCGTTTCGCGATAGAATCTCAACGACCCGGATTTGATGGGATCTCAACGACCGAAGAAAAATGTCTTGGTCTTGAGTAAAACTTCGATCGAAGTTGGAAGCATTTGATTCGGAACTCAATTACGTTCGAAGAAAAACACTTTCCATTTCAAATGTGCTCAACCATTTTAGACAGATAGAATAAGAGAGAAAAAGAACAGAGGGGGTAGGGTCCGAAACTTATCACCTCGAAGAAAAACAAATAGCGAAGCTAAAGGTGATAAGCATGGAGGACTAAATCCAATCAAAATAAAAGATAGAAATTGAAGCAAAAACAAATATTGAAACTAAAAACAATCAACGAAGTAAATGAATATATATGGAGGTAAAGGTTCAGTCTTACAGTACATTTCGTGAGTCCAAAATATTGAGCTCACACCTTAACGCACAGAACCTTTTCTCATCCAATGGTTTCGTGAAAATATCAGCCAGTTGATCTTCCGTTCTTACATGACTAATCACAATATCTTCACGCCGAACATGATCACGAAGAAAATGATGGTGAATGTCAATATGCTTCATGCGAGAGTGCTGCACAGGGTTGTGAGCAATTTTGATTGCACTCTCGTTATCACATAGAAGGGGAATTTTCTTCACATGAATACCATAATCCTTCAGCGTTTGCTTCAGCCAAATAATCTGAGTACAGCATGACCCAGCAGAAATGTATTCGGCTTCAGCAGTAGATATTGATACACAGTTTTTCTTCTTAGAAGCCCAACACACAAGTGATCTTCCGAGGAAATGACAAGTGCCTGAAGTTGATTTCCTGTCAACACGATCACCAGCCCAGTCTGAATCAGAATAGCCAATAAGATCAAACTGAGCTCCCTCGGGATACCACAAGCCCAAGGTTGGTGTGTGAGCCAGATAACGAAGAATTCGCTTTACAACAGTATGATGTGATTCCTTTGGATTTGCCTGAAAGCGAGCGCAAATACATACTGAAAGCATAATGTCAGGTCTAGATGCACATAAATATAAGAGAGAGCCAATCATAGACCGATATTTCTTTTGATCGAAGGCTTTGCCCTTCTCATCTGCATCTAGGAAGCCATTGGTAGGCATTGGAGTCTTAATTGTTTTGCAATCAGTGAGACCAAACTTCTTCAGGCAATCCTTGAGAATTTTTGTTGAGAAATAAAGGTGCCATTCTTCTGTTGGCGGATTTGAAGTCCAAGGAAGAACTTCAGTTCACCCATCATAGACATCTCATATTTCTTCGACATCAGTTTGGCAAATTCTTCGCTGATTTCAGTGTTAGTGCAGCCAAAAATAATATCATCTACATAAATTTGACACATAAACAAATCACCATTATATGAGCGAGTGAAAAGAGTTGGGTCAGTAGTTCCTTGTTTGAAGCCTTTCTTCAGAAGGAAGTCCTTCAGGGTGTCGTACCAAGCACGAGGTGCTTGCTTCAGCCCATAAAGAGCCTTGTGCAATCTGTACACCATGTCAGGATTCTTCGAGTCTTCAAAACCTGGAGGCTGCATAACATACACTTCTTCTTTGATTTCTCCGTTAAGAAAAGCACTTTTCACATCCATTTGATAAAGTAGGATACCATTGAAATTTGCAAAAGCAAGCATAACACGAATGGATTCGAGACGAGCAACTGGAGCATAAGTTTCGCCGAAATCGATACCCTTGATTTGGGTGTACCCTTGTGCTACCAGTCGTGCTTTGTTTCTTACCACAATACCGTATTCATCTTGCTTGTTGCCAAATATCCACTTTGTACCAATGATGTTGTGCTTCGTGGGATCAGGCCTTTCGACTAAGGACCAGACTTTGTTTCGCTCGAACTGATTAAGTTCTTCGAGCATAGCAGTTAACCAATCTGGATCCTTTATGGCTTCATCAAACTTTGAAGGTTCTAGCATGGAGACAAATGAAAAGTTTCCGCAGAAGTTAGCCAAACGGGTACGAGAACGAGTTGTGGGACGACCTGGTTGTTTAATTTCTTTGAGTATCGAATAAACATCAACTCTTCTTCGCACTCGAGTCAGTGCATTTTCAATGACTTGTGGCTCTGGTTCTTCTTCGGGATCATTTCCTTTAGGACCAGCATCTCCTTCCGGATCTGCATTTCCTTCATGATATGCATTTTCTTCGTTGACAGGTTCTTCTTCGTCCTGTTCATCATTTGATTCAGGACGTTGATCTCCAGCGCCCGGGCTATGTGTGGGAACATTGGATCATCATCATCTTGATTAGCTTGACGAGCAACTGCTTCAACAGGGAAAATATCTCCAATAGCCATACACCTGATCACTTCATCAAGAGGAGGTTCATCTAGATCATGAGGTAAATGCTCCTTTTGAGAGCCATTAGTTTCATCAAACCTCACATTTATAGTTTCCATAACCTTCCCAAAGTGGGAGTTATACACTCTGTAAGTGTGAGAGTTTGAGCCATAACCTAGTAGAAAACCTTCATGTGCCTTAGGGGAAATTTTGGAGCTATGATTCATGTCTCTAATAAAGCAAGGAGCACCAAATACCCTAAGATACGAAACATTTGGCTTGTTACCAGTGATAAGCTCATGTGAAGTCTTCTTCAGAAATTTGTGAAGGTAAAGCTTGTTGATGATATGACATGCAGTGTTAATAGCTTCGGCCCAGAAACTGATACGAGTTTTGTATTCAGCAAGCATAGTTCTGGCCATTTCAATAAGAGTTCTATTTTTTCTTTCAACTACACCATTCTGTTGAGGTGTATAAGCAGCAAAGAATTCAGGAGTAAAGCCATGATCATCAAGAAATTCTTCAATATGAGTATTTTTGAATTCAGTTCCATTATCATTTCGGATATGCTTTAGAGATAATTCATATTCTGTTTGAGCTCTCTTAGTGAATGACTTGAAGATTTCAAAAACTTTGCTCTTGTCATCCAGAAAGAAAACCCAAGTGTAGCGAGAAAAATCATCAACAATAATGAGACCATATTTGTTTCCTCCCAGACTTGCATAGTTTTGAGGACCAAAAAGATCCATGTGAAGCAATTCAAGGGGACGAGTAGTAGTCATGATAGATTTCGCTGAATGATGTTTCTTCGTAATTTTGCCAGCTTCACAAGCACTACAGAGACGATCCTTATTGAATTTTACTTCGCTAAGGCCAATAATGTGTTTCTTCTTCACTAGATTTTGAAGATTTCTCATCCCTGCATGACCGAGTCTTCGATGCCATAGCCAATCGGATGAAGCTTTTGCCATTAGGCATGTGGATACAGAAGGGCCCGAAGAAAAATCAATGATATATAAATCTCCTTTTCGGTAACCCTCGAAGACAAATGTATAGTCATCCTATGAAAAGACAACACAACGCGAAGCAGAAAATAGAACAAGCATACCCATATCGCATAACTTAGAAATAGACATAAGATTATAACCAAGAGATTGAACTAGCATAACCTTGTCAATGTGCTTCTCTTTCGATATGGCAACCTTACCCAAACCTAAAACTTTACCCTTGTTGTTATCACCGAAGGTAATGTACTTCTAAGAAGATTGAGATAGTTTTTCTTCGGTGAATAACTCCTTGTCTCCGGTCATATGATAAGTGCAACCACTGTCCATGACCCATTCGGATCCATGGGAGACATAGCCCTGCAGAAGAATTAGTTCTTCTTAACCACCCACAAACGAGCAGGTGACTGAGAATAGGTGGAAGCACTTGTTGAAGCAATATCAAATCGAACAGGGTTATATTTCCTAGGGGGACCATCAAGCACACCATAAATGTAAGTCCTCTGCGAGGGGTTAGGATATGAATGAGCATATGCAATCTTATCATTGTTACCACGGAGACGGTAAGTATAACGATCAATGCGATAAAATTCCTTTTGAGGAACATTTGATTCGGGTACCAGTGAATCATTTCTCTCTTCCTGAGAATAGAAGTGTTTCGGTGGTACCGAAGACTTTCCCTGCATAGAATGGTTAGCAGGTAATTTCTCAACGAGTGACTTGCGCACCCAGATTTGTCTCTTATAGAAACCATTCTTTGGAGGGGCACCAATGTATTCGGCCGAAACCTTTCCTTCCTGGTTCTTGATAAGCTTGTAGTCAGAATCAAGTGATTCATCAACAATAACCTTATCAATTTTGCAGTTATAGCCTGAAAGATTAGAAATATCTATAGGCTTATCCTTTGCTAGGACCCATACAGTTTTTGGATACTGCTTAGGTTCCCAGTAAGTCCCATCAGGGTTTAGCTTCCTTTCAAAGCCAACACCTTCATTAATAGGATTCTTGTGAAGGAGTGCCTTCTTCAGGATATCACAAAGATGCTGGTGTCCCTGGACACTTTTGAACAAACCTGTTTCAAACAAATATTTCAACCTAAGGAGTTCCTCGGTAACAACAGAGTTTTCCTCATCTGAGGCATTAGTATCATCAATAATAATAGCAGCTTTGCCTTTGGAATCAGTTTTGCTTCGTTCCAGACAAGTTAAGCAAGGTGAATCAGTTTTATGATTTTCTTCAGAACCTTGTTGAGCCATGAGAGAGAGATTTATGTTTTCAAACTCTTCATGAGCCTCTTTCAGTTTTTCGAGAGCCATTTTCCTCAGAAGAAATTCATAGGTAAGCTTCTCATAACCAACTGAAAGAAGATCATGCTGAGAGGATAATTCTTCAAACTTATCCTTCAGAGCAGCATGCTCATTAGTTAAAGTTTGACCTTTCTCTATCTCATCCATCAACAGAGTTTCTGATTTCTTAATGGTTTTGCTTAGTGAATCAAGTTCATCTTGTTGGATTGAAGCAATTTTAGCAAGTTTAGCGTAGCTTATCTTCGAATCACTGTCATATGAAGAATACTCAGAAGTATCATAGGTAGCTTTAGATGAAGATACCTTTGCTTTGGCCATGAAGCAATATGCAGGAGTTTCATCTTCACTGCTGTAGTTGGTGAAGAATGAGCTCGAAGCATCGGCCGAAGCAAATGCCAATCCAGCAACACCATCAGACTCGGATCCATATGGAGATCTTGAGCCTAATTCAGCTTCGGATCCAGAGGCTTCTTCTTCAGAGTTCATCTCCTTTCCTAGATAGGCCTTGGCACGATGAGAATTTCTTCGACGAGAAGAATGTGTCTTCGAAGAAGAACTCTCACGCTTCTTGTGATACTTCCCTTTCTTGTCATGATATGAATCTTTCTTCTTTTCTCTTCTTGAACTGGAATCATGTCTCTCGGACTCATAGTTTCTGGAGGATCTGTGGGACTGGCTTGAAGAATCTCTGAGTGAATGCTTTGATTTATTTTCAGTTTCCCACAGTGGACAGTCAGCAATGTAGTGGCATGGTTTCTTGCACTTGTAGCAGCAGTTCTCCTTCGATGGAGAGCTTCTTGAGGATGAACGATGAGAAGAGTAACTTGAGTTTCTTGACGAGTAGTTCTTCTTTGGTGAAGAAAACCCTTTTCTCTGGAAGCGGTTGAATATTCTCATGATCAAAGCCAAATTCTTCCCAATGCTTTGTAAGGCCCGATATGCGGTACTGTTCCAGATCTAGATGTTTCCATCCAGATCCGGGGACGAAGCACATATCGGTCCCACCGCGACATATGACGAAGTCATATGCCCCGGATTTCCAACATGATATCACAACATTACAGATACAAGGATACAACATCTCATACAATCGGCATACAACTGCCTTAATACAATACAACAACGGAAGATACATGTCTGAGTACAGACTACAGGCAAATGCCTAGTGGCAAAGAGAAAAACATCGATCCCCATAACCACACGGGTCCAGGCCCTCCGCCGGGATCCGCCTAACCAGTCGTCGTCGAGTCTCCACGTGAAACGTCGATCACCATACCTGTTGTCGATCAAGAACCCTGAAAAGAGTTTGGGGTAGTATCATGAGTACAGAAGTACTCAGCATCCAACTGTAGTGGTCATCTGACCCAGCAAGGACTTCATCACTCGTCATTCTAGGACAACTAGTAGTTTACGGTAAGGAAGGGGTAAGTGGTGAGGTTGCTACCGCACTAGCATTTATGAAGTGGCTAACGATCTAGAGAGTAAGATAAGAAGCCAAGCATTCGATGAGGAATCGCCTCCAACAAGTCTTGCTATCAGCTACTTACGCAAGAATAACACCTATCCTATCCTTGTTCTCCCCTTCGCATCCCAGCGAAGAAGAAGCAGTCAAGGCACACACACACATTTATCAAGTTATATTAAGATTATCTCGGTTGTTATTGTCTATGAACAGGACGTACGTCTCAAGTCGTCCATAACCATGGACATGGCTTCTCGAAAAGGTTTAACCCTGCAGGGGTGTACCAACTGCCATTACAAGGCTCCGCACGCACGCCCATCTCTCTCAGTTGCTACCCATCACAGGAAACCATTTTATGATTTAGTTCCAAGAGATCCGAAATGACAGGTCCCTCTAACTAACAACGAACAAATCCGGGTGGCCCCCGGGGAGTCGACACCCAATCCAAAAGCTAGCCACGCTCTCGGATCGGACTCTTCTGTATGGCCAAGGTCGGGCTTAGTCTCACCTATATAACAGGGGACTTCCCTAGCTCACCAGTGTGGACCAAGAGAGGAACTCTGTCTCCGCTGGCCCGAGTTGTTTGAAAACTACTGGCAGCTGACCAGCACACACACGGGTTTCAAATGGTAAATCAGCTTGGGCCACCTCTGGAAATGTTTGAAGCTAGGTAGGTAAGAAGAGGGGACCCCATAAAATCCCACACGCGGTTAGGCACGCTCAGTCTTAAAACCAATACCCAGAACTCGGATCCTAGGTGACTCGAATGGAACAAAGCGTTGGGGCGGGATAGCCTAGACCTTCCATCCTTCGTCGAATGTAGTCAACATTATAATAATCATACCATCAACAACAATATAATAATGTGATATCCCGAACCAAAGGAGTAACAGGGTAACATCGTAGCATCCTAAGCATGCATACTAAGCAGGGCCTGAGCAACGAGCAATAGTAACATAGCAGTACAAGGTTTGCTGGGAAGGGACATGGCTGTATCGGTTTAAAAGAGGTTGTAAACATGTGGTAGGATGAAACATCGAACCTAACCTAGACTAGCATGCAAACCGCTGGTTGAAATAGAATGTATCATAAGTAATGTATAGTCTTTGCCTGTTGATAAGTCGGGTTCCGAAGGTGTAGTTGATCGCAAACTCACATCGTCTCCGAAGGTACCCGCGGAAGCACACGAGAAGATAAACACTGGAAAGGAATCAACGAGAAAGCACTCTATTACTACGGGGCAACACAAGATCGAGAAGACATCACACGACACGGCAACGCGATACAGATCTTTCGTCGAGAACGGTTACTAACAGTTTAAGTGGGCTATCGGTCACACACGACGATCCCACACATTTACAAGGGTTCAAGTTGTTTAGCTACAGGTGATCAACAAAGGTTGTTAACATGGCAACTCAAGCAAGCATGGCATAGCAAAAAAACATGGAAAAAGGTGAAGCATAAAGGAAACTATCTATGCTAGTCAATTTAAGTGAGGCACAACCTAAACATGGCATAACACTAAGTGTCGCACGATGATTAAAACATTTGGTACTGTTCTGTCCTATACCATATTTTAGGCTGGTTATCAACAGCAAACAATAGCATAAACACAAATTACACGAAAAACTAATCAAGTTACATATAAGGCACACTCCAAACGTAGTTACGGTTAAAAAGATATAAGCAAAACAAGTTACGGGCATAATCTGCCAACATCAGGAAGCACACTTTAGAGCAATGCATAAATAGGATAATCAATGCAAACATTCTCACAAATGATATGGAACTAAAGTAGACATGACAGGGAAGGCATGGCAAAAAGAATCATGCAAATAGGCATCATAGATCAAAAGATATTAAGCATGCAACATGGCATCGGAACGTTACACACTTAGAGAAAAAAAGAGGTGGCTGTCAAAAACAGCAGCATAGCAACTTTGGAGCTCAATAACTATATGACCAGCAAGCATATCATCGCAATGCAATACATATAATGGAAGTAGACATGATGCTTAACAATATGCAATTGGAATCACTCAATTCCGATAAACGGTTGCGACGCAACCGTCACCCGAAGTTGCAACAAATTAACAGTTTTCAGCACAGCAGCACATTAACATCAGGATCACCACTTTGGAGCAAGATTTAATATAGCTACAGCACCCAAACATGACGAGTTAAAGCATGGAAATGAAGTACACATGATGCTTAACACATAGGAAAAAGAATCAATGCAATAGGCCTCATGGATTTGTCACAATCATCAACCAAAGTTGCAACAAAATAATAACATCAGCACTAAACAGAAAAAATTAGCAGTTAACAGCCTGATGCCCACTTTAACACAGATTTGCACCATCAATATGACCTCAAATAAAAATGCTCGCAAAAGATGGATTGAAGTACACACAATTCTAAGCAATTTTCCTTTTGGGCGCAACGTCATACGGGCTACGGATTAGTCGCAAATTACATCGCAAAACAACATCAGTAGCAAAAATATACAGACTTAGCAGAAATTGATAAAAGAAAAAAAAACGGAGGAAAAAAAAAGAGGGGCCTCACCCTTAGTGGGCTCGGCCCAACTGCGGCGGTGGGAGGCGAGGCCGGCTCGGGCCGCTTGGTTGGCTGGGCCGCAGCCGAGCTGGGCCATGGAAGAGGTCGGTCCAGGGCCACGTGGAGAGGCCGGCTCGGGGAGGCGCTGCTTCTCCCGACTGGTGAGGCGCCGGCGGCGCCATCCGGCGTGGCGCAAAGGGCGGCTAGAGGCTGGAGGGGCGCCGGATCCGGGCGGCTCCTCGCCGGACCCGTGGCTGCCCTGCCTCGTGGTGGCGCGGTGAGGTCGGAGGGCGCAGGGGCGAGCTCCTGCTCGGGCGGCCATGCCAAGGTGACAGCGCTCGTCGGCCGGGGCGGGCCGCTGCGGAACCTGCACGGGGGGGGGGAGGCAAGGCAGAGCGGTGAGGAGAGAAGGAGGGAAGGAGGAGAGGGGCGCGAGAGAAGAGAGGGCCGGCGGCGGGGTGCTCCTACGGCGGCCTGAGCCGAGAGGAGGCGACGGCGACCTGCGGTGCCCACGGGCAGGAAGTGGAAGAGAGGTCCATGGGGCGACGTGGCACGATCTCGGCCCTCCGATCGTGAGATCGGACGGCTGAGAACGCTTGAGATCTAGGGTTTGTTGATTTGGGGGGGAATAGCTGCGAAAATTGGGGCAGATCTGAGGGGGGTGGAGGCAAATTTTGTGGCTAGGGAAACCCTAGAAATAGGTGGGAGTGTGGTGGTCTTTATATAGCCCAGGTGGCTGGCAGTTTGCAAAAACATCCCCAGTTTTTCTCTCGCGCGCGCGGTGTTTACGTTTCTGACCGCCCGGGGTCCGTAGGACCTCCGATTCGGGTAAAACTTCGAACTGTGCGATCAGCGCGTCGAGACGGCGGCGTTCACCTCTCGCTGGAACCGTTCCTAGAACACTTTCCGACACGCTATAAAAATAACCCGTTTAATTATTAAACGGGGTTTTTCGTTCCGTTGGTTGCGGCTGGTCTCGTGCGATTTTCGCGACGGTGATCGGGTGAAACCTGGTGTCGCAAAGGTCGAGTGTCAGGGTGGCAAGGGTCGGTCTCCGTCCGATACAAGATAAGAGGGGGGAAAATAATCGACGATCGATAAATCGGGGATGCAAACACGACAAACAAATCAGACAATCACACAATTCACACCGAAAACAAAATTTTTAATTTTTGTGAAATCTGGGCTGTTACAATAGAACACCACCAACAAGGGATCTCGTCCCGAGATCCTGGACGATCCGGGGGAGAGGGGGGGGAGAGAAAAGAGACACGACGTTCTTCAACACAACCAACAAGGGACTCTGCTCCATGTCAATGTCGACCTTCCGTCGAGAAACTGTTCGTAGAGAGACGACATCGTCGAAAATACGAAACTGTCGGTGTCAAGAGGAGGAACGACAGTCAAACCTGGTCAAAGGGATAGTGCTTTTCGATGCAAGTCGTGAAAACACCGGTAAAAGGAGGGATGGCAATGGATGACCCAGATGATACCCAAAATCGGAGAAGCTAAAGGTACTACAGGAATTCCCAAACCTGAGATCGGAATCGAGACAATACGCTACAAGCAAGGCATTGTAATGGTTCCGATACTCCACACACTCAAGATCCTAGAGTTTGAAGGGGATAAGGCGAGAATAAAACACTTACAACACTTGTCCTGACCAGAGCAAGGGTAAGGAGTAAAAAGATTCCTACTCTCCGATAACTAACTTAGTCACTACAAAATAGTTTTTTTGTCTAGACTCGACTTCGACCAAAGAAGGGCCCCTACGGTCGGTAAGGCTCTGATACCAAGTTGTAACGCCCGATATGCGGTATTGTTCCAGATCTAGATGTTTCCATCCAGATCCGGGGACGAAGCACATATCGGTCCCACCGCAACATATGACGAAGTCATATGCGTCGGATTTCCAACATGATATCACAACATTACAGATACAAGGATACAACATCTCATACAATCGGCATACAACTGCCTTAATACAATACAACAGCGGAAGATACATGTCTGAGTACAGACTACAGGCAAATGCCTAGTGGCAAAGAGAAAAACATCGATCCCCATAACCACACGGGTCCAGGCCCTCCGCCGGGATCCGCCTAACTAGTCGTCGTCGAGTCTCCACGTGAAATGTCGATCACCATACCTGTTGTCGATCAAGAACCCTGAAAAGAGTTTGGGGGTAGTATCATGAGTACATAAGTACTCAACATCCAACTGTAGTGGTCATCTGACCCAGCAAGGACTTCATCACTCGTCATTCTAGGACAACTAGTAGTTTACGGTAAGGAAGGGGTAAGTGGTGAGGTTGCTGCCGCACTAGCATTTATGAAGTGGCTAACGATCTAGAGAGTAAGATAAGAAGCCAATCATTCGATGAGGAATCGCCTCCAACAAGTCTTGCTATCAGCTACTTACGCAAGCATAACACCTATCATATCCTTGTCCTCCTCTTCGCATCCCGGCGAAGAAGAAGCAGTCAAGGCACACACACATGTTGATCAAGTTATATTAAGATTATCTCAGTTGTTGTTGTCTATGAACAGGACGTAGGTCTCAAGTCGTCCATAACCATGGACACGGCTTCTCGAAAAGATTTAACCCTGCAGGGGTGTACCAACAGCCCATTACAAGGCTCCGCACGCACGCCCATCTCTCTCAGTTGCTACCCATCACAGGCAACCATTTTATGATTTAGTTCCAAGAGATCCGAAACGACAGGTCCCTCTAACTAACAACGAACAAATCCGGGTGGCCCCCGAGGAGTCGACACCCAATCCAAAATCTGGCCACGCTCTCGAATCGGATTCTTCCGTATGGCCAAGGTCAGGTTTAGTCTCACCTATATAACAGGGGACTTCCCTAGCTCACCAGTGTGGACCAACAGAGGAACTCTGTCTCCGCTGGCCCGAGTTGTTTGAAAACTACTGGCAGTGACAGCTGACCAGCACACATACGGGTTTCAAATGGTAAATCATCTTGGGCCACCTCTGGAAATGTTTGAAGCTAGGTAGGTAAGAAGAGGGGACCCCATAAAATCCCACACGCGGTTAGGCACGCTCAGTCTTAAAACCGATACCCGGAACTCGGATGCTAGGTGACTCGAATGGAACAAAGCATCGGGGCGGGATAGCCTAGACCTTCCATCCTTCGTCGAATGTAGTCAACATTATAATAATCATATCATCAACAACAATATAATAATGTGATATCCCGAACCAAAGGAGTAACAGGGTAACATCGTAGCATCCTAAGCATGCATACTAAGCAGGGGCTGAGCAACGAGCAATAGTAACATAGCAGTACAAGGTTTGCTGTGAAGGGACATGGCTATATCGGTTTAAAAGAGGTTGTAAACATGTGGTAGGATCAAACATCGAACCTAACCTAGACTAGCATGCAAACCGCTGGTTGAAATAGAATGGATCATAAGTAATGTATAGTCCTTGCCTGTTGATAAGTCGGGTTCCGAAGGTGTAGTTGATCGCAAGCTCGCATCGTCTCCGAAGGTACCCCCGGAAGCACACGAGACGATAAACACTTGAAAGCAATCAACGAGCAAGCACTCTATTACTACGGGGCAACACAAGATCGAGAAGACATCACACGACACAGCAACGCGATACGGATCTATCGTCGAGAACGGTTACTAACAGTTTAAGTGGGGTATCGGTCACACACGACGATACCGCACATTTACAAGGGTTCAAGTTGTTTAGCTATAGGTGATCAACAAAGGTTGTTAACATGGCAACTCAAGCAAGCATGGCATAGCAAACAAACATGGAAAAAGGTGAAGCATAAAGGAAACTATCTATGCTAGTCCACTTAAGTGAGGCACAACCTAAACATGGCATAACACTAAGTGTCGCACGATGATTAAAACATTTGGTACTGTTCTGTCCTAAACCATATTTTAGGTTGGTCATCAACAGCAAACAATAGCATAAACACAGAGTACACGAAAAACTAATCAAGTTACATATAAGGCACACTCCAAATGGAGTTACGGTTAAAAAGATATAAGCAAAACAAGTTATGGGCATAAACTGCCAACATCAGGAAGCACACTTTAGAGCAATGCATAAACAGGATAATCAATGCAAACATGCTCACAAATGATATGGAACTAAAGTAGACATGACAGGGAAGGCATGGCAAAAAGAATCATGCAAATAGGCATCATAGATCAAAAGACATTAAGCATGCAACATGGCATCGGAGCGTTACAGACTTAGAGAAAAACAGAGGTGGCTGTCAAAAACAGCAGCATAGCAACTTTGGAGCTCAATAACTATATGACCAGCAAGCATATCATGGCAATGCAATACATATAATGGAAGTAGACATGATTCTTAACAATATGCAATTGGAATCACTCAATTCCGATAAACGGTTGCGACGCAACCGCCACCCGAAGTTGCAACAAATTAACAGTTTTCAGCACAACAACACATTAACATCAGGATCACCACTTTGGAGCAAGATTTAATATAGCTACAGCACCCAAACATGACAAGTTAAAGCATGGAAATGAAGTACACATGATGCTTAACACATAGGAAAAAGAATCAATGCAATATGCCTCATGGATTTGTCACAATCATCAACCAAAGTTGCAACAAAATAATAACAGCAACACTAAACAGAAAAAATTAGCAGTTAACAGCCTGATGCCCACTTCAACACAGATTTGCACCATCAATATGACCTCAAATCAAAATGCTCGCAAAAGATGGATTGAAGTACACACAATTCTAAGCAATTTTCCTTTTGGGCGCAACGTCATACGGGCTACGGATTAGTCGCAAATTACATCGCAAAACAGCATCAGTAGCAAAAATATACAGACTTAGCAGAAATTGATAAAAGAAAAAAACGGAGGAAAGAAAAAAAAGAGGGGCCTCACCCTTAGTGGGCTCGGCCCAACTGTGGCGGTGGGAGGCGAGGCCTGCTCGGGCCGCTTGGCTGGCTGGGCCGCAGCCGAGCTGGGCCTTGGAGGAGGCCGGTCCAGGGCCACGTGGAGAGGCCGGCTCGGGGAGGCGCTGCTCCTCCCGACTCGTGAGGCGCCGGCGGCGCCGTCCGACGTGGCGCGAAGGGCGGAAGGAGGCTGGAGGGGCGCCAGATCCGGGCGGCTCCTCGCCGGACACGTGGCTGTCCTGCCTCGTGGTGGCGCGGTGAGGTCGGAGGGCGCAGGGGCGAGCTTCTGCTCGGGCGAACATGGCAAGGCGACAGCGCTCATCGGCCGGGGCGGGCCGCTGCGGAACCTGCACGGAGGGGGAGGCAAGGCAGAGCGGTGAGGAGAGAAGGAGGGAAGGAGGAGAGGGGCGTAGGAGAGGAGAGGGCCGGCGGCAGGGTGCTCCGGCGGCGGCCTGAGCCGAGGGGAGGCGGCGGCGTCTTGCGGTGCCCACGGGCAGGAGGTGGAAGAGAGGTCCAGGGGGGCGAGTGGCACGATCTCGAGATCGGACGGCTGAGAACGCTTGGGATCTAGGGATTGCTAATTTGGGGGGGGGGATAGCTGCGAAAATTGGGGCAGATCTGAGGGGGGTGGCTGCAAATTTTGTGGCTAGGGAAACGCTAGAAAGAGGTGGGAGTGTGGTGGTCTTTATATAGCCCAAGTGGCTGGCAGTTTGCAAAAACATCCCCGGTTTTTCTCTCTCGCGCGCGGTGTTTACGTTTCTGACCGCCGGGGGTCCGCAGGACCTCCGATTCGGGTAAAAATTCGAACTGCGCGATTAGCGCGTCGAGCCGGCGGCGTTCACCTCGCGCTGGAACCGTTCCGAGAACACTTTCCGACGCGCTATAAAAATAACCCGTTTAATTATTAAACGGGGTTTTTCGTTCCGTTGGCTGCGGCTGGTCTCGTGCTATTTTCGCGACGGTGATCGGATGAAACCCGGTGTCGCAAAGGTCGAGTGTCAGGGTGGCAAGGGTCGGTCTCCGTCCGATACGAGATAAGAGGGGGAAAAATAATCGCCGATCGATAAATCGGGGATGCAAACACCGCAAACAAATCAGACAATCAAACAATTCACACCGAAAACAAAGTTTTTAATTTTTGTGAAATCTGGGTTGTTACATGCTTGCAGGATCATCTGATTCAACACCGGAAGCAGAACTAACTTCAGGTGAGAGTGATGCGAAGCTTTTGCTTTTAGAACATGAGATCTTCTTCGAGAGCCGTTTACGTCACGTTTATCATCTTCTTCCATTTCAAAAGTAGTGAGTCTCAAGGATATCAGCGGCAACAAGATTTCTGAAATCAGTTCTTTCCTTGATCATCAACACAATGTGATCAAAAGAATCATCCAATGAGCGAAGCAAAGTCCGATACTGCTCGATTGTTAGCAATCAATGCGGAGAGAGGATTTCCGGGAATGCTTGGTAGATAATATTGCATGCATTCGGATTGAAAAAACAGTCCATTTGCTTGGCAGGGACAGTACAAAGGTCATGTGAAAGCTTGCACGGTCATACTTAAGGCCGTGACATCGCATGATCTCTGGATATGACATTCTTTTTTTTGCCATGACTGGTTCCCATAATGATATCAACGTTCTTCAGAGGTCTCCAGTGTTTGCTAGGCTAGCTGAAGGACATAGCTCGAGGTTAACTTTGAGGTCAATGGCCATCAGTACACCAAAGAATACTACCTTGCAAATGATATCTATCCTTAGTGGTCAACCCTTGTGAAGACCATCTTCAACCCCCTAGGAGAGAAGAGGGCTAGGTTTGCTCATGCACAAGAGAGCGCAAGGAAGGATGTAGAGCGTGCATTTGTTGTGCTTCAATCTCGTTGGGCTATTGTTCGGCATCCTGCTAAAACATGGAGGTCAAAGAATATGTGGGAGGTGATGATTGCTTGTGTGATCATGCACAACATGATCGTAGATGACGAGCGTCCAGAGGATATCGACTTTCAAGGCTTTCAGTTCCATGGTACAAATGTTGTGCCTCAGCGTGTACCTGCTACGATTGCACAGTTCACTCAGTTTCATGCCGAGATGCGAGATTATCAGACTAATATTCAACTTTAGAATGATTTGGTGGAGCACATGTGGACGCATCGTGACAACTAGTAGATGTATGAACTTTTTTTAATTTCAATTTGGTTGTAATAAGAAAAATATGAGACTTTATTTGGCATTGTAAAACTATTTATTTATGTGATAAAACTTGTTATTTAAGACTATTTAATGAATTGTGTGTTGAATTTGGACGCCGACGTGCGAACAACGTTCAATTGCGCTTGCACGTTGGCCAGAGCGATCATAAAAGCACGAACACATGCGAGTGCTTCATCCAATGTAAATAAAGATAAATCAGATAAAGCGTACATTCGTTTACGTCGGTGCGTTGGAGTTGCCATAAAAACTTGCAACTTTTAGACGACGGATATGAGCAGCGAATCAGAAAAAAATGCAAGGAGGAGAGAGAGCTTTAATTCTAATTCTATTGGCCTCTGTCGCCTCTCTCTCTTCTCGGACCCTTCTCCCCCTGCCACAGCCATCCCCGCAAACCCCGTAGTGGGCTAGATCGCCGTGCGCCCGTGCCGGAGAAGGCCCCCATTCCGCCCCCTTTTTCCCGCGAGGTACGAGCGCCCTTCTCATAGCATTATTGCTGCTTCCTCTCATTTCTTCATGGATGGATTTTTTTTATCCGTTGCACTCCGGGTGGTGGAAGATTGGGTCTTTGAGGAGGAGGGTCTTGAGATGTTCGTCCGGTAAGTTGGCACTCGATTCCGTTCAAGTGATTCAAATGCTGGCGGAGGAGCGGCCGGAGACGCATGGGGTTTCGCTCGCTCGCTTGCTTCGGCCAAGGTTCTAGGGTTGCTTCTCAATCTGGGGCGCCTCCGTGCCGCGCAGATGCGATTCATTCTTGGCTCCTCCCCCTTAGAGCTTGTGTTTGATTGGCAGAACCGAACCCATAAGGTTCTCAGCATTTCCCCCCTCTGTGCTGTGACTGCTTCTTTTGCATAGTGGCCATTGATGGAGCTCGGCTGGAGATGGTGTTATGTATGCTTTGTACTAGTAGGTTTCAGTACATATTGATGAACTGAAAGAGTGATAGCTGAGTTATGTACTAGGATTCCTCATATTCATAGGCAGGCTCAGCTCATGATTTGCTCACATTAGCGACAATTTTTGTTGATGCCCTTTATATGGTCATCATATCTGTTGGCGGATTTGGTATTTCGAAGTGGGTCAATTTGATGGTGTATCATGTGGAGTTACAAAAGCTTTCTATTACTTGTTACTACTATTCACTACTTCTCGAGTAGTGCCCGATTCGCCCATTTCAACCTCAGTGTTGGTGAATCATTTTGCGTCTATGACACCTAAGTGAAATATTCACTTCGCACTAGGGTTTGTCTGCAAGCTTTTCTATGTTCACATTTTAATAATGGTTGCCTTTTTCATCCCCAAAAGGGACCATGCTTCCCAAAAAGGGTAAGCATTAATTCCAACAATAATGGTTAAAGATGCACCCCAAATAACACTCATTGTTACTCCCTCTGGTCCTTTTTAGTTTGCATGAGTTTTATCCGAAGTCAAAATATCTCTATTTTGATCAAACTTATACTAGAAAAAAGCATCAACAATCACAATGCCAAATCAATATTGTTAGATTCATCATTAAATGTAGTTTCATAATATATATATATTCGGTATTGTAGATGTTGATATTTTTTAATATAAATTTTGTCAAACTTTGAAAAGTTTGACTTGACACAAATCTAATACAACAACAACAAAGCTTGTTAGTTCCAAACAAGTTGGGGTAGGCTAGAGCTGAAACCCAAAAGATATCGAAACCAAGTCATGGTTTTGGCACGTGGATAGCTAACTTCTACACACCCCTGTCCAGAGCTAGATCTTTGGTGATAACTCAATCCTTCAGATCTCTCTTCACGGACTCTTTCCAAGTCAAGTTTGGTTTCCCCGATCTCTCTTGACATTATTAGCACACCTTGACCGCTTGCTATGCACAACCGCTTCAGAAGGCCTACGTTGGATATGCTCAAACCATCTTAGACGATGTTGGACAAGCTTCTCTTCAATTGGTGCCAAGCCCACTCTCATGTATATCATCATTTCAGACCCGATCCTTCCTTCTGTGGCCACAGGCGCATCTCTGCCACACCTAGTTGTTGGACATGTCGCCTTTTAGTTGGCCAACATTCAACGCCATACAATCAAGGTTTTTGAGTCATCAACTAGTCGAGTCGCACTGGCAGGGTCGACTCAGGTTGGTGACTTGACTCATGGGATGAGTACTAGTCTAGGTTTCTGGGTTGAACGACTCAATTTTTTGGGGCCTCATCTGTCATATGTTTTTTTACTGTATTTGCTTGCCCCATTCCACCCTGGAAACCAAGATTGAGCAGTTCCCCTCCACTCCCCCACCCCGACTAAACCCTCTCCTTGGCAGCCGCCAACTCCCAGTCCCATGGTTGCTGCCTTGCTGGGTTGCTGCTACTCACCTCCTCCCCTGTTGGTGCTTCTGGTATACTCCTTCCCTCCTCCCCTGGTTGTTGCTGCTGCTTGTCTGCTCCTCCCCTGGTTGCTGCTGCTGCTGGTGGTTTGCTCCTCCCCTCCTCCCTTGGTAATTTTATCATACCTACTACCTACTGCTTAACTCACGTCGACTCGTCGACCATGAGTCTAGACTAGTCACGACTAGTCTAGAGTCGCCCCCCTCGAGCGACTCGTCGACTCAAAAACCTTGCATACAACATCGCAGGTCGAATCACCGCTCTATAGAACTTGCCTTTTAGCTTTTGTGGCACTCTCTTATCACAAACAACGCCAAAAGCTTGGCACCACTTCAATCATCCAACTTCGATTCGATGGCTCACATCTTCATCAATATCACCACCCTTCTACAACTTTGACCCCAAATATTGAAAGGTGTCCTTCTGAGATACCAAGTGTCCATCAATGCTCCTCTTCCTCATGCCTAGTAGGACTGAAACCACACCTCATATACTCAATTTTAGTTCTACTAAGCCTAAAACCTTTTGATTATAAAGTTTGTCTTCATAGCTCTAACTTTCTATTAACCCTCGCCTGTCTATCGTCGACTAGCACCACATCATCTGGTGCAGTCCAATTTTAATTGCCACAAATCTAATACGCGGAGTAAAAAGGACCAGAGGGAGTAGAATGTTGCAACCTTTTTTAGGAGGATAAGGGAGGCTCCAATGTGGCGACACAATTCTTCCGCGCGCGTCCGTTTGGGTCGCCGTGGTTAAAGATTGCGACCCAACGTGCCGACCCAAACGCAATAAAGGTGGACGACACATTTTACATCAGTGCGGTCCGCGCTTCACGTCCTTTGGCATCCGTGCTATTGTCATATTAAACGACGCACACGCACGCGCGGGCCCGCCACTCAACCTCTCGAAGCCAATCGTTTTTATTGGACGTCGTCCACCTCCCAACCCACTATCCCCTCTCGCTGCCTCATCTCTCCCCTCTCCACCAACAGCAAGCGCACGGCCATGGGGATCTTTAAGCGCGGGCAGCGGAAGCCACGAGGCTGGCGCATTCTCCTTGGCTCCCAGGCCGCGGTAGTGGGTGTACCTCTCGGTGCACTATGTGGTTTGCCATTGGGAGCACAATGTGCTAGTCCCATGGACGGACTACAACTTGCCACACTAATGGCACTTCAACCCCGATTGGGTTTCTATGCCGACCGTGCCACAATCGGAGTGCGCGCGGTCCATGGAGATCCGGCGTTGTTGTGCCGCCTTGTCCGCGGCTCTGCTGAGTGGGAGGCCGAGCAGCGGCAGAGGTAGACTGAGGTCCGCGCAGTCGAAGCCGAGCAGGCGGCATCGACGTAGTGGGCAGATCAGGTGGCGCCAGATGCCGACCAACAAGCAGCGGCACTGATGTCATATTGCGACGCATTCCTGTGGATGGATGCCCCTAGATTTGTCAACCTCACCAAGGAGGACGACGAAACCGATGTCTAGATCTCACCACCGGCTACCTCCTTTTTATTTTTTTGTTTAATTAATGTAAAATGGATTTTATGTGTCCTTTTAAAGTATTTTAAGTTAAATTATCATTTTTATTTACTATTTTCATTTTTTAAAAATGGGCTTGGCTCTGACCTGACCTGACCATGGCAGGTCATGGCTGGTGCTGGGCATGTCCATGGCGACCAATGCCTCGGCTGAGCCTCCAGCCTGAACCCAATTTGCGGGATGTGGACGACGTGGTGGAGGCTACGGTGTGACGGCAGTGCGTGTACGTCCGTGGCGGCGGTTGGCGTCCAGATTTGAGCCTCAAGCGGTTGTGGGTGTAGATGGCGGCTGTGGGAGGGGGCGGTGCAGGTCTTGGTGCAGCCCACGCTCCAGGAAGGTGCTGTTGGGAAGCTTCGGTCGTTCTCGCGGTGTGGCGATGCATGTAGGTGGTGGTGGATGTCGTCTGTCGGCGCTCCAGTGATGGCGCAGCCTGCGGGTGCTGCTCCCTCCCTGAAGACGTCGCCATGGGTCTTGTCCTTGTACTAGTATTCTAGGTGAAAACCCTTGTAAGTATGTTCGGGCTCGACAATGGCGACGCTTGGTGTCGTCACCCTCCTGGGGTGTTGTCATGGACCTGAAGCATCTTTGATCACGCCCCGACAAGGCATTAGGCTAGTTTTGTGCTTCGTATTGTATTTGTAGATCTACTTTGTAGGACCTCCTCACCACATTGTATCGTTTGACCGTGTACTTTGCCGTGTACTCTGATGTGTTGCTGTATATATAAAGAGAGGCGAAAACCTTTTTTGAGAGAAGTAGCCAAATAAACCTGGTTAACATTTGATTGGATCATATGAAGCCCTAGTCCATGTGCGCTCATAATTTCTACTCCAGTCACCATCGGGCCCTGTCTCTTTCAAAACCTTTAGGATGTTTCCAATCATGTAACAAGACTTTTGGGACTAAGCAATTGTAGCTGTGTTCGAAAGATAATTTGATGGGGCAAAGAGCAATTGTTCTTGTCAACAGTGCTAGTAGAAAGTATTGACTGCAAGTTCACTGGCAGTCATTTTCCCCTTCATAATTCTCATGTTAGTGAGCCATATATTTGTCCTTTTTTTCTAGCAGGTGTGGTACAACGTCCGGAGTTTTCCCATGGCCTCAGCTTCTCATATTGACGATTCTGGTTCTGAGGTTATTGATCCTCCAAAGTCTGACATACTGGATGTTGCTGAACTTGTCGGTGACCATATTCAGCTTACACTAAAACCAAATGTGGTAGCTTCCAGCAGCGTGCGCGAACTTTTGGAATGCCCAGTCTGCTTGAGTGCCATGTACCCTCCTATACATCAGGTATGCATTTGTGCTGCTCCATCACATTCGTTTAGTTTATGTTGTGTTCTGTTGAGTGCCATGGAACAAATCTTATGTTGTACTACATGTATATGCTCTGTTCGATTGTTGAAATGTTATTTCTTATGCCTACTAAAAAAAGTTGACCAAATACATCAGGCAACCGACACATTCTTTTACTGTATTGTAACACCACCTTTTGTGTATGCAGTGTTCTAATGGCCATACATTGTGCTCTGGATGCAAGCCAAGGGTTCACAATCGCTGTCCAACTTGTAGGCATGAACTGGGTAACATAAGATGCCTTGCTCTTGAGAAGGTGGCTGCATCTCTTGAGCTTCCATGCAAGTACCAGAACTTTGGTTGCTTAGGCATTTACCCATACTACTGCAAGCTGAAGCATGAGTCACAGTGCCAATATAGGCCTTATAGTTGTCCATATGCTGGATCTGAATGTACAGTTGGTGGTGACATTCCATACTTGGTAAATCACTTGAAAGATGATCACAAAGTTGACATGCACAGTGGAAGCACTTTCAACCATCGCTATGTCAAGTCAAATCCTCATGAAGTTGAGAATGCGACCTGGATGCTTACGGTATTAATCACCAACATCAACATGTTGATTAAGAATTTCCATCGAGCATCTTTGTACTACTTTTACATCCGTGAAGATGCAAAATAAAACGAGAACAAATATTATATCAATTCAAATAAGCACTCAAATCTTAGCAAAAGCAACTGAAACCTGGGTGGTGGGAGTTTACTGTACACCCATACTTCCCACCAAGTGAGAAATGACTAGTTCCCTTCCTGCAATGATGCTACATTCATTTTTTCATAGAAAATATATGTGGACATTTTTCGTAAAAAAATAGAAAAAAAAATCCCATTCTTAAAATATGATTACTGCACTTGTTTTTTATTCCAATTATTTGCCATGCAGCATAAAACAAAAAAAATGACGATTATGTTGCATACTTGTTGGACCGAGGAAGTATCTGGTGCACCAGAGCTTGTGCTGCTACCGGTGCACCGAACTCCCTTAGCTCATTTTCAAATATTTGAAAAATTAGCCCATTCACATAACATTATTGTTTGTTGTCACAAAAATTCAAACATAGCTTGAGATACAAAAAAGACAAATTTGACACTGAATAGTATATAACACAAGTTGTGCTTTTGGTTTGGCCCATTATCATATTGATGTCAAAATTGTCATTTTTGTATCTCGAGCAGTGTTTTGAATTTTGATATGAAATTTTAAAATGTGCTATTGCGTCCGGTGCACTGATAGCATCACAAGCACTAGTGCAGCAGATACTTCCTCTTGTTGGACCACAATAGTTTCTCATCTATGAAGACACTGTACATGCCCAAATCCACCTGCATTTATTTCCAATTAATGGAGTAACGGTCTGCCTGTCTTGCAGCAAATTAACAACATTCCAAGTGTCCTCTTTATCTTCTACATTTTCTCAATTCACTGTTTATTGAAGTGCAATAAAGTTTTGTTACGTTTTTCCATTTTTTTATTAAAGTAAGCAAAGAGATAGAATTTGTACATGTAGGTTTTCAGCTGCTTTGGCCAGTACTTCTGCCTACATTTTGAAGCGTTTCAGTTGGGCATGGCACCTGTGTACATTGCTTTCCTGAGGTTCATGGGAGATGATGCGGAAGCAAAGAAGTACAGCTACAGCCTGGAGGTAGGAGGTGGTGGGCGCAAGATGATCTTTCAAGGGGTTCCCCGGAGTATCAGAGACAACCATCGGAAGGTGCGAGATACCTATGATGGGCTAATAATCCAACGGAACATGGCCTTGTTCTTCTCTGGTGGTGAAAGGAAGGAGCTCAAATTGAGGGTCACCGGGAGAATTTGGAAAGAGCGTGAAATGATGAGCCCATGATTCCTAGAGGCTGATTCTGAAGCGTGCAAACTGTAACACGTGTAGCATGTTTTAGCTCTTGTGCTAGATTGGTGTGTGGTCTGTATGCTGGATATCACTCACTCAGATAATCTGGGTGATAGTGATTGGATTCATAGCAATCTCCTCTTTTGCTTTGAACGACTTAGGAATCGCCATTCTGTTAGTAGCACAGCGGAATCTAATGGCAAGTCATGAGGTGTAAAGGTTGTAGCTTTTGTCGTCTCCTGTTCCAAACTCCATTTTTACATGGTTCATATTTTTTAAGAGGTTACCGCAGGATCTGTAACAGCTTGAGAGTTAGAACATGGATGACGGGATGCCTTGGAATGGAATAATGCCAAACTATTGTGGGCCCAATAAAAAAAGGCTCAATCCAGATTACAGAACTATGTTGGGGATGTTTGGTTCGTAGCAGCACAGAGCAACATTGTATGTGTAGTACTTACTGAGAATCATGGATGTGTAGGATTTATTGGTGTTAAATTAAAACTATCTGCTCACCACGTTCATCAAAAGATGGAACATATGGACAATATATATGCATGAAAAGATGCCCTTTCCGCTCGACACATTGGGTTCACATGAAATTCAGGTGTAAAACCGAAATTATCCCCAACACCGTATGGCTTCCATATCACCTGAAAGTTAGCGCAATGTATTCATGTCCAGTTTAGGAGAATGAACGCAATGATACATGTAACGACAATACATACCTGCTCGGGGGTAAGAGTATCCAACTCATTGATGTACTGCTTGTACATGTTCTCCACATCACTCTTGATCTCGGGTACAACGTCGCACTTGTAAGCCCAAGTGGGTTGACGCATCATGTTATTTTTATCGTCCCAATCCTTGTATGCCACACTCTTAGGTCGTCCAACTGGCAACCGCTCCCATGACCATATGGAAATTAGGCTCAAAGGACCGCTAACGGAGGCGCCTGAAGTGCACCTACGACATGCGTCGTCCAACTGCAAAGAAAATAAAACACGGTCATGTCATGCCATGTTGGAACACAACTTAATTTGTAACGAACAGTTCTTTACCTGCCGGTACAAGTAGGCCAGTGCTGCCGTACCCCAACTCCATCTCTTGTCCAACACGGTCAACGCCTTCAGCCAAATCCACTGCGCTACATTGCCCTTGCCGTCGTAAAATAGTGTCCTAGAGAGAACATACCAAATGTACACACGGGCATACGTCCTGACCACCCCAACATCAGCACCTTGAGGGAAATTCTTAAAGTTATCTATGATCCACGTGTAAGGAGCGCCGGCTGTAATATTCTTTTCCTTGTTCTCAGTAGGAGAAGTACCAATCAGAGCCGTCATCTGTGCATGCCACCCTTCAGAATCTGTGTTCAAACACAGAGGCTCACCTTCGATAGGAAGTGAAAAGATCATCGACACGTCATGAAGCGTCACGGTCATCTCCCCGGTCCGAAGGTGAAAAGTGTGTGTCTCCGGTGTCCACTGATCCACAAGCGCCGTGATATGCGCTGCATTCAGGTTTGGAGTAGAGCGGGTCACTAGCTGGAAGAACGGGAGTAGTCCTAATGCGTCGATGTACGGTGTGTACCACTCATCGTACGGCATTTCAGAGACCCAGTGAAACCGAAGCTTCAAGGTTGAAAGCTTCTGCAAATGAATAAAAACAACTTGGTCATGCGAAGCCAAAGGAATACGTTATCGAAATCAAGCAAGGTCAACAATTTTTTTTACCTTCTTTAGCACCGCCATAGCATAAGATCGGTGCGCAACATCATAGTGATTATGGAGAAGCCACTCCATCCTATATTTTTCAAACAACAGGCATTCCATTATCACTTTGTTCCATAACAAAATAATTTGCTTTAGCTAATGGTAGTGCTCAAGATCTAACTTAATATCCATATAAAAATACACATTCATGTCATCCATATTATTAATGTCTTAACAAAATAAAACACATAGTAATTGCTCCATATAATTGATCCATACATAAAAAATTCACAAACTAACATAATTACTCCATATCATGCCATCCATATAATTGCATCATATCATGACATCCATTCATGCCATCCATATAATTGCTCCATACAAAAAAAGCCACAAACTAACATAACATGTTCAAATCCAATGAGTTTTAGATTTCACTAAAATTACTCATAGTAATTTGTCCAATGATTAATACAACAATGTAATTTGGTAAAGAACAAAGGAAAAAACCATTCTATCATAACAAATTCAAACAAAATATAAGATTTAGGGTTTCAACCCAAACTTGAACAAAGATGCAAAATGTGATGGATTTTTTGGATGAAAATTAGGGGAATGGGGGAGAATACCTTGGGGGATGGATTGAGAGCAATTTTCTTGATTCAATCCTTCAGATCTGGGGATTTGGGGGTGGATTTGAGAGAGGGGGGAGAGGAACTGCCGCCGCCGCCCTAGCCTTCTCTCGACAAAGAGAAGCCTCCCTGTGTGTGCTGTCTTCCCTCGGGCGTGGGCTTCGGCCGTTTAAGTTGTTCCCTAGTGTAGCGCCTAGCGGCGAGGCGCTAAGCCTTCACATCTAGCGCCGAGCGAAGAGGCGCTAGACTTTCAGGGTGGGGCCCGGCGAGGGTCCACGTTGACACGCTGGCAGTGTCTTAGCGCCGTATGGGCTAGAGCTATATACATGGGCTTAGCGCCTGGTGGTTGGGCGCTAGACAAAAGGGTCATTTTTATGAAATATTTTGCAAATAGGTTTAGATTGTGAATTTGTTTCGCTAAAAGGTTAGAAATGTTGATTTTGCCTGATACATACAGTACAAACATATGATCAATAAAATTGAGTATTTCACAAGTATAGGAGGCAGTGAAACCAAGCCACAAATGAGCGTACATGAGCACGAGAATTTACAGGACAAGATAAAAAAATCAAGAAACGCAACTCCATCCTTTGTTGCCAGTATCTTATTTTTCTATAAAGAAAATACACTATCGCGTAGATACCAATTACATTCTACCTCTATAACATCGCAATACCTTAATGGCAGTACAGATGCAATACTGTTGTCCCTGTCCCTACGTCAAGTACTTTTTGACGACGGCGACGATCAGCGGAGACGACGATCTTATACACAATCAATGGCTGGCTTCCGGCAATACGCGCACGTACTAAACTAGCATACTACAAGCAAGTAGGTGGATGGATTCTCTACCGGGCACAAGCACGTACACGTACAAGCTGCCGGGTTAGTTGGACGATTTGTAGTAGCTCAACACGAGAACACGATGACTTACGTGCCGGGACACAAGAGTTGATGGCTACGGCAGCGTGTCGCTCCCGTTGGTAATCTTTGTATTAATCTCAGCTCAAGGTACAGATTACACGGGGTATAGGCTTGTATATATAGTAGCAGCTAACCTAACCGGAACAAGTATACGAGACCTACTCGGTGATGGCTCCAAGTCCAAACCGGACTGGACAGCGTGGTTAATTCCAACAATCACCCCCCTAAACACGATGTCTTCACTTTACAGCTTGGACGCCGATCCTTTGCCGTATCTTCACGAACTTCTGACGTCCCAAAGATCTAGTTAGGATATCTGCAAGCTGATCATCGGTGCAAATGTAGTTGACGTCAATCTTGCTTTCTTCCACGCACTCCCGTAGATAGCGATACCTCGCATCGTTGTATTTGTATCTATTACGGTACACTGGATTCTTCCACAAAGAGATTGTAGACTTGTCGTCAACATTGAGCACCACTCCTTTCCGTTCTTCACTTGTGAGGTCATCGAGTAGCCTTCCTAGCCACACAGCTTGACACGTCGCGGTTGCAGCCGCAATATACTCAACTTCCCAGGATGATAATGCGACCACCTTCTTCTTTTGTGATAGCCAACTCACTATGTTTCCTCCCAAGAAATATGCCAAGCCCGAGGTACTTTTACGGTCATCCATATCTTCTGCAAAGTTGCTATCACTGTAGCCTAGTAGCTCCAACATCTCCTTCTCCTTCTCTCTCAAATAGACCAAACCGAAGTTTATTGTCCCTTTGATGTATCTGAGTATATTCTCCACAGCTGTCCAGTGCTCCATCGTGGGTGCTCCCATGAAGCGACTCACTATGCCAACAGAATAGGCCAAGTACGGTCGTGTATTCACAAGATACCTTAAGCTTCCGAGAACTTTTCTATACTCCGTTGCATCAACCGCGGGTGCTTCACTCTTCTTGCTAAGTATAAGACGAGGCTCCATTGGAACATGAGTTGGTTTGCAATCATTCATGCCACAACTTTCAAGTACCTTCTTTGCATACGCCTCCTGGCATAGCGTGATCCATTCCGGCTTTTGCTGTACCTCGATCCCAAGGTAGTAACTCAAGAGCCCTAGATCATCCATCTTGAAAATCTCTTTCATTTGCAGCTTGAACTTTGCAATCACCGCTTCATCTGCTCCAGTAATCAACAGGTCGTCAACGTAGATGCCAACTAGTAGACGATCCTTTCCTTGTCCTCGCTTATACATCGTATACTCTAGTGGACTTTTCTCAAACCCGAGAGAAACTAATGTACTGTCAAGCTTGATGTTCCATGCCCGAGGGGTTTGTCGTAGCCCGTACAATGCCTTTGTAGCTTCAGTACCTTGTGTTCTTCTCCTTCTTGGACGTACCCCAGTGGTTGCTTCACATATATTTCTTATTTTATCTCCCCAGTCAAAAACGCGTATTTCACATCCATGTGATGTATCCTCCAAGATTCTTGAGCCGCGAGAGCAATAAGTAACCTCACCGATTCCATCCTTCTAACTGGAGCAAACACTTCTTCGAAGTCCACACCTTGGTCTTGCACGCATCCTTTAGCTACGAGCCTTGCCTTGTGCTTCACAAAATTCCCTTCGACATCTTTCTTGACCTTGTACACCCACTTGAGCTCTATCGGTTTATGTCCGTTGGGAATATCCACAAGCTCCCACGTCTTGTTGTCTCGAATCGACCCCAACTCCTCATCCATAGCATGACGCCAACACTCTTTCAGAATTGCGACTTCAAAATTTTCTGGTTCCTCGATGTGCAAACACCGCTGCCCTTTCTTCATCTTCACCGATTCTATTTGAAGCGCTTCCTCTGAAGAGATGTCCAACTCTCGCCGTTTATCTACTATTGAAGAAGATACACTTGCTTCTGAACTTGCCAAAGTTCCTGTTTCTGGCAGGACACCACTGGGATGCCGTGTGGCGTGGACTTCTGGCACCACGTCTTCGCCTGCTCCTACCACGATCACACTGTCGCGCTTTGCATCATGGTCTTCTGGCACAACCCCGTTGGGGTGCCTTGAGTAGTGGTCTTCTGGCACCACTTCTTCTCCTACGGTGGTGACTTCTGTGTCAGTAGCATCGACACAATTTTCTGGAGCTTGATTATGATGGCAAACTTTTTCCTCCCCAAGCGTGACAATTACTTTAGGTAACGCTTGAAAGTCTGGATCCTCCTTGTCCACCAGCTCGCACATCAGCATCATGTCTCCATCATCACCTTCCTCCGCCATGAGCGCCCTTTGCTTCGGTGCTTCCTCGCAGTCAGCCTTGAAGTGTCCGAGGAGACCACACTTATGACACCTTACTTTCCTGATGTCAAACTTCCTCCTCGGTGGTGCAGCCTCGTCATCCGAGTCGGCGAAGTCCTTTCTCGCCGAACGCTGCTTCCCTTTCTTCTTGCCGCCACTCGTGGATCCACCTTGCTTTTCTTTTGACAGGGCCATCCAGTGCGCCTTCGTAAGCATGAGGTGCTCATCGTTCCTCCCGTCCCCGAGACTGTGACGGATACGCTCATCATGAGCTTTGTACCGTCCAACGAGATCATCCACGGTCAGAGTCGCGAGATCAACGCACTGCTCGATCGCCGTGACAATTTGCAGATACCGCGGAGGGGCCGCGCGCAAGAATCGACGGACAACCGAGGCCTCCGTAAGATTTTCTCCAAGCGCGCGTATTCCATTGACGAGAGTTACCACCCGTGAAGCGAACGTGTCCACGGACTCATCGTCGCCCATGACCAAAGTCTCGTAGTTCCTTAGGAGAGTCTGGAGATTGGCTTGCTTCACGCGGGTGTGTCCCTCAAACAGAACCTTCAGCGTATCCCACACCTCCTTTGCCGTTGCTTTGGCGATCAGGTGTTGAAGGACATCTATCGGCATCACCGAATAAATTGCCGACGCCGCCTGCCTGTCTTTGCGGTGCTCGACTCCCTCCTTCTTGAACTCATCGCCACTGGATCGACCGCATCCCACAGCTCGTTGGCGCGAAGGGCGCACTCCATCAGCGCCTGCCAGATTCCGAAGTTTCCACGGTCGAATTGCGGATACCCTGATCTCACCGGAGCAACAATTACTTTAGCCGCACCGGTGTACACTGCCACCTGCTTGTCCTTGTCGTCGCCCGTCATGACCTTCCGTTACTAGAAGATCAACCTTAGCTCTAGATACCAATTGCTGGCCCTGTCCCTCCGTCAAGTACTTTTCGACGACGGCGACGATCAGCGGAGACGACGATCTTATACACAATCAGTGGCTGGCTTCCGGCAATACGCGCACGTACTAAACTAGCATACTACAAGCAAGTAGGTGGATGGATTCTCTACCGGGCACAAGCACGTACACGTACAAGCCGCCGGGTTAGTTAGACGATTTGTAGTAGCTCAACACGAGAACACGATGACTTACGTGCCGGAACACAAGAGTTGGTGGCTACGGGAGCGTGTCGCTCCCGTTGGTAATCTTTGTATTAATCTCAGCTCAAGGTACAGATTACACGGGGTATAGGCTTGTATATATAGTAGCAGCTAACCTAACCGAAACAAGTATACGAGTAGTGATGGCTCCAAGTAAAAACCGGACTGGACAGCGTGGTTAATTCCAACAAATACTCCGTCCGGTTGTTGCCAGTATGGCAGTATCTTCCACTATCTCTAATCCTTGTACTATTATTAACACCAAAAGGTTGGTTTAGCAAGCGATCAAGAAGAACAGCTGGGGCAGCGTACCAAGCCGTTCTCGTTGCAGTCGCCGCAGCGGCCGGTGTGTCCTTGTTCTTCCACGAAGACCTTGCGGGATCCAGCGCAGGCGGGGCAGGGCAGGAAGCGGACGCCTCCGCAGGCGCCGCAAACGAAGGCCGGGTCCTGTCCCGCGGCGCCCTCCAAGAGGCGCCGCAGCTCGCCCGCCTCGTGCAGCTGCCTCACCTCGTCGGCGCCGCCCAGGAGCCGGCCCCCGACCAAGAGCTGCGGGAGGGAGAAGGCTAGGCCCCGCGCCGCAAGCAGCGCCTGTAGCTCCCGCCGGAGCGCCGCGTCCATGGACACGTCGCGCTCGTCCACGGCCACGCGGAAGCCGCGTAGCACGGCGCGCACCGCGGAGCAGTCGCTGAACATGCGCCGCACGCCGCGGAGCGACGTCGTGTAGAGCACCACCGCCGGCTGCACCTGCACGCGGGGGTCGTCGGAGAGCTGGTGGCGCCGCCCCTGGCCCTGATACGGGTGGTGGTACGTCAGCGACCGGCCCAGCTGCGGCTTCCTAGCGTACGACCAGGTTGAACCGCTCCCGGCGTCGTCCATCTCCCAACTCCGATCGCCTGCTAGGGTTCCAGCGGAGCGGGGCGCGAGAGGGAGACGACACACACAGCAACAGCAAGAGGGGGACGACACACAGGGAGAGGAGTGAGTAGGACGAAAAAAAAAAAGTAAGAACAACATTGTTGATACACGAACACCTCACATGTATCCTTAACGCCGGAAGTGATATACCACAACTTATGTCAAAGGAGATCCAATCGGTAGCGCGATACGCATGATAGCCACCGCGCGCCTGACCACTCCGCCACCTTCTACCTCCCATGGCCGCAACCGGCCGGAAGAAATACAGAGGCAGATGAGGTTTTGATAGCAAACATACTAGGAACCAACACCATGCAGCAGAGGCTAAACCAAATCTGTCTCCAATATATACAGATTTAACAACAATTCATCATTTAATTTCTGTCATTTTTCTCTTCTCTGATTAAAACACTTGGAAAGGAGAGGCTCTCTCATGTATTTTCTATCCATTGGTCCTCATACAATTCTCACACCCATTATTTTCTGATTCTGCCAAGTGAGGATACATAAAATACTAAAATCCCAGGCTTCATACTAGCACGTCATATCTTCTACTTGTTCAGGCACTCTTCCATGATTAGACTGAAAAAGTTAATCATCCAATGAGAATCCACAAGCTACAATGTGTTTCTTCCCTGTGTGCAACACCTTCATCACCGTCATGACAGGCAGTGCTACTGCTAGCTGGCAGGTTCATACTTGCTGCCTTGCTTCGCTGTTTGGACTGTCAGACCGGAAGAAGTCATGGAGGAGCGTTCGTGGCCTCGTGGGGAGAAGATGAGTGTGGGGCGCAGGAAGAACTGCACTAACTCCAACTCCGGAATAGGACGCGGGATCCACTGCCGTGTCAACCGGAGGTGCCGCCGGACTGCTGGAGATGCGCCCACCATGGATGCGTATGGTACCGAGAAGATGGGATAGGATGAGGGTCGTGTGGGGAAGATGAGATTGCAGGAGCAGCCAGCCGAGCCGAGCCAAATGAGCCAAGGGAAAGCCTGCAGTGGGCCACAGAAGCGCGCACCGTATGATGAATCGGCAGGACAGATGGCATCGGATAAGAGAGGGTACGCACGGGAGGAGGTTTGGAGCAGGTCTCCACCCAATTTTTTTCCTCATGAATCGCTGCCTTATAAGAAAAAAAAGAACAAAGAACGAGAAGAAATATACAAGGAAAAGAGATAAAAGTATGTTAAAAAGATGTTGATTTGTTTGTTCGATTGTGGGTATTTTAATCGGCCATCACCTCTCATCTATATATAAGGCGACTGAACTTTCCGTACAAGAAAATGACTCCAAATCCCGTCCAAATCTTTCCAAACTTAACCGAACTCGGATTACAAGTGCGCCTGGGACAACATTTAGGGTTTTGGGAGTTTCGAAGCGGCAAACGACCTTGGATGAAAAAACTCAAAACATCAAAGTTGTAGCCCTTGAAATTTCCAAGAACTTTCATGTTGAACTTTTTAGATTCGGGGCCATATTAAAGGCCGAAATCCTCACGCTTTCCATCAAACATCAATTGTATGAGTGTCTGGCTCCGGGGGTCATGTTTTGGGACTTTCATGCCATATATATACTTCAGATGGAAAAACTCGAAACATGAAAGTTGTAGTCCTCGACAAAATAAAGAACTTTCATGTTGAACATTTTTTGATTCAGAGCCATCTTAAAAGCCGAATTCTTCACTCTTTCCATCAGACATCGGTTGCACGGGTGTCTGGCTCAGAGCGTTAGTTTTTTTTGCTCTTGATAGGTATACATTGTTATGGCTGTAACTTTTGCGTACGAACTCATATTGAGATGATCCAAAAATAAAAATTGACTGGCTCGACGAGACGAAGACACTTCATATAGAATATTTTTCATTTGAGGATGTCTTGAAGGCCTAATTGGCAAAATAGTACCTCGAATGCCAGGATCTTACAGCTTCAAACATAGTTTTGGCCCTCGAGATGGAATCAGATGGCGATGACTCAAACTGCAAAGATGTTCGTATCAATAATACCAAACCTTTTCATAGAGAACACAGCTTCATTTGAGGCCATCTTATATAGATCCATTGCCGTGCCAAAATACGGTGTCAACACATGCCCCCTGTTTTTCGGCAAAGCTTGCTTGCCGAAAAATAATTTGTACCAAATTTTTTCTAAGAACGATGTCAACACTCTATCAGCCATGAATGTTCTTAGGGCGATAATTATATATCGGCCATGTTTATTTTTAGGGAGATAATCATACATCAATCACTTTGTTGTTAGCGCGATAATCATACATTGGCCACTTTGTTGTTAGCGTGATAATCACATGTATCAACCATTGCTTGTTTGAACCTTTTCATGCAGACTTGGGTGAAACCTTCTGAACTTGAAAATAATTCCATGAGGAATCCATTAGTAATTCCCATATATAATTATCCATCTCAAAGATATCCACTGAATCATATTGTCCACCCTTTTGCGAGAATCTTGTAAATAATAAATGGTGAACTTCCTCCAATCCTTGCTTTCGCCTTCATATAAAATTCCCATTAGTGGCCGAAACGGTGGGCTCCGGTTCGGCCTCCCTTATGGTTGAAAACTCGACATCGACTCTTGAGCAATATGAAATATGAAATACACCATGATTAACATTATAGCCAGATAATTGTTATGGCAACTCATTTGTTCTTCAATATCATGTCTAAATATATGACCAATACTAAAGCAATCCAATATTGAAATTATATCTAGACACTTATCAAGATAAATATTAAGTGATTCGTCAAAACATATGAAATACATATATATTTGATGCACAACTAATAATGAATCACCAAAAGCCTCAATATGTGTAGCGCCTATAGCAAGCAAAAGCTCTAAACCGAATAATAACATATTCAACTTTCATTGTTCGTGCAACAACATTCTAAGCCGCATGAGACTTCAAAACAACACCATGAGGAGATCTATAAACAATGCCAACATATTGGCCATTGCTACAAACTAAACAATCAAAATATAATCTCCATGGCACTAATGAGGCAAGGTTTATGTCAATATCAGGCTCATCCCCAATACGATGTTCAACAACAAAAATAACAATGATTTGGTTTCTCATAGATTCAAAAAATTAATTAGCCAAAGCATAATCTCACTCACCAATTCTGCAACTATGAGTTGGTCTTTGCAACATATTCCAATGAATGTGCACCTTGTCTCGGTTTCCAATAGGACTAAGGATGATGTTTAGAAAAACACACCGTCCATGTTTACATAGAGTCTTAGGACGATAGTTATGTAGGAGATTGCGCGATAGAAAACAAAAAATTTCTCTCACATGCCGAAGCAACATCCAAGATCCAATCTAGAAGATGCTTGTAACGGGGAGAGTAGATCATCATACCCTCGAAGAACACACGCGTTGCACGTTTATTTTAACGCAGCTTGGTGAAGTTTGATCCGATCAGCACTGCAAACGAGAAGCACCTATGGAGGTTTGCACACGTACAACTCGATGACGTCTCCTTCTTATTGATCCAGCAAGCAAGAGGGAGAAATAGATAGGATCGATTCCAGCAGCACGACGACGTGGTGGTAGATATGGTTAATAGTTTCCCGTGGGCAGGGCTTCGCAAACCGATGCACGTGAGGGAGGAGGAGGTGTGGAAGGACTTGGACTAGTCTTGGTGAGCCTCTCCCCTCTCTTATATAGGCAAGGGGTTTGTAACCCCTTCAATTTTCAAGTTAAAACCCCTCACTCATTTTAAAAGGTTGTAACTCCTTTCTTTTAAGAGTGGTAACCCCTCCCATTTATGGGCTTCCCATTTATTTGGCATAATAAACCAAGGAGGGTTGGCCACATGGACTAGTGGACCACCCTTGGTCGTCCAAGATAGGTGGGACCCATAGTGGGACCCTCCGAAACCTTCTAGAACATTCCGACACTGCCAAAAAATTCTCGAACTTTTCCGGAACCCTGAAATCAACTTGCCATGTATAAATCTTTACCTCCAGACCCTTCCGAAGCTCCTCGTGATGTCTAGGATCTCATCCGAGACTCCAAACAATATTCGAACACCATTAATTAAATTATCCCTGAGCTATTCTAGCGTTATCGAACATTAAGTGTGTGACCCTACGGGTTCGAGAACATGCAGACATGATCGAGACATATCTTTGATCAATAACCATTAGAGGGACCAGGATATCCATAATGACTCCCACACATTCAACGAAGATCTTTATCGATTGAACCACTATGTCTTGGAATACTATAATCCGTACACATTTCCTTTGTCACACGATATTTTACTTATCCGAGATTCAATCTTCGGTACCGCTATACCTAGTTCAATCTCGTTACCGATAAGTACTCTTTACTCATTCTGTAATACAACATTCTCTGTGACTAGCTCATTACTCACGTGCTTTCAAGTGTTACCGAATGTGCATTACCGAGTGGGCCTAAAGTATATTTCACCGTCACACGGAGGGACAAATCCCAGTCTTGATTCATGTAATTCAACAAGTACTTTCAGAGATACCCGTAAGACATCTTTATGACCACCCTGTCACGATGTGATGGTTGATGTCCCCAAAGTATTGTTTTGGTAGCCGGGAATAACATAATCTCATGGTCAAAGAAACGTGATACTTGACAATAAAAGGCATGGCAATATAACTTAATGAAACGATCAATATCTTTATGCTTAGTTGGGTCTGTCCATCACGTCATTCTTCTAATGACATGATACTGTTGACTTATTATCAACTCATGTTCATGGTTAGGAAACCATAACCATCATTAATTAACGAGCTGGTATAGTAGAGGCTTACTAGGTACGCGGTGTTGTTTATGCAACCACACATGCATTATGTTTCCGGTTAATACAATTATAGCATAGAAAATAAACATATATCATGAACACGGAAATATGCTAATAACAATTTTATTATTGCCTCTAGGGAATATTTCCAACAATCTCCTACTTGCACTATAGTCAATATTCTAGTTTACATTGGCTGAAATCTAACACCCATGGAATTTTGGTGTTGATCATGATTTGTTTGTGGAAGAGATTTAGTCAATGGATCTGCGATATTCTGATCCATATGTACTTTGCTAATGGTAATATATTCTTCATTGACATGCTCACGAATTTTATGAAACAGGAGTTTGATATGCTTGGAGCTCTTGTGACATCTTGGTTCCTTGGCTAGAGCAATGGCACCAGTGTTGTCACAAAAGATCTCCATAGGATCCAGTGCACTCGGAACAACACCGAGTTTAGTGACAAATTCCTTCAGCCATATCTCTTCTGTCGCTGCTTCAGAAGCGTCCATATACTCCGCCTCTAATGTAGATCTCGCAATGACGATCTTCTTGGAAATCTGTCATGGGAAAGTCACGATAGATGTTCGAAGAGTCGAACTTGACATGGGACCTTTGCTGCGAGGTGGATACAAGGAGAGAGTCGACATGAATAAGAGACTTGGCGATTTACCCAGGTTTTGGCCCCTCTTTGTCTCGAGGTAAAAGCCTACTCCTGCTTCTTATTATTACGGGTTCCGACTCCTCGATTAGAAGAGTTGGTGGATCGATTACAAGTGAGCCGGATCGCAACCTTAGTCTCGAGGAGATCTAGGTTACGCCGAAAGTTTCTAGTCCTATCTTGGATTGAGATTGTTCCTTGCCTTTGGATCCCGTAGACCTCGACTTATAAAGGCGCCGGGTACCGGGTTTCCGCGAGTCTGACCACGACACGAGGTGGAGTCCTATTCTATTTACAAATATGCTACGTTCTATACAAGGTAAGTCGAATTCCTTCTACGGCTTTGATCTTCATTCTTGTCGCGACCGACCTGTGGCTGGGTCTTCTTTCATGGGCCTTCCTTAGGTGAGTCGGCCCATAGATCCTAATGACGGGTTATGGGCTTGGTCCATCCCCCGACATTAGCCCCCAAGATTGGTGTGATGCTTCAGTCTTCAAAGTAATCTTCTTGATTCGCCGACTCCACAATTGGTCACACCGACTCTCGCACCTTTGAGGTTTATAAGAAGCCGATGCCAATTCTCTTGGTCTTTCGTTTCTCCTTCCAACTAGAAAATTTCTTTTAACTTTTTTAGTCAAAGATCCATTACTGCATTTATGATTTTACTTCCCGAAGCGCCACTATTGAAGGCATTGATATCGTGGTGAGAATCGAGGAGTCTGTCCATAAATGTCACCTACCATGGGTAGTTTACCCGTGCCTTTATGACACTGATTGATCATCTCTTTGTGGCTATATAAACAGCCACCCGATACTTGAGTGCTTGCATCTTCTCCTTCCTCTCCTGTTCTCGCAACTATCCATGGCTCCCAAGCTCCTACGACCGCCGCTGATCCTGGTTTCAGTGCTGGTTCTTGTGACGCCCCTAAAATCAATCCGTGTACAGTAATCATACACGCAGGGTACACGACTGAGATTAGGGTGCCACGGTGAGAATATTACAGCACAACACTAAAGACAAAAGGATAAACCAATATGTTACAATAAAGGGGGTCGCGCGGACCCGAATGCATAAGTTATACAAGCCATAATATCTGAGTACAGACATAGTTAGTCAAGTTTTGCCATAAGAAGGCTAGCACAAATAACATCAGAGATACAGATCGAAAAGGAAAGGCCTCGTGCCTGGGAGCCTCCGAAACTACTCCTGGTCCTGGTCAGCGGGGGTCTCGACGTAGTAGTATCCGCCTCCGAGGTACTCCTGCTCCTGGGCTCCAACGTCGACTGCAGCGGCCGATCAGGCAAAACATAAAAGGGGAAATAAAGCAAAGGTGAGTATCAAGCATACCCGCGAGTCTTACGTCCGCTACTAAGCATTATGCATTGTATCAAATGGAAAGGGGAGGCTGTATATAGTGGACTGCAAGATAGAAATCAGAATAAGGGTAAGAAGCTAGGCCTATCGAAGACTAGCATCTTCTAACGATGTCTTGCAGCATGAGAAGAGAAACAACCAACAGTTCATATAAAGCAATAAAGTAACAATGAAGCAGAAGTTGCTGCAACATTGTATAATAGTAAGTTGTAATGATTAATAATAACAATGCCTCCGAGTTCCCCTCCTCGAGTTCCCTGCGAGGAAGAAAACCCGGAACCATACAGTTTAATAGTAATAGTTTGTAGTGGTAAGATCCAGCTTCAGCATAAAGCGTCCTGTTACCGTCGACATGACTATTCGAATAGATTAAACTCCCTGCAGGGGTGCACTACTGTTCAGCCTGCACGCTCGGATCTCCAGGGTGGCGTGAACCTTGTTAGGGAACGCCCCACCGAAGCTATCCGACACATCGCAGCCCATCCTAGGCTCAACAGAGAGGCCATCCGCCGGACTATATCGTATGCGCCAAGGGGTCTAGGTCCCTCACCCTTGCACGCTCCTGCACGGTGCGAGTCTGGCCGGTGAAGCAAAAGCAAATCCAAACACACCTGCTGCAGAAAATAAGACAACACGGCTTCCCGGCGATCAGGCCGCAGTACTGCTGACGTCTGAAGAGCTTTCGAACGAACTACGACGCGGAGGGCCCACACCGTAATCCCACGTGTAGGTATTGCGTACAGACCAACGGGTCTCTCAAGTCATCCGCCGAACCATTTAGCATTTTAATATTATCTCGCAGACAACCGTTATCGCTGTCTGACTAACAACACAACGGACAACGAACAGCAACAAGGCCCACCGGTAACGTCGGGGCCTGCCCTGTCGTCCCGTCAAAGCGTGCGGTTGCTGACAAGGTGAACCGTCTCTTTACCTTGTCTCGCATGTGCTCTTGGTAGATCTCGACTTTTTCGTGGTTTGGTAACTCTCGCGAGATACGAGCAGGGGCCAAGCACGCCAGTAACGTCGGTCGTACCCTCCCTGTCGTTCCCTACAATATACCGCTCGCGGGCACCGTTGGGTCGCCCGACTTCTTACCTTAAGGACAACCGGGGCTTAGGTACCTAGAGCGGTTATACAGAGTCAGCAACGAGTGGAGTACAAGGATTACTCCTTGATAGCTCACACTTGATGGTGGCTCGGCAGAGCCGATCTAGGGGGCCTTAGGCGGTGTCTGCATTGTACCGTACCTGTGCAGTTGTAATAAGTTGTATTCGCGTCACTCCCCTGAGTGGCCATGGCCCGCTATCTAATCCTAGCTAACAATGCGCAGGGCTCACTGCTGAATATAATGCATAATTATAATAGGCAGTATAGGATAAAGGAGGTACATCAAGGGCGACAAAAACAGGCTATGCAATTGAATAGGATTGTAACGTAGCAGCAGCAGTAACAATGCCTAGTGCAAGAAAGTACGGAAAGGTAGGCGATATCTGGGGAAGAGAATGGCTCTGCTTGCCTGGAAGCTCGACGGTAGGGGCAGGGTCGTCGACGAAGTAGTCGTACCCGGCAGCAGTGTAGTCGGCGGTAGCAGCAGGGTCTACCGGAGAATAAAGGGGATAAACCGGTAAATACAAAGAAATCATAGCAAACAAATACATGGCATGACGTATGCAAAGTTAACGGTGTTCTAACGCAGTCTAAAGCACGTTGATCGGAGAGGGAATTCATCCGGGGATGAACTACCGGCTCCGGGTCATTACCGGACAGGGTGTCCAAAGGGGGGAGGTATCATGCCGGAGGTGTCGTGGACACCCGACAAACATAAGAGGGGTGTATCCGTGTTAGTTGAACCATTCTGAACAACATTCGTGTTCGGAATAAATTCATCCGGATACTTTAACAGTACCGGAAAAATCATCGGACAGACGGTCCGGAGGGGGGCGGTTCGATGTTCGGTATGTTAGAGGGGGGTGGTAAACATACGGATAGCGTATCCGTATTCGTTATATTTTTCTGATCATTTTTCATGTATAAACTTTTTCTGATCATCTCTTTGTGGCTATATAAACAGCCACCCGGTACTTGAGTGCTTGCATCTTCTCCTTCCTCTCTTGTTCTCGCAACTATCCATGGCTCCCAAGCTCAGCACCCGAGCTCCTACGACCGCCGCTGATCCTGGTTTCAGTGCTGGTTCTCGCGGTGGTCGAGGCCGTGAGCGAGGCCGTGGAAGAGGCCGCGGAAGGGGCAGAGGAAGAGGTGCACATACTGCTTCTCCATCTGTAGATCCTGAATCTCCACCTTTTTCTCCCGAAAGGAGTGAGTTCTTGGTAAAAGTTCAGACGACCCGTCGTTGGGTCAACCTTCCTGAATCTTTTGCCCAACTCATGATGGATTCCAAGCCTACAGGTGTGTGGCTTTGCTCTGAGGAGTGCCCACATGGACTCATTTGTGTAGCCACTAGTTTCTCTGGTCAGGACTCCATGTTCCTGGAGAAAGGTGGGAAAACTTTTCTTCTCTCTAGGAACATTCAAAGGAGAGACACTATTGTCTTAAGATATGATGGTGATGAGACCCTGTGGGCCAGGGTTTTCGACTCGGATGGCGATCGAGCCGACTGCTGTATGGAGAGTTCCAGCAGTAGTGATGAAGAATTTTACAACAATGAAGAGGAGGCCCAAGTCTCTTCATTTGATGATGAAGCGAACTCTGAGGAGGGCCACTGAAGCTGTAGTTTTTATCTAGTACTCCCTCCGATCCATAAAAAGTGTCGCCCACTTAGTACAAAGTTTGTACTAACTTAGTACAAAATGTGCGACACTTTTTATGGATCGGAGGGAGTAGTATTTGTCGACTTTGGTCTTGTGTTCTTTTGATGTAAGGCTCTCCTTTTGATGTAAGGCTCAACCACTGATGAATGAAAGTTTTAATTTCCCATCAAATTTGTAAGTCAGTTTTATTCTTGACTTTGAATGCTTTGTATAATGCATGAGAGCCGATATTCTTGATAGTATCTATATCTATAGCCCCATGAGTCGATTCAAAATAGACTTGTGTCTTTGATCGACTCATAGGATAGATCGACTTGTAGCCCCCATGAGTTGGTGTAGTCACCTTGTGTGCCGAACCATGTCATGTAAATAAACTTTGAAGTGATACTCCCCAAGAGTTAGTACGAACATTATGGCGTCGTGCCAAATCTTAATAAGAAATTTTGAAATTTTACTCCCCAAGAGTCGGTATATTCATCTGGGTGTTGTACCGAGTCTGTTGAGAAGAAATTTTGAAGTGTAGTCCCCATGAGTCGGTATATGCATCTGGGTGCTGTGCCGAGTCACATAGGTCTAACTTTTATCTGAAAGATTTTTTTTGTTATGCATAAATGAAAATGAAGTATGATGTTTGTATGAAATAAATTTTGAAGGATGATAGAACCCGACTCATGCCTCATCTTCTCGCGTTGAGAGAGATTATTGGTTCAACAGTCGAAACTTCTCTGCATGACGACATATATGGCTAGCGTGCTCGATTCCTAGGACTAAACTCTATAGGCGTTTATGTAAGCCCCCAAAGTTTATACTAAACCGGGTTCACGTTAGTCATATGAGCTTGAGCTATACATGCCAAATTTCACGGCGTGGGTGGCCAATTCATGTGTATGCTGGGATTTCTTCGGATAAGAGTCAATGGGTGCCATCGAACTCCCCTATTTCCCTTGAATAGGCAATATACATGCTCAGAGCCGATAGAGGGTTGGTCAAGCCCCCAGGTCTCTGAGAAAAATGTGAAAAATATGCAGGGCATGATGCGAAATAAAAAATATGAAGATGATAAAATAAAGAAAAAGTTGTATGAAAATTAGTTTGGCGAGAGCCGGTGCGACGAAAGTCGACTTAGATGTTAGATGTGGCGAAAGCCTAGTGCGACGAGAGTCTACTTAGATACATGGCGATAGCCTAGTGCGACGAAATTCGACTTTAGATATATGGCGATGGCCTAATGCGACGAAAGTTGACTTAGATACACGGCGATAGCCTAATGCGATGAAAGTCGACTTCTACAGATTATATGGCGAGAGCCGATTGCGATGAAAGTCTACATTAGAAACATTTTATACGGCGATAGCCTAGTCCGACGAGAGTCAACTTACATGTATTCATTTATGTGGCGAAAGCCGGATGCGACGAATGTCGACTTACATATATATTATATGGCGATAGCCGGTGCGACAAGTGTCGACTTATACAATTGTACAATATTGTTCCTGTTCTACTCAAGTATAATATGGACGGAGTTGCGCGATATTCCACGGTCTGGGAGTATCTTCCATTGATGTGCGTGAATTTGCCTTCTCTCGTATATCAACCAGGTAGTAGGATCCATTGTACAGGTTCTTGTTGACCACAAACGGTCCTTCCCATGGAGAGGATAACTTGTGCATTCCATCCTTTTTTTGTATGAGGCAGAGCACTAAATCATATTCCTGGAAATTCCGACTTCTGATATGACGGCTATGATATAGTCACAGATCTTGTTGGTAGATAGCCGACTAAGCTGCTGCCAGTTGTCGTTTCTCATCGAGAACGTCTAAGGCGTCCTGCCTTGCTTTCTTATTATCGGCTTCCACATATGCTGTGACCCTTGGTGAGTCGTGACGGATGTCACTTGGGAGAACGACTTCCGCTTCATAGACCAAGAAGAAGGGTGTGTAGCCTGTCGACCTGTTAGGAGTTGTCCTGATACTCCACAGTACTGAGGGTAATTCTTCCTCCTAGCAACCTGGAATCCTTTCCAAAGGGACGAAAATTCGGGTTTGATGCCTCGAAACAACTCTTGGTTGGCTCTCTCGGCCGATCCTTTTGTCTACGAGTGAGACACCGATGCAAGGTCGAGTCGTATATGCTCGTTTTGGCAGAATTGCTGCATTACCCCTTCTGATAAGTTAGATCCATTATCAGTGATGATGCTGTGGGGGTAGTCGAATTTGTATATTATCTTTTTCAAGAATTTGAGTGTTGTTGCTGTGTCACACTTACTGACCGGCTCTGCCTCAACCCATTTCTTAAATTTATCCACTGCCACTAATAAGTGTGTGTTCTTGTTGGCCGACCTCTTGAAAGGTCCCACCATATCAAGACCCCACACCGCAAAGGGCCAAGTGATAGGGATCATCCTGAGTTCTTGAGCCGACACATGAGCTTGCTTTGAATAACGCTAACATCCATCGCACTTCTTGACTATATCCTCTGTGTCCGCATGTGCTGTGAGCCAGTAGAATCCGTGTCTATAAGCTTTAGCCACTGATACGTCCCAAACATATCTATAATTTCTACTTGCTCCATGCATGATTTGTGTGACTTTGCCATGTTTAGCTTGAACTTTCATACACTTTTTTTATCATATTTGGACTAACCTATTAACTCAGTGCACCCAGTTGCCAGTTCCTGTTTTCTGCTATTTTTATGTTTCAGGTTTTTCGGCTATTAAAAGTGCTAGATAAATCCCGGAAAAATTATATAAAAAATCAGAGTCCCGGAAGCTTCCTGAAGAACCAAGGAAGGAAGGGAGTGGACCCACCAGGGCCCCAGGAGGGTCCCTGGCACGACCCCACCCCTGGGCGCGCCAGGAGGCCTCCTGGCTGCCCTGTGGCCCCTCTTGGTCCCCCATTTGGCCTATATTTAGCCCCCGCGGAGGAAACCCCTAATATCGATCTGCTATTCCGGTTCTCCTCTCTGTACTGCCGCCGCCGCCATTTCAAGATCGGGGCTTCCAAGAGAAGCTGCTCCGGCACCCTAACGGAAGGAGGAATCCCCTCCGGGAGACCATCCATCACCATGGACGCCTCCCGGATGTATTGTGAGTAGTCCCTCTTGGACCATGGGTCCATGACCATTAGCTATGTGATGTTCTCCTCCCCTCTTTGTGCTTCCACTTTCGAGACCTCATGAGCTGCCTCACATGATCGAGGCACCTTTGTAATTTTCTGTGTTGCTATGCTGAGTTTGCTGTGATCTGATGGACTATGAGATTATGTTCAGATTGTGATGTGTAATATATTTGGTTTTCTTTTATATTTGTGTTCTTTAGTTAATTCTTGCATGTTCTCCGTTGCCGTATTTTACTTTGGTCAAGTGATTTGTTGCAACTCCAAGAGGGATCGTTATGCTTGATTGTGGGTTCAGCCCCCTGATGTCTATCTTGAGTGACAGAAACATGAGACTAGGGGATGTTTTGTTGCCACCAGGTATAAAACAACGGTGCTAGTACCTGCGGGTGCAAGGATTGTTTATTTACGCATAATTCTTTTAATTGAGTTGTCTGTTGCTTTGAGTTTACACTTTGGGTGAGATTTGCAACTTAATACCAGCGAGATGTTCTGGATAGATATCTCAAGGTGGATGATTGGTAGTAGATGCAGATGGATTTCGGTCTACTTAACTTGGCATACTGCCCATTGCTTTTGAGCCTCTTCCTTTCTTTTGTAGCATAGTTAGCATTGCGGTGTGTTTATAATCCTGTCAATTGCCCAGCTGTGATTTGTTTACCTCTTTAGCACTTTTATCGTCCTTAGGGAGAGAGACATCAGTAGTGAACATCATGGGAACCCGGTCCATATTTCCACCATTGTTTACATCTTCAATTTACTTTCAGTCTTTACTTTCAGTTGCCACTATTATTATCTCTTGCGTTGATCCTTCGTAAACAACAAGGCCGAAGGAATTGACAGCTCCTCTGTACTCGTTGGGAGCAAAGTTATTTGCTGTGTGTGCAGGTCCAGGTCAGGGAAGCAACTTTTGTCTTAAAAATGGTGCCATTGTTTCCTTGCCACCTACTTGTCGATCTTGGAGTCCTACTGGTCGATACTCAACCTTAGCATCTTCGCTAAGGGAAATCTGCTGCTATGCTACATCTCACCTTCCACTTGGGGTAACCAACGAGAAGTGAGAGAACTATCTTCCTCACCGTATCAAGAAATTTCTGGCGCCGTTGCCGGGGACTCCAGTATTCAAGATAGGGGAGTTGCACACTATCTTTTATCTTTGCTTTTTAGTCTTGTTAGTTTACCTGTCAGTTTTTACTTCTGTGTCCCTTATCAAAAATACCAAAAATACCTGCTGCTACGATGGGTTCCAATGAAAACACCAAGTTGTGTGACTTCACTAGTCACAACAACAGTGACTTTATCTGCACTCCTATTGCTCCACCTGCCACTTCAACACCTTCTTATGAAATTAAACCGGCTTTGTTGAATCTTGTTATGAAAGATCAATTCTCAGGTGCTGGAGAGGATGCTGTCTTGCGCTTAAATAATTTTGTTGAGATTTGTGATATGCAAAAGTACAAAGTAGTAGATGGAGACATCGTCAAGCTGAAGATTTTTTCCTTTCTCCTTGAGAGGAAGAGCCAAGGAGTGGCTGCAATCCTTACCTAAGAATAGCATTGATTCTTGGGACAAGTGTAAGGATGCTTTTATTGGGAAGTACTATCCCCCTGCTAAAATTATCCAGTCGAGAAGTAACATTATGAATTTTAGGCAATTGGATAATAAACACGTTGCCCAAGCTTGGGAACGTATGAAATTTCTTGTTAAGAACTTCCCTACACATGGTTTGACTACTTGGATGGTTATCAAGACTTTTTATGCAGGCTTAAACTGTACCTCGCGGAATCTGCTATACTCGGCAGCCGGGAGGAACTTTCATGTCAACCACACTTTTTGCTGCCACGAAGCTACTTGATGAGATGATGCTGAACTACTCTCAGTGGCACACCGAACGATCTCCAACTGGTAAGAAGGTAAATTCAGTCGAGGAGATCTCCTCTCTTAATGAATAGGTTGACTTAATCATGTCTCTACTTACCAAGCAAGCTCCTATTGATCGTCAGGATGTTCCTTTAAATTCCTTGGTTGCTCAAGAACAAGTAGATGTGAACTTATCTCTAGAAACAACTTCAACAATAATGCTTATAGGAGTAAATTTGGTAGCAACAATCCTAGACCTTTCCCATCCAACTATGTGAACAACAACACTTACCCTAGCACCAAAAACTCCATTTCTGAACTAGAAAGTATGCTTAAAGACTTTATCACTACCGAAAAAGCCTTGAACAAGAGCGCCGAAGAGAAATTAGACAAATTATATATCCTCTCTTCGAAGGTAGACAACATAGCCTATGATGTTGAGATGCTTAAGATTAGAACTTCTCCCCCCGAGGAGAGGAAAACCACTTCTATGAAAGCTATCCAAGTGCAAATTAATGAAAACATTAGGATGTTGGGAAAACTAAAAGAGAGATGGGCTAGAGAAAAGGAGGAAGAAGAGAGAGAGTTAAGAGCCTTCCTACCTACCGTACCGTCGCTAATATCCAAGTTGTTGAGGATGTCCAAACTATTAGCACCCATCACACCCCTAGTCCACCTGGACCTATCAATGGTGATGCTACCACCTCAACCATAGATGAAGAAACCTCTATGAACATAGAGTCTTTCAAACAAGTGAGGCTTAATGATATCACTACCTCCTTGATAGATAGTAGTGATCTAGACTTTGACAACTGCACCTTACTTGAAGTTATTGGTTTCCTACAAAATATGTCTATAGACCCCCACACTAGCACACTTAATCTTGCCTTCACAGAGCATATCACCAATGCTCTAATGAAAGTTAGGGAGGAGAAGCTTAGACTAGAAGCCTACATACCTAGGAAGCTAGAAGATGGTTGGGATCCTATGATAAAAATCAAATTGAATAACTTCTCTTTCTTTGCTCTTTGTGATGTTGGAGCTAGTACCTCTGTTATGCCCAAAAGAATGTATCATATGCTTGAATTGAAACCTTTTGATCCTTGTTCTTTTGGTGTTCGTCTTGTCAATTCTTCCGTAAATAAACCTTTGGGTAAGATAGATGATGTTCTTATCATTGTCAATGAGAATTATGTTCCCGTTGATTTTACTATTATGGACATTGAGTGTGAGCCTTCTTGTCCAATTATTTTGGGACGACCTTTTCTTCGCACCGTTGGTGCTGTTATTGACATGAAAGAGGGGAATATCAAATTCTAATTCCCTCTCAAGAAAGGGATGGAACACTTCCCTAGGAAAAAGACTAAGTTGCCTTTTGAGTCCATCACACGGGCTAGTTATTTTCTTGATAAAACTTGATCTTTTGCTTTTTTCCTAGCTCAAAGGCGTAAAAGAAAGCGCTTGTTGGGAGGAAACCCAAGATGTTTTTCTTCTGTTTTTAGTGGTCTTGATGATTTTTACTACTGTAGCAGCATCATTGTATCTTTATTTTTCAAGCTTTGTGCCAAATATAGCCTCATATGACAAGGGAAGTGAAAGTTGTGACATGCTGTCCAGAAAACAGATTCTGTCCTCGTGACGGGAAAAATCATAGAAAATCACCAGTTCATCTTTTTGAGATGAAGTTTTTACACAGAGTGTTCTATACAATGACGGAACTTTCGTATTCTTTGAGTTTTTTTATTTGAGTTGCAGAAGTACCCCTAAAAAATTCTTTACTACCTGCTGTTCTGTTTTTCACAGATTCTGCCACGTTTTGTCTCTCCTAACTTTTTCAAACCTTAAGCTTGCTTTTTCTTTGCAAAAAACTTTTGGAAATATTGAGAAAAAATAGCCCTTCCTGAAAATCTTTATTTGAAGTATAGGAAAAATTATTTTAATAGGGTACTTTCCTCTCTAATCAGTTTACAATGAGTTATGTATGAAGGGAGTTTTCAAGTGTGCGATGAAAGATGATGATAGAATATCCTGGAATGTCAAACGCTCAAGCTTGGGGATGCCCCCATGCATCCCCAATAAACATTCAAGGAGACTCAAGCGTATAAGCTTGGGTATGCCCCCGTGCATCCCCTTCTTCATCAACAATTATCAGTTCGTCCCTCGTTGCACTATATTTTTATCACTTCATGCGTTATGTGCTATGCTTGGAGCGTCTCGCTCTTTACTTTTCTTAGGTTTGTTTTTACTTTGTTTGCTGTTATAAAAAGTTAGACCCCAGCTTTATTTTGTGTGGGTAAGAAGCACGCTCCGTTTGAACTAGAACTCCTCATAGGATTTTCATGCTTATTTCCTTAGCTGTGAGTTGTTCTTTTTCTTTTCTTAGCTGCTGCCCTGTTTAGTTTTAGTACTTTAGTTTTCTTCTAGAGCTTTTCTTTTGTCTCAGTTGAACTTTCTATAGGTTGCATGTTTATCTTGTTTAGAGAGTTCGCCTGTTGCATTGAGTTTTGTGTCTTGACTAGAAACTAGGTAGTTGAAGTTGCTATTCTCTTTGTAGTAGTAACTTGCAATAGTTTTGAGGTATTGACTAGAGTAATGTTTTAACTTATGGTGTCAAGAGGTTTAGCCTATTAGTGATAGATGTTGTATTTTGGGAAATCCTTGTGATTTTCGAAAACCAAAACCCCTCTTGAGAACTCTAGCTACTAGATGGATCACTAACCTCTGGAGGGTTGGAATATTAGAGTACACTCACGTACCATGAGTCGAGGATGCACAAGGATAACCAAACCCCCATACACTCCTCCTCGGGGTACTTGTCCCTTTGTGAACCTCCTGATTAGATTGAGAGTTACCGATAATAAGTGCATGAGTTCTTCAGACTAATGTGAGTATTCGAAAGTTGACACTTCCACCTCCCATATTTTTCTAGCCTCTCATGTGCCGTGCATTGCCTCCTTCTCACTCCGAGAGTTGGTGTCCACCTTCGCCGGTACATCCAAACCCTTGGCATGATACACTCTGTCATCATAAACCTCCTAATATCTTTCCTCAAAACAGCCACCATACCTACCTATCAAGGCATTTCCATAGCCTTTCCGAGATACATTGCCATGCAACATCCACATTCTCATGACTTGATCTTCATGTCATACATGATACTTGCTTGATCGATGAGCCGCATGCTAGTTGGGCCTTGCCATAATCATTGCTACATGATGCGCTAGTATCATTGCATATCCTGCTATCCTGGGAGAGGCATACATTCGCATCATGATAGTTACATCTTCTTTATGTGAGTACCTTTGTAAAGTGTGAAAGATCTCCTATATTCTTGTAAAATATAGAGTGTTGCCCCTAAAGTGAGGAAAAGATCCCAACGAGGACAAAATCAAAAGATCCCAAAGAGGAAAAATGAGAGAAATAGAAAGAGCCATTGAGACCACCAAAAAAATACAAAAAATAGAAAAAAGAGAAAAAGAAAAAAAAAGAGAGAAGGGGCACACTACTATTCCTTTTGAGAGATCCACACTAGTACTTCATCCTCTATCCCTTTTACTCCATAGAGATCATCATACATGCATATAGCTATGTGGGGACCCTTCACACTATAGAACTTGTCTTGTATCCAATGATGAGCCTCCTCAAATGAGCTCTAGGTCTTCTTGAGCAAGCAAGTTGGATGCACCCCCACTAGTTCCCTTGGAGAGCTTTTAGCTCACATGTGCATCCGTTGCATGTCAATCCCTACTCCTCACATCATATCTATCATATGGCCTTCTCTCGCCTATGATTGTCCTCATTGATGTGAGGCTTTCACACCTTTTTGTCTTCCTCCTCCACCTTCTTTCTGTTTCGCCTTTTAGGTGTCAACTTTCTTGCTCACGCTCATCCATTGCATGAGTGCTCAAAATATCGAAAGGGAGTGGATCAGTTTGAATTTTACCTGGCTAGTGATCTGGGGACGAGTCAAGATAAGAATCCAAAGGAGACTAAGTGTGAAACTTTAGTAGATAGTAGTTCTCAACAAACTTTTTTTTTATCTTTTTCCCAGTCCCCTGCTTGCACGCAAACCCCATCTGGAGACATTCGAGTCATGGACATTGAGAGCTCTTGCACCCTTTCTTCTTTTGTTGCTTGTGTCAATGCTAATATAGACTCTTTCTTGTTAAGACTTGAATTGAATTGCTTGCTTTGATTGCTTTACTTAAAAGTCCTTATATGGTTGTGTGGCATGTCGCCACCGAAATTATGCTTGTTATCATTTCCCTACTCGAGGACGAGCAGGAATTAAGCTTGGGGATGTTGATACGTCCCAAACGTATCTATAATTTCTGCTTGCTCCATGCATGATTTGTGTGACTTTGCCATGTTTTGCTTGAACTTTCATACACTTTTTATCATATTTGGACTAACCTATTAACTCAGTGCACCTAGTTGCCAGTTCCTGTTTTCTGCTGTTTTCATATTTTAGGTTTTCCGGCTATTAAAAGTGCCAGATAAATCCCGGAAAAATTATATAAAAAATCAGCGTCCCGGAAGCTTCCCGAAGAACCAAGGAAGGAAGGGAGTGGACCCACCAGGGCCCCAGGAGGGTCCCTGGCGCGACCCCACCCTAGGGCGCGCCAGGAGGCCTCCTGGCTTCCCTGTGGCCCCTCTTGGTGCCCCCTTTGGCCTATATTTAGCCCCCGCGGAGGAAACCCCTAATATCGATCTGCTATTCCCGTTATCCTCTCTATACCGCCGCAACCGTTTCAAGATCGGGGCTGCCAGGAGAAGCTGCCCCGGCACCCTGTCGGAAGGAGGAATCCCCTCCGGGAGACCATCCATCACCATGGACGCCTCCCGGATTTCTTGTGAGTAGTCCCTCTTGGACCATGGGTCCATGACAAGTAGCTATGTGATGTTCTCCTCCCCTCTTTGTGCTTCCACTTTCGAGACCTCGTGAGCTGTCTCACATGATCGAGGCACCTTTGTAATTTTCTGTGTTGCTATGCTGAGTTTGCTGGGATCTGATGGATTATGATATTATGTTCAGATTGTGATGAGTAATATATTTGGTTCTCTTTTATATTTGTGTTCTTTAGTTAATTATTGCATGTTCTCCGTTGCCGTATTTTACTTTGGCCAAGTGATTTGTTGCAACTCCAAGAGGGAGCGTTATGCTTGATTGTGGGTTCTTCCCCCTGATGTCTAGGTTGAGTGACAGAAACATGAGACTAGGGGATGTGCTGTTGCCACCCGGGATAAACAACGGTGCTTGTACCTGTGGGTTCAAGGATTGTTTACTTTACACATAGTTCTTTTAATGCAGTTGTCTGTTGCTTTGAGTTTACACTTTGGGTGGGATTCGCAACTTAATACAAGCGAGATGTTCTGGATAGATATCTCAAGGTGGATGATTCGTAGTAGATGCAGATGGATTTCGGTCTACTTACCTTGGCGTACTGCCCATTGCTTTTGAGCCTCTACCTTTTTTTGTAGCATAGTTAGCATTGCGGTGCGTTTATAATCCTGTCAATTGCCCAGCTGTGATTTGTTTACCTCAGTAGCACTTTTACCGTCTTTTGGGAGAGAGACATCACTATTGAACGTCATGGGACCCTGGTCCATATTTCCACTATCGTTTACATCTTCAATTTACTTTCAGTCTTTACTTTCAGTTGCCACTATTATTATCTCTTGCGTTGATCCTTTGTAAACAGCAAGGCCGGAGGTATTGACAACTCCTCTGTACTCGTTGGGAGCAAAGTTATTTGCTGTGTGTGTAGCTCCAGGTCAAGAAAGCAACTTTTGTCTTAAAAACAGTGCCATTGTTTCCTTGCCACCTACTTGTCGATCTTGGAGTCCTACTGGTCGATCCTCAACCTTAGTATCTTCGCTAAGGGAAATCTGCTACTACACTACATCTCACCTTCCACTTGGGGTAACCAACGAGAAGTGAGAGAACTATCTTCCTCACCGTATCAGCCACTAGCCAACGAGAGCCGGCATGATGTCCGCAATCTCCAGAGTGTATTTCATTGGGGATCTCTCTGCCTTCTCATTGTGAAAGACATCTCTGAAAAACGTCTGCGGGATTTCACCGATGTAACTCACCGTTGATGAGAACAAAGGATTTGCTTCTCCTGACGATTTGTGTAGCCAGTATTTCAACTGAGGGTAGGATTCCCCGGGTCTTGTAATCCAAATAAGGTACAATCCATGAAGTGGTGGCGTGTATCGCGGCCACCAGAGCCGGTTCCGGATCCGACTCTGCTATGTCTTGCTCTGTTGGTGTTTGCACATACGGCTTTGTTAGGATGTCCAAGCACATGTTTGGTGGAACCGGTTGTGACATCCTGGGTTTTGGTCTTTTGTTTTGCAAACCCTTTTTGCTGATTTCTGGAAATTTGAATTTCATTTGCCTTGTGTTTTGCAACTCTTTTGGCCTTGATCACTTGGACCTAAATTTTTTCCATAGGCCAAGTGACCTCAAAACCCTTGTCCCCCATGTCCTAGATCAAGCTTTGATCATCCATTCCCCTACCACATTTTTATTCCAAAAAATATTCCTTTTTGATTAAAGGAACAAGCCTTTTCCCCCATGCTTTTGAAGCCATCACCTTCTCTGGTTGTCCAATTGCGTTGAATTTTTTTGTGCTGAACTGTAGGATCATGCCTCATGATTCTATGGAAAAAGATCAACAAGTTCAGTGAAATATTTCCCCTCTAAAAATTCTCTTTCAATTACAGAGGAGCACTTTGTGAAGGAAATACCCTATACACTGGTCAATTGGCTCTGGAATTTTTACCACTCGAGAACCTTCCTAAAACATGCATGCACACAAAAATTCAGATCAAAACTCCCAGCCAATCAACCTGCAGAAATTTCCAAAGTTTGCTGCAGAAAGTTCATTCTGAAGCTGGCATCCACATGAGACCTCCCCTAGTGCCTCCAAGCCCCCAAGTGCGAAGGACACGCTTGGCGAGCAGTGGATGCACCTAGCGCACGCGTGCACATGGTGAGCACGCGCTCTGCCAGGCAAAGGCGTGCCCTGGCCGTGGCCGAGACGTCGCCATCGAGGGCACGCCTCGCCCGGTGAGCCCGTTGCCGCTCCCTCGTGTCGGTAGCTCCCCCAACACCTCCATGTGCCACCTGTCCTCGCCTAAAGCCGTGCCGCTCGCCGGAGGCCTCACCGTCGCTGCCACTATTCGACAAGGCGCACACGTGACGACCACTGTGGCGAGCACGCCTCCGCGTTGCCCGCGTTTTCTTCTGCGCGCCGCTAGCATCGCCTCACCTCAGCTTGCCACCTGCCCCCAGCAAAGCCGCGCCGCCTGCCACTTAGCTCGCCGTCGCAGAGCCGCCGCAGAGACCTGTGCTGACGTGACCCATCGCCCCGTTGATGCAGAGCCTCGGTAGCCGCTCGCACGCGCGCCAGGTCACCTCCAGAAGGTCCTCGACACGCCGGAGCAGCTCAAGCTTATATCCTCCCTCCCACTGCTCCAATTTCTTCTACCCGGCGGCATCCTCGTCAGAATCCCATGGCCACCTATAAAACACGAGCCCCTCCTCGCTTCTGAGCATCGCAATCCCATCCACTACACTCCAATTGAACACCCAGCCCAAGAAACCCCGCCGGGGAGGCCCTAGGCCTCGGTCCTCACCGGAGCCCCGCCGTGAGATCGCCACCGTGGCCAGCCGCCCCTGGTACTCCCCTAGCCCCACACTTGCTTCCCCTAGCTTATCCTTGCTCTGATGGTTCTAACGGTGTGCTCGCCGGGGGGATACATGCAGAAAACTCCAACTCCGACGAGCCCCCGTCGCCGCCAGCCGCTTGAGAAGAACCTAGCCACGCCGTCCAGTCGCCGTTCACCGTTTTCTGGTTATGTGCATGCTCGCCGTAAGCTCCTCCATCCACTAGTGCTATCTCTCGTCGCCGGCAGGGCCTAATCGATGGCGAACTCCCTCGCTAGAGCCGTCGGGTCCTGTTCTCCCCTCTCTCTCATTTGAGCCTGACAGGGCCGGCCCACTGTCAGCCACCCAGGCCAGCCCGAAAGGGTATCAAGTGGAGGCGTATTCTCCAGAATACGTCTTCGACGTGGCCTGTTTTGTAAATTCTGTAGAAATTCATTTAAATCATTTTAATTGAATATTTTGACCCAACTTTGACCACTAATATCTCCTAAACTACAAGGCCAAATGAGTTGATTCTTTTTGCTAAATTTTTGTCTTGGTATCCTCTTTAAGTTGGTAAAGTTTTAAAGCTTTCCTATCTTTCTAGGTGTACTGGACAGAATAAGTGATCATTTGACTTATTTTGTTTTGCTATTTAAATTTATTTTCAGAGGACCACAACTTGCTTGCTGAGAACCAGGAGTTCAGTGACACTCCACTTGACCAAGGCAAGCCACACCATTATTTTCATCAGGGTCTCAAGTTGTTGCATGATGCCTTGCTCGTTTGAATTGAATTTTCCTTGAATTTAATTGCTAATTAAATTAATTGTACCATGCTAAGTTGATGTGATAAAACCATGACATGTTCTCTGGTCATTTACTTGCTTGTTTGAGCTCATGACATATTCGTGTTAATTCTATCATGATTCATGCTAGTAGTTCATACATGTTGATCCCATATAAGTCTTGATGACCATGCTTCGATGAATCCATGTTGATGCCATACTAGTTGCTTGGCGGTGGTATCATGTTCATATATTTATTTTATGACTTGATCTCATATTGCTAATGATTATGGTTAAAACTTAATGAACATGAATTAAAACTTGACCGAGTGCCACCGAACCGGACTTATTTCATGCAATCACATTTGCCTGTACGGGCAGGCCTTAGCTTGGGCTATCGTAGTGACTTTTACGGGTGCCACCAAAGAGGGGAGGTTACCCATTGCACGCTACCCTGATCAGGTAGGTGGTGGTAATCTCGAGATCCAGAGTTGATAAGTTTACCCGGGAGTCCCCAATTGGGACAATGTTATGGACCATGCGATGGTCAGCGCCATGCGATGGCAGGTGTCTGGAGGACACAGGGATACCCAAGGCATGCGATGTCGGTGGTACCGTAGAAAGTTACGTGGTAGTCAAGTTTCGTTGGAGTAGTCCTAGTCCGTTGGGCAAGGAGCTCCATGGTGTGGGTAAAGTGCACAACCTCTGCAGAGTGTTACAAATCTATTCGAATAGCCGAGTCTACGGTATTGGACAAAGTTCGCTCTAGGTCACACTATGGGTCAACACAAACTGGTAAAATGATGATGTTAACTTGTGGTCATGCAATGACCGGAATAGTTGGGAGGTCATGTGATGACCCGGATGCTGAGTCAGGATGGACTCGGAGGTAAGCTACATGATCATGCGGTGATCATGGGTGGTTGGTATTCAAACAATCTTAACTAAGATATAGTGCTATGCTCATTATGTTTGCATTGTTGTTATTGTTCACTCTGATGACATGGATGTTGTGAGCATGCAAGTACATTCGATGTACTGACCTGACATGTCATGCCAGATGCAGGAGAAGATGTTCCTGAAGATTCTGGTGTGCCGTACTTCGCGAACTAGGCCGTATCCCAGCAGTGTCCCCGTGGAGTGGAGCTCCATCACCCCGTTATTCTGCTGCCGTAGAGTATTTCGTCGCTCGTATCGAGGCCCCGAGATGTAATATAAATAATGTAGATTATCTTGCCGCACGATATGTGCCGCCATGCCTCGTAGCAATTTGTATCCCGAACCTATGTACCTGTATAATTATTAATGAAGCGGTTATTTTTGTACCAATATGTTGTGCATTGCCAGAAGACATGATCTCTAGGCTGGTAATGTGAGGCAAACCGGTTGCTCTGAGCCGGGGTGCCATAACGATTGGTATCAGAGCCACGCTGGCTGTAGGACACGCTAGTTCGCGAGCGCTAGAGCAACTTTAGTCTAGAGTCTTTCTTGTCTTGTGCACCTTGATTGATGCATTAGATGGTTGCATGGCATGCATGTAGATGCATTGATTATTGTTACTAATGGCTAACCCTGTTGATGTCTACGCACGCTTCTATTCTTGTAGACTATGTTGGGCCTCCAAGCGCAGAGGTAGGATAGCAGCAATTTCCCTCAAGTGGATGACCTAAGGTTTATCGAACTCAGGGAAGTAGAGGTTGAAGATGGTCTCTCTCAAGCAACCCTGCAATTAAGATACAAGAAGTCTCTTTTGTCCCCAACACACCTAATACAATGGCAAATTGTATAGGTGCAGTAGTTCGACGAAGAGACGGTAAAATATGGGTGATAGGTGCGGCAAAACGAAGTAATATAAATCTGTAATAAAAAGTGCAGCAAGCAAACAAGTAGTAAACGCGAGCGCAAACGGTATTGCAATGGTGGAAACAAGGCCTAGGCTTCATACTTTCACTAGTAGCAACTCCCAACAACATTAACATACTCTAATCACACGATATTCCTCATAAAACATGCAATGGAGACGTACTCGGAGGTCATTCCTTTGTGGTCAAGAGAGGACGAGAATTGTATAGGGATACAAAAGCACACCTGAGAGTTCGTAGTTCTCATCTATGGATTTCCCAATGTCACCGCGGCCATCCAAAGAGAGTACCACAATCACCACAGCATATCTAAAGGATAGTGAAATACAAGCACCAAGAGACTCTCAATCTTCAATCCACACAGAAAAGAGGAAATCACTCATGAAAATATTCTTCTAACCCATGTCCAATAGACCGCTGTCACCATGGTCTCAGGGATTATACTAGATAAGATCAAGTGAGTACATCAATCCAATACATAGAAGAAGGGGAAACATCATGGGATCACCCTAGATTAACATAGCCTATGATCACAATCAAGATCACATCATGGGAGAGAGAGAAGACCACATAGCTACTGGTAGAAACCTCAGCCCCGGGAAGGAACTACTCCCGCATCATGGAGGGAGGAAGGAACGTCGATGGATATGAATCCGGGGGCACTTCCCCGTCCCGGCAGGGTGCCGACACAGGAATTGTGGTCCCCCGAAGCTTGTCTGCGATGGCGGCGGAGATCGGAATCGCTTCTGGATAAAAGGTGTTCGGAATCAGGGTTTTCGCGACGCTAGTAAAAATAAGGGCCAAGGGGGGGCAGCCAGGGGGCCCACCTGGAGTCTAGGCGGCCTCCCGGCGCGGCCAACCCCTAGGACACGCCCACTGGCCGCCTAGGCACCATGTGGGGCCCCTCTGTCCCCCCTTCGGGCATAAGGAAGCTTCTGGAATGCTGATTTTTATATATTTTCCCCGGAATTTTTGAGCACTTTTAATAATGGGAAAACCTGAAATTCAAAAACAGCAGAAAACAGAAACTGGCACTGGGGTGCACTGAGTTAATAGGTTAGTCCAAATATGATCAAAAGTATATGAAAGTGTATCTAAAACATAGCAATATCACACAAAAGAGGCATGGAGCAAGCAGAAATTATAGATACGTTTTGGACGTATCAACATCCCCAAGCTTAATTCCTGCTCGTCCTCGGGTAGGTAAATGATAAAAGCATAATTTCTGTGGTGACATGCTGACAACCATATAAGAACTTTTAAGTGAAGCAATCAAGTCATGTAATTCAATTCAAGTCATAATAGGCAAGAGTCTATATTTAGCATTGAAACAAGCAACATAAGAACATAAAGGTGCAAGAGCTCTCGCTGTCCGTGACTCGAATGTCTCCAAATGGTGTTTGCGTGCAATAAATGGGATAGGGATATACGAGAAAGAAGTATTGTTGTGTTGAGAAGTCAATCTACTAAAGTTTCACACTTGGTCTTCTTTGGAATCTTATCTTGACTCATCCCCAGACCACTAGCCAGGTACAAGTCAAAATGATCCACTCCTTTTCGACATTTTGAGCACTCACGCAATGGATGATCGTAAGCAAGAAAGTTGACACTTAGGACGGCAAAGAGAGAATATGGTGGAGGAGGAAGACAAAAAGGTGTGAAAGGCTCACATAAATGAGGACAATCATAGGCGAGAGAAAGCCAAATGATAGATATGATGTGAGGAGTAGGGATTGCCATGCAACGGATGCACATATGAGCTAAGGTAAGCTCTCCAATGGAACTAGTGGGGGTGCATCCAACTTGCTTGCTCAAGAAGGCCTAGAGCTCATTTGAGGAGGCTCATCATTTGAATATACAAGCCAAGTTCTATAGTGTGAAGGTCCCCACATAGCTATATGCATGAATGATAATCTCTATGGAGTACAAGATATAAGATGGAGTACGAGTGTGGATCTCTCAAAAGGAATAGTAGTGTGCCCCCTTCTCTCTTTTTATTTCTTTTTCTCTTTTTTCTATTTTTTGTATTTTTTTGGTGGCCTCAATGGCTCTTTCTATTTCTTTCATTTGTCCTCTTTGGGATCTTTTAATTTTGTCCTCTTTGGGATCTTTTCCTCACTTTAGGGGTAACACTCTATATATTACAAGAAGTATAGAAGATCTTTCACACTTTACAGAAGTACTCAAATCATAAAGAAGATGTAACTATCATGAAGTATGCAAATGTATGCCTCTGCCAGGGTAGCTGGATATGCAATGATACTAGTGCGTCATGTAGCAAAGAGGCCCAACTAGCATGCGGCTCATTGATCAAGCAAAAGCATGTATGACATGAAGATCAAGTCATGAGAAGGTGGATGTTGCATGACAATGTATCTCGGAAAGGCTATGGAAATGCCTTGATAGGTAGGTATGGTGGCTGTTTTGAGGAAGGATATAAGGAGGTTTATGATGACAGAGTGTATCATGCCAAGGGTTTGGATGTACTAGCGAAGGTGGACGCCAACTCTCGGAGTAAGAAGGAGGCAATGCACGACACAGGAAAGGCTAGCAAAATATGGGAAGGTGGAAGTGTCAACTTTTGAATACTCACATTAGTGCGAAGAACTCATGCACTTATTATCGGTAAATCTCAATCTAATTAGGAGGCTCTCAAAGAGACAAGTACCCCGAGGAGGAGTGTATGGGGGTTTGGTTATCCTTGCGCATCCTCGACTCATGGTACGTGAGTGTACTCTAATATTCGATCCCTCCAAAGAGTAGTGATCCATCTAGTAGCTAAAGTTCTCAACTAATTTTGTAAGTTTTGAAAATAAACACGGATTGCCCAAAATACGACATCTATCACTAATAGGCTAAAGCTCTTGACACCAAAAGTCCAAACATTACTCAAAGCAATACCTCAAAACTATTGCAAGTTACTAATACAAAAGAATAGCAACCTCAATTACCTACTTCAAGTCAAGACACAAAACTCAGTGCAACAGGCAAACTCTCTAAACAAGATAAACATGAAAACTCAAGAGAGTTCCAGCAACAAACTAAACAAAAGCTCTTAAAAATATAAGCATGAAAACTAAGAGCTAAACATGGCAGTAGCTATGAAAAAGGTAAAGAACACACACAGCAAAGATAAGAATGAAGAATCCTATGTTGTGTTCTAGATTTTGAAAGTGGAGCGTGTTTCTCTCCCACACAAAGAAAGCTGGGTTCTAACTTGTTATGAACATCAAGCAAAGCTAAAGAAAACTAAAAATAAAACCTAAGAGCGAGGCGCTCCAAGCATAACACATAACACATGTAGTGATAAAAATATAGTGAAACGAAAGACGAACTAATAATTGTTGAAGGAGAAGGGGATGCACGGGGGCATCCCCAAGCTTAGACACTTGAGTCTCCTTGAATATTGCTTGGGGATGAATGGGGGCATCCCCAAGCTTGAGCGTTTGACACTCCTGAATCTTCTTTCATCATCTTCCCTCGCACACTTGAAAACTCCCTTCATACATAACTCATCATAATCTGATTAGCGAGGTTAGTACCCATAATAAAATAATTTTTTCTCTACTGTAAATAAGGATAATCTTGAAGATATACTGTTTCTCAAGATTGCCAAAAAGTTTTTGCACTGAAAAATCAAGCTTAAGGTTTGCAAAATGAAGAAAATGAAAAACAGGTCAGAATCTGTGAAAAACAGACCAGCAGGTAGTAAAGAATTTTTTAGGGATACTTTTGCAACTCAAATAAAAAAACTCAGAAAATATGAAAGTTCTGTAGTTGTATAGATCATGCTGTGTAAAAATTTCAGCTCAAAAAGATGAACTGGGATTTTTGTGTGATTTTTCCCGTCACGAGGACATAATCTGTTTTCTGGACAACATGTCACAACTTTGACTTCCCTTGTCATATGAGGCTATAAATGGCACAAATCTTGAAAAGTAAAGATACAATGATGTTTCTACAGTAGTAAAAATCATTAAGACCACTAAAAACTAAAAGAACAAACTGAAAGTGAAGATAGCAAGGGTTGTCTCCCTAGAGCTCTTTCTTTATAGCCATAAAGATAGGCTTAAGACTTTAATGATGCTCTCGTAGGGATAAGATTTGAAGAGCAAAAGAGAGCATCAAGATGAAAATACCAAACAAATTTAAGCCTAACATGCTTCCTATGCATAGGAATATTGCAATAGAATAATTCATTGAAGCACAAAGCAATAAGAATAGGAAGGCAAAACAAGTGCAGCTTCAAAACCTTCAACATAAAGAGAGGGAACTTGATATTATTGAAATATCTATAAGCATGTGTTCCCTTCTCATAATAATTTTCAGTGGGACCATGAATAAAATCAACAATATAAGTATCACATAATGCATTGTTACCATGATCCACATGCAAAAAGGTACTCTTACTCTCCACATAAGCAAAATCCTTCTCATTAGTAATAGTGGGAGCAAACTCAAGAAAATAGCTGTCACTTGAATCATTCTTATCATGATACACTTGCAAACATTTATTCTTCATATCATAAGTATCATCACAATAATCATCATTGGTAGGACGCAAATTATCATCAAAATAAATTTCCTCATCAAAACTTGGGGGGCTAAAAATATCATTTTCATAAAACGTAGCATCCCCAAGCTTATAACTTTGCATATCATTAGCATCAAAGGTATTCAAAGAAGACATACTAATAACATTGCAATCATGAAGAGTATGCAAATAAATTTCCATAGGTTTTTTGATTTTCTCTTCAAACACTTCATGACCCAATTCAAGGTAGAGCTCATAAATCTCTCTCCTTTTTGTTTTGTTTTCCATAAGCCTAACTAGTGAAAATAAAAACAAGAAACAAAAAGATTTAATTGCAAGATCTACAGATATACCTTCAAACGCTTACCTCCCCGGTAACGGCGCCAGAAATAGCCTTATGTCTACGCACACTTCTATTCTTGTAGACTATGTTGGGCCTCCAAGCGCAGAGGTTTGTAGGACAGCAACAATTTCCCTCAAGTGGATGACCTAAGGTTTATCGAACTCAGGGAAGTAGAGGTTGAAGATGGTCTCTCTCAAGCAACCCTGCAATTAAGATACAATAAGTCTCTTGTGTCCCCAACACACCTAATACAATGGCAAATTGTATAGGTGCACTAGTTCGGCGAAGAGATGGTAAAACATGGGTGATAGGTGCGGCAAAACGAAGTAATATAAATCTGTAATAAAAAGTGCAGCAAGCAAATAAGTAGTAAACGTGAGCGCAAACGGTATTGCAATGGTGGAAACAAGGACTAGGCTTCATACTTTCACTAGTGGCAACTCCCAACAAAATTAACATAGTCTAATCACATGATATTCCTCATAAAACATGCAATGGAGACGTACTCGGAGGTCATTCCTTTGTGGTCAAGAGAGGACGAAAATTGTGTAGGGCTACAAGAGTTCGTAGTTCTCATCTATGGATTTCCCAATGTCACCGCGGCCATCCAAAGAGAGTACCACAATCACCACAACATATCTAAAGGATAGTGAAAGACAAGCACCAAGAGACTCTCAATCTTCAATCCACACACAAAGGAGGAAATCACTCATGAAAATATTCTTCTAACCCATGTCCAATAGACCGCTGTCACCATGGTCTCGGGGATTATACTAGATAAGATCAAGTGAGTACATCAATCCAATACAAAGAAGGGGAAACATCATGGGATCACCCTAGATTAACATAGCCTATGATCACAATCAAGATCACATCATGGGAGAGAGAGAAGACCACATAGCTACTAGTAGAAACCTCAGCCCCGGGAAGGAACTATTCCTGCATCATGGAGGGAGGAAGCAACGTCGATGGAGATGAATCCGGGGGCACTTCCCCGTCCCGGCAGGGTGCCGGCACAGGAATTCTGGTCCCCCGAAGCTTGTCTGCGATGGCGGCAGAGATCGGAATTGCTTCTGGAGAAAAGGGGTTCGGAATCAGGGTTTTCGCGACACGAGTAAAAATAAGGGCCAAGGGGGAAGCCAGGGGGCCACCAGGAGTCTAGGCGGCCTCCCAGCGCGGCCACCCCTAGGCCGCGCCCACTGGCCGCCTAGGCACCAGGTGGGGCCCCTCTGCCCCCCCTTCGGGGGTAAGGAAGCTTCTGGAATGCTGATTTTTACATATATTTTCCTGGAATTTTCTGAGCACTTTTAATAATGGGAAAACGTGAAATACAAAAACAGCAGAAAACAGAAACTGGCACTGGGGTGCACTGAGTTAATAGGTTAGTCCAAATATGATCAAAAGTGTATGAAAGTGTATATAAAACAATCAATATCACACAAAAGAGGGATGGAGCAAGAAGAAATTATAGATACGTTTTGGACGTATCATCTGTGAGTGTAGATGGCACCTGTTCCATACCCCTTTGAGTACGAGTATTCATCGATATGATTTCCGTCGCTGCTCTGCCGAGTTTGGCTTCGACTGTACCCTCAGGGAGAAGACCCGATGTTCCAGGTGTACCATGAGAAGCTGGCTAACTTTGTGCACGAGTACCGCGCTGAGGTGTTCCTTTTCACGAGCTCCGCGATTGGTAGCCTTTCGCATTCCGTGAAGGAAGGACCCGCTTCCACGCCAGAGCAGGCTATCCTCTATGCTTCTCTAGACGCCCTTCTCGACCTGCGCCAGCAGGAGGTTGAGATGAAGACTCACCCAGGTTTGTCCCACTACCCCACCCTGTCTTCCACAGAGCAGGTTCTTTTTCCGCCCGAGTCAGAGTGCGACCGGGAAGTCGTCCACCTCAGTCGTTACATGACCGCTCAGTACGAGTTGATCATTAGTCTTGTAGAGGAGTTGTCTCGTTCTCGGGAGGCACTTGCTTCTATCAGCTTAGCTCAGTCACCGCCTCCTCCTCCACCCTCCACCTTCGCACCGATGCCGACTCCACCTGCTCCCCCTTCACTCACAACGGAGACTCCCCCTGTTCCGGCAGTCACTCGACGCGAGACCCAGAGGAGTGCGACGCGTTGACTGCTACCCCTGCTGCTCCGATGATCATACATCGTACTCCCCCTCCTCCCGAGGGAGAGTCTTCTCGTCAGTGTCTCCGCCTTGACGTCACTTCTCGCAGCACGATCCACGTCGTTAGTTCCGACTCTGAGGGTGACTCCTATGGTTCCGCTGACTGTCAGTGCCCGCTTCACTTCCATGACTAGAGCGAGGCCGAGTAGCAGCATGAGTATGTGTCGCATCTATCGTAATGCCTTTTAAGGGTGCCACCAAAGAGGGGAGGTTACGCATTGCACGCTACCCTGATCAGGTAGGTGGTGGTAATCTCGAGATCTAGAGTTGATAAGTTTACTCGGGAGTCCCCGATTGGGACAATGTTATGGACCATGCGATGGTCAGTGCCAGGCGATGGCAGGTGTCTGGAGGACACAGGGATACCCAAGGCATGCGATGTCGATGGTACCGTAGAAAGGTTACGCGGTAGTCAAGTTTCGTTGGAGTAGTCCTAGTCCATTGGGCAAGGAGATCCCTGGTGTGGGTAAAGTGCACAACCTCTGCAGAGTGTTACAAATCTATTCGAATAGCCGAGTCCATGGTATTGGACACAGTTCGCTCTCGGTCACACTATGGGTCAACACAAACCGGTAAAATGATGAGGTTAACTTGTGGTCATGCGATGAACGGAATAGTTGGGAGGTCATGCGATGACCCGGATGCGGAGTCAGGATGGACTCGGAGGTAAGCTACATGATCATGCGGTGATCATGGGTGGTTGGTATTTAAACAATCTTAACTAAGATATTGTGCTATGCTCATTATGTTTGCATTGTTGTTATTGTTCACTCCGATGACATGGCTGTTGTGAGATTGCAAGTACATTCGTTGTACTGACCTGGCGTGTCATTCCAGATGCAAGAGAAGTTGTGCCTAAAGACTCTGGTGTGTCGTACTTCGCAAACTAGGCCGTATCCCAGCAGTGTCGCCGTGGAGTGGAGCTCCATCACCCCGTTACTCCGCTGCCGTAGAGTATTTTGTTGCTCGTATCGAGGCCCCGAGATGTAATATAAATAATGTAGATAGATATTGATGCCGCACGAGATGTGCCGCCATGCCTCGTAGCAATTTGTATCCCGAACCTATGTACCTTTATAATTATTAATGAAGCGGTTATTTCTGCACCAATTTGTTGTGCATTGCCAGAAGACATGATTTCTGGGCCGGCAATGTGAGGCAAACCGGTTGCTCTGAGACGGGGTGCCACACCGGCGTTTGCTGAGAGCCGAGCCGGGACAAAGCATCCGCGGCTTCGTTTAGCTTATGCTCCACATAATCTACCTGGTATCGAACAAAGAAACCGACTTGTCTTTCAACCTCCCGCCGATAAGCTGCCATGGTGGCATATTTGGATTTCCATTTCCCTAACACTTGTTGAGAAACAAGGTCAGAGTCGCCATAGCATTGAATCCAGGTTATGTGCCAGCAGCTTCCCATGAAGCAGGGCCTCATAATCTATTGCGTTGTTGGTGCAAGGGAACTGTAATTGCAAGACATAGCAGAATTTCTCTCCTTTAGGTGATGTAAGGACCATGCCGGCTCCTGATCCCTGGAGCTGCCGACTCCCATCGAAGTGCATTGTCCAGTATTTGGTGATCGGCTTCTCTGGGGGCGCTTGGATCTCTGTCCAGTCATTGCTGAAGTTGACCAACGCCTGAGACTTGATGGGTGTGGGCTCATATTTGATATGATAAGCCCCCAACTCTATAGCCCACTTTGCAATGATTCCCGTGGCTTCCCGGTTCTGGATGATATCTGCAAGCGGTGCTGAGATGACTACAGTTATGGGGTGATCCTGGAAATAGTGCTTGAGTTTTCGACTCGCCATGAATACACCAAGGACCAATTTCTTCCAGTGAGGGTAGCGTTGCTTCGATGAATTCAAGACCTCACTAACATAATATACTAGTCTCTGTAAGGGGTGCTCTTTACCGGCTTCCATGCGTTCAACCACAACCACGACACAGACCGCTTGATTGTTGGATGAAATATAGAGTAGAATCGGCTCCTTTGGCTTAGGAGCCGCTAGTATTGGAGCCTGGGACAACTGTTTCTTCAGTGACTCCAGAGATTGATCAGCCTCACCATCCCAGACGATTTTTTCCGACTTTCGCAAGAGTCGGTACAGGGGGATTTCTTTTTCTGTGAGTCGGCTTATAAACCGACTTAGAGCAGCTACACACCCTGTGAGTCGTTGGACTCCCTTGACTGAGGCCAGCTTCTAAAGGGCCATGATGGCATTGATCTTCTCCGGGTTTGCCTCAATGCCTCTCTCAGATTCAGATACTATGTATCCGAGGAGCTTTCCTGCAGGGACCCCAAAGGTGCACTTGGCCGGGTTTAACTTCATCTGGTACTTGCGCAGATTCTTGAAGGTTTCCTGGAGGTCACTGATGAGTGAGTCGGCCAACTAAGATTTGATAACAATGTCATCCACATAAGCGTGCACATCGTGCCCAATTTGCTCTTTGAGGCAGTTCTACACTGTTCGCTCATATGTGGCTCCTGCATTCTTCAAGCTGAAAGGCATAGAAGTGTAGTAGTATATCCCAAAAGGAGTGGTGAAAGCTGTTTTATCCTGGTCTTCAAGAGCCATTTTGATTTGGTGATAGCCAGAGTAGGCGTCGAGAAAACACAGGAAATCACGTCCCGCGGTAGAGTCTATGATATGGTCAATGCGAGGCGATGCAAAGGGATTCTTTGGGGAAGCCTTGTTTAAGTCGGTGTAGTCAATGCACATATACCAAGTCCCGTTCTTTTTCAAAACGAGGACCGGGTTTGCGAGCCATTCCAGATAAAAAACTTCCATGATGAACCCGGCGGCAAGGAGCTGGGCTATCTCTTCCCCAATGGCGTTTCTCCTTTCGTCATTAAAACGACGAAGGAATTGCTTGAATGGCTTCAGTTATGGATCAATATTTAGGTGGTGCTCAGCGAGTTCCCTCGGGACACCTGGCATGTCAGAAGGCTTCCATGAGAAAATTTCCCGATTCTCACAAAGGAACTCGATGAGCGCTCTTTCCTATTTATCAGATAACCTTGTCCCAATGATGAACTGCTGGGAAGCGTCACTAGGGACAAAGTCGACTTTCTTTGTATCCTGAGCCGGTTGGAACTTGGGGTTGTTGTCAGGAGTCAGTTTCTTCAGGACAGTGGAGTCTGCTGGGTCGAGCTTCTCCTGGTATGCTGTCAAGTCCTTTTTGGCACATGCCGAGTCGGCAGACTTGACGTGTTGTTCATCGCACTCCGTAGCCCTAGTCCGGCTCCCATCTACCGTGATTGGGCCGTTAGGATCCGACATTTTCAATTTCAAATAGACATAGCACGTGCGAGCCATGAACCTGTCATAAGCCGGTCTTCCTAAGATGGCATGATATGGGCTCTCGATTTTTACCACCACATAGGGTATGATCTTAGAGCGAAAATTTTCAGTAGTCCCGAAAGCTGTCTTCAGGTAGATCTCTCCTATCGGGCGTGCCGACTTGCCTGGGACTATTCCATGGAAAAAAGTGTTGGAGGCTTGCAGCTATTTATGAGTCAATCCCAGACTACCAGGGCTAGAGTGCCCGGGTTCTCTACCACTAGGGGGTGATCATCCCTTGTCCAGGTGATCGGCTGTTCCGACTAATTAAGGGCCAGTTCTTTTGAGCTATGGCTTATGCATAAGCTGCTGTGAAAATCAGCCTCAAATAAGCTGTTGTGGAAATAATCTCTTGAGAATAAGCCCGCGAGTTCTTTTTAGTTTCTGTATCTCCGGCTTATTTCTAATGTACCACTGAAAAGTCTGTAGTGCCCATGTATTATAATTTTTCCTGATATTTAATTTTTCCTGCATAGCTGCAAAAAATTACAGTCGCACAAATTATTTTTTTCACTTATCTACACCATTCACTAAATACAAACATAAAAAAAAACAAAAAAGTATGAAGAACTAGGACAGGATGGAGGCTTTCCTCGCCTTGTTCATGCGCTAGAGGCTGGCTTGGCCGCCTGGCCGGCGTTCGGCCAGAGCTAGGCCGACGGATCTGAGCGGGGCGGGGTAAAAATGTGTGGCGGAGCTGAGATCTGGTGCCCTCGAGCGGTTCCAAGAAGAGGGAGATGGAGAGGAGGGCCACTGGTGGCGGTTCCGGGGAGAGGGAGAGGAGGGCCACCAGCGGCGGTTCTGGGGAGAGGGAGAGGAGGGCCACCGACGGCGGTTCCGGGGAGAGGGAGAGGAGGACACCGACGGCGTTTTCGGGGAGAGGGATAGGAGGGCCACCCGCTGTGGAGGGAGGTGGGGTTAGTCCGGTGACGGGCTGTTAAGTGAGAGGACGAGAGGATGGGAGCGGCGGTGGGATGCGGTGAGAGGACGAGAGGAGGGGGGCGGACAGAATGGCGAGGGGATAGACCAGAGGTTCGTGCTTGTTTCGTCGGCGTTAGGTGGGGTGGCATTTTTTTGTAATATCAACCGCGTAGGAGGGGCACTTTGATGTGCCTATTCGACATTTTGCGGGAAGCTTCTCCTCCCTAGCTTATTTTCATTGTGAAGAGAAGCCCAGTGGAAATAAGTTAAGCCCAACTATAAAAATGAGTTCTTTTGGGCTTGTAGCTTATTTTGGTAATAAGCTGTTATAAGCTGAAAAAGAACTCGCCCTAAGCCACCTAGGACAAGCCGGCTCTGTGGCCACAACCATGGCGACTCTCTGCTACAGCTTCCTGTCCCTCCAACAGCTAGTGGTTGTGAAGACATGATATGCTGAGTGGTCTTGAAGTTGTTTCGGGTTTGCTTGGAATCCTACAAGCCATGACTAATTTTTCTTCCCTCCTCCTCTGGGTCCTTGGTGTTGGGGTGCCGAGCCGGCTCCTTGATGAACAAAGTTTTGGTTATTGCTGTTCTGGCCGGCTCCCCCACTTGACCCGGGAGGTCCCTGGCTTCCGCGCCGTGCATATTCTTTCATGAAGTTGCAATCTTCCCAAGTGTGAGTGGCTGGACGACCAGGTTTACTATGTGTTGGGCAAGGCCTTTCCATAGCTTTTTCAAAGCTGCTTGGGGGTGAAAATTGTCTTCCGACTTGCGGTAGTTGTTGCCTCCCTGCTTCTGCCTTTGGAAGCGGACATTTGTGTTGGCTACCAAGTCAGAAGTATTTTGATAGAGTCGACGCTTAGTCTGTTGATTCTGACTCTGTGATCCTTTGCCATTGTTCTTTTTATTCTGAGCGGCTTTATCCTCTTTTGGATCAACATCCTTGGTTTTTTCAGAGTCGGCATACTTGATGACAACGTTCATGAGGTCTCCCATGTTATTGACTGTTCTCTTGAGTTGGCCAAGCTTTTGTACTAGGGGATCAAACTTGCAGTTTCTTTCCAAGACGATCACTGCTGTCTGGGCAGTAATAGTGTCTGAGGAATGGACTATATCTGTGACTCATTGTGCCCAGCTTAGGGCGGACTCTCCTTCCTTCTGGACACAATGCTCCAAGTCGATGATTGTGGTGGCTAGCCGGCAATTGCCTTGGAAATTCTTGATAAAATTTTCCTTGAGGTCTGCCCAAGAGGTGATGGAAGTCTCCGGGAGGTTTTTAAACCATGTACGAGCCGACCCTTCCAATATCATCGTGAGGTAATGGACGCAAACCTCTTTGCTGGCTTGCAGCTTATCCATGGCGAGGACGTAGCTTTCGATCCAAGCCGCCGGGTCCATGTCAGCTGTATAGTTTGGAATCTTACGCGGTCCCTTGAAATCTGGGGGCAAGCGTGTGTTCCTCAGAGCCGAAACCAGACATCGGTTACCCATGGATCTGCTGACAAACTCGGTATTTTGATCTTGTGGGCGAAGTTGGGTCACCGACTCTATACAACGCTCGGGGTTAGGAGCCAGCAGGTCCTGAATTCTCACTGCCCCTTGAGGGTTCGGAGGTGGCGGCACTCCGTGCTGGCGATGGCTGCTCGAGGCTGCGGGAGCCGGCGACTCTGCTTGTCGGCTCATACTGTTGTACGAAGTCCCATGTAAGTATGAGACTCCCTATGAACATTGGGCTTGCTGCGTGATCACGGTTTTAAGCAAGTCGACGGCTTCTTGAGCGGCGTGATTTGCTGGAGTGTCTCCATGAATCGGCGCGTTGGAGAGTAAACGAGTTGCCGCCACGACATTTTCCATGGGGTTATTGAACTGGTAAGGAGGTGTACGGAACCGATCTGGTCATGGCGGAGGGACCGAATGTCTAGGTGGCATGTATCCTGGGGGAGTCGATTGGTCAGGGCTGTGGAACAACGTTAGCCCTTGGTAATCAAGGGGGATCCGACTCGCAGGTCCCTGAGGTCGTGTGCGGGCGAGGCTTAGTCGTTGACCCTCTATCAGGTCCGAATCTTCCCGAAGGCGCTTGGCTTTATGGACAAGCCGGGCTTCTCTTTCTTCCATATGCTCTTTTTCGGCATTGATCTCCCTCCGCATGCTCGTTGCCCTACCTTGAGTCCATCGACTCTTATCCTCCAGGCCTCCTGATTTTCCGTTGTCATTGGTATGGCCCAAGCCTCATCAAGAGAATTCAAGGCAACAACGGGGGCTTCTGTACCTGTGGGGACTTGTTCTGCTGAGCGGGCTGCCGTCTCCCTATCTGGGTTGGGGACTGCGTTGCCAGCCGGCTCTGTTCCCTGATTCTGGGTTGTGTTCTGGGTCGCCAGAATTCCCTGTCTTCCAATACCATCCATGAAGACCGTGACGCAGTATGGAGGTTCATAGTAGGGGAAATATGGGTTGTATTCTTCTGCCCCCGTGCTGAGTCTGTTGCTCCCAACAGATCGGATGGACCCATCATCTGAAAAGCTTCCTTTACTGGGGTGTGAGTTAGCATCAGATATTTCTTCCGAGGCGTCATGCATTTGGGACTCGATAGAGCGCTCTGGCTTTGGAAATCCATCAATGAATCCGATGAAAGGATGCTTGGAGTCGGTACATCGCCGACTCAAAGTTTCCAGAGAGACTTCGGGATCTGGATTTGGCTCAGATCCGTCCGTTTTACCAATGAAGATGTGAATATACTCGATCAGGACCCGATATCCATATTCGACGAAATCGGCTTCAGGGCCCCAAGTTGAGTTGTCGATGCAGAGCTTCCCGTGGCGGCTTCTAGTGATCCGTCCGACGATGAATCCTTCCATGCCTTGCAGAGCTACCTCCAAAATCTCAACACCTACATGCGCAGGCCCCATGGTGGGCGCCAACTGTCATGGGAAAGTCACGACAGATGTTCGAAGAGTCGAACTTTACATGGGACCTTTTCTGCGATGTGGATACGAGGAGAGAGTCGACAGTACAAGAGACTCGACGATTTACCAGGTTTCAGCCCCTCTTTGTCTCGAGGTAAAATCCTACTCCTGGTTATTACAGGTTCCAACTCGATTAGAAGAGTCGGTGGATTGATTACAAGTGAGCCGAATTGCAACCTTAGTCTCGAGGAGATCTAGGTTATGCTGAAAGTGTCTAGTCCTATCTTGGATTGAGATTGTTCCCTACCTCTGGATCCCGTAGACCTCGACTTATAAAGGCGCAGGGTACCAGGTTTCCGTGAGTCCTACTCCGGCACGAGGTGGAGTCCTATTCTATTTACAAATATTCTACGTGCTATACAAGGTAAGTCGAATTCTTTCTACGGCTTCGATCTTCATGCTTGTCGCGGTCGTCCTGTGGCCGGGTCTTCTTTCATGGGCCTTCCTTAGGTGAGTCAGCCCATAGATCCTAATGCCGGGTTATGGGCTTGGTCCATCCCCCGACAAACTCCTCCAGCTAACCGCAGCTCCGTTCAAGATAAAGACATACCCTGTTTGAGATTTTGAGTCATCTGGATCAGCATTGAAGCTAGCATCAACGTAACCTTTTATGGAGAGCTCTTCGTGACCACCATAGACAAGAAACCCGTCCTTTGTCCTCTCTAGGTACTTAAGGATATTTTGAACTGTTGTCCAGTGAGCCTCTCCAGGATCACTCTGGTACCTGCTCGTCAAACTAAGATCATGGGACATATCTGGTCTAGTACACAACATGGTATACATAACATAAACTATGGCCGAGGCATAGGGGATTTTATTGACCCTTTCTCTTTATATTGCCGTAGTTGGACATCGAGTCTTACTCAATGGCTTAACTTGTAACATGGGCAAAGAACCTTTCTTTGCATCCTGCATATTGAATTTCTTCACTATCTTCTCAAGGTATGTACTTCGACTAAGTGCTATTAAGCGTCTTGATATATCTCTATAGATCTTAATGCCTAATATTTATGTAGCTTCACCAAGATCTTTCATTGAAAAACTATCATTCAAATAATCTTTCACACTGTTAAGCAACTGCACGTCATTCCCAATTAGTAATATGTCATCTACATATAAAATCAGAAATGTAATCGAGCTCCCACTCACTTTCTTGTAAACACAAGCTTCTTTATAATTTTGCACAACTCCAAAACCTTTGACCATCTCATCAAATCGAAGATTCCAACTCCGGGATGCTTCCTTTAGTCCATAGATGGAACGCCGAATCTTGCACACTTTACCAGCATCCTTAGGATTGAAAAAACCTTCGAGTTGTACCATGTACAACTCTTCTTCAATGTTTCCATTGAGGAATGCAGATTTGACATCCATCTGCCAAATTTCATAATTGAAATAAGCAGCAATTGCTAGTAGAACCCTAACAGACTTAAGCATCTCTACGGGTGAGAAGGTATCATCGTAGTCAACTCCTTGAATTTGTCGAAAACCTTTTGCGACAAGTCGAGCTTTATACACGGCAACTTTACCGTCAGTGTGTGTTTTCTTCTTGAAAATCCATTTACATTGAACAACCTTGCGGCTATCAGGAAGGTCAACGAAAGTCCACACTTGGTTTTCTTTCATGGATTTCATTTCAGAGTTTATGGCATCTTCCCATTTTCCAGAGTCTGGGCTCATCATAGCTTCCTCATAGTTCATAGGTTCGTCATTGTCTAACAATAAAACATTCATGATAGGATTACCATACCACTGAGGATCAGTACGTAATCTAGTTGACCTACGAACGAGAACTTCCACCGAAACTTCATGATCATTATCATCAGCTTCTTCCTCTCCACCCGATGAAGGCGGCACCAGAAGATCCAAATATTCCTGCGCTTCGCTACTCTCCAATTCGGTAGAAGGTTCAATAACCTTGTATAGTTCTATTTTCCTGCCACTCACTCCTTTTGAAAGAAACTCCTTCTCAAGAAAGGATCCGTTCTTAGCAGGTATACCCAATAGGTTCCTTAGGGTATCCTATGAAGACGCATTTTTCCGCTTTGGGTTTGAGCTTATCAGGTTGTAACCGTTTGACACAAGCCTCGCACCACAAATTTTTAAGAAACGATAATTTAGGCTTCTTGCCAAACCACAACTCATATGGTGTCGTCTCAATGGATTTAGATGGTGCCCTAACTAAAGTGAATGCAGCTGTCTCTAATGCATATCCCCAAAATGACATTGGCAGATCGGATAAAGACAACATAGAGCGCACCATATCTAATAAAGTATGATTACGACGCTCAGACACACCATTACACTGTGGTGTTCCGGGTGGCGTGAGTTGGGAAACAATCCCACAATTTTTCAAGTGAATGCCAAACTCGTAACTCAGATATTCCCCTCCACGATCAGATCGTAGAAATTTGATCTTCTTGTTACGATGATTTTCTACTTCACTATGAAATTCTTTGAACATTTCAAATGTTTCGGACTTGTATTTCATTAAGTAAATATACCCATATCTACTTAAATCATCAGTGGAACTTAGTAAGTAACGATATCCACCACATGTTGAAATGCTCATTGATCCACACACATCAGTATGTATGATTTCGAACAAGTCACTCACCCGTTCCATCATACCAGAAAACGGGGTCTTAGTCATCTTACCCATGAGGCATGGTTAACATGTGTCAAATGATTCAAAGTCAAGTGACTGGAAAAGTCCATCAGAATAAAGTTTCTTCATGCGGTTTACACCAATATGACCTAAACGGTAGTGCCACAAGTATGTGGCATTATCATTATTCATTTTGCATCTTTTAGCATCAATGTTATGGATGTGTGAAGTGCTCCTATCGAGATCAAAGAAGAATAAACCATTTAGGTCGGGTGCATGCCCATAAAACATATTACTCATAAAAATAGAACAACCTTTATTCTGTCATTTAAATGACTAACTGTCTCGCAATAAACAAGATCCAAATATAATGTTCATGCTTAACCCAGGTACCAAATAAAAACTATTAAGGTTTAAAACTAATCCCGAAGGTTGATGAAGAGGTAACATCCCGATGACGATGACATCGACCTTCAATCCATTCCCGACGCGCATCGTCACCTCATCCCTCGCCAGTCTCCGTTTATTCTGCAACTCCTGTTTCGAATTGCAAATATGAGCAACCGAACCAGTATCAAATACCCAGGCACTACTATGAGAACTAGTAAGGTACACATCGATAACATGTGTATCAAATATACCTTTGACATTGCCAGCCTTCTTATCCGCCAAGTACTTGGGGCAGTTGTGCTTCCAATGACCTGCTACCTTGCAGTAGAAACACACAATGTCCGGCTTAGGACCAGACTTGGGCTTCACAGGCGTGGAAACAGGCTTGCCACCCCGAGTGGCAGCTGACTTGCCACTCTTCTTGAAGTGTCCCTTTTTGGATTTAGCCTTCTTGAAACTGGTGGTCTTATTGACCATCAACACTTGATGTCCACTTCAGCAGATTTTAGCATCACAAAAAGATCATTGAGAGTCTTATTCATGCCTTGCATGTTATAGTTTAGGACAAAGCCTTTGTAGCTCGGAGGGAGTGACAGCAGCACCCTGTCAGTGATTAACTCATCTGGGATCACACATCCCGGCTGAATTAGGCGTTAGATATAGCCTCCCATTGTTACGACATGTTCACTGATAGAGCTGTGCTCCTCCATCTTACATTTATAGAACTTATCAGAGATCTCATATCTCTCAGCACGGGTCTGAGTCTGAAACAGGGTTTTCAGCTCTTGAACCATCTCATAGGCGCCGTGATGTTCAAAACGTTTCTGGAGATCAGTATCCAGAGATGTAAGGATGGCGCAACCAACTTTAATGTGGTCATCTTTGCGTGTCTCAAAGACGTTATGTTCTGCTTCAGGAGCATCGTCTGTAGGTGGATCACCTAGCGCAGCATCGAGCACATATTGCTTCTTACACCCAATGAGGATAACCCTCACGTTGCGGTGCCAGTCAGCGAAGTTTGAACTGGATGAATTCAATTTTTCTTTCTCAAGGAATGCACCAAAGTTGAACTGAGCTATGCGAGCCATGATCTACAACAATTTATCAAATAAAATTTTAGACTATGTTCACGATAATGAGTTTAGTTTAATCAAATTACTAACGAACTCCCACTTAAATCAACATCCCCCATAGTTTTCTAGTGGTACACGATCCAAATCCACTACACCAAGTCCGATCTTCATGAGAGAATATGTAGTTTCAATGGTGAACATCAAAATGTTGATCATATCATTCATATGAATCATGTTTAACCTTTCGGTTCGTCGCATTCCGAGGCCATGCCTGTACATGCTAGGCTCGTCAAGTTAACCAAAGTATTTTTGCATGTGTGAAACTGTCTTACAGCCGTCGTATGTGAACGTAGAGTTTACCACATCCGATCATCACGAGATGCTTCAAAAACGATGAACTTTCGCGATGGTGCATACTAAGCGAGAACACGTTTATCTTGATATTTAGTGTGAGGGATCATCTTATAATGCTACCATCATGCACAGGAAAAATAAGATGCGTAAAGGATAAACATCACACGCATAAAATATGTGGCATGGTATAACCCTTTCATTGCACCTTGATCTTCATCTTGAATACACTGACATGATCTCCATTATGGCACCATGTTGGTCTCCACCTTATGTCACCTTGGTTGTCTACACCATGTTGTATCTACAAGTATTGCTAAATCATAGCGATAAAGTAATGCAATTACATGGCATTTGAAGTCGACACGAAGGCCATAAAATAAATAATTAAGACAACCATATGGCTTCTGCCGGTTGCCGTACTCATCGACATGCATGTCGTGAAACATTACAAAACATGACCATCTCGTACATCACAAATGTATCATACGCACAGTTTGGGCTATACCACATCACAAGCACCCCTGCAAAAACAAGTTAGACGCCTCTTCCTTATTATTTGCCATTTTACGTGGCTTCTAGGGTTTTGCCTAAGAACCGCTCTTACCAACACAAAAAACCACAACATTGATATAACAATTTGCTTCTTAATCTCATAAGAGCCCTCCTTTCTAAATGTAACATCCCAAACTTTTCTAAATTTTGGAATGTTAATAAATAAATTATAATAATGATTGTTTGCTTGATATGATTGATTTTTAGTAGGATTTAAAACTTTTGGAGTTTAAATGAATATTAACATGAGAGGGAATAAAATGACTTTCCCTAATATTCATTGTTGGTGTTTTAGAATTTTATATTTAAAACAAAACCAACAAAACAAAATGAGAGAAGGTAATATGACTCCTTGAATATATTAAAAGGTTGGAAAATGTTTTAAATCATTATTGGAATTCTTCTGAATATTCAAAACATTTTTCAACTCAAGGAAATTAATTTGAGAGGATATAAAATGACTTATCCCCTTTTTAATAAAGTTGGAAAATATTTAGAATATTACTTTAAAGTTTTTAAAATTTATTATGAGTATTGTAAATAACTCTAAAATTATTTTAGGGATTTTATAATGCTAAGGGAGTTTTTATTTCATTAAAATGATTTATTAAATATTTTAAAAGAGTTGAAAAAAATATATTCCAATGGGATATTTTTATTTTACAAAAATTATTTATTGGTGTGATAATTTTAAAAATTTATATTTTATTATTTATTGGTGTGACAATTGTTAATAATTTATTGGATTTTATTTGATTTATGAAAAGTATTTTATATTTAAATAAAGTATTTAGAAAATGTTTTTATTTTTATTTATCTTTTTCGAAAATATATTCGTTTCATAATTTTCTTTGGATTATTTGAAGAATTTAGGATTTTATTTCATATTTTTCTGATGAGTATTTATTTCTGTAAAATTGTTTGAAGTTTGAGTTTTAAATAAAAAGAACAACCGTAGCAAGTCGGCCGAGTGTGCTATTTATCGCCGCGGTCGAAGTTGGGCCCGAGTTTGTTTCAAAGTTTTTTTTTCTGTCTATTTAAGAATTTAAATATTTTCCTTTTTCTTTTCTTTTTAGAAACGCTAAGCGGCGGGTCCCGCTTCATCGCTGCCGCCACCACCGCGCCGCCCTCCTCGCCGGCCACCCCCGCCGGAGCGCGACGCCGCCGCCTCCCCTCCGCGCCGCGCCGCCGAGAGCCACCTCGCCCGCGTGCGCCGGAACGCCGCCCGCCGCCGCCCGCGCCGCGCCGACAGGCTGCTCGCCGGAGCCGCCCGCTCGTCGGAGCTCGGACGGCCACCAGCCGCCCACGCGCGCGCCGCCACCCCGGCTCCTCCGCCCACCCGTGGTCGCTAGTCACCGGTAGCCACCAGCCGCCTCCCACGTCGCCGGACCGCAACGCCGGAGCCACCCTCGCCGGATCCGAGCCCCTCACCGGAGTCAACTCCGGCCAGATCCGCCGCCAGGGACACGATTGCTTTTTCGAAAAAATCTTTATTCGCGAACAAGTCCTTTTGGCAGAACCCCCCCCCCCCCCGCGCCGTACTCGCAATATATCCTTCACCGTGCGTCGGATTGAGGTGAAACTTTTTCCTACGCGCTTGTGTTGTTCTGTACTTTAGCATAGAATCAAATTTTCAAACTTTTACACACTTTTGAATTTGAATTTATTCAAATACCGGAGGTCATATTTTTTCAACCATTGATCCAAATTGAGTGATTCTTTTTGCGTTGGATCACTCGTTCCATGTACTTTCGGTCTATATCATGTGTACACAAAATTTCCCAAGTTTCTTGATCTATTTAAATTCAAATTCAATTCAAATTTGAACCTGCTATGACCTGTGTTGTAGTATTCCTTTTCACGTGATTCTTTTTGCTTATCGGTTCATTTGAGACATGTTATCGGTAAGATTCATAGACTTTTCATGTGGAATGATATTCACCTTGAATTCATAATGTCCGTGATCACAATTATTTACCGATAGTTATTTATCTGTCGACTCTCTCGAGTTCACATTCCACCGATCACTTCGAGCACATCGACACCCTTGCACTTCAAATTTTTTGTTTTTTTGCTCAAACCTTTGTGATTGTTTTGTTGATCTTTTGTTTTGTCCTTGTGGTGTGATTGCTTATTCGAGTTCCTTCGTTTGCGATAGATTTGCTCAGAGTGCGACGAGTAGAGTTGACTGGACCGAGAGAGCGAAGAACTTCACCGAATGGAACAGACAAGTCATACTTTGACCATTTTCACAACCTATTTTTATTTTTACTTATGCATGTAGCAAATATCACCCTATGCATGTGTAGGAAGTTTTATATTATTATTGCTGCAAACCTGGTAGGGTAGCCATATGATCTTATCCTGTTTGCTTAGACAACCTAGCACGTGCTTGCTATATATTTGCTATGCTTGTAGACGTGGATTGGTTTGAGATTACATTGAGCTATGTGATGATTTAATGACTTGACTAGCAAACCTTTAATTAGAATACACCTCTGGACGGGCAGGGAGAGCATCCTAGGGCTCGTGCCTTATCTAAGGCGGGACCAGGGTTAAATGCTTCCCGAATGGTGTGGTTTTGGTGGTCGACAGAACGTCATGGTATCTACCCTCTGAACGTAAGTGGGCGCCGTCCGGGCTCAAAAAGATCAGACATACTTGGTGACTAGGAGCTTCCATGTACAACCGCTGGCCATATGGGCTCTGGCTTAGTTGAGTACGATGTAGGAAGCCTCTCCCGTGCAAAGCTAGCAGATGTAGATGTGATAGGTTGTATCGGCTTGCCGTTGGGTGTAGGTGACCTCTTCTGAAAGACTTCGTCTCAATCTTCGGGTTGAGTCCAGCGGGGAAAGTGTACTAACCTCTGCAGAGTAAAAACTAATCATGATTAGCCGTGTCCCCGGTTATGGAAATCCTTGAGCTTCTAGACATTACTGTTACTGGAGGATCTTGACAGATGAATCACCATAATAAATTTGAGTGGGCAAGATTTAATAAAGGGTGTGGATTGGAACTGGTGTGCCCAGTTCAATCTTAAGTAGTAAGTTAAACTAAAATTTTGACTAGGTAGATTGAGAAAAATCAGCTTTCTGCAAAACAAAACCATAAGCCTTTCCTTTGACTTACCCCGCATGTAGATGTAGGTCTGTTATATACTTTTTCGTGTGACTTGCCGTACAAATCAGATGTACTGAACCGTTGTCGGGCTGTACCCTTCGGTGTTGCAGGATTGTATACGACGAGTAAGTGATGAGATGTAGGGTTACGATGTCTATACTCAACTATGCCGGTGGAGTTGATGGACGCCACAAAGCTCTTTATTGTTTTTCCGCTGTATTTTATTTGTAAGCTAGCCTTGAGCTATGCAGGTATGCTTTATTGTAATACTGGATCTTCGATGTAATATTTATGACATGTGGTTTATTCTTGATATTACATCATGTACTGTGTGTGCTAGCTATTGATCTAGGGACTAGCACAGAATGAACAGAGACTTGGATTCTTAGTGAATCGGGTCGTTACACTAAATGTGGTCAATACCATCGTAAGAGAGATTGAAACCCGCAGGCCGCATGTGCAAGACAAGTTGAACGCCAAGTGCGGAACCAATCTCAATCCGAATATTGTAAAGTTGGTCCAGGCCGCTGCTTCAAACCATACCGCAAAACAAAAAAATACACAACGGAGGGGAGCAACAAGAAGATCAACGCCCCCAACTGATTGTGTTCTAACCGTACAAAGCATATATGCAAAGAACCTTGCTCTGATACCACTATATGAGATTGGGCGATAGAAAACAATTTTTTTCTCTCACATGCGGAAGCAACATCCAAGATCCGACCTAGAAGATGCTTGTAACGAGGAGATGTAAGGCCCGATATGCGGTACTGTTCCAGATCTAGATGTTTCCATCCAGATCCGGGGACGAAGCACATATCGGTCCCACCGCGACATATGACAAAGCCACATGCCACGGATTTCCAACATGATATCACAACATTACAGATACAAGGATACAACATCTCATACAATCGGCATACAACTGCCTTAAATATAATACAACAGCGGAAGATACATGTCTGAGTACAGACTACAAGCAAATGCCTACTGGCAAAGAGAAAAACATCGATCCCATAACCACACGGGTCCATGCCCTCCGCTGGGATCCGCCTAACTAGTCGTCGTCGAGTCTCCACGTGAAACGTCGATCACCATACCTGTTGTCGAACAAGAACCCTGAAAAGAGTTTGGGGGTAGTATCATGAGTACAGAGGTACTCAGCATCCAACTGTAGTGGTCATCTGAACCAGCAAGGACTTCATCACTCGTCATTCTAGGACAACTAGTAGTTTACGGTAAGGAAGGGGTAAGTGGTGAGGTTGCTGCCGCACTAGCATTTATGAAGTGGCTAACGATCTAGAGAGTAAGATAAGAAGCCAAGCATTCGATGAGGAATCGCCTCCAACAAGTCTTGCTATCAACTACTCACGCAGTCATAACACCTATCCTATCCTTGTCCTCCTCTTCGCATCCCGACGAAGAAGAAGCAGTCAAGGCACACACACGTTGATCAAGTTATATTAAGATTATCTCAGTTGTTGTTGTCTATGAACAAGGAGTAGTTCTCAAGTCGTCCATAACCGTGGACACGGCTTCTCGAAAAGATTTAACCCTGCAGGGGTGTACCAACTGCCCATTACGAGGCTCCGCACGCACGTCCATCACTCTCAGTTGCTACCCATCACAGGCAACCATTTTATGATTTAGTTCCAAGAGATCGGAAACGACAGGTCCCTCTAGATAACAACGAACAAATCCGGGTGCCCCCCGGTGAGTCGACATCCATCTCAGGAGCCGACCGCGCTCTCGATCTGGTCTCTACCGTATGTCGCAGGTTTGGATACCCGATTAATCACACATGGGAAACCGGGTCCTCAGTCGGACAAAGTGGGCCAGCGAGGGAACTAAGTCCTCACTGGTCCAGGTTATTTTAAATAATATCTGCCAGGAGCGACCCAACAGACACACACACGGTTTTCAAATGGTATATCAGCTTGGGCCACCACTAGAAATGTTTGAAGCTAGATAGGTAAGAAGAGGGGACCCCATAAAATCCCACACGCGGTTAGGCACGCTCAGTCTTAAAACCAATACCCGGAACTCGGGTCCTAGGTGACTCGAATGGAACAAAGCGTCGGGGCGGGATAGCCTAGACCTTCCATCCTTCGTCGAATATAGTCAACATTATAATAATCATATCATCAACAATAATATAATAATCTGTGATATCCCAACCCAAGGAGTAACAGGGTAACATCGTAGCATCCTAAGCATGCATACTAAGCAGGGGCTGAGCAACGAGCAATAGTAACATAGCAGTACAAGGTTTGCTGGGAAGGGACATGGCTGTATCGGTTTGAAAGAGGCGGTAAACATGTGGTAGGATCAAGCATCGAACTTAACATATACTAGCATGCAAACCGCTGGTTGAAATATAATGGATCATCAGTAATGTATAGTCCTTGCCTGTTGATAAGTCGGATTCCGAAGGTGTAGTCGATCGCAAACTCGCATCGTCTCCGAGAGGTACCCGCGGGAGCACACAAGAAGTAAACACTGGAAAGCAATCAACGGTGCACCACTATTACTACGGAGCAACACAAGATCAAAGAGAAAACACAAGGCACGACAACGCGATACGGATCTATCGTCGAGAACGGTTACTAACAGTTTAAGTGGGGTATCAGTCGCACACGACGGCTACCGCACGTTTACGGTGGTTCAAGTTGCTTAGCTACAGGTGACCAAACAACGGTTATTAACATGGCAACTCAAGCAAGCATGGCATGGCACTCAAACATGGCAAGGGTGAAGCACAAATAAACTATCTATGCTAGTCAATTTAAGTGGGGCACAACCTAAACATGACATTCACTAAGTGCCGCACGATGATTAAAAGATTTGGTACTGTTCTGTCCTAAACCATATTTTAGGTTGGTTAACAGCAGCAAACAATAGCATAAACACAAAGAACAAGAAAAACTAATCAAGTTACATATAAAGAACACTCCAAACGGAGTTACGGTTAAAAAGATATAAGCAAGACAAGCTATGCACAAATGCTGTATAAACTGGGGTAAATCTATATGCAAAAGTGCAGCAACATGACATAGCAATACATGGGATGAAAGTAGACATGCTGCTTAACAATATGCAATTGGAATCACTCAATTCCGATAAACGGTCGCGACACACTCGTCGACCGAAGTTGCAACAAAATAACAGTTTCAGCAACAGTAGCACAATAACATCAGGATAGCTACTTTGGAGCAAGATATAAACATGATGTAGCAAGCAAATATGGCATGTAAATACATGAAACTGAAGTAGAAACATTTCTTAACGCAACGCAAAAGGAATCAATGCAATAGGCCTCATGGATTTGTTACAATCATCATGCAAAGTTGCAACAAAATATAAACAGCAGCACTTAACAGGAATTAAAAGCAGTTTAACGGCCTGATTCCCACTTCAACACACAATTACACAATCAAGATGAGCTCAAATGCAAATTCTCACAAAAGATGAATTAAAGTACACATGAAACTAAGCAACTTTCATTTTTGGCGCATCGCGATCCGAGCTACGGTTTGACGGGAAATCGCAGTACAAAAATGAAATGGCAGCAAAATTCCTGGGACTTAGCAGAAATCACAGCTCCCAGGAAAAAAAGAAAAAAAAGGGGCTCACCCACTAGTGGGCTCGGCCCACTTGAGCAGAGGAGGTGGCTGGTCTGGCGCGAGGGGGTGCTGGTGGGCGCTGGGCCCACGGCGGTTGGAGGCCGGCCCAGCCCACGGCCGGTGGCTGGAGGCCAGTTCGGGTCGTGCCCGACCCCGGCGACGTTGGCACCCGCAGCCGGCGGCTGGCCGGAGCGCGGTGGCGTGGACGCGTTGAGGAGGGCGCCAAGGTGCGGGTCCGCGCAGGGCTCGCCGGATCTCGCCGAATCCGGGCGAGGGGCGGCGCTGCAGGTCCCGTGGCGGCTGCTCCGAGCTTGAGGAGGCCGGAGCCATGGCGCGGCGCGGCGGATCTCGCAGCGACGGCGTCCTGCATGAAAGGTGGAGGCGAGGCGGGTGAGAGGAGGAGACCGGCAGTGGAGGCTCACCGGGGCCGTTGGCACGGCGGTCGCCGGCTTGGAGCTCGCCTGCCGGCGAGGCGGCTCCTCCACGGCCAGGGCGTGGGAGGCAACGGCGGCTCGGCCCAATCCGGGCCCGGGGCGGGCCGCGGCGGCAGAGGAGGGCCCTGCGGGGCCCGGTTCCCTGGTGGAGGCGGTTGGGGTGACGTGGCGGCACTCGGAGCGTCGGATCTCAGATCTGACGGCTCCGGAGGGCTAGGGGGCTAGGGTTTCGAGATCTGGGGGTTTGGGGGGGCTAATTTGAGCAAAGTGGAGGGGGGTGGCTGTAATTTTCCAGAGAGGGAACCCTAATTGGGTGTGGGAGGCTGGTGGTATTTATATAGGGCAGGGTTGGATGGTCAGTTTACGCAAACGCCCCCGGTACCCCTCTCTCGCGTCCGGTGACCGCGTTCGTGACCGCTGAGACTCCATACGGACTCCGATTCCGACGAAATCTCGAACCACGCGATCAGCGCATCGAGCCCATCAATCGTACCTCACTAGAGTGACATTCTGACAACATTTTTCGGCGCCCCATAAAATAATCCGTTTATTAAATAAACGGGGTTTTCGATCCGGTGGCGATGGCTGGTCCTGTGCCGGTTGCGACGGTGCTCGGGTGAAATCCCGGTGTCGCAAAGTCGTGTGCTGTGGTGGAAAGGGGTCGGTCACGCATCCGATACGAGAATACGGGGGAGAAATATTCACCGATTATTATTTCGGCGAAGCAAACACTGCAAACAATACAGACAATCAAACAATTCACACCGAAAACAAATTTTTTAATTTTTTGTGAAAACTGGGCTGTTACAGGAGAGTAGATCATCATACCCTCGAAGAACACGCGCATTGCAAGTTTATTTCAACGCAACTTTGTGAATTTGTTGGTGAAGTTCGATCTGATCAACACTGCAAACGGGCAGCACCTCAGGAGGCTTTCACATGTACAACTCAATGACGTCTTCTTATACTTGATCCAGCAAACAAGCGGGAGAAATCTATGGGATCGATTCCAGCAGCACGACGGCGTGGTGGTTGATATGGTGAAGAGTTTCCCCACGGGCAGGGCTTCGCCAAGCGATGCACGTGAGGGAGGAGAAGGTGGGGAAGGACTTGGACTAGTCTTGGTGAGCCTCTCCCCTCTCTTATATAGGCAAGGGTTTTGTTGCCAGTTCAATTCTCAAGTGAAAAACCCTCTCTCATTTAAAAGGTTGTAACACCTTTCTTTTAAGAGCGGTAACCCCTCCCATTAAGGGGCTTCCCATTTATTTGGCATAATAAACCAAGGAGAGCTGGCCACATGGACTAGTGGACCACCCTTGGTCGTCCAAGATAGGTGGGCCCCATAGTGGGACCCTTTGAAACCTTCTAGAACATTCCTACACTGCCGAAAAATTCCCGAACTTTTCCGAAACCCTGAAATCAACTTGCCATATATAAATCTTTACCTACGGACTCTTCCGGAGCTCCTCCTTATGTATAGGATCTCATTCAAGACTCCAACAATATTTGAACACCATTAATAAAATTATCCCAGAGCTATTCTAGCGTTACCGAATGCTAAGTGTGTGACCCTACGGGTTCGAGAACGTGCAGACATGATGGAGACATCTCTGATCAATAACCATTAGAGGGACCAGGATATCCGTAATGACTCCCACACATTCAGCGAAGATATTTATCGATTGAACCACTATGTCGTGGACTACTATAATCTGTACACAATTTCCTTTGTCACACGATATTTTACTTACCCGATATTCAATTGTCGGTATCGCTATGCCTAGTTCAATCTCATCACTGGTAAGTACTCTTTACTCGTTCTGTGATACAACATTCTTTGTGACTAACTCATTACTCACGTGCTTGCAAGCGTTACCGAATGTGCATTACCGAGTGGGCCCAAAGTATATCTCACCGTCACACGGAGGGACAAATCACAGTCTTGATTCATGTAATTCAACAAGTACTTTCAGAGATACCCGTAAGACATCTTTATGATCACCCTGTCATGATGTGATGGTTGATGTCCCAAAAGTATTCTTCCGGTACCCGGGAATAACAAAATTTCATGGTCTAAGAAACATGATACTTGCCATTAAAAGGCATGGCAATATAAACTTAATGAAACGATCAATATTATTATGATTAGTTGGGTCTGTCCATCACGTCATTCTTCTAATGACATGATCCCGTTAACTAATTAACAAGTCATGTTCATGATTAGGTAACCATAACCATCATTAATTAACGAGCTACTATAGTAGAGGCTTACTAGGGACGCGGTGTTGTTTATGCAACCACACATGCATTACGTTTCCGGTTAATACAATTATAGCATGGAAAATAAACATATATCATGAACAAGGATGATAATAACAATTTTATTATTGCCTCTAGGGCATATTTCCAACAAGTTAAATACCAGCCATTACCATAAGTGAGATGTAGAATTCATCCACCAAAGCATATATAGACGAAATAAATAAATGAAATAACAAATCTACTATTTCGGCTCTTTAAATCAGCAACGAAAATGCAACTAATCAAATGTATAATTATTTGGTAATACCCTATCATGATGTAAGAAATCGTATTGCATCCATGGATCAAAATAACCCCGTGGAGGGTAACCAGTCATACATGAGGACGAATTCAATGGTAAAGGTATCAGTGGCATGGTTAAAAATTGTGGATGATGTGCTAATCGAAGATTTTGATTGATGATGGAAACCTTCGGCTTAATCTTTTATGAGATGATTTTCCTTCTTCACTTTGGTTGTACTCGCTATGATAGAAGCTTGCACATCATTTTTGGTTTGACTGTTCTTCTTGGAAATCCATGCCATATTCTTATTCTCAAGTTCTCTTGCACTAACCTTTTGCAATTTCTTCTTCTGCCAATACGATAAACCGAGTGTGCGCCCGGGCTGTGATTCTTGTTCAAGCAATGGCAATTCCTTTTTAACCTTGTGTACAGTCAATTTCTTCTCTTCAGCCTTGGCATCTTGATTTTGAAACTTTGTTTGCTCCTCTTCTTTGCCTTTAGTAGCCAATGTCAATGATTTAATTGGCTCTTTCTCATTTGAAATAAAATCTGAAGTGGCACACTTACGACCATCTTTTTGACACGATATACTTTCTTGACTACGTCTTTCCTCTTCCTTGATCTCCGGACCGATTCCTTTTGAGTGAAACAGTCTTTGTTATGCAATAGTTCATCAAATGTAAACCTTTTTGGAGCTGCATAACTTGATGAGATGATTCAAAATAAGATGGATAATGTTCCCTTGTATCATACTTGTAATATGATGGATATGGATTCATATAAGCGTAGGGAGTTGTCCATGATATTGGTATTGGCGGCCCAAAATAACGATATGAATATGATGCGTTGAAATTATCACTTTGCCACTACCGGTCCTCAGATTTTCACCTAGGGGGTGATCTCCATGTTTTTGAGTTACTTGGTTGATAAGCAATCTTATCCTCACTTATGTTCTGATATTTTTCTAATAAATGCGCGAAAGTTACTTTCGGCTGTTTACTTTTGCGTTTACCTCGGCCTTTGCTTTATTTGGTTGTACTTGCATTGATCATTGGATTTTCTTGTTGCCCCCAGTTCTTGGCGTCTTCACCGTAACTTTGATAGAACCTTCGCCCTCAAGATATCATCATTGTGCTCATGAAAAATTTGTGTATTTGAAAGCATGACCCCATCACTTGTAGTTTTTACCTTGTCGACTAGGTTGAACCAGCCGATGCAAAAACTTTCTGCCATCTGGACCAATAGGAATGGCATGCTCATTCCTTGGTGTTTTAACATGTTTCAACCACCCGCTATCAATGAACGGTTTAACTATTTGACGAAACATATCACAGTCCTCAAAATTATGCTTGAACGAATCATGCAACTTACATTACATTCGTCCTTGGATTGACGGCTTGACATGGTGATCAATAATTCTAATATAATCATTCTTTAGCAACAAATCAAAGATCGGATCACACATATTCGAATCGAAGGTAATATTTTTGTTTTCTAGTCGATCTTGGTGTGAGAACGGCTTTGGAAGTAAGCAAACGAATGGTTCAGATTTGGCACCACCCCATTCGTCTATGCATTGTGTTTCGCACTACATCTCAGATGACTTTGAGTAAGAAATTATACTACCATCGATTTTCTCAAAAGATTCATATCTTGGCTTTATTTTTCTAAAATCAAAACTGTTATAACATATATGTCTAATTTGAAACCAAATGTAAGGCAAGTATGAAACAAGCAAAACTATCCATGTATACATAAACTTTAAATAAAACAATGGGAAAATCTTTTTCTGCAATAATAAGTCACTACCGGTCTCTCTAAATGGCACAATGTGTTGACCAATATGCTTTGTTATAATTGTATTGCTAACAAGTGAATTACCCTTCTTCATTGGTCTCTCAAGATTTGTTATAAGAATTTTTCTAATAGTTGCATCAACAACAAAATTGTGACCAAATCTGAAAATGGATAAATTACTTGCTAGACATACCTTTTCATACGTGTTGGGAGAGCATTATGGTTGCGTGAATTGAATAATACCTTGCTCCAGTTTTGGGTGACTCTCCAACGTCTTGTCCTCATCTTTGTCTTTGTTCCGTGCTTCATTACTCGAATGATTATCAGGTGAACCTTGCTCAGCTACACGCTTGTGTTCTTGATGTTTATCATTAACCAAACTTTGTTCGGCCATATCACTTTGTTCTTGATGCTCATCAATTTCTATGGCACATAACTCATAGGGCTTGAAATAGGTTCCCTTAGCTTCAGAAAAATAACGCACGGTTGTTATGTGCTCGCCATGCCCTTTCTCAATGGTGCTTGCCTCTTTGGATTTGATGGATTCCAAACACACACTAGTTGATTCGGATTTTCCAGCCGAAGAACTTTCACTCTTCGAATCATCATTCTTTTCATTAATTATATCAACTGGAAATGCTTCTTTTCTTTGAGCCAATTCTTTTTTCTATTTGTACAAACGGCGAGCAACAATTTTAGCTTTATGCTTCTTCTCAATCTCAGCCCACGTCGGATAACATTGCCCCCAATGCTTTCAGACTCTTTCCACATTGAACCTTGAGTGTTTCCAAAACTTTTCAATTGTATAGGGGGTATATAGCATGCTTTAGCAATAGGAGAAGACATATGCATTGGTCTAGAACTATATTTTTCCTTGCATAGTCTATCAATTGATAATGATTAATCTTTTTGCAAAACTCTAGCTTTTATTGCCTCATAATCAGGAAACAAACCCTTAAGATGTAGTTCAAGACAAATATCACTAATCCTGTTATTTTGGGCTATCTTCTTTTCTAACATAGCCACCTCAGCTTTAACTTAAGATGAATTCATGTATGCTCCTGTAAATTGGCCACTTATTTGATTATAACCATAATATGTGAAGCCGAATTATGAGTATCACCAGTTGCATATGGTACTGACAGATTAGTAGCATGAGGTGTAGCATATGATGGTTGATGGTAATTGGCCAAATAACTAGTACGAGCATGGCCAATTCCCCTATCCACCAACATATTTGGATTAACATATTGCAAGTTAGGTGTCGATGAATAAAAAGGTGAAACACTTTGTTGAATGTTATTGAAAGTTCCTACATGGGGTGTTTCAACTCTATCAACCGACCTCATCATGTTTTTCATCAGCGTATGGATTTGTGGGGTTGCCGATGCATCAGGGTTGAGATACATATGTTGCACGTTGCCAAAACTAGAACTTGAAGCATATATATTATTATGAACCGGCTGTAGCACACAATTAGATGAATGATTGATAAAACTAGGGTTAGCCGATACATCATGCTCATTATTTAATATGGGAACAACATATGAATTATTTGCATCTACATAGGTGAATTGGAAATTCCTACTACCTTTGTGGATTGCAGCACCTTGATGACGATCTCTTCATAGCAAGAACGTGTTGGAGACCGTTTGAAGCTTAACCCCAAGCGGAGTCGCCAAAAAGTGTGTTGACAAATGAACACGTCACGTGTACCCTGAATGCCGGGGGTGATCCACCGAAGCTCACATCGAAGGAGATCCAAACGGCAGCGCGAGACGCAAGACAACCGATGGATGCTTTTGTAGACCCAAAACCTCACGCTCTTGGGAGGGACTCCGTCAGAGAGCACGATGGCTATGGGCTACCTAGGTCAACCTGATTGCCCCTAGGGCCTCGTGGATCACTGCCCTGCAAGAACAAGAACGAACGAAGAACAAGAAGAAAGATACAAGTGAGAGAGATAAAAGTAGGGTAAAAAGATGTAGATGTGTTTATTCGATTGTGTGTTTTTCAATCAGCCATCACCTCTCATCTACATATGAGGCAGCTGGACTTTCCGTACAAGAAAAGGACTCCAAATCCCGTTTAAATCTTTCCAAACCTAACCGAACTCAGATTACAGGTGGGCCTGGGCCAACAGTTTGATTTTTGGGAGTTTCGAGGCTGCAAACGACCTCGGATGAAAAACCTCAAAACATCAAAGTTGTAGCCCTTGAAATTTCCAAGAACTGTCATGTTTAACGTTTTTTTTATTCAGGGCCATCTTAAAGGCCAAAATCCCCAGCCTTTCCATTAAACATCAATTGTATGAGTGTTTGGCTATAGGGGTCATGTTTTGGGACTTTCCGACCTTATATATACTTCAGATGGAAAAACTCAAAACACGAAAGTTGTAGTCCTTGACGAAAGAAAGAACTTTCTTGTTGAACTTTTTTTTGATTCAGAGCCACCTGAAAGACCGAATTCTTCACACTTTCCATCAGACATCGGTTGCATGGGTGTCTGGCTCCGAGCGTCAGTTTTTCGCTCTTGATAGGTATACATTGTTATGGTTGTAAAGTTTCCATACGAACTCGGATTGAGATGATCAAAAAATAAAATTGACTAGTTCAATGAGAAGAAGACATTTCATGTAGAATATTTTTCCATTTCAGGATGTATTGAAGGCCTAATTAGCAAAATAGTACCTCGAATGCCAGGATCTTACTGCTTCAAACATAGTTTTGGCCCTCGAGATGGAATCAGATGGCGATGACTTAAACTACACAGGTGTTCATATAAGATAATAGCAATTTTTTTTCATATAGAACACTTCTTCATTTGAGGCCATCTTATATAGGTCTATTGCCGTGCAAAAAAACCGGTGCCAACAAACAAATCGGCCATTTCTGTGACCCGTATAATCAACCGCAAAGAGAAAATGTAGTACAAAAGTAGTCAAAGCAGAATATATACGGTATAGTTGAATGGCATATTTACAATTTTAAAACATTTATAGTTCATGCTATATTTTTTGTCGGAACATTGTTGGAGCTACAAATACATACAAAATCCTTACTGTTTAGTCGCCTAAGGATCCTGCAGCACGTCGCCTCACTTCTAGTATTAGAGTTAGCAGTCATACCTAGAGTACATTATGATCTCCGCGACGAGGTGCACGTCCTTGACATCCTCGAGGAACCCATTAGCGCCTTCTTTGACGACCACCACCGCCTCATGGGTGACGTTGAGCTCGCGTTCCGCCTGGCAGAGGCGCTGCATGGATGTCCACAAGACGTTGCTGATATCTCTCCTCGTTGGTTACCCCAAGTGGAAGGTTAGATGGAGTGTAGCGGCAAATTTCCCTCGGTGAAGATACCAAGGTTTGTCTCCAGTAGGACTCCGGAGATGATAAGCAGGTGTCAGCGGCGCAACTGACGTGGACTGCACACAACACAAGTAACTTTGCTTCCCAACGAGTACAGAGAGATTGTCAATCTCTCCGGCCTTTTTTTTCACAAAGGATCAAACGTAAGGGATAATGATAATGGTGATAGCAACTAGAAAGTAAACGCAGGAAAATAAGTGAGCGTGAAAACAATAATGAGAATATGGACCGGGGTCCCGTGATGTTCACTAGTGATGTCTCTCTCCCAAAAGACGATAAAACTGCTATGCGAGGTAAACCTCTTTATAGCTGGGCAATTGTCAGGATTTAAAATGCACCGCAATGCTAACTATGCTACAAAGAAAGGACGAGGCTCAAAAGCATGGGTGGTACGCCAAAATAAGTAGACTGAAATCCAACTGCATCTACTACTAATTATCCACCTTGAGATATCTATCCAGAACATCTCACTGGTATTAAGTTGCGAGCCCCACCCAAAGTGTAAACCCAAAGCAACAGACAATTGCATTAAAAAGAACTCTGCGTAAAGTAAACAATCATTGCAACCGCGGTTACAAGCACCGTCGTTTTCCCCCTTGTGGCAACAACACATCCCCTAGACTTCATGTTTCTGTCACTCAACCGTGTCATTGACACGTCCCAAACGTATCTATAATTTCTGCTTGCTCCATGCATGATTTGTGTGACTTTTCCATATTTTTCTTGAAATTTCATACACTTTTGATCATATTTGGACTAACCTATTAACTCAGTGCACCCAGTTGCCACTTCCTTTTTTCTGCTGTTTTTATATTTCAGGTTTTCCGGCCATTAAAAGTGCCAAATAAATCCCGGAAAAATTATATAAAAAATCAGCGCCTCGGAACCTTCCTGAAGAACCAAAGATGGAAGGGGGTGGACCCACCAGGGCCCCAGGAGGGTCCCTGGCGCGGCCCCACCCTAGGGCGTGCCAGGAGGCCTCCTGGCTGTCTTGTGGCCCCTCTCGGTACCCCCTTTGGCCTATATTTAGCCCCCGCAGAGGAAACCCCTAATATCGATCTGCTATTCCCGTTCTCCTCTCTGTACTTCCGCCGCCGCCGTTTCAAGATTGGGGATGCCAGGAGAAGCTGCCCTGGCACTCTGCCGGAAGGAGGAACCCCCTCCGGGAGACCATCCATCACCATGGATGCCTCCCGGATGTGCTGTGAGTAGTCCCTCTTGTACCATGGGTCCATGACCAGTAGCTATGTGATGTTCTCCTCCCCTCTTTGTGCTTCCACTTTCGAGACCTCGTCAGCTGCCTCACATCATCGAGGCACCTTTGTAATTTTCTGTGTTGCTATGCTGAGTTTGCTGGGATCTGATGGATTATGAGACTATGTTCAGATTGTGATGAGTAATATATTTGGTTCTCTTTTATATTTGTGTTCTTTAGTTAATTCTTGCATGTTCTCCGTTGACGTATTTTGCAATGGCCAAGTGATTTGTTGCAACTCCAAGAGGGAGCGTTATGCTTGATTGTGGGGTTCAGCCCCATGATGTCAAGCTTGAGTGACAGAAACATGAGACTATGGGATGTGCTGTTTCCACCAGGGATAAAACAACGGTGCTTTTACCTGCGGGTGCAAGGATTGGTTACTTTACACATAGTTCTTTTAATGCAGTTGTCTGTTGCTTTGAATTTACAATTTGGGTGGGATTCCCAACTTAATACCAGCGAGATGTTCTGGATAGATATCTCAGGGTGGATGATTCGTAGTAGATGCAGATGGATTTTGGTCTACTTACCTTGGCGTACTGCCCATTGCTTTTGATCCTCTTCCTTTATTTTGTAGCATAGTTAGCATTGCGGTGTGTTTATAATCCTGTCAATTGCCCAACTGTGATTTGTTTACCTCTCTAGCACTTTTATCGTCTTTTGGGAGAGAGACATCACTAGTGAACGTCATGGGACACCGGTCCATATTTCCACCATTGTTTACACCCTCAATTTACTTTCAGTCTTTGCATTCCGTTGCTACTATTATTATCTCTTGCATTGATCCTTTGTAAACAACAAGGCCGGAGGAATTGACAACTCCTCTGTACTCGTTGGGAGCAAAGTTATTTGCTGTGTGTGCAGGTCCAGGTCAAGGAAGCAACTTTTGTCTTAAAAACGGTGCCATTGTTTCCTTTCCACCTACTTGTCGATCTTGGAGTCCTACTGGTCGATCCTCAACCTTAGCATCTTCGCTAAGGGAAATTTTCTTCTACGCTACATCTCACCTTCCACTTGGGGTAACCAACGAGAAGCGAGAGAACTATCTTCCTTGCTAGCATCAAGCAATTTCTGGCGTCGTTGCCGGGGACTCCAGTATACAAGATAGGGGAGTTGCACACTATCTTTTATCTTTGCTTTTTAGTCTTCTTAGTTTACCTTTCAGTTTTTATTTTTGTGTCCCTTATAAAAAATACCAAAAATACCTGCTGCTACTATGGGTTCCAATGAAAACACCAAGTTGTGTGACTTCACTAGTCACAACAACAGTGACTTTATCTGCACTCCTATTGCTCCACCTGCCACTCCAGCACCTTCTTATGAAATTAAACCTGCTTTGCTGAAACTTGTTATGAAAGATCAATTATCAGGTGCTAGAGAGGATGCTGCGTTGCACTTAAATAATTTTTTTTGAGCTTTGTGATATGAAAAAGTACAACGAAGTAGATGGATACATCGTCAAGCTGATGCTTTTTCCTTTCTCCTTGAGAGGAAGATCCAAGGAGTGGCTGCAATCCTTACCTAAGAATAGCATTGATTCTTGGGACAAGTGTAAGGATGCTTTTATTGGGAAGTACTATCCCCCTGCTAAAATTATCCAGTTAAGAAGTAACATTATGAATTTTAGGCAATTGGATAATGAAGACGTTTCCCAAGCTTGAGAACGTATGAAATCTCTTGTTAAGAACTGCCCTACACATGGTTTGACTACTTGGATGGTTATCCAGACCTTTTATGCAGGCTTAAACTTTACCTCGCGGAATGTGCTAGACTCGGCCGCGGGAGGAACCGTTATGTCAACCACACTTGGTGTTGCCACGAAGATACTTGATGAGATGATGCTGAACTACTCTCTGTGGCACACCGAACGATCTCCAACTGGTAAGAAGGTAAATTCTATCGAGGAGATCTCCTCTCTTAATGAAAAGGTTGACTTGATCATGTCTCTACTTACCAAGAAAGCTCCTATTGATCCTCAGGATGTTCCTTTAAATTCCTTGGGTTCTCAAGAACAAGTAGATGTGAACTTTATCTCTATAAACAACTTCAACAATAGTGCTTATAGGAGTAATTTTGGTAGCAACAATCCTATACCTTTCCCATCCAAATATGGGAACAACAACACTTACCCTAGCACCAAAAACTCCACCTATGAACTAGAGAGTATGCTTAAAGACTTTATCACTACCCAAAAATCCTTCAACAAGAGTGTAGAAGAGAAATTAGACAAATTAGATATCCTCTCTTCGAAGGTAGACAACATAGCCCACGATGTTGAGATGCTTAAGATTAGAACTTCTCCCCCCGAGGACAGGAAAACCACTCCTATGAATGCTATCCAAGTGAAAATTAATGAAAACATTAGGATGTTGGGTAAACTTAAAGAGAGATGGGCTAGAGAAAAGGAGGAAGAAGAGAGAGTTAACAGGCTACTACCAACCACACCGTACCTACTATCCAAGTTGTTGAGGATGTCCAAACTATTAGCACCCATCACACACCTAGTCCACCTGGACATATCAATGGTGATGCTACCACCTCAACCGTAGATGAAGAAACCTCTATGAACATAGAGGCTATCAAACAAGTGAGCCTTAATGATATCACTACCTCCTTGAAGATAGTAGTGATCTAGACTTTGACAACTGGACCTTACCTGAAGTTATTGGTTTCCTACACAAGATGTCTAGAGACCCCCACACTAGCACACTTAATATTGCCTTCACAGAGCATATCACCAATGCTCTAATCAAAGTTAGGGAGGAGAAGCTTAGAATAGAAGCCTACATACCTAGGAAGCTAGAAGATGGTTGGGATCCTATGATAAAAATCAAATTGAATAACTTCTCTTTCTTTGCTCTTTGTGATGTTGGAGCCAGTACCTGTGTTATGCCCAAAAGAATGTATGATATGCTTGAATTGAAACCTTTTGATCCGTGTTATTTTGGTGTTCGTCTTGTAGATTCTTCTGTAAATAAACCTTTGGTGAAGATCGATGATGTTCTTATCATTGTCAATGACAATTATGTTCCCGTTGATTTTACTATTATGGCCATTGAGTGTGAGCCCTGTTGTCCAATTATTTTTGGACGTCCTTTTCTTCGCACCGTTGGTGCTGTTATTGAGATGAAAGAGGGGAATATAAAATTCCAATTCCCTCTCAAGAAAGGGATGGAACACTTCCCTAGGAAAAAGATTAAGTTGCCTTTTGAGTCCGTCACACGGGCTAGTTATTTTCTTGATAAAACTTGATCTTTTGCTTTGTGCCTAGGTTAAAGGCGTAAAAGAAAGCGCTTGTTGGCAGGCAACCCAAGATGTTTTTACTTCTGTTTTTAGTGGTATTAATGATTGTTACTACTGTAGAAACATCATTGTATCTTTATTTTTCAAGATTTGTGCCAATTATAGCCTCATATGACAAGGGAAGTGAAAGTTGTGACATGCTGTCCAGAAAACAGATTCTGTCCTTGTGACGGGAAAAATCATAGAAAATCAACAGTTCATCTTTTTAAGCTGAATTTTTTACACAGCGTTCTCTATAAAATCACTGAACTTTCGTATGTTCTGAGTTTTTTGATTTGAGTTGGAGAAGTACCCCTAAAAAATTATTTACTACCTGTTGTATTGTTTTTCACAGATTCTTCCATATTTTGTCTCTCCTAACTTTTGCAAACCTTAAGCTCGCTTTTTATTTGCAAAAACCTTTTGGAAATCTTGAGAAATAGTAGCCCTTCCTTAAAATCTTTATTTCCGGTAGAGAAAAATTATTTTAATAGGGTACTAATCTCTCTAATCAGTTTACAATGAGTTATGTATGAAGGGAGTTTTCAAGTGTGCGGTGGAAGATGATGAAAGAAGATCCTGGAGTGTCAAACGCTCAAGCCTGGGGATGCCCATGTGCACCCCCAATAAATATTCAAGGAGACTCAAGCGTCTAAGCTTGGGGATGCCCCCCGTGCATCCCCTTCTTCATCAACAATTGTCAGTTCGTCCCTCGTTGCACTATATTTTTATCACTTCATGCGTTATGTGCTTTGCTTGGAGCGTCTCGCTCTTTACTTCTCTTAGGTTTGTTTTTGCTTTGTTTGCTGTTATAACAAGTTAGACCCCAGATTTCTTTTGTGTGGTAGAGAAACATGCTCCGTTTGAACTAGAACTCCTCATAGGATTTGCATGCTTATTTCCTTAGCTGTGAGTTGTTCTTTTTATTTTCTTAGCTGCTGCCCTATTTAGTTGTAGTTCTTTAGTTTTCTTCTAGATCCTTTCTTTTGTCTCAGTTGAACTTTCTATAGGTTGCATGTTTATCTTGTTTAGAGAGTTTGCCTGTTGCACTGAATTTAGTGTCTTGACTAGAAAGTAGGTAGTTGAAGTTGCTATTCTCTTTGTAGTAGTAACTTGCAATAGTTTTGACGTATTGACTAGAGTAATGTTTGAACTTATGGTGTCAACAGCTTTAGCCTATTAGTGATAGATTGTTGGAATTATGCCTTAGAGGCAATAATAAATTGTATTATTATAATTCGAGGTTCATTATTAATGTTTATATGTCTGTGCTATAACTGCAATGGCTTATGCGGAGGTTTGCCAAGTAGCATGTTAACTGCCTCCGGAGGAAAACCCATATGCAGGTGTGGAGTATAAACACCAAGTGTTCTTAGTCTTCCTCTAGGACTAACCCGTGTGTTACGGATGACATGTTTTCCTATTCATAGGGCATTGGAAATGCCGGTAACTCATGGGAGCACGTTGTTGCCAGAACAAGGGTGCTGAACCGACACAATTGTATGATTTACTTTGAGATCACATCGTTCCCATGTTATAATAAAATCATCTAAAGTTAATATGCATGTGTCCTTCATGACCATAAGAATGTTTCGTAACTTCATACCGGAGGGTGGGTTTTGACACTGTCCCAACACCACCCGTAACAGGCGTGGCAAAAACGGCTTTGATCACTCACACCCGAAAGTGAGTCAAGGGACTTAATGATTCGAGTTGGGAATTTGCTCCAGTAACGATGGAGAGATACTTCTGTGGGCCCTCTCGGTATTACGGCATCCAACATCGTCTGGCCAGACACTGTGAATTGATCACAAGGGATACCGGAATACTAAACGAGAAAACTAGAACAAAACAGGAAGGAGGATGACTTGGTATAATGGTTAATGGTTAATCATGCGGATACCCAATAGATCTCACCTCAGGTTGTGTATAGTATCTTGAAGCAAATAGTACTGGCATGTTAAGCTTGTGGTTCACTCGAATTTATATTCGTGTAGGTACGGGAACCGTTATGGGTGTCCATGGCTCCGCTATCGGTTATTGTTCCGCGAGAAAGTTAGTTTCCGGTTCATGTCCGTATCCTGCCGAACCTATGGGGTCACACACTTAAAGGTATAAGATCTGTAGAGTATTAGAGTGATAGGAGCATGTATTTATCACACCGCGAAAGTCTCGGAGTGACCGGGTGATGATCGATGAGAAAACCGGAACCGTTTCGGGGACCCGGTAAAGTATCGGGAAGAGTTTTGAGAAAACCGGATAAAACCGGAGGGCCGGAAAAGTTCCGAGTTGGTCTAGATAAATTTAATATTCATTTATTAAGTATTTTGAAAAGGTTTCGGAATTAAATTAATAAATTAAATATATATGGGCTCCCTCTCACTTGGAAGGCCCAAGTGGGGAGGGAGCACTTGGGCCAATGGTGGCCCAAGGGGGGAGGCGCCTTGGCGGGAGCTTCCAGGAAGATTCCCCCCTCCTTGGCGCAGCCCTAGGGGAGGGGAAACCCTAGGGCGCAGCCCCTAGGGCTGCCCCCTCCTCCAAGTTGGCTCCCCTCCCCCTCCCTCTATAAATAGAGGAGGTGGGGGCACCCCTTGAGACACAATTCAGATTGCTTCTCCGTCGAAGGGCTGCCCCCTCTCTCTCCCTCTCATTAGATCCAATCTCCACACCCCAAAGGGCTGCTCCTCCCTCCTCTCTACTCCTGTGGCGCCGAGCTCTGGACGGCGGAGCCCTGCCGGATCATCTGCACTGTACGTGTGGATCAACCGTAGAGAGGTCGTACGTTTGAACTTTTGTTTGAGGGACTCCATGGTGATTAGATCGGTTCGTGGGAGTGTTCATCTTCACGTATCACCAACTCTCCATCAAGTCTTCCACTGCGAGAGTGCATCCGTTGAACGGTTGCAAAGGTAACTAGATCGATCCCCTTGTCTGCATCTTCCTAGATTCGTTCTTGGGTTTGATTCGCAGTGCCGAAATTATTTTTTTTCTACTCCGAATCCCAACAGCGGTATCATGAGCTAGTCTAGTGGTAGACGCAGGTTCGATCTAGAGTTCATAAGAGATGAACGACATTGCATAAAATTCTTTGTGCGCGGTTTTCTGATAAGAGATCTAAAACTGAATTTTTTGGTTGCTTCCCCTCAAAATTGCACATGTTGATCTCTCCTGTATTGCTTGATTTTGTTACAAACATCTTGACCCTCGGGGTCCTTCTATGCTGCTCCTGAGTATGCTGGTCGCGCGAAGATGCTTTGGGTCTTGCTTTTGGAGTAGAGAAATTGTGTGACAAAAGGGGCTTGCTAGATTGATGATCTAGCACGGGGATCACACGTATTGTCGATAGTTCAGTATGAGTCGTGAGATTAAACAGTAACCTCATGGTTGATACGCCCCGCATATTAATCTAGCAACTTGAAAATTGTGTCTCATGTGGTTACGTATATAGAAAAACGTTTTGCCATGCAAACCCTAGTAGCCACGTAAAACTTGCAACAAACGAGTAGAACACGTCTAACTAGTTTTTGCAGGAACATGTGATGTGGTATATTCTTCGTCATAACTTGTTGTAAGAGATGATTATATTTTGTAATGTTTATATTTGCATGACTTGCATGTCATGGTACGTCATGATGGCTGGAGCCATGTGATTGTCTTTAATTGGGCCTGCGTGCCAAACTTAATGTAAAGTTTTATTTAGTAGAATAGATGCTAGCAATAGTTGTAGTATCTACATGAAGATGATGATCATGCGTCAACGTGCTCGATGACATGCCGTACGTGGAGGTGATGTCTTCGCCATACGAAGATGAAGAAGGAAAAGCATGGTGCTTGGAGCTTCTCAAAGAAAATGCTATACCATATCACATACTTAACTGCCTGTGATGTTAATCCTTTTCATTGCCTGTTTTTATTGCGCACTAGTCGTAATTTTAATAGATGATCTCTCTTAAAATATCAAGAAGTTCGTGCTCTCCCAACCGTGCAACCGTCTGTAATAAACGCCACCCGAGGTGCGTCGTGTAACACGAGTGCCAACGGAAAGGTAACAAAGAGGCGGGTGGATTGAGTTGTCTCCACAGCAATAGTGCTAGGTTGTCTTGACGTTCTAGCTTATCCGATCTGAGCTCAGAGCACAAGTGTCGAAAGACTAATACAAGAGTCATAAGCCGGTTATGATTGGTTTAGTTAGACCTACCGGGTTAATCACCTCCATGGCTGAGTGTTACACCGGTGGTTGGTGTTTTGATCCGGATCTTGAATACCCTAAGATCAATTCAGAGAGATATTGATTTTAGTGGGCGCATTTGATTAAATTGTTAATGATGCCATATTAATTTTGAACCATGTCTAAATCAACTTGTTTATTTCGTTGTATAGCTATGGCCCCTGACACTCCCGTTAATTTTGATGCATTACTTGGATATTTGATTTTGGATTCGAATGGAAATAACTATCTGGAATGGCTACGTGTCTTGGATAATAACCTTCACATGATTAAGAAAGAATACGAACTGGCTCAAGGCTAAGCGCCAACAGCTCACTCGAGCTTTGTATGAGTGCAAGATGGAAATGAATGGCTCTATGAGAGACCATGTGGTCACCATGGCTGACTACGTTTCACAGCTTAGGCCTCTCAGACTTGATATTCCGGATAACCTTGCTGTTGAACTTATCCTTGCATCATTCCTGCAGCCGTTCTACAAACTTGTCATGCGCATAAGAGACACCATGGAGCAGAGGATAAGATTGATTCTGGCAGAATCACGTGCTGGACCGCCCAGCAAAGGTATAATTGATATCAATGTTATTGACGTCCTGTTGACTGGCATCAATTCCAACTCTTGGGTATTTGATACTGGATCGGTTGCTCATATTTGCAATACGATGCAGGGGTTTAGGAAGATGAGGAAGGTGGAAAAAGGAGAGATGACGATGCGCGTCGGAAATGGAGTCCATCTTGACGCCAAAGCCGTTGGTGTCGTCACTCTACGTCTACCGTCAGGATTTGAATAAATGTTATTTTCTTCCCGAGTTGTGTAAGAACATAATATTTGGATCATGTTTATTACGCGATGGATATTCATTTAAATCTGAGATAAATGGTTCCTCTATTTATATGAATTAAATGTTTTATGGATTTGCACCACTGGTTGGTGGATTATTCATACTTGATCTTGACTGTAGAAGCGACGTCTATAACATAGAAACTAAACGCATAAAGTTGTCTGATGAAAATACCACTATGTTGTGGCATTGCCGTCTTGGTCACATTGGAAAGAAACGCATGGAGAAGCTCCATAAAGATGGAGTTTTAAAGTCTTTTGATATTGATTCATTTGACACATGTGAAGCTTGTCTAATGGGAAAGATGATCAAAACACCGTTCAATGGAGTTGTAAAACGGGCAACTGAACTATTGGAAATCATCCATACTGATGAATGTGGGCCAATGAGTACAACTGCACGCAATGGATATTTGTACTTCGTAACTTTTACTGATGACTTATCAGATATGGGTATATCTACTTGATGAAACAGAAATCTGAAACTCTTGAAAGGTTTAAAGAGATTCAAAACGAAGTAGAAAATCATGAGAATAAAAGGATAAAATTTCTACGATCTGATCGTGGAGGTGAATACCTAAGCGATCAGTTTACCGCACATCTCAGAGATCGTGGAATTGTTCCACAACTTACGCCACTAGGAACACCACAAAGATATGGTGTGTCTGAGAGGCGTAACCGAACCCTGTTTGACATGGTGAGGTCTATGATGTCCCTAACGGAACATCTATTATCATTCTGGGGATACGCTTTAAAAACTGCTGCCCACACTTTAAGGAGAGCCCCATCAAAGTCTGTGGAAACGACACCATATGAAATTTGGCACGGGAATAAGCCCGATTTGTCGTATCTTAAAATTTGGGGATGTGACGCTTATGTGAAACGCTTACAACCAAACAAGCTTGACCCCAAAGCAGACAAATGCTACTTTATTGGATATCCAAAAGAGACAGCTGGATATTCCTTCTACCACCGTGCAGAGGGAAAAGTGTTTGTCGCGAGACACAGAGTATTTCTCGAGAAAGAGTTCCTTGCGAAAGAAGTGAGTGGGAGGAAAGTACAACTTGATGAGATTATTGAATCTTCGGCCCCTCAGGGAAGAGAACCGGAAATTGTTCAGGAGTCAGTTCCCGTGACTGAGCCACAAGTCACTATACCAGATATAGTGACTCCGATCAAGCCAAGTACTACCCCTCGCAGGTCATCGAGACTTCATATTGAACCAGAGTGGTTTCATAATGAAGTATTTATAATGGAAGACGATGAGCCTGCGAACTATAATGAAACAATGGTGAGCCCTACCTCCACCGAATGGCAAAAGTCCATGGAATCCGAAATAGAGTCTATGCACCAAAACCAGGTTGGAGATTGGTAGACCCTCCTGAAGGTGTCAAACCAATTGAATGCAAATGGATCTTTAAACGAAAGACAGATGGAGACGGAAACTTAACTGTCCACAAAGCTCGACTTGTCGCAAAAGGTTTTCGACAAGTCCAAGGTGTTGAATATGACGAGACCTTCTCGCCCGTAGTGATTCTTAAGTCTATTTGGATTTTACTAGCAGTCACTGCATATTTCGACTATGAGAGACGGCAGATGGACGTCAAAACAACTTTCCTCAATGGACATCTTGAGGAGGATGTATACATGATACAACCTGAAGGTTTTTTGAGTCCAGAAGATGCTGGTAAGGTGTGCAAGCTTCAAAGAGCCATCTATGGTTTGAAGCAGGCATCACGGAGTTGGCATACACGTTTTGATGAAGTCATAAAAGGTTTAGGATTCATCAAGAACGAAGAAGAATCTTGTGTATACAAGAAAGTAAGTGGGAGCGCAAGAGTTTTTCTGGTTCTGTATGTCGACGACATATTGTTAATTGGAAATGATAAAAACTTTCTTAATGAAGTGAAAGAGTCACTAAAAAATAGTTTTTCGATGAAGGACATGGGCGAAGCGGCATATGTATTAGGCATCCAAATCTACCGAGATAGATCAAAACATAGCGCTTAGCCAAAGCACATACCTTGACAAGGTTCTGAAAAGGTTCAGAATGGAGAATGCAAAGAAAGGCAATCTCCCAATGTTACATGGCACATTACTTCGTAAAAGTCAGTCGCCTCAGACGGCTGCAGAATGAGAAGAGATGAGCAAGAATCCATATGCTTCAGCCATTGGATCGATCATGTATGCCATGGTGTGCACAAGACCAGATGTTTCATTTGCACTTAGTGCTTGTAGCAGATACCGAAGAAACCCTGGATTGGTTCATTGGGCTGCTGTCAAGAATATACTCAAGTACCTCAGGAGAACAAAAGAGTTGTTTCTCGTGTATGGAGGTGATGAAGAGCTCCTTACAAAAGGTTACACGGACGCTAGCTTCAAGAATGATCATGATGATTTCAAATCTCAATCAGGTTATGTATTTACATTAAATGGTGGAGCAGTAAGCTGGAAAAGTTTCAAGCAGAATACCGTCGCGGATTCTACAATGGAGGCGGAATACATTGCGGCTTCAGGAGCGGAAAAGGAGGGCATTTGGATTAGGAACTTCATCATCGAGCTTCATGTCGTCCAGAGTGCTAGAGACCCACTGGAGTTATACTTTACACTGGCGCAGTGGCTCAAGCAAAGGAGCCAAGGGCTCATCAGAAATCCAAAAATGTCGACCGCAAGTACCATCTTATTCGTCAATTCATCAAATACGGGTACTTAAAGATATGCAAGATTGATACGACTCTGAATGTGTCAGACCCGTTGACGAAGCCTCTACCACTCGAAAAGCATGAAGAACACCGTAGTGCCATTGGTGTTAGACAAATCATGTAACTAGATTATTGTCTCTAGTGCAAGTGGGAGACTGTTGGAATTATGCCCTAGAGGCAATAATAAATTATATTATTATAATTCCAGGTTCATTATTAATGTTTATATGTCTATGGTATAACTGCAATGGCTTATGCGGAGGTTTGCCAAGTAGCATGTTAACTGCCTCCGGAGGAAAACCCATATGCAGGTGTGGAATATAAACACCAAGTGTTCTTAGTCTGCCTCTAGGACTAACCCGTGTGTTATGGATGACATGTTTTCCTGTTCATAGGGCATTGGAAATGCCGGTAACAGATGGGAGCACGTTGTTGCCAGAACAAGGGTGCTAAACCGACCCAATTGTATGATTTACTTTGAGATCACATCGTTCCCATGTTATAAGTATAATCATCTAAAGTTAATATGCATGTGTCCTTCATGACCATAAGAATGTTTCGTAACTTCATACCGGAGGGTGGGTTTTGACACTGTCCCAACACCACCCGTAACAGGCTTGGCAATAACGGCTTTGATCACTCACACCCGAAAGTGTGTCAAGGGACTTAACGATTTGAGTTGGGAATTTGCTCCTCTAATGATGGAGAGATACTTATGTGGGCCCTCTCGGTATTACGACATCCAACATCGTCTGGCCAGACACTGTGAATTGATCACAAGGGATACCGTAATACTAAACGAAAAAACTGGAAGAAAACAGGAAGGAGGACGACTTGGTATAATGGTTAATGGTTAATCATGCGGATACCTAATAGATCTCACCTCAGGTTTTGTATAGTATCGTGAAGCAAATAGGACTGGCATGTTAAGCTTGTGGTTCACTCGAATTTATATTCGTGTAGGTACGGGAACCGTTATGGGTGTCCATGGCTCCGCTATCGGTTATTGTTCCGCGGGAAAGTCAGTTTCCGGTTCATGTCCGTATCCTGCCGAACCTATGAGGTCACACACTTAAAGGTAGATGATCTGTAGAGTATTAGAGTGATAGGAGCATGTATTTATCACACCGCGAAAGTCTCGGAGTGATCGGGTGATGATCGATGAGAAATCCGGAACCGTTTCGGGGACCCGGTAAAGTACCTGGAAGAGTTTTGAGAAAACCGGATAAAACCGGAGGGCCGGAAAAGTTCTGAGTTGGTCTAGATATATTTAATATTCATTTATTAAGTATTTTGAAAAGGTTTCAGAATTAAATTAATAAATTAAATATATATGGGCTCCTTCTGACTTGGAAGGCCCAAGTGGGGAGGGAGCACTTGGGCCAAAGGTGGCCCAAGGGGGGAGGCGCCTTGGGGGGAGCTTCCAGGAAGCTTCCCCCCCTCCTTGGCGCAGCCCTAGGGGAGGGGAAACCCTAGGGCGCAGCCCCTAGGGCTGCCCCTCCTCCAAGTTGGCTCCCCTCGCCCTCCCCCCTATAAATAAAGGAGTTGGGGGCACCCCTTGAGACACAATTCAGATTGCTTCTTCCCCGAAGGGCTGCCCCCTCTCTCTCCCTCCCACTAGATCCAATCTCCACACCCCGAAGGGCTGATCCTTCCTCCTCTCTACTCCGGTGGTGCCGAGATCTGGACGGCGGAGCCCTGCCGGATCATCTGCACTGTATGTGTGGATCAACCGTAGAGAGGTCGTACGTTCAGCCTTTTGTTCGAGGGACTCCACGGTGATTAGATCGGTTCGTGGGAGTGTTCATCTTCACGCATCACCAACTCTCCATCAAGTCTTCCACTGCGAGAGTGCATCCGTTGAACGGTTGCAAAGGTAACTAGATCGATCCCCTTGTCTGCATCTTCCTAGATTCGTTCTTGGGTTTGATTCGCAGTGCCGAAATTTTTTGTTTTCTACTCCGAATCTCAACATAGATGTCCTATTTTGGGCAATCCGTGTGATTTTCGAAAACCAAAACCCCTGTTGAGAACTCTAGCTACTAGATGGATCACTAATCTCTGGAGGGTTCGAATATTAGAGAACACTCACGTACCATGAGTCGAGGATGCGCAAGGATAACCAAACCCCCATACACTCCTCCTCGGGGTACTTGTCTCTTTGTGAACCTCCTGATTAGATTGAGAGTTACTGATAATAAGTGCATGAGTTCTTCGGACTAATGTGAATATTCGAAAGTTGACACTTCCACCTCCCATATTTTTCTAGCCTCTCCTATGCCGTGCATTGCCTCCTTCTCACTCTGAGAGTTGGCGTCCACCTTCGCCGGTACATCCAAACCCTTGGCATGATACGCTCTGTCATCATAAACCTCCTTATACCCTTCCTCAAAACAGCCACCATACCTACCTATCAAGGCATATCTATAGCCTTTCCGAGATACATTGCCATGCAACATCCACCTTCTCATGACTTGATCTTCATGTCAGACATGCTAGTTGCTTGATCGATGAGCCGCATGCTAGTTGGGCCTTGCCCTAATCATTTCTACATGACACGCTAGTATCATTGCATATCCTGCTATCCTGGCAGAGGCATACATTTGCATCATGATAGTTTCATCTTCTTTATGTGAGTACCTTTGTAAAGTGTGAACGATCTCCTATATTCTTGTAAAATATAGAGTGTTGCCCCTAAAGTGAGGAAAAGATCCCAAATAGGACAAAATCAAAAGATCCCAAGGAGGACAATTGAGAGAAATAGAAAGAGCCATTGAGGCCACCAAAAAGATATAAAAAATAAAAAAATAGAAAAAAGAGAAAAAGAAAAAAGAGAGAGAAGGGGGCACACTACTATTTCTTTTGAGATCCACACTAGTACTTAATCCTCTATCCCTTGTACTCCATAGAGATCATCATACATGCATATAGCTATGTGGGGACCCATCACACTATATAACTTGGCTTGTATATTCCAATGATGAGCCTCCTCAAACGAGCTCTAGGTCTTCTTGAGCAAGCAAGTTGGATGCACCCCCACTAGTTCCCTTGTAGAGCTTTTAGCTCACATGTGCATCTGTTGCATGGAAATCCCTACTCCTCACATCATATCTATCATATGGACTTCTCTCGCCTATGGTTGTCCTCATTGATGTCAGCCTTTCACACCTTTTTGTCTTCCTCCTCCACCTTCTTTCTGTTTCGCCTTTTAGGTGTCAACTTTCTTGCTCGCGCTCATCCATTGCATGAGTGCTCAAAATATCAAAAGGGAGTGGATCAGTTTGACTTGTACCTGGCTAGTGGTCTGGGGACGAGTCAAGATAAGAATCCAAAGGAGACTAAGTGTGAAACTTTAGTAGATAGTAGTTCTCAACAACCTTTTTTGTCTCTTTTTCCCAGTACCCTGCTTGCACGCAAACACCATCTGGAGACATTCGAGTCACGGACAGCGAGAGCTCTTGCACCCATTGTTATTTTTTTGCTTGTGTCAATGCTAATATAGACTCTTGATTGTTAAGACATGAATTGAATTGCATGCTTTGATTGCTTTAGTTAAAAGTCCTTATATGGTTGTGTGGCATGTCTCCACATAAATTATGCTTGTTATCATTTGCCTACTCGAGGACGAGTAGGAATTAAGCTTGGGGATGTTGATACGTCCCAAACGTATCTATAATTTCTGTTTGCTCCATTCATGATTTGCGTGACTTTTCCATGTTTTGCTTGAACTTTCATACACTTTTGATCATATTTGGACTAACCTATTAACTCAGTGCACCCAGTTGCCAGTTTCTGTTTTCTGCTATTTTTATATTTCAGGTTTTCCGGCCATTAAAAGTGCCAAATAAATCCCGGAAAAATTATATAAAAAATCAGCGTCCCGGAAGCTTCCCGAAGAACCAAAGATGGAAGGGGGTGGACCCACCAGGGCCCCAGGAGGGTCCCTGGCGCAACCCCACTCTAGGGCGCGTCAGGAGGCCTCCTGGCTGCCCTGTGGCCCCTCTCGGTGCCCCCTTTGGCCTATATTTAGCCCCCGCGAAGGAAACCCCTAATATCGATCTGCTATTCCCATTTTGCTCTCTGTAGCGCCGCCGCCGCCGTTTCAAGATCGGGGCTGCCAGGAGAAGCTGCCCCCGGCACCCTGCCGAAAGGAGGAACCCCCTCCTGGAGACCATCCATCACCATGGACGCCTCCCGGATGTGCTGTGAGTAGTCCCTCTTGGACCATGGGTCCATGACCAGTATCTATGTGATGTTCTCCTCCCCTCTTTGTGCTTCCACTTTCGAGACCTCGTGAGTTGCCTCACATGATCGAGGCACCTTTGTAATTTTCTGTGTTGCTATGGTGAGTTTGCTGGGATCTGATGGATTATGATACTATGTTCAGATTGTGATGAGTAATATATTTGGTTTTCTTTTATATTTGTGTTCTTTAGTTAATTCTTGCATGTTCTACGTTGCCGTATTTTTCTTTGGCCAAGTGATGTGTTGCAACTCCAAGAGGGAGTGTTATGCTTGATTGTGGGTTCAACCCCTGATGTCTAGCTTGAGTGATAGAAACATGAGACTAGGGGATGTGTTGCTGCCACCAGGGATAAAACAACGGTGCTTGTACCTGCGGGTGCAAGGATTGTTTACTTTACACATAGTTCTTTTAATGCAGTTGTCTATTGCTTTGAGGTCACACTTTAGGTGGGATTCAAAACTTAATACCAGCGAGATGTTCTGGATAGAGATATCAAGGTGGATGATTCGTTGTAGATGCAGATGGATTTCGGTCTACTTACCTTGGCGTAATGCCCATTGCTTTTGAGCCTCTTCATTTCTTTTGTAGCATAGTTAGCATTGCGGTGCATTCATAATCCTGTCAATTTCCCAGCTGTGATTTGTTTACCTTGCTAACACTTTTTTCGTATTTTGGGAGAGAGACATCACTGGTGAACGTCATGGGACCCCGGTCCATATTTCCACCATTGTTTACACCCTCAATTTACTTTCAGTCTTTACTTTCTGTTGCTACTATTATTATCTCTTGCGTTGATCCTTTGTAAACAGCAAGGCCGGAGGAATTGACAACTCCTCGGTACTCGTTGGGAGAAAAGTATTTGCTGTGTGTGAAAGTCCAAGTCAAGGAAGAAACTTTTGTCTTAAAAACGGTGCCATTGTTTCCTTGCCACCTACTTGTCGATCTTGGAGTCGTACTGGTCGATCCTCAACCTTAGCGTCTTCGCTAAGGGAAATTTGCTGCTACACTACATCTCACCTTCCACTTGGGGTAACCAACGAGAAGATGGAGAACTATCTTCCTTTCTAGCATCAGTAATCGGGGGGCATGAACCCACAATCGAGCATAACGTTCCCTCTTGGGGTCACTACCTACTACTTGGCCAAAGCAATAAACATCAACGGAGAACATGCAAGAATTACTTAGGAACAAAAATATAAAAGATAAGAACCAAATATATTACTCAATCACAATCTGAACATAATCTCATAATCCATCAGATCCCAGCAAACTCAGCATAGCAACAACAAAAAATTACATATGTGCCTCGATCATGTAGGGAAGCTCACGAGGACTAAACCATGAAGAACCAAGAGGGGAGGAGAACATCACATAGCTACTGATCACGGACCCATGGTCCAAGGGAAACTACTCACGGTATATCCGGGAAGAGTCCATGGTGGAGGGGAAGCTCCCGGAGGTCAATCCTCCCTCCGGCAGGGTGCTGTGAATAAGTTTGATGGTGCTCCCAATCTTCGAAGCGCGGCTACGGCGGAACAGAGGTGTGATCGCGAAAAAGGGTTCTTCCTTCGGGGGTTTCGCGTCACGGGGATTAAATAGGCGAAGGGGGGCAGCCAGGGGGGCGACCAGGGGTCCAGACGCCCCCTGGCGCGACCAGACCCTAGGCTGCACCAGGTGGCCACCTGGGTCCCTGGTGGTGGCCCTCTGGCCCCACCCAGGTGATTCCGAAAGGTTCCCGTACGCTGATTTTTTATCTGATTCTCCCGAATTTTTAGAGCACTTTTAATATGGGGGAAACCTGAATTAGAAAACCAACAGAAAACAGGAACTGGCACTGTGGTGCACTGAGTTAATAAGTTAGCCCAAATATGATCAAAAGTGTATGAAAGTGTATCTAGATCATAACAATATCACACAAACCATGCATGGAGCAAGCAGAAATTATAGCTACGTTTGGGACGTATCAACATCCCCAAGCTTAATTCCTGCTCGTCCTCAAGTAGGTAAATGATAACAAGCATAATTTCTGTGGTGACATGCTAGCAACCATATACGAACTTTGAAAAGTAAAGTAATCAAGGTATGTGATTCAATCCAAGTCATAACATGCAAGAGTCTATATTAGCATTAAAGCAAGTAAAAAAAGAACATTAGGTGCAAGAGCTCTCGCTGTCCGTGACTCGAATGTCTCCAAATGGTGTTTGCCTGCAAGAAGGGGATAGGGAATACAAGAAAATATTTTTTTTGAGAACTCAATCTACTAAAGTTTCACACTTGGTCTTCTTTGGAATCTTATCTTGACTCGCCCCAAGACCACTAGCCACGTACAAGTCAACTTGATCCACTCTTTTTCGATATTTTGAGCACTTATGCAATGGATGAGCGTAAGCACGAAAGTTGACACTTAGGATGGCAAAGAGAGAAATATGGTGGAGGAGGAAAACAAAAAGGTGAGAAAGGCTCACATCAATGAGGACAATCATAGGCGAGAAGGCCAAATGATAGATATGATGTGAGGAGTAGGTATTACCATGCAACGGATGCACATATGAGCTAAGAATAGCTCTCCAATGGAACTAGTGGGGGTGCATCCAACTATCTCGCTCATGAAGACGTAGAGATCGTTTGAGGAGGCTCATCCTTGGAATATGCAAGTGTAAGGCCCGATATGCGGTAGTGTTCCAGATCTAGATGTTTCCATCCAGATCCGGGGACGAAGCACATATCGGTCCCACCGCGACATATGACGAAGTCATATGCCCCGGATTTCCAACATGATATCACAACATTACAGATACAGGATACAACATCTCATACAATCGGCATAAAACTGCCTTAATACAATACAACAGCGGAAGACATATGTCTGAGTACAGACTACAATCAAATGCCTACTGGCAAAGAGAAAAACATCAATCCCATAACCACACGGGTCCAGGACCTCCGCCGGGATCCGCGTAACTAGTCGTCGTCGAGTCTCCACGTGAAACGTCGATCACCATACCTGTTGTCGATCAAGAACCCTGAAAAGAGTTTGGGGGTAGTATCATGAGTACAGAAGTACTCAGCATCCAACTGTAGTGGTCAACTGACCCAGCAAGGACTTCATCACTCGTCATTCTAGGACAACTAGTAGTTTACGGTAAGAATGGGGTAAGTGGTGAGGTTGCTGCCGCACTAGCATTTCTGAAGTGTCTAACGATCTAGAGAGTAAGTTAAGAAGCCAAGCATTCGATGAGGAATCGCCTCCAACATGTCTTGCTATCAGCAACTTACGCAAGCATAACACCTATCCTATCCTTGTCCTCCTCTTCGCATCCCAACGAAGAAGAAGCAGTCAAGGCACACACACACGTTGATCAAGTTGTATTAAGATTATCTCAGTTGTTGTTGTCTATGAACAAGGAGTAGGTCTCAAGTCGGCCATAACCGTGGACACGGCTTCTCGAAAAGATTTAACCCTGCAGGGGTGTACCAACTGCCCATTACAAGGCTTCGCACGCACGCCCATCTCTCTCAGTTGCTACCCATGATAGGAAACCATTTTATGATTTAGTCCCATGAGATCCGGAACGACAAGTCCCTCTAACTAACAACGCACAAATCCGGGTGGCCCCCGGTGAGTCGACATCCAACTCAAAAGCCGGCCGCGCTCTCGAATCGGCCTCTACCTTCTGGTTGAGGTCGGGTTAGTTGCCCAAACAGATGTGGACAACCCCCTAGCTCCCTGGGGTGGACCAACAAGAGAAACCATGTCTCCGCTGGCCAAAGTTGTTTGAAATCTGCCGGCCGCGGACCAATCACACACACATTTCAAATAGTAAATCAGCTTGGGACACCACTAGAAATGTTTGAAGCTAGGTAGGTAAGAAGAGGGGACCCCATAAAATCCCACACGCGGTTAGGCACGCTTAGTCTTAAAACCAATACCCGGAACTCGGATCCTAGGTGACTTGAATGGAACAAAGCGCCGGGGCGGGATAGCCTAGACCTTCCATCCTTCGTCGAATATAGTCAACATTTACATAATCATATCATCAACAACAATATAATAATGTGATAGCCCAAACCAAGGAGTAACAGGGTAACATCGTAGCATCCTAAGCATGCATACTAAGCAGGGGCTGAGCAACGAGCAATAGTAACATAGCAGTACAAAGTTTGTTGGGAGGGGACATGGATGTATCGGTTTGAAAGAGGCTGTAAACATGTGGTAGGATCAAACATCGAACCTAACCTATGCTAGCATGCAAACCGCTGGTTGAAATAAAATGGATCATAAGTAATGTATAGTCCTTGCCTGTTGATAAGTCGGGTTCCAAAGGTGTAGTTGATCGCAAGCTCGCATCGTCTCCGAGAGCAAGCATCTATTACTACGGGGCAAACACGAGCAAGCATAAAAAATAAGGCAACACGAGACATCGCACCTACCGTCGAGAGCGGTTACTAACAGGTTAAGTGGAGTACTCGTCACACACGACGATACCTCACATTTTGAATGGTTCAAGTTGTTTAGCTACAGGTGATCAACAAAGTTGTTAACACGGCAAGCACAGAAGCATGGCAAGAGGTGAAGAATAAAGAAAACTATCTATGCTAGTCAATTTAAGTGAGGCACAACCTAAACATGGCATAACACTAAGTGTCGCACGATGATTAAAGCATTTGGTACTGTTCTGTCCTAACCATAACAACAGCAAACAATAGCATAAACAAAAAGTACACGAAAAACTAATCAAGTTACATATAAGCCACACTCCAGACGGAGTTACGGTTAAAAAGATACAAGCAAAACAAGTTTGGAACACAATCTGCCAATATCGGGAAGCACACTTTAGAGCAATGCATAAACAAGATAATCAATGCAAACATGCTCACAAATGATATGGAACTAAAGTAGACATGACAGGGAAGGCATGGCAAATAGAATCATGCAAAAAGGCATCATAGATCAAAAGATATTAAACATGCAACATGGAATCAGAACGTTGAGAAAAACAGAAGTGGCTGTCAAAAACAGCAACATAGCAACTTTGGAGCTCAATAACTATATGACCAGCAAGCATATCATGACAATCCAATACATATAATCAAAGTAGACTTGATGCTTAACAATATGCAATTGGAATCCCTCCATTCCGATAAACGGTTGCGACGCAACCGTCATCCGAAGTTGCAACAAAATAACAGTTTTCAGCACAGCAGCACATTAACATCAGGATCACCACTTTGGAGCAAGATTTAATATAGCTACAACACCCAAACATGGCAAGTTAAAGAATGGGAATGAAGTACACATGATGCTTAACACATAGGAAAAAGAATCAATGAAATAGGCATCATGGATTTGTCACAATCATCAAGAAAACTTGCAATAAAATAATAATAGCAACACTTAACAGGAAATAATAGCAATTAACGGCCTGATGCCCACTTCAACGCAGATTAACAACATCAAGATGGCCTCAAATGAAAATGCTCACAAAAGACGGATTGAAGTTCACACAATTCTAAGAAATTTTCATTTTGGGCGCAACGTCATACCTTCTACGGATTAGTCGCAAATTACATCGCAAAAACGTAACAACAGCAATATACACAGGTCTTCGCAAAATAAAAAAAAATAACAGCAGAGAGAAAAAAAATAAAAAAGGCTACCATTGGGCTTGCCCCATCTGACCTGGAGAGGCCACGGGCTGGATCTGGAGGGTGCTGGGCCGGGGCGCCTGGGCCAATCCCACGTGTCCGTCCACGGTGGAGGGGGGGCGAGCTCGCCCCGTCCCGTACAGGAGCTGGCGGCGCAGGCGCGGCTGCCTGACCGTCCGCCGACGAGGGGTGGCCACGGGAGCGCGGCGCGGGGCGACGAGGATGGACGGGAGGAGGGGAGCCGGCGGCGCGCGGCGGCGGCGGCGGCCGTGAGCCCACGGGCTGGAGCTGAGAGAGAGGGAAGGTGGATGTAGGTGGACAGCTAGGAGAGATCTGGGACGTCGGATCTCCGGATCTGACGGTCGAGATCAGAGGATGGCTAGGGTTGCGAAAATTGAGGTCTATTGGGCAGATTTGGGGCAAAAACAGGGGGGTGGCTGCAATTTTTAGCTAGGGAAACCCTAGAAAGGGGTGGGAGTGTGGTGGTCTTTATATAAGCCCAGGTGGCTGGCAGTTTGCAAAAACATCCCCGGTTTTTCTCTCTCGCGCGCGGTGTTCACGTTTCTGAAAGCCGGGGGTCCGCAGGACCTCCATTTCGGGTAAAACTTTGAACTGCGCGATCAGCGCGTTGAGCCGGCGGCGTTCACCTCGCGCGGGAACCGATTCGAGAACACTTTCCGGCGCGCTATAAAAATAACCCGTTTAATTATTAAACGGGTTTTTCGTTCCGTTGGTTGCGGCTGGTCTCGTGCGGTCTCGCGACGGTGATCGGGTGAAACCCGGATGTCGCAAAGGTCGAGTGTCAGGGTGGCAAGGGTCGATCTCCGTACGATATGAGATAAGAAGGGGAAAAATAATCGCCGATCGATTAATCGGGGATGCAAACTCCGCAAACAAATCAGACAATCAAACAAGTCACACCGAAAAGAAAATTTTTAATTTTTGTGAAATCTGGGCTGTTACAACAAGCCAAGTTCTATAGTGTGAAGGTCCCCACATATATATATGCATGAATGATCATCTCTATGGAGTACAACGATAATAGGGAGTACTAGTGTGGATCTTTCAAAAGGATAGTATTGTTGCCCCTTTCTCTCTTTTTATTTTCTTTTTCTCTCTTTTGTATTTTTTTGGTGGCCTCAATGGCTCTTTTCTTTTTAACTCTCATTTTTCCTCTTTGGGATCTTTTATTTTGTCCACTTCGGGATCTTTTCCTAACTTAAGGGCAACACTCTATTTTAGAAGAGGGTATAGAAGATCTTCACACTTTACAAGGTACTCAAACATAAAGAAGATGTAGCTATCATGATGTATGCAATGTATGCCTATGCCAGTGTAGCAGGAACATGTATGACATGAAGATCAAGTCATGAAGAGGTGGATGTTGCATGGCAATATATCTCGGAAAGGCTATGGAAATGCCTTGGTAGGTAGGTATGGTGGCTGTGTTGAGGTAAGATATAGGGAGGTTTATGATGACAGAGAGTATCATGCTAAGGGTTTGGATGTACCGGCGAAAGAGGACGCCAACTCTCGGAGTGAGAAGAGGGCAATGCATGGTAAGGAAGAGGCTAGAAAATATGAGGAGGTGGAAGTGTCAACTTTCAATACTTACATTAGTCCGAAGAACTCATGCACTTGGTAACTCTCAATCTAATAAGGAGGTTCACAAAGAGACAAGTACCCCGAGGAGGAGTGTATGGGGATTTGGTTATCCTTGCGCATCCTCGACTCATGGTACGTAAGTGTACTCTAATATACGATCCCTCAAAAGATTAGCGATCCATCTAGTAGCTAGAGTTCTCTACTAGTTTTTGTAGGTTTTGAAAATAAACACGGATTGCCCAAAATACGACACCTATCACTAATAGGCTAGAGATCTTGACCCCAAAATTCCAAACATTACTCACAACAATACCTCAAAACTATTGCAAGTTACTACTAAAATTAAATAGCGACCTCAATTACCTACTTCCAAGACAAGACACAACTAAGTGCAACAACCAACTCTCTAAACAAGATAAACATGAAAACTAAAGAGAGTTCCAGCAACAAACTAAACAAAAGCCAAGGCTCTTGCTAATGACAAACTAAAACTAAACCTAAACATGGCAGTAGCTACGAAAAGGTAAATAACACACAATAGTAAAAAATAAGCATGAAAAATCCTATGATGTGTTCTAGATTGGAGTGGAGAAAGTTTCTCTCCCACAAAAAGTAAGCTGGGGTCTAACTTGTTATGAAAAGCAAGCAAAGATGAAGAAAACTAAAAATAAAACCTAAGAGCGAGACACTCCAAGCATGGCACATAACGCGTGAAGTGATAAAAATATAGTGAGACAAATGATGAACTGATTATTGTTGCTGGAGAAGGGGATGCACGGGGGAATCCCCAAGATTAGACGCTTGAGTCTCCTTGAATATTTATTGGGGATGCATGGGGTCATCCCCAAGCTTGAGCGCTTGACATTCCCGGATCTTCTTTCATCATCTTCTCTCGCACACTTGAAAACTCCCTTCATACATAACTCATCATAAGCTGATTAGAGAGGTTAGTACCCTTAATAAAATAATTTTCCCCCACTGGATATAAAGATATTCTTGAAGAGCTACTGTTTCTCAAGATTTCCAAAAAGTTTTTGCAAATAAACATCAAGCTTTAAGGTTTGCAAAAGTAAGTAAAGGAAAAATATGGCAAAAACTGTGAAAAACAGAACAGCAGGTAGTAGGGAATTTTTTCGGGGCACTTCTGCAACTCAAATAAAAAAAACTCAGAACATACGAAAGTTTCACAATTGTATAGAGCATGCCGTGTAAAAAATTCAGCTCAAAAAGATGAACTGGTGATTTGTTTCGATTTTTTCCGTTAAGAAGACACAATCTGTTTTCTCGACAACATGTCACAACTTTTGCTTCCCTTATCATAAGAGGCCATAACTTGGCACAAATCTTGAAAATAAAGATACAATGATGTTGCTACAGTAGTAAAAATCATCAAGACCACTATAAACAGAAGGAAAAACATCTTGGGTTGCCTCCCAACAAGCGCTTTCTTTTACACCTTTGAGCTAGGCATGCTGATTATAAAAGATGCTCTCACAAAAGTAAGAATTTTGAAGCAAAAGATAGCATCAAGAAGATAATATGAAACACATTTAAGCCTAACCCACTTCCTATGCATAGGCATATTGTAAGAAAATTAATCAAAGAAGCCCAAAGTGACATGCATATGAAGGTGGCACGAAAACAACTTTAAAACTTTCAACATAAAGAGAGGTGTTTTTGTTATATGAGAGTTTCTACAATCAAACTTTCCTCTCTCAAAATAATTTTCAGTAGCATCATGACCAACATCAAGAATATAACTATCACATAAATCATATTGTTCATGACCTACAAGCACATGTGTGTAGTTTTCAACACGGTCTTTAGGAACATAAGATAAATGCAACCCATCACATTGAGCCTCAATAACAGCACAGTTCTCCGGAATATGAGTTGGAGATTTCAAAAGGATAATAGGAGAATCAAGTGTGGGTGCAATAGCAACAATTTTATTCTTAACATAAGGAACTATGGCAAGTTCATCTTTGCAAGCATAATCCATATTGGCATCATGGCCATCAACAAAGCAAGTATTAAGTTCATCAGAAAGGGAAGTATCAAGTGAGTCCTCGGAATCATGGGATTCCTCATCAAAGCAATCATAAGCCTCTTCTTGGGCAGCAAACATTTTATTTTTTAAATCCTCAATATAAGAATTGGAAGTATAATTCTTGAAGCATTAAGCAAGAACTGCAAAGTTTTTGGACTTGTGACTAGTATCATAATACTTTTTAATCAAAGAAACAATCTCATAAGCACCTTTAAAAGCAACAAACTCTTCAATCTTTTCAACATCAAAGTAATCATAAAAACCTTTGGCATAAGAAGATAAGATCTCATTTTCATTAAACTCACATTCTAAAGGAAGGTGTTTATGATCTATATTAGAGCAGCAAGTAAAATCATAAATGTGGCACATAAATTCAGCATGGCAATAAGAAACATGTATTTGATCCCATAAGTGTTTCCCTTTCTGAGATAGGCGGTGCCGCGTATAACGAGCATGCTCATCCAATGATTTTCCCTCAACCAAGTCGGTTGGGTTTTTAGCGGGAGATAAATTGATTGAAGACGATCCAAGTGAAACATGTCCATCCTACCATATTTGGGTGGTTCCACACCCATGATATAGATAGCATAAGTAGGTAGACAAAGACAAAGACAAAAGGTAGCAACTATTTTTTTTTGGTTTTCATATAAGACTCGAAAGTAAAAGAAAAAACAGAAAGGTAAACTAACAAGACTAAAAAGAAAAGGTAAAAGATAGTCTGCAACTCCTCTATCTTAGCACTCGGAGTCCCAGGCAACGGCGCCAGAAATTTGCTTGATATCTCTCCTCGTTGGTTACCCCAAGTGGAAGGTTAGATGTAGTGTAGCGGAAAATTTCCCTCAGTGAAGATGTCAAGGTTTGTCTCCAGTAGAACTCTGGAGATGATAAGTAGGTGTCAGCGGCGCAACTGACGTGGTCTGCACACAACACAAGTAACTTTGCTTCCCAACGAGTACAGAGAGGTTGTCAATCTCTCCGGCCTTGTTGTTCACAAAGGATCAAACGCAAGGGATAATGATAATGGTGATAGCAACTGGAAAGTAAAAGCAGGAAAATAAGTGAGCATGAAAACAGTAATGAGAATATGGACCGGGTCCCATGATGTTCACTAGTGATGCCTCTCTCCCAAAAGACGATAAAACTGCTATGCGAGGTAAAAAAATTACAGCTGGGCAATTGACAGGATTAAAAACACACTACAATGCTAACTGTCCTACAAAGAAAGGACGAGACTCAAAAGCATGGGCGGTACACCAAAATAAGTAGACCGAAATCCAACTGCATCTACTACTAGTTATCCACCTTGAGATATCTAACCAGAACATCTCGCTGGTATTAAGTTGCGAGCCTCACCCAAAGTGTAAACCCAAAGCTACAGACAACTGCATTAAAAAGCACTCTGCGTAAAGTAAACAATCATTGCAACCGCGGTTACAAGCACCGTTGTTTTCCCCCTTGTGGCAATAGCACATCCCCTAGACTTCGTGTTTCTGTCACTCAAGCGTGTCATGGGGGGGCATGAACCCACAATCGAGCATAACGTTCCCTCTTGGAGTCACTACCTACTACTTGGCCAAATCAATAAACAAGAACCGAGAACATGCAAGAATTACTTAGGAACAAAAATATAAAATATAAGAACCAAATATATTACTCAATCACAATCTAAACATAGTGTCATAATCCATCAGATCCCAGCAAACTCAGCATAGCAACAGCATAAAATTACATATGTGCCTCGATCATGTAGGGCAGCTCACGAGGACTAAACCATGAAGAACAAAGAGGGGATGAGAACATCACATAGCTACTTATCACGGACCCATGGTCCAAGGTAAACTACTCACGGTACATCCGATAAGCTTCCATGGTGGAGGGGAAGCTCCCGGAGGTCAATCCTCCCTCCGGCAGGGTGCCGGGAAAAAGTCTGCTGGCGCTCCCGATCTTGGAAGTGCAGCGGCGGCGGAAGAGAGGCGAGATCGTGAAAAAGGGTTCTTCCTTCGGGGGTTTCGCGTCACGGGGATTAAATAGGAGAAGGGGGGCAGCCAGGGGGGCCACCAGGGGTCCAGGCGCCCCCCTGGCGTGGCCAGACCCTAGGTTCGCCAGGTGGCCGCCTGGGTCCCTCATGGTGGCCCTCTGGCCCCACCCAGGTGATTCCGGAAAGTTCCCGTACACTGATTTTTTATCTGATTTTTCCCGAATTTTTGGATCACTTTTAATATGGGGGAAACATGAAATAGTAAATCAGTAGAAAACAGGAACTGGCACTGTTGTGTACTAAGTTAATAAGTTTGTCCAAATATGATCAAAAGTGTATGAAAGTGTATCTAGATCATAGCAATATCACACAAAACATACATGGAGCAAGCATAAATTATAGATACGTTTGGGACGTATCAGTTGCCGAGATTATGATAGCGAGCCATGCGCACTTCCCACCGCTGTGGGAAAGCGCGCAGCAATTGCAGCTCTGCTTCGACCACCATTGGTCGATCGGGGGCGCGAGGCCGCATGAGCCGCGCGCCTCCTTGATGCGCTTCCGCAGCGGTGGTCGGTGCCTGCCTCCACGGTTGCTGCTAGCGCCACCTACCATCACGATTTATTGTTAGAGCTTCAGATTGAAAACTTCAGAGGAAGAAAACGGGTGGAGGGGAAGTATGCGAGAAAATAGCTTGGATGTCGGTGCCAGAAAACACGGACCTGGACACAAGAACACGGAAATTTTCATCCCCAACTAGGCAGGAAGGTTGTCAAGCTCCCCGTATTGTTGTTTACGAAGAAATTAAACATATGATATGGTGGGAGCACTTAAAAGTGTAAAATTCCAGCAAGCAAAAGATGAATTAAAATAAATACAAACTATTGTAAACAGCTAAGATGGGTCGGGGCCACTATTTCAGTAATGTGTCTCTACATAAGATGATAAACATGTTGGGTAAATAAATTATACCTGGGCAATTGAAAAAATTATAAACGCACCATAATGTTGATTATGACATAAGAAATCTCAAGGTTCTAATCATATAGGCATTATGTCAAACATATATAGACCTCTATCCACCTGAATGTATAACTAATAGTCCACCTTAAGACCACTATCTAGTATATCTCACTTGTAGTAAGTTGCAAACGCAACAGGCAAATTCTATGAGCTTGATTCATAATGTAAGAAAAATCTATGAACAATAAGTAGCCACAAACACTATTATTTTACCCTTAGTTGCAACAACACATCCATCGTCTTAAACATTTATGTCACCCATGCCGAGACGTGAGTAAGCATGAACCCACTATCGAGCAGTCCACTTCCTCTTGGAGTTATAAGCCACTACTTGGCCAAAATAATAACGATGAGGTGTTAGCTACACCCATCCCACGACCCCGAGGATGTGTCGACCTCATGGCCGTGCTTCGCGGCCTTCTCGAGGATCCATGTAACAGCCCGGGATTTTCACCCAAATTAAAATTTTTGTTTGTTGCCTTATTTATTGCTTCCTAGATTTGTTTGCACTATTTGTTTCATCGATTTATTGATCCGTGAATATTCCCCCCCCCCTCTTTCTTGTATCGGATGCGTGACTAAACCTTTTTCCCAAACGACACACGATCTTTGCGACAACGGGGTTTCACCCGAGCACTACCGCAACCGACACAGGACCTGCCATCGCCATCGGAACGAAAACCCCATTTAATAATTAAATGGATTATTTTATTGGGCGCCGAATGTTCTTGGAACGGTATCAAACTTTGGTAGGACTGACGGGCTCGCCGCGCTGAGCGAGTGGTTCGAGATTTCATCCGAATCGGAGGTCGTATCGACTCCCGACGGTCAAAAACGTGGAGTACCGGACGCACGAGAGAAAACCCGAGGGCGTTTGTGTAAACATGGCATCCAAGGCAGCCTATATATAGACCACCACCCTCCCGTAGCCCTTCGAGGGTTTCCCCCTTGGGAAAATTGCAGCCACCCCCCGCACAATATCCAGATCTGCCCAAAAATAGCTCAAATTCCCGAAACCCTAGCTTCCCACAGATCTGAGCCGTCAAATCTAAGATCCAACGGCTCAGATGCTTCCACGTCACCTATCTCCCACCTCCAGTCAGCCTCTCCGTGCCCCGGGCCCCGCAGGGCCAGGATACGCCGCAGCAGGGCCCGCCAAGCCCATCTGGGTGCCCCGCGGACGCATAACGGGCTCGCCGGAGTCGCCGCACCGCCCGGCCGCCGCGGCAAGCCGCACCGCCGCCAAGGTGAGTCGCCACCGCGGCCATCTCCTCCTCCTCGCCACCCTGACCGCGCGCTCCCCTCGCAGGTCGCTGGAGTAGCAGCCGCCGCCATGGATCCGCTCGGGCTGACACGTCCGCCGACCGCCTCCACCGCCGACCGCCCTCACCGGCGGCCCCTGCTCCTCCCAGCGCAACGCCCGTGTCGCCGGAGCACTGCGCCCAGCCGCCGGTGTACTCCGCGCCGCCGCCGGCGTCCTCCCCGTGCTGGATCAGGAGAGCGCGAGGCCGGCCGCCCCCTCGCTCGTCCCGCTTGCCGTGTTGGGCCGCACCTGCCATCGGCCCAGATCCAGCAGGCCGGCCCGCAACCTCCTGGCGCATGGCTTCCTGCCCACCGCACTTGGGCCAAGCCCACTAGGTGAGCCGGCCTTCCCCTTTGCCTCTCTATTATTTTCTAAGTCTGGAGAAACTGCTGCTGATTGCCTGTTTGTAGTGTAGTTGGGGATAGATCTAGGCATCGGTTGAACTTGCGCCCAAAATAAAAAGTTCTCAGTTTTGTGTGCTCTAACTTTTGTCTTTAGTGAGTTAATACTTTTGAGGCCATCTAGCTGTTGTTAATCACTTTTGAAGTGTGCACCAGAATGTTTACTGCAGCTGTTGTTATTTTCTTGCAAGTTTGATTGATGATTGTGTCACATCCATGAGGACTATGATATTGATTCTTTCTTTTATGTGTTAAGCATCATGTGTACTTGAGTTATATGCATTCCTTTGTCATGTTTTCCTACTGTAGCTATATTATTTCTTGCTCCAAAGTGGTGACCCTGATAATATGTGCTGTTGTTTGCATAAAGTTGCTACTGTGCTGCCTTATAGCTATTGATCCATGCTTCATATGCAGTATCTCCAATGTAATTATTTGCTCCTTGTTATGTGCACTTTGATGCCATGCTTTTCTTTTCCATGTTATGGTTCGTGTTCATATAGTTATCAAGCTCCTAAAGTGCAACCCTGTTGGTTGCTTTCACATGCCGTGTTTTTCACCAAGTCCCAAGACCAGTAGTATTTTCTTGCATTTTGCATGAGCTACAATTACTTGTTCCTGATGCTCGTATACATGAAACTTTGTTGCCCCGCCTTCCTTGTCATGGCTACTGCATTTCCACATCATTTTGGTGCATGTTTGCGTTCAGTAACTTGTTGTTGCATTGCTCTAAAGTGTGCTCCCTGATGTTAACAGCATGTACCCGTAAATTGTGATGCTTGTATCTTTTTAACTGTAACTCCGTTTGGGGTGTTCTTTCCATGTAACTTGACTAGAATTTCATTTACTTTGTATTTATTCTATTGTTTTCTGTTGTTAACCAACCTAAAATATGGTTTAGGGAAGAACAGTACCAAATTCTTTAATTGTTGTTGGGTACTTAGCGATATGCCATGTCTAGGATTTTACCTCATTTAAATTTACTAACATAGATAGTTTACTTTATGCTTCACCTCTTTCCATGATTGTGTGATATGCCATGCTTGAGAGAGATGCCATGTTAACAACATTTGCTCATGTTGTGTAGCTAAACAACTTGAAGCATTCTAAATGTGCGGTATCGTCGTGTGTGACGAGTACTCCACTTAACATGTTAGTAACCGCTCTCGACGATAGATGCGATACCTTAGTGGGTTGTCTCGTGTTGCCTTCTTGTTGATGCTTGCTCGTGATTGCTTCGTAGTAATAGATGCTTGCTCGTGATTGCTTCATAGTAATAGATGCTTGCTCGTCGATTGCCTTTTCCAGTGTTTCCTTCTTGTGTGCTTCCGCGGGTACCTCTCGGAGACGATGCGAGCTTGCGATCGACTACACCTTCGGTTTCGTCTTCTCATCAGGTAAGGGGGAGCATATATCATGCTTATAACTTTTAGCTCAATCGCTCCTAGGTGTAGGATAGAACGATTGCTTGATCTTACCATTTCATATTCATGCCTCTCAAATAAACCCAAACAACCATGTCCTCCACATCCCAGCAAACCTTATTCTGCTATGTTACTATTGCTCGCTGCTCAGCCACTACTTAGTATGCATGCTAGGATTCTATCAAATGTTTATCCTGTTACTCCTTGGATTGGTCTATCACATTATTATATTGTTGTGGATGATATGATTATTATAATGTTGAATATACTTGACGAAGGATGGAAGGTCTAGGCTATCCCGCACCATAGAATCCCACATGCAGAGACATGGTTTCTCTAGTTGGTCCAACCTTTCCGGCTGAGGACCCGACCTCATGTGAGAGTTAACCGGCAATCCAAACCCGAGGCAGATGGTAGATAACATATCGAGAGCGCGGCCGACTCCTGAACTGGATGTCGACTCACCGGGGCCACCCGAAATTGTGCGTTGTTAGTTAGAGGGATTATGACGTACAAATCTCTCGGAACAATTCTTCAATGGGTGTCTTTAACGGACCCGACTGAGAGAGCCGGCGTACATGCGGAGCTTATAATGGGCAGTTGGTACACCCCTGCACGGTTATGGACGACTTGAGACCTACTTATTGTTCATAGACAACAACAACTGAGATAATCTTAATAACTTGATCAACGTGTGTGTGCCTTGACTGCTTCTTCTTTGTCGGGATGAGAAGAGGAGGACAAGGATAGGGTAGGTGTTATGTTTGCGAAAGTAGCTATTAGCAGACTTGTTGGAGGCGATTCATCATCGAATGCTTGGTTCTCATCTTACTCTAAAATAGACCGTTAGCCACTCATATATTGCTAGTGCGACTGCAACCTCAACCACTACCCCATCATACCGTGAGAATTTATTTACAAGACTTGTTGATATAGCTCACCCCTTCTTCTCTCTTTTACACACATTATGCAAATGATCTTGGACTTCAGAGGAGCTCCGCGCCCCTTCTTCTGGAAGCCTTCGCGAAGACTGGACGACGACAAGTTAGGTGAATCCCGGCGGAGAGCCTGGACCCGTGTGAACGTGGGAATGGTTTGTTTTACCTTTGCCACTAGGCATTTGATTGTAGTCTGTACTCATACATGTATCTTCCGCTGATGTATTGTATTACAGCAGTTGTATGCCGATTGTATGAGATGTTGTATCCTGGTAGCTGTAATGTTGTGATACCATGTTGGAAATCCGGGGCATATGGCATTGTCATATGTCGCGGTGGCACCGATATGTGCTTCGTCCATGGATCTGGATGGAAACCTCTAGATCTGGAATAGTACCGCATATCGGGCCTTATAATCCACCTCCACGACCATGGCGTCGATGCAGATAGGGTTTCGATCGTAGAGGTGGTTGTAGTTTGGGGAGCAGAGGAGAATAGAAGTGTGGTCGCTGTGGTGCTCCCCACTATTGCACGTGCATTTAAAAGGACATATTGGGGATGGATGTGTCAATGGCACGGGAGGTCAAGGTGGATGCTGAAAGGAATGGCGACACACCCATTAAATATTTGTGTGGATACAAACCTAACAAAGTTTGTACTGGAAATGCGTTTGCACGAATGATGAACATATAATTTTATGTTTGCGTCCATGAGTTGAATTGTGGTCTTTGACCGTATGGATACAAACAAATAGAAGCGAACGAAATATGAAGACTTCCCTAAATGGTGATACCCCAAATCCACACCTAAGATTATTACTTTTGACGACAAGCGTCACTAATAATCATTTTGGAAATTAAAAACCTATCAAATGGGCCGGTAGTTGTATGCTTACATGGAGGTCCAACTATCATATTGTCAGTAGGATGCTCGCCTTAAACATTGTCCGGTTAACGTTATTGAAATATGGGCCATTTATGATGCTGATGAGGCTTCGTACAGGTGGGACCAAATGTTGATGACGTCGATACTTACAGGTGGGTCCAGATGGGCCTACCATGCACCATGACAGATGGTGACGGGTTCAAATATGCATCACAATTATCATCAATGAACCAAATGCTGTGAAATCATCATGGGTTTGAATTTGTAGACAAATTTAACTTTAAGTTACTAAATTTTTATTAAATAAAACATTGTCATCACAACTTACATATAAAAATACACTTGAAATTATCACAAGACTTTGCTAAATATTGTAAAGTAGCATCCAAAGGGCATATTACTCAATAAGAATAAAACGGAAGAGAAAGTATCATGCTTAACAAAGGTGCACCCTTAGTAATTAATGGGTTGTGAGACTGTCTCCTATATAGAATGCGAGAAATCGCTCTTGAGATTACAGATCATTGACTGCAAAATTTTTTCATTTTTCAAAAGCTTTTGTTTTTTCCTTTATTGGTATATCTTGAAATTTTTAATTTCTTTCTGTTGCTTCCTTCTGAGCTATTCGATTTCTTTCTTCTATGTATCAAGTACTACAACCATGTCCTTTTGAAAATTTATGTTTGCCTCATTTGTGTTTGCCTCATATGATAAATCTTCTCTTGTAGCCCATCGATGTATTCTTCAGAGAGGCTGAAGCCTAAAAGTAACGTGGACGGTGACCTGCTTTCCTCAATAGTCTCCAATTTTGGTAGATGGGAAACAATTTATTTTTTACATGCGCTCTTTTTGTTCTGTATTTCATTCTGTATCATCATTGAAATCGTTATTGTTCATGTAAGTGAATTATACTATGATGGCTCGCACTCGACTGAGTATATTTGAATTCTAAATAGATTACATACGGATGCACTACTGGAAAAACATAATTTTGCCATCATCCAGGGCTAAGACGTCAGCTGTCTGTCGGCAAAGAGGCTTTCCCTCAGCCTGAAAAAAAATGACGACATATATATGGTTGAAGACATAGAGTATCTGTGCCGTCAGTTGGGGCTAAGCCGTCCGCTGTCTGACGACAATGGCTTAATGGAAGCCTCCTAGACCCACACCCATTCCTTGCCTAACAGAAGCCCGCGTTCCCATCAGCTAGCTGATGATAAAGACTAACGGTTGTCTTTGCCGTCAGCTGGCTGACGACATAGCCGGGTGCCCAATAACCCTGCCAGGGCAACCCTCTCTCTCTCACACACAGACAACCCTCTCCACCCCCGAGCCAGCGCTGTCGCCCCGCGTGTAACACCCCGGGTGTCACGCTACAGTAATCACCTTTGGCTAATGCCAAGTCACTGTGATTGACAAGCCATAATCACCCATGATCATGCCTTGTTGAAAATCCATCTCAAATGAAATTTCGAAACGAAGTTGGAAAATAAAGTTGTTCCAAAAATTGTGCAAACAATTTTATTAAATGCCAAATAATCCATGGATCATGCCAATGCGGTCATGGGAATTTATTAAGATGTTAAATAATCCAAACAAACAAAAACAGTAGCCAAAAGTCACCTTTAGTCAGTTGCATATTCAAAACAAATGCTAAATGATTTTTATTGTTGCCCAAACTTATGTGAAATCCCTATAAGGTGCCACTCTAATGTAGGGACAAGATTCACCTTGCACAAAAATCATTTCAATAGCTAAACAAATTAAAATAAAACCAAAACAACCCCATTTGATCACTAGACATTTAATAAAATTCAAATGATTTTGTTTGCCTCCCAAACTTTGTGTGCCAGCACCTAATAGTGCAACACTAATTATGGAACCAGATTCACACTTTGCAAAAATCATTTGCTAGCTAAGATAAATAAAACAACACACAACACAGCTGACAGAAATGAAATAAAAGGAAAATGGTTATCTTTCTCCCACGGCAACCCCCGGGCCAGCCCGGCCCACTCCCCTCTTCTTCTCCTTCATACTGCTCACTCCAACCCCGTGGCACCATTTGCGCCGTCGTACACCTCCGACATCTAGGCCCCCCTCGCTCCCTCTCGACAACGCGATGGTCTCGTGGATAAGGACGCCTCCCTGCACCCGTGGCCAAGTCCTAGATCTTTTTCTCCCTCACCTGTGTCTTCCCCAACACGCCCGAGCCCGCCATGGGCAATCCTTCGTGAGATCGCGCGGCCATCGGCCACCACAACCCCAAATGTGCAGTCCGCTACGTGTGCCATCGACGTCGTCGTTGACCACAAGGAGAAGCTCGAGCCGGGAGCCCTCTCTCCCTCCAAATCGTGCCCTCCTCCCTGCCACGGCCGCTGCACCCCGGCGTCGAGTTCGCCGCTGCCGCACCACCCCTGCCCCCCTGACCTCTCCCCTGCCCTCACGGTGAGCCGCCGCACCCGTTCCAGCACCTCCCGGTCTCGATTCACTGCCGTAGGTCATGCCCCACGGGAGGCCGCCATGGCCGCGTCTTGCTCGTGTCCTGCGGGCCCTGCCCTGCGCCTGGACGGGCCATGGCGAGCGCGCACCCACACTCTCCATGCCCTTCCCACACTCGCCGCGCCTTTGGCTGCGCGCAACGCGCTCTACTGAGCCTCCTGGCCAGCGCCTTTGGCTCCCCTCACTATTTTATTTAGAAAATTATTTAATAAAACTGTGTCAACGACAGTAGGACCCCACCTGTAAGTTTGACCAGTCAACTCTTCTGTTCTAGATAAGGTTCAATTTAATAATAATTGAAATTGGAGAAATTGATTTAACTGATTTAAACTTTGAAATTCAATATCTTTTAAACCGTAACTCCGATGAAAATAATGTATATATCAAAGTTGATCAGAAAAATATCACGAATCCGAATACACTACCCGTATACCAACCGCCCCCCTGTAACCTACCAAACGTGGAACATTTATCCTCCAGTTCATCTATCTGTCAGATAACCGGAGCCGGTAAAACTTTCGGATGAAAATGTTCTGTATATGAAAGTTGTTCTGAATGGATCAACGACCACGGGTACACTCTCCACATGTCTCTCAGATCTCTCTAACACTACAGACATGGAACCTTCCCCCTCTGGGTCATCTGTCCGGTAATCAACCGGTACTGATGATACATCTCCGGATAAATTCCCGCTCCGCCTAAATACTTAACACTGCGTTAGAACATTGTTTACAACGGATTTCCATGTCTTGCATTTGTATTGTTATTATTTCCATGTATTTAATGTTTCTCCCCCCTTATTCTTCCGGTAGACGCCAACACTGCCGCCGCCGACACCGTTGCCAAGTATGACTACTTCGTCGACGATCTTACCCCCTACTGTCGAGCTTCCAGGCAAGCATGGCCATTCTCCTTCCCTAGATATCGCCTATCTTTTCCGTACATTTCTTGCACTAGGCACTTGCTGATTCTGCTACGTTACATTCCTATTCATTGCATAGCCTGTCATTGTCGCCCCTTGATGTACCTTCCTTTATCCTATGCTTCCTGTTATTACTTATGCAATATTCAGCAGTTAGCCCTGCGCCATGTTAGTCAACTAGGATTAGATAGAGGGCCGTGATCGGTATGGGAGTGAACGCGGATATAAATTATTACAACTGCAACATGTACGGTATAGAGCAGACGCCCAAGGGAACCTACAACGGTGAGACTTTCCGAGTCGCTTCAAGTTTGACTTACGAGTGGATGGAGTCGTATTTCACTCTCGTCGCCGGATCGGTAGTGTAGCATCACTGGGATGATACAAGGATACCCCTCTTTAGTTCATTCCGCTGATGTCTCGGTCAAACCTCTTCAAGTGTACCATCGAGGGTGATTCCTCCTGGTTTCACTTGATGGTAGGCACTCAATTCGACTGGTGTCCTTAAAGGTAAGGAGTCGGGTGACGCAACGGTGCGCACACAGGGATTGTATCGGGACTGATCCTTGCTCGTAGGCCATGAGATACCCTGTTGTACGAAAGATTGGCTCTTCAAACACCACAAGCGAGATAAGGTAAGGTGACGGTTGTAATGCCCCGACCACTCCCAATCGGTTAACCACCGATTCCATGGTCGGTGCGCCTGGGATCTAGACTGTCCTCATAAACCGACACTAGTCTTTTCTGCACACTTTGTCCTCACTCGTGCGCACCCGGGATCAACTTCCCAGTTGGTCACCCATCCCAAGACTACTCCAAGCCAAGCACGCTTAACATGGTAGTTCTTTCCTGATGGGCTCCCAGAAAAGAAGGTGCACCTTGATGATATGAGTAGTCTATCAGTCCTATTGAGATCCTGGGCTGTTACATACACCACCCTCAAAGGAACCGACGTCCCCGTCGGACCAACATGAACGTTCCCCTTTGGCACACGTTTGTGCGTGACATTTGCCGGCATCCAGCATGTACCCCATGTAAGCCTCACCGACCGACACACACACCGTGTAACCGCCAGGGTCGGTTCTCATACCAGCTGTAACGCCCCGAGCACTCCCAATCGGTTAATCACCGATTCCATGGTCGGTTCACCTAGGATCTAGGATTTCCTCATAAACCAACACTAGTCTTTTCTGCACACTTTGTCCTCACTCGTGCGCAGCCGGAATCAAATTCCCGGTCGGTCACCCATCCCAAGACTACTCCAAGCCAAGCACGCTTAACCTGGTATACTCCAAGCCAAGCACGCTTAACCTGGTAGTTCTTTCCTGATGGGCTCCCGGAAAAGAAGGTGCACCTTGATGATATGAGTAGTATATCATTCCTATTGAGATCCTGGGCTGTTACAACGGTTCACCTTGTTGGTAACCGCACGAGTTGGTGGGACGACAGGGTAGGCGGCCACCAGCTCAGGTTATGGGGGTAGACCTGGGTGCTGTAATTGTTCGCGACTCACCCAGATAGGGGCAATGATAACGGTTTTCTCGACACAAAATAATAAAATGCTAAATGGGTCAGGTGGATGACTTGAGTGGCTTTATGCTTATACGCGCTGCCTACGTGGGGCAAGGAGTTATGGGCTCCCCTTCTCTGTAGTCTCGTTCGAGAACTCTTCAGACGTCAGCAGTACCGCGGGCTGATTACCGGGAAGTGGTCTTCTTTGAGAGTGTTGTGTCTTATTTGCTTATGCTTCACCGGCCAGTCACGCACCGTGTAGGAGTACGTCGGGGTTTGGGTCCAAGACCCTGCGTACTTAGGATTTAGACTGGCGGATGACCTCTCTATTGAGTTTGAAAGATGGGCTACGGTGTGTCGGATATCCTTGGTGGGGCATTCCATGACAAGGTGTACGCCACCTTGGAGATCCGTGCATTGTAGTGTAACACAAGTGCATCCCTGTAGGGAAGTTTGATCTATTCGAATAGCCGTGTCCCCGGTAACAGGATGCTTTATGCTAAAGCCAGATCCTACTACTACAAACTACTCCCTCCAATCCATAATAAGTGTCGCTCATTTTGTACTAAGCTAGTACAAACTTTGTACTAGATGAGCGACACTTATTATGGATCGGAGGGAGTACTACATTAATAAACTTTAGGTTCCGGGTTTTCTTCCTCCTAGGGAAATTGAGGAAGGACCCTCGGAGGCATTGATAATTGTTAATTATTACAACTTACTATTATACAATGCTGCAGCAGCTTCTGCTGCATTGTTACTTTACGCTTTATATGAACTGTTGGCTATTCTCTCCTCATGCTTTAAGAATCGTCGGAAGATGCTAGTCTTAGATAGGCCTACCTTCTCATCCTTATTTTGACTTTCTACCATTCATTCCACTATATATAACCTCCCCTTTCCATTTGATACAAATGCATAAATGCTTAGTAGCGAACTAAGACTCTCGGGTATGCTAGATACTCACATTTGCTTTATTTCCCCCCTTTGTTTTTTATATACCCGACCTGTTGCTTCCACCAGACATTGGAGGCCAGGAGCAGGAGATCCCCGATTCCTTCTACGACATGGAGATCTCCGATGACCAGGAGTAGTTTGGAGGTTCCTAGGCAGGAGGCCTCACTTTTCTGATCGTTGTTGTTTTTGTGCTGGCCTTCTTAAGGCAGATCATGTGAACCTCGTGTCTGTACTCAGATACTATTCCTTCCGCTAACTTTGTGCTCCCGAGCTATTGTATTCGAGTCCTCGTGGCCCTTGGATTGTACTAAATAGCTTGTATTAACCAACTTGTATTATTGTATTTGTAGAGTTGTGTTGTGATATCTTACCTTGAGTCCCTGATCTCAATCGTGTACCTTGCGTGTATGATTACTGTACACGGCTTGATTTTGGGGGCGTCACATCGCGCCCGAGCCGTCCCCGCCCCGAGCCGGCGTCACCTGTGTGGCCATGTTGTCGCCATCCCTACCCAAGCCGTCCCCGCCTCCGCCACGATCGTCGTCCCCACCCCCGCCTTGAGCCATCCCCGCCCCCGCCACGGTCGTCATCCCCGCCGCGATAAGTCACCAGCGCCGCCGCCCCCGTACCCCTCCTCTCTTCCTCCCCCTACACTCTTATTCCCCGCAGCCGCATTGCAGACGGAGGTGTCGCGGCCGTTGTAGGAGCTCACCGGCCGCCCCCACGCCCTCGGCGCCTTCCTCCTCCTTGCTTCCACATCCTCGACGCCGACCGCCTTCCCCCTTGGCGCATGCCACCTTGCTGGTGAGCTCCTCCTCCCCTGTCCCCTTGTTCTTTTTTATGTTTAATATTAGTTAGATGTGTTAGTAGATAGAAGATTTAGTTAGCAATTAATAGTTACTTTGTACTTAAATTTAGTTAGTACATAGAAATTAGTTAGTTGTCAGTATTTAGAGAGTAAGAATTTAGTTAGGTTTACATTTAGTTAGTAGTTAGGAGTTAATTACCAGTGTTAGTGGTAGATTTTTAGTACTTATTTTCTGTTAGTCACCCAAGTTTTCTATCTACCCTACCCCTGCCGAATTGTTCAAAATCTCGAAGGTTGGTATGTCGTGTACGGTGTACCGCCACGTGTTAGACCACCTCCCCCCGATGAAGAGGATTATGAACCTCACATTGACCCAGTCATATATGAAGGAGAATTCTTCCCAGATACACGTCGTGGTGTCAATCATCGTCTCACAAAACGCTCTATGTTACACTAGAACGCAGGAGTACTTGATGATGAAGACGATTATGAAACGAATGATGACGGGGAAGAAGTGAAGGTACAAGGGGTTACCAATGCGGCCGACCAGTCAATGCTTGAGAGGTTACAAAAAGGACTTCCAAATGTTGATGCCGCTGAACATAATGAGGAGGTCATTTATGACGATACACGATATACTGATGATGATGATGCTTTAATTGATACCGGAGAAGACACGGATGATCACGACTATGAGTAGTTGTATGAATCCTAACTTTTCATTGCACATTTATTTAATACTTGATTTTAATACTATTTATTCTTCTTGCATATGAATTTTTATTGTTGTACTAACTATTTACTCTCGGTCATTGCAGGTTGTGACAAATTGTGGGCATGGGTCCAAAGAGGACTTACACCGCGAGCTCGAAGGTGATACCAATTAGCCAGCTACAGAGAGTGTTGATGGCCAGCTACTGATACGTCCCAAACGTATATATAATTTGTCCTTGTTCCATGCTTATTTGGGTGACATTGCTATGTGTTTTGCTACAATTACATACATTTTTATATATATTTGGACTAACCTACTAACTCAGTGCACCTAGTGCAAGTTTCTGTCTGCTGATGTCTGTGAATTGCAGGTTTTTAACCATATTTACAGTGCCCAAAAATTTCCAGGAAAAATATATTAAAAATCAGCGTGATGGAAGCTTCCAGATCACCGAAGGACAGCCGGAGGGGGTCTAACCCCCTCCCAGGCGGCCAGGGGGCGCAGCCCCACTCCTGGACGCGCCAGGAGGCTGCCTGGGAGGTGGGACCGTCCCCTAGTGCCCCCTACGGCCTATATTTAGCTCCCGATGCAGAAACTCCAAAAAGAGACCCCGCATTTCAATTTTCACCTCTGTTCCACCGGTGTCGCGATCCCGAGATCGGGAGCACCAGAAGACCTCTTCCCGGCACCCTGCCGGAGGGAGGATTGATCTCTGGTAGCTTCTCGACCACCATGAGCGCTTCCCGGATGTGCCATGAGTAGTCCCCCTTGGGCCATGGTTCCATGACCAGTAGCTACGTGATTTCTTCTCTCCAATATTGTGCTTCAATTCTTAGCCCCTGTGTGCAGCCCTACATGATCAAGGCACCTATATGTAATTTTGTTACTGTTGCTATCCTGTGTTTGCTGGGATCCGATGGATTATGAGATTATGTTCAGTTTGTGATGAGTTGTATATTTGGTTCTTCTTTTATATGTTGTTCTTCAGTAATTCTTGCATGTTCCCCGTTGCTTTTTATTTTTTTGGCCAAGTAGTAGATAGTAACTCAAGAGGGAGCGCTTATGCTTGATTGTGGGTTCATGCCCCCGATGTCTACCTTGAGTGATAGAAAAACATGAGACTAGGTGATGTGCTGTTGCCACCAGGGAGAAAACAATGGTGCTTGGAACCGCGGTTGCAACGATTGTTTACTTTACGCAAAGATTGTTAATGCAGTTGTCTATTGCTTTGGGTTTACACTTTGGGTGGGCCTCGCAACTTAATACCAGCGAGATGTTCTGGATAGATATCTCAAGGTGGAACCATGGGTGTGGAACCACCCACATATGGTAGGATGGACATGTTTCACTTGGATCGTCTGCGATCAATTTGTGCTCGCGCTAAAAACCCAACCGACTTGGTTCAGGGAAAATTATTGGATGAGCATGCTCATTATACGTGACACCTCTTATCTCAGAAAGGGAAACACTTATTGGATCAAATACATACTTCTTATTGCTATGCTGAGTGTTTGTTCTAAATTTATGATTTTACTTGGTTTTCCAGAAAAGATCGCAAACACCTTCCCTTCCAATGTGAATTTTATCAAAATGAGATCCTATCTTCTTATCCTAAAGATGTTTATGATTACTTTGATGTTGAGAAGATTGAAGAGTTTGTTGCTTTTAAGGGTGCTTATGAGGTTGCTTTTTTGATTGAAAAGTATTACGATACTATTGACAAGTCTGAAAATGTTGAAGTGATTCAATATTGCTTTGAGAATTATGTTTGCAATGATTATATTGAGGATTAAAAAAATAAAATGTTTGCTTGCCAAGAAGAGGCTAATAATTGCTATGATGAGGAATCCTATGATTCCGAGGAATTACTTGATACATCCCTTTCTGATAAACTTGATACTTGCTTTGTTGATGGCCTTGATGCCTCTGTGGATGATTCTTACGGAGATGAACTTGCTATAGTTCCTCATGTTAAGCATGAAATTGTTTCTATTGCACCCACACTTGATTTTCCTATTATCCTTTTGAATTCTCCAAATTATATTCCAGAGAAATTTGCTCTTTTTAAGGCTCATAGTGATGGGTTGCATTTATCTTATGATCCTAAAAACCGTGTTGAAAACAATACAATTGTGCTTGCAGGTCAGGAACAACATGCTTTATGTGATAGTTATATTCTTTATGTTGTTCATGATACTACTAAAAATTATTTTGAGAGAGGAAAATTTGGTGGTAGAAACTTTCATATTACAAAAAACACCTCTCTTTATGATGAAAGTTTTGAATTTCTTCTTCTTTTACCTTCCTATGCTTGTTACTTTGTGCTTTCATGATATTTTTCTTTAAAAGGTTCCTAGGCATAGGAAGTGGGTTAGGATTAAATGTGTTTCATATTTGCTTCTTGATGCTCTCTTTTGCTTCAAATCTTTATTCTTATGAGAGCATCTTTTATATCCTCATGCCTAGCTAAAAGGAATAATATGAAGCGCTCGTTGGGTGGCAACCCAAAATGTTTTGTACTTCCAGTTTTAGTGGTCTTGATGCTTGTTACTACTGTAGCAACATCATTGTATCTTTATTTTCAAGCTTTGTGCCCAGTTTTAGCCTCCTATTGCAAGAAAGTTCAAAAGTTGTGTGATGCTGTCCAGAAAACAGATTCTGTCTGCTTGACGAAAAAATTCACCAGAAATCAATAGATCATCTTTTTGATCTGAATTTGTTTGATAGTATGCTCAATATAATTGACTTCCTAGCTTATGTTCTTAGTTTTTTCATTTGAGTTGCAGAAGTACCCCAAAAAATCATTTACTACCTGCTGGTCTGTTTTTCACAAATTCTGCCACGTTTTGTGTTTTCACAGTTTTTCAAATCTTAAGCTTGATTTTTATTTGCATTTTTTTGGCAATCTTGAGAAATAGTATTTCTTCTTAAAAATCTTTATTTCCAGTGGAGAATTTTTTATTTATCTAAGGGTACTAACAACTCTAATCAGCTTATGATGAGTTTCGTATGAAGGGAGTTTTCAAGTATGCGAAGGAAGATGATGAAAGAAGATTCGGGAGTGTCAAAATCTCAAGCTTGGGGATAACCCCATGCACCCCAAGAAATATCCAAGGAGACTCAGGCGTCTAAGCTTGGGGATGCCCCCGTGCATCCCCTTCTCCATCAACAATCATCAGTTATTACTTCTCCATGCTATATTTTTATCTCTTAATATGTTATGTGCTATGCTTGGAGCGTCTCACTCTTTACTTTTTAGTTTGTTTTAGTTTTGCTTGCTGTTCATAACAATTGTACCCTAGTCTTGATTGTTCGGGAGAGAAACACGCTCCACTTCACCCTAGAACACAACATAGGTTTGCAAGCTTATCTTTCTTTGTTGGTGTGTTCTCTATCTTTACATAGTTGTTGCGATGCTTAGCTCTTGGTTTTCATGCTTATCTTTTTAAGAGATTTTATTTAGGTTTTTTGCTTTTGGAACTCTCTTGAGTTATCATGCTTGTCTTGTTTAGAGAGTTGGTCTGTTGCACTGAGTTGTGTGTCTTGCATGAGTAGGTAATTAAGGTTGCTATTATAAGTGTAGTAGTAACTTCCAATAGTTTTGATGTATTGATTTGAGTAATGTTTGAACTTTTGGTGATAAGAGCTTGATCCTATTAGTGATAGGTGTCGTATTTTGCGCAATCCGTGTTTATTTTAGAAAACTACAAAAATTAGTTGACAACTCTAGCTACTAGATGGATCGCTAACCTCTGGAGGGGTTGGAATATATAGAGTACCCTCACGTACCATGGGTCGAGGATGCGCAAGGATAACCAAACCTCCATGCACTCCTCCTCGGGGTACTTGTATCTTTGTGAACCTCCTGATTAGAAAGAGAGTTACCAATAATAAGTGCATGAGTTCTTCGGACTAATGTGAGTATTCGATTGTTGGCACTTCCACCTTTCATATTTTGATAGCCTCTTCGGTACCGTTCATTGCCCTTTCTCATTTTGAGATTTGGTGCAAACTTTGCCGGTGCATCCAAACCCTTGGCATGATACGCTCTGTCATCATAAACCTCCTTATATCTTGCTCAAAAAAGCCACCATACCTACCTATCAAGGCATTTCCATAGCCTTTCCGAGATACATTTCCATGCAACATCCATCATCTCATGACTTGATCTTCATGTCATCCATGCTTTTGCTTGATCGAGGAGCCACATGCTAGTTGAGCCCTGCCCTTATCATTGCTACATGACACGCTAGTATCATTGCATATCCTGCTACTCTGGCAGAGGCATACATTTGCATACATCATGATAGTTTTCAGTTTTCTTTATGTTCAATACTTCTTGTAAAGTGTGAAGATCTTCTATATTATTGTCAAATATAGAGTGTTTCCCTTAAAGTGAGGAAAAGATCCCAAAGAGGAAAAAATGAAAGTTCCCAAAAGAGGACAAATTAAATGATCCCAAACAGGACAAATGAGAGATAAATAGAAAGAGCCAATGAGGCCACCAAAATACAAAAAAATATAGAAAAAGATAAAAAAATAAATAAAAGAGAGAAGGAGGCAACACTACTATTCCTTTTGAAAGATCGACAGTCATACTCCAAAGTCATATTTGTACTCCATAGAGATTTTCATATCATTAATGCTTAACTATGTGGGGATCCTTACACTATAGAACTTGGCTTGCATATTCCAAGGTTGAGCCTCTCCAAATGAGCTCTAGGTATTCATGATCAAGCAAGTTGGATGCACCTCCACTAGTTCCATTGGAGAACTTACCATAGCTCATATGTGCATCCGTTGCATGGCAATCCCTACTCCTCACATCATATCTATCATTTGGATTTCTCTCGCCTATGATTGTCCTCATTGATGTGATCCTTTCACACCTTTTTGTCTTCCTTCCCCATCATTATTCTATTTTCCATCCTAAGTGCCAACATATCTTGCTTGCGCTCATCCATTGCATGAGTGCTCAAAGTCGAAGGGAGAGGATCAGTTTGACTTGTACCTGACTTGTGGTCTGGGGATGAGCCAAAATAAGACTCCGAAGGAGACCAAGTGTGATGTTTTAGTAGATTGAATTCTGAATTAAACTATATAGTATTTTTATGCTCTAAGCCCATCTCCCACTTCTTGCACGCAAACACCATTTGGAGACATTCGAGTCACGGACATCGAGTAGGTAAATGATAACAAGCATAATTTCCGTGAATCGAATGTCTCCAGATGGTGTTTGTGTGCAAGAAGGGGGATATGGGAATACGAGAGAAAAATATATTTTGTTGAGAACTCAATCTACTAAAGTTTCACACTTGGTCTTATTTGGAATCTTATCTTGACTCATCCCCAGACCACTAGCCAGGTAGAAGTCAATTTGATCCACTCCTTTTCGATATTTTGAGCACTCATGCAATGGATGAGCGTAAGCACGAGAATTGACACTTAGGATGTCAAAGAGAGAAATATGGTGGAGGAGGAAGACAAAAAGGGGGAGAAAGTCTCACATCAATGAGGAGAATTATAGACAAGAGAAGGACAAATGATAGATATGATGTGAGGAGTAGGGATTACCATGCAACGGATGCACATATGAGCTAAGAAAAGCACTCCAATGGAACTAGTGGGGGTGCATCCAACTATCTCGCTCATGAAGACGTAGAGCTCGTTTGAGGAGGCTCATCCTTGGAATATGCAAGCCAAGTTCTATAGTGTGAAGGTCCCCACATACCTATATGCATATATGATCATCTCTATGGAGCACAAGATATAAGAGGGAGTATGAGTGTGGATCTTTCAAAAGGAATAGTAGTGTTGCCCCTTTCTCTCTTTTTATTTCTTTTTCTCTGTTTTGTAATTTTTTTATTTTTTGTGGCCTCAATGGCTCTTTCTATATAACTCTCATTTGTACTCTTTGGGATCTTTTAAATTTGTCCACTTTGGGATCTTTCTTCACACTTTACAAGGTACTCAACATAAAGAAGATGTAGCTGTCATGATGTATGCAAATTTATGCCTCTACCAGTGTAGCAGGAACATGTATGACATGAAGATCAAGTCATGAAGACGTGGATGTTGCATGGCAATGTATCTCGGAAAGGCCATGGAAATGCCTTGATAGGTAGGTATGGTGGCTGTTTTGAGGAAAGATATAAGGAGGTTTATGATGACAGAGTGTATCATGCCAAGGGTTTGGATGCACCGGCGAGGTGGACGCCAACTCTCGGAGTGAGAAGAGGGCAATGCACGGTACTGAAGAGGCTAGCAAATATGAGGAGGTGGAAGTGTCAACTTTCAATACTTACATTAGTCCGAAGAACTCATGCACTTATTATCGGTAACTCTCAATCTAATAAGGAGGTTCAAAAAGAGACAAGTACCCAGAGGAGGAGTGTATGGGGGTTTGGTTATCCTTGCACATCCCCGACTCATGGTACGTGAGTGTACTCTTATATCTGATACTGTCAGAACCCCAACTAGGGTAAGTGCTAGGGCTTGCTTGTCCCTCTGCATCATGAAGAAAGATATGCTCTTAAGAAGTGGTCCTCCAATATGGCATCTCTTAAAAAATTCATTCTCAAATGCTCACAGGTGGTGCTAGCTTTTGATTCTTTGGAGGAATTTAGACCCCTAACTAGACCTGAGTTCAACTTCAGACAAATTGTGAAATCTCACCATGAGCATCTTCTCAGATTATATTTTCTCTATTGGAGGCAAAGGTGTACTATCAGAGACATTAAAGTGGGAGAGGAGAATTCAAAGTTCTTTGATTAAATGGATTCTGAAAGAATGAGGAAGAATTCCATTTCTTCATTACATGCTCCTGATGGGGCTATTCTCACTGATCATGAGCAGATGGACAACTTGCTGTGGAGTTCTTACAGAGAGAGAATGGGGGTTTCTCAAGGTATCCAAATGGAGTTCAATCTCCCTGAATTAATCCACCCAGTGGAGGGTTTACAGGATTTGGTCTCTCCTTTCACTCAGTCTGAGATTAATGAGGTCCTCAAAGATCTTCCTATAGATAGAGCTCCTGGGCCTGATGGTTTCAATGGTTTATTCCTTAAGAAATGTTGGCCCATCATTCAATCTGACTTTATGAGTCTGATTTCTCAGTTTGGTGATGGTACTCTCAAGTTGGAATGTCTCAATGGTTATTTAATCACCTTGATTCCAAAAATTCTAGCTCCTATTTTCCCTAATGATTTTAGGCCTATATCTTTGACCAACACCTGTCTGAAATTTCTCACAAAGTTACTTGCTAATAGACTTCAGAAGGTTATTCTTCAGTGTATTCACTTGATTCAATATGGCTTCCTTCAGTCAAGATCTATTCAAGATTTCTTAGCATGGGCTTTTGGGTACATCCACCAATGCAAACAGTCTAAAAATCCATTAATAATTCTGAAGTTAGATTTTGCAAAGGCTTTTGACACCATTGAGCATGAGGCTGTCCTTTAGGTTTTGGAACACAAGAGGTTTTATTAAAAATGGATCAGTTGGATTAGAGAGATTTTAGGCTCTGGATCTTCATCCATCCTTTTGAATGGTGTAAGGCCCGATATGCGGTACTGTTCCAGATCTAGATGTTTCCATCCAGATCCGGGGACGAAGCACATATCGGTCCCACCGCGACATATGACGGAGTCATATGCCCCGGATTTCCAACATGATATCACAACATTACAGATACAAGGATACAACATCTCATACAATCGGCATACAACTGCCTCAAATACAATACAACAACGGAAGATATATGTCCGAGTACAGACTACAATCAAATGCCTACTGGCAAAGAGAAAAACATCGATCCCCATAACCACACGGGTCCAGGCCCTCCGCCGGGATCCGCCTAACTAGTCGTCGTCGAGTCTCCACGTGAAACGTCGATCACCATACCTGTTGTCGATCAGAACCCTGAAAAGAGTTTGGGGGTAGTATCATGAGTACAGAGGTACTCAGCATCCAACTGTAGTGGTCATCTGACCCAGCAAGGACTTCATCACTCGTCATTCTAGGACAACTAGTAGTTTACGGTAAGGAAGGGGTAAGTGGTGAGGTTGCTGCCACACTAGCATTTATGAAGTGGCTAACGATCTAGAGAGTAAGATAAGAAGCCAAGCATTCGATGAGGAATCGCCTCCAACAAGTCTTGCTATCAGCTAGTTACGCAAACATAACACCTATCCTATCCTTGTCCTCCTCTTCGCATCCTGACGAAGAAGAAGAAGTGAAGGCACACACACACGTTGATCAAGTTATATTAAGATTATCTCAGTTGTTGTTGTCTATGAACAAGGAGTAGGTCTCAAGTCGTCCATAACCGTGGACACGGCTTCTCGAAAAGATTTAACCCTACAGGGGTGTACCAACTGCCCATTACAAGGTTCCGCACGCACGTCCATCTCTCTCAGTTGCTACCCATCACAGGCAACCATTTTATGATTTAGTTCCAAGAGATCGGAAACGACAGGTCCCTCTAACTAACAACGAACAAATCCGGGTGGCCCCCGGTGAGTCGACATCCATATCAGGAGCCGGCCGCTCTCTCGATCTGGTCTCTACCGTCTGTCGCAGGTTTGGATAGCCGGTTAATCACACATGGGAAACCGGGTCCTCAGCCGGACAAAGTGGGCCAGCAAGGGAACTATGTCCACACTGGTCCGGGTTGGTTGTAAAACTACTGCGTACGACTAGCACACACACGGTTTCAAAAGGTAAAATTAGCTTGGGCCACCACTAGAAATGCTTGAAGCTAGGTAGGTAAGAAAAGGGGACCCCATAAAATCCCACACGCGATTAGGCACGCTCAGTCTTAAAACCAATACCCGGAACTCGGATCCTAGGTTACTCGAAAGGAACAAAGCGTCGGGGCGGGATAGCCTAGACCTTCCATCCTTCGTCGAATATAGTCATCATTATAATAATCATATCATCAACAACAATATAATAATGTGATATCCCAACCCAAGGAGTAACAGGGTAGCATCGTAGCATCCTAAGCATGCATACTAAGCAGGGGTGAGCAACGAGCAATAGTAACATAGCAGTACAAGGTTTGCTGGGAAGGGACATGGCTGTATCGGTTTGAAAGAGGCTATAAACATGTGGTAGGAGCAAACATCGAACCTAACCTATACTAGCATGCAAACCGCTGGTTGAAATAGAACGGATCATAAGTAATGTATAGTCCTTTCCTGTTGAAAAGTCGGGTTCCGAAGGTGTAGTTGATCGCAAGCTCGCATCGTCTCCGAGAGGTACCCGCGGAAGCACACAAGACGATAAACACTGGAAAGCAATCAACGAGAAAGCATCTATTACTACGAGGAAAACACGAGAAAGAATCAACAAGAAGCAACACGAGACATCGCACCTACCGTCGAGAGAGGTTACTAACAATTTAAGTGGAGTACTCGTCACACACGACGATACCGCACGGTTACGGTGGTTCAAGTTGTTTAGCTACAGGTGATCAATCAACGGTTATTAACATGGCAACTCAAGCAAGCATGGCATAGCACACAGACATGTCAAGAGGTGAAGCACAAAGTAAATTATCTATGCTAGTCAATTTAAGTGGGGCACGACCTAAACATGGCATCCACTAAGTGTCGCACGATAATTAAAGGATTTGGTTCTGTTCTTCCCTAAACCATATTTTAGGTTGGTTAACAACAGAAAACAATAGCATAAACACAAGGTACACGAAAAACTAATCAAGTTACATATAAAGAACACCCCAAACGGAGTTACGGTTAAAAAGATACAAGCAAAACAAGTTACGGGCACAAACTGCCAACATCACGAAGCACACTTTAGAGCAAAGCATAAACAGGATAATTAATGCAAACATGCTCACAAATGATATGAAATTATACTAGACATGACAAGTAAGGCATGACAAAAAGAATCATGCAAAAAGGCATCATAGATCAAAAGATATTAAGCAAACAACATGGCATCGCAAAGTAAGAGACATAGAGAAAAACAGAGGTGGCTGTCAGCAACAGCAGCATAGCAACTTTGGAGCTAAATATCTATATGACCAGTAATGCTAACATGAAGATGCAATACATGAAATGAAAGTAGACATGATGCTTACCAATATGCAATTTGAATCACTCAATTCCGATAAGCGGTCGCGACACACTCGTCGACCGAAGTTGCAACAAAATAACAGTTTTCAGCAACATCAGCACATTAACATCAGGATCACCACTTTGGAGCAAGATTTAATATAGCTAAAGCACCCAAACATGACAAGTTAAAGCATGGAAATGAAGTACACATGATGCTTAGCACATAGCAGAAATAATCAATGCAATAGGCCTCATGGATGAGTCACAATCATCATGCAAAGTTCCAATAAAATAATAGCAGCAACACTTAACAGGAAAAATTAGCAATTAACGGCCTGATGACCTGTTCCACACACAATTGCACAATCAAGATGAGCTCAAATGCAAAAAAATTGTACATACTAATGTTAAAGCACGCAAAACTGAGCAACTTTCGTTTTGGGGGCACGTTCATACGAGCTACGGATCAACGGGAATTAACGTGGGAAAAAAAATCAACAACAATTATTTCCAGAACTAGCAGAAAAACCGCTGAGGAAATAAAAAAAATAAAAAAACAGATGAATTGCAAAAAAAAGGGGAGGGGCTGGGCTCAGGCTCACAATGGGCCGAGCCCATCTGGCTGGGCGCTGCTGGGCTGCGGGTGGCCTGGCCTGAGCCGCTTGGGGCTGCTGGGCCGGCCCACCTGGCTAGAGGGGAGGCACTGGACCGGCTCGTCCCGCTCCTCTTCCTCCCGAGTAGCGGCGGCTGCCCGATGGCGCGCCGGCCACCGGCGACGAGGGGCAGCGGGGCGGAGCTAGGGACACGGGAGGAGATGGAGGCGGCCGGAGGGGACCGGGCCCGGCCGGTGGGAGGAGCCGGCGGCGAGCGCTCCGCCGTGAGCATCGGTCTGGGCGAGCCTGGCCATGGCGGGCAAGCCTGCTGCGTTCCTGTGGGCGAGAGAGAGAAGTTAGAGAGAGGGAGGAGGGGGAAAGAGAGGAGAGGGGAAGGGAGAGGAGGAGATGGAGGAGGTGAGGGGCGCCTGGCCGACGGCTAGTCGGAGAGAGGCCGGCGGCGCGGGGCTGCTGCGTGCCCATGGGCAGGAGGCGGTGTGGAGAGGAGTTGGAGGTTGGTGGAGGAGGCTGGGTGACGTGGCACCATATGGGCCATCAGATCTGTGATCTGATTGTCCAGATCTGATGAGGGGTGGCTGCAAATTGTGGCTATGGAAACCCTAGAAATGGGTGGGAGTGTGGTGGTCTTTATATAGCCCCGGTGGCTGGCAGTTTGCAAAAACATCCCCGGTTTTTCTCTCGCGCGCGCGGTACTCACGTTTCTGTCCGCCGGCGGTCCGCAATACCTCCGATTCGGGTAAAACTTCGAACCGCGCGATCAGTGCGTCGAGCCGCAGGCGTTCACCTCGCGCTGGAACCGTCCCGGGAACACTTTTCGGCGTGCTATAAAAATATCCTGTTTAATTATTAAACGGGGTTTTCGTTCCGTTGGCGATGGCTGCACTTGTGCCGGTTGCGACGATGCTCGGGTGAAACCCGGTGTCGCACAGGTCGTGTGCCGTGGTGGGAAGGGGTCGGTCTCCGTCCGATACGAGATAAGAGGGAAAAATAATCGCCGATCGATAAATCGGGGATGCAAACACCGCAAACAAATCAGACAATCAAACAATTCACACCGAATTTATTTTTTTATTTTTGTGAAATCTGGGCTGTTACAAATGGAGTGCCTGGTAAACAGTTCTATTGCAAAAGAGGGGTTAGAAAAGGAGATCCTTTGTCTCCTCTTTTGTTTGTATTGGCTGCTGATCTTTTACAATCAGTAGTTAATAAAATGCTCCATGATCAAGTCCTGCCATTTCCTATTCCTTCTCATGATCCAAATTACCCCATCATTCAGTATGCTAATGACACTATAATGGTAATTCATGCTGATGAATCTCAGCTTTTGGCTATCAAGGATATGCTCATTAGGTTCCATGCTTCCACTGGTCTCAAAGTCAATTTCAATAAATCTTCTTTAATCCCCCTGAATGTTGATAAGGCTATGACTGCTCACCTTGCTGAAGTTTTTGAGTGCTCCATTGGACAAATGCCCTTCACTTACCTTGGTTTACCACTTGGTACCACTAGGCCTAAAATTCAGGATTTAATGCCTTTGGTAGACAGGGTGGAAAGAAGACTCTCTGCTAGTTCTGCTATGTTGAACCAAGGGGCCAGGCTACAGTTACTCAATTCAGTCCTATCCTCCATGCCTATTTATCACCTTTGTAGTCTTGCTATCCCTCAGGGCATCTTCAAACAGCTAGAGAGAATTCAGAGACAATGCCTCTGGAGAGGAAATGCTGATACTCCAAGACAATCTCTTGCTGCTTGGGAGCTTGTTTGCAGGCCTAAGAAGAAAGGTGGGCTGGGTATTACCAACTTGCAAGTGCAAAACAAAGCTCTACTCCTGAAGCATTTGCATAAGTTTTATAATAAGGCTAATGTTCCTTGGGTTTGCCTTATTTGGAACACTTATTACAATGGCAATGTCCCCCATGAAACTATGCTTTGTGGATCCTTTTGGTGGAGGGATGTTCTCAAACTTAGTGACTTATACAGACCAGTGGTTTCTGTCATGGTCAATGATGGGAATTCTGCTCATTTTTGGTCAGATGGGTGGCGCATCAATGGCTCATGTAGACCTCTGAGGGATAGATTGCCTCATCTTTTCTCTTTTGTGAAAGATGACAAACTATCTATTAATGACTTTTTGAACATGGAGGATGAAGATCTTTTGTTTTACTTGCCACTCTCACAACAAGCTGCAGCTGAGTACTTCAGTCTCAAGGATTGGCTTTGTGATCTCTAGAGTGATCCTCAAGCTACTGATTCTTGGCACTGGCCTGGTAAGCATGGCTATACTGCCAAGGGGTTCTACAATCTTATGCATTCTCACATGCCATCTTATCAATCTTGTGCCTGGATCTGGAGGAGTAAGTGTACCATGAAGATCAAAGTTTTTGGGTGGCTCCTGATGTTTGACAGATTAAATACTAAAGATCTACTTGTCAGGAGACACTGGAGATCACCTACTCAGGACAATTCTTGTGTGATTTGTCACTCTCATGCTCTGGAAGACAGATTGCATCTGTTCTTCTCTTGCAACTTTAGCTGTAGAGTTTGGAACTACCTGCAAATTACATGGGGGCCCACTGGATCCTAGCATTCCTGTTTACAACAGGCCAAAGATTCATTTGGTCAGACTTTCTTCATGGAGGTCATGCTTACTCCAACTTGGTGTATTTGGATAGTCAGAAATGGGAAGACCTTCAGGAATGAGAGACCCTTTTTTCATTCCTGGAGAAGGCACTTTGTGCATGATATCACTTTGCTTTCACATAGATTGCACGGAGATCCTAAAACTAGATTGATTTCTTGGATTAATTCCTTGCACTAGTATAGGTAGGTTTAGATTACATCCTTTCCTTTCTTTTCCTTCTTTGTTTTATTCCTGTAATATTCTTTGAGAACTTTTGGTTCTCCCATGCAATAAAATACTGTGGAGCTCATGCTTCACAGTCTTAAAATTAAAAAAAAGAAAATCCAAAAAGAAATTCAAAAATGGGGAAAAGTAAAAAACCCCAAAAGAAATTAATCAAATGGACAGACAAAAATTTCTTCCAAAAATTCCTCTGGTATTTTTGAAAAGTATTATAAATATGCATGACCACATATAAAGTGAAGTGGGTCCCACTTCATGCACCAAGATTTCTCAAAAATTCCAAATAGGGCTTGGAAATTAAATTAAACTACAATTTGAATTAAAATTAAAATTGTTTGAATTTCAAAAATCTCCAAAACTTGTGAGTGGCTAGTTATATATATTATAAGCCCACATAAAAGTTTTCAAGATTTTACAAATTGCATTGCTATTTTATTTGGGGCAAAACAAATGGCAGAAAAAGAAAACAGAAACAAAAACAGAGAGAAAATAAAAAAAGGGAAACAACCCAACCTACCAGGCCTCGGGCCCAACTAAACGCACCCCAGCCCATGCCCGCAACACCCGCTTGTCGTCTTCCTCAGGCGCGGCAAGCAGCTCTGTCGCATGCATGCCGACGCCGGCAAGGTGGCCCGAGCCACCTAGGCTTCCCGAGGCCTCGTCTTCACGCCACAGAGACGCCCTTGCCGCCGTGTTTCTTTCCCCCTCTCCCTGGTTTCCCTCCCGCTCTCCCTGGCCATTTTTTTTGTCGCCACCGAGAGCTCGCCGGAGCGCGATCACGCACTGGCGCGGCCATCAAGCGCCATAGCCCACAAGACGTTGTCCTTCAAGCGCAGCGACGACGACTTCGTCATCGAGAAGAATATGACCAGCCTCGTCGCCCCGTAGACGCCGAATTTCTCACTGAGTCGCCACCGGAGACGCAAGCTTGCCACCGACGATTCTCCGCCGCCAGACCTCCCCCGGCCTCCCCGAACTCACCAGCGTGTTCGTGGTGAGTCTTCTGTTCTCCCCAGCTATCCCGAGCCTCGTCCCTCGTCCTCTTTCGCGTTCCACCATGAAGACCGAGCACGACGTCCGCCATGGCCGCCGTTGAGCTAGCCCCCGTGCTCCTCTGTCCCAACTGTGGAGCGCAACGTGTTCCCTGTCCTCCTAGCTTCGCAACGTGCTAGCCCACGGTAAAAGTTGCGCTCCAGAGTGCCATCCCGACAACACCCGAGCCGCAGCCTCCGCCTCCCTCGACGCCGGCGACGCTCCGGTCATCCCCGAGCTCGCCTGCTTGTCCAGGAGGATGCGCGGGAGCTCCTTGGTTCGTCTGGTGTTCGTGGCGACTAATTTGGTGCACGGGTTCGTCCTCCCGAGTTCGTCGGTTTTTCTCTGACCTCGCCCGGGACTAGCCGGAGTTGACCACGGCGACGTGGCAGTGATTAGGGTCCTAACCCCTCTGGGTTAGTTGATCGAGGTCACTGACCAGTGGGTCCCTGGCCCCCCTTAAACCTCTGTTAGATTAATCTAACATGGATTTAACCCGGAGAGGCTGACCAGTGGGGCCCCCTTGTCAGTTTGACTCGGGTCAAACCCCCCTGACGCCAGCATGACACAACAATGAAGCAATAAAGAGAAAAGGAATTAAAATAAATCCAGAAATTGCAGAAAATAATTGAAACTTCTAAAATTCATAGAAAATTCATATTAACGCCAAATTGGACAAATAATATATGAAAAATGATCACCAGAAAATAATCTATCCAAATATACAACTTTCAGCTATGTTTGAGATGAATTTTAAAATGGGACCAGTAGCTTTTGCTATTTGGCTTAATTGGAATTAATTCAAATTGAATTCAAATGCTATTCCAACTTCAACCAATGCAATGCAAACATGATCACTTGTACATCAGAGGCATATTACACACATGATCACATGGTTTTCATATGTGGAGTTTGAATTTGCATTTCAAATGCAATACACTTCATTTAAATCAAATGTACCACTAACCAGCACCATTCACATCATGGACAACATTATCATGTGATTGTGCATTTAAATTCAATGTTGCCCCCCTCTTGTTGATGATTGTGCCGGTAACAGTGCCTCCGAGATGGTGATCACCCCCGAAGAAGAAGACCACCGTTAAGACCCGTGTATCGTCAGCAAGGCAAGCAGACCCCATTGATCATGTCTATAAAATCCTACTTCCCTCTCAGTCTCGCTTATGCGTGTTTAGGAGATCACCGAAACACGTTCCTTCGCATAGTTGAACCCATTCCGATGCATGACCTATCATTTTGTCACCGTATTAAGCAAACCACAATCCTAGCAGATATAGGAGTTGAATGATGAGCATGTGGCCCCTGCAACTGTTAAAGCTTATTGCATGCTTATAGGTTACATTGAGGTTACAATGATCTGTGAGTCGGGATGGTTATGATCATGTTACTGATGAAGGAGAAACTATGTCGGTGAATCCACCCTAATACAAGGTGAACGATGAGAGGCTGTGTAGGAGTACACAGTGGGTTATCTCGTTGAACACCGCCTTAAGCACCGAGTTCTTGTATGGTAATCCAAGAAAAAGAGTACAACCACACATTGGGCTCACTGACCCCTCTCGGCCTAGTAACTTGATACGTGTTGACGTCCAGGAGTCACATTAGTTCGGGCTTTCCATTTGGCATATGCATAGAAAAAGAACGATGAAGAATGCATCATATTAGATATGTGGGTGGATCTGTGAGGCAGTGAAAGCATCTGTCAAAGGTGGTGTCTCGGTTGCCTACATTGTCTGGGTCCGTATCGTTGATCCGGACGGACTCTCGAGCGGTGACAAACTCATATAGTCGACTCCTGGAATAGACCGGTTGTGAGCGAAGTGTCGTGGTGAACATCCTCGCTGTCACCTCTTGAACGGTGGAGAGTAAAAGGCGGTAACCGATGGTCATGTGTGTGTATTTTACACCCTTGCAAGGTTAACAAAACTATTCGAATAGCCGCGTCCGCGGTCATGGGCTACTTGGAACCTGTACCTGATTATTAGACAACTTGAATGGATACTCTAAAACTCACAAGATAAGCGCGAGTGCTATGGTGTGCTTTCTCGTGGGGAAGTCGAGGAAGTATCCATAGTGATGTATTGGTTGGAGACTTGGTACTGGACTCGTGTACGCTTCTTACGTCAAGTCTGGTACTCGTAGTACAAGACTAGCCAAGTCAAAGCTGGCACTTCTGCATGTTGAAACCCCACCTCCCTTTACCTTGAAACTTGAGCATGCGTAGTATAGTTCTGATGTAAGTCTTGCTGAGTACGACTTTGTACTCTCGTTTTCTTATTCTATGTTTTATATGAGAAACCAGACCCCGATGGAGTCACCTTCGTGAAGCTCGACGTTGACTAAGCTAGTATAGTTCCAGACAGCAGTCTGGTCCCTCGTGGAAGGGCATGTTTGTTGAACAAGGCTTCTCTAAGACATTTGTTAATCTTGTCTGTACTCAGACCTAATTTGCTTCCGTTGTTTGATGTAATGATGGATCATAGTTATATGATTTTTGTGTGCTCTATGTGTAAGTCAATAAAGATACACTTTATAGAGTTATGTGATGATACATGCTGTTCGTACTAGGCACGTGTGCTGCGTGTATGTTTATAACATGCATGTCTTAGTATGGGTTTTCGAGACCTTAGTTGTGATCTGGCTGGCGGTCTTTTATACACCAAGTGGCCCTTAGATGTGCGCAGCTTGGGGCATCGCGATGCGATTGCTCGTGACTCTGTCACGTTCACACTTTGTTGTATGATCGAGCCCGCCCTAGACCCCGACTAAGTGATCGAGCTGGAGTTTTTTTATGTAAGGGTTATGATTCAATCGATAACATGGTTGAGGCGACTTGTCTATGAGTATGGGATTTCACCACCCATAATCATTTAGACTTGTGAGCGAGCGATGAGGACCCATCTCAGTTGATCATCCGGCCTGGATGGGATGCCCCTCACGTACGATACTTTCCGAGAGTATTCTGTGCTTGGCCTTCTCTGCTTAGACAAGTGGGTACGGCTCTCGGCTCTCTATGTGATTGAGTTGTGACTGGAATTACATACGCATATTCCGGGTCCCGACAGATACCTCAAAATATTAGTGATCCATCTAATAGCTCGAGTTCTCAACTAGTTTTTGTAGGTTTTGAAAATAAGCACAGATTATCCAAAATACGACACCTATCACAAATAGGCTAGAGCTCTTGACACCAAAAGTTCAAACATTACTCGCAACAATACCTCAAAACTATTGCAATTTACTACTAAAATTGAATAGCAACCTCAATTACCTACTTCAAGACAATACACAACTCAGTGCGACAACCAACTCTCTTAACAAGATAAACATGAAAACTAAAGAGAGTTCCAACAACAAACTAAACAAAAGATAAAGCTCTTGCTAAAGACAAACATGAAAACTAAAAAGGAAACCTAAGAGCGAGACACTCCAAGAATAGCACATAACGCATGAAGTGATAAAAATATAGTGAGACGGAGGACGATCCGATGATTGTCGATGTTGAAGGGGAAGCACGGGGGCATCCCCAAACTTAGACGCTTGAGTCTCCTTGAATATTTATTGGGGATGCATGGGGGCATCCCCAAGATCGAGCGTTTGAAACTCCTGGATCTTCTTTCATCATCTTCCCTCGCACACTTGATAACTCCCTTCATACATAACTCATCATAAGCTGATTAGAGAGGTTAGTACCCTTAATAAAATAATTTTTCTCCACTGTAAATAAATATATTCTTGAAGAGCTAATGTTTCTCAAGATTTCCAAAAAAAATTTTGCAAAGAAAAAGCAAGCTTAACGTTTGCAAAAGTGAAGAGAAGCAAAACGTGGCAGAATCTGTGAAAAACAAAACAGCAGGTAGTAAAAAAAATTCGCGGTACTTCTGCAACTTAAATAAAAAAACTCAGAACATACGAATGTTTCTCAATTGTATAGAACATGCTATGTGATGAGGGGGTGACCCCACAACTCCTATGGACGGGCCTACCCGGCGTACCCGAAGACAAAAGGCCCACACAAATGCCGGCTGGGCCCAGCCTTGGTGTGAGGCCCGATATGCGGCACTGTTCCAGATCTAGATGTTTCCATCCAGATCCGGGGACGAAGCACATATCGGTCCCTCCACGACATATGACATCGCCATATGCCCCGGATTTCCAACATGATATCACAAAATTACAGATACAAGTATTCAACATCTCATACAATCGGCATACAACTGCCTTAATACAATACATCAGCGGAAGATACATGTCTGAGTACAGACTACAAACAAATGCCTACTAGCAAAGAGAAACACATCGATCCCCATAACCACACGGGTCCAGACCCTCCGCCGGGATCCGCCTAACTATTCGTCGTCGAGTCTCCATGTGAAACGTCGGTCACCATACTTGTTGTCGATCAAGAACCCTGAAAAGAGTTTGGGGGTAGTATCATGAGTACAGAGGTACTCAGCATCCAACTTTAGTGGTCAACTGACCCAGCAAGGACTTCATCACTCGTCATTCTAGGACAACTAGTATTTTACGGTAAGGATGAGGTAAGTGGTGAGGTTGCTGCCGCACTAGCATTTATGAAGTGGCTAACGATCTAGAGAGTAAGATAAGAAGCCAAGCATTCGATGAGGAATCGCCTCCAACAAGTCTTGCTAACAAGTACTTACGCAAACATAACACCTATCCTATCCTTGTCCTCCTCTTCGCATCCTGACGAAGAAGAAGCAGTCAAGGCACACAAACACGTTGATCAAGTTATATTAAGATTATCTCAGTTGTTGTTGTCTATGAACAAGGAGTAGGTCTCAAGTCGTCCATAACCGTGGACACGGCTTCTCGAAAAGATTTAACCCTGCAGGGGTGTACCAACTTCCCATTACAAGGCTCCACACGCACGCCCATCTCTCTCAGTTGCTACCCATTATAGCAAACCATTTTATGATTTAGTTCGAAGAGATCCGAAACGACAGGTCCCTCTAGGTAACAACGAACAAATCCGGGTGGCCCCCTGTGAGTCGACACCCAACTCAATAAGCCGGTCGCGCTATCGAATCGGTCCCTACCGTCTGCCGTAGGTTTGGATAGCCGGTTAATCACACATGGGAAACCGGGTCTTCAGCCGGACAAGGTGGGCCAGCAAGGGAACTATGTCCTCACTGGTCCGGGTTGGTTGGAAAAATACTGGAGGCCGACCAGCACACACACGGTTTCGAATGGTAAATCAGCTTGGGCCACCACTAGAAATGTTTGAAGCTAGGTAGGTAAGAAAAGGGGACCCCATAAAATGCCACACGCGGTTAGGCACGGTCAGTCCTAAAACCAATAACCGGAACTCGGATCCTAGGTGACTCGAATGGAACAAAGCGTCGGGGCGGGATAGCCTAGACCTTCCATCCTTCATCGAATATAGTCAACATTTATAACAATCATATCATCAACAATAATATAATACTGTGATATCCCAAACCAAGGAGTAACAGGGTAACATCGTAGCATCCTAAGCATGCATACTAAGCAGGGGCTGAGCGACGAGCAATAGTAACATAGCAGTACATGGTGTGTAGGGAAGGGACATGGTTGTATCGGTTTGAAAGAGGCTGTAAACATGTGGTAGGATCAAACATCGAACCTAATCTAGACTAGCATGCAAACCGCTGGTTGAAATAGAATGGATCATAAGTAATGTATAGTCCTTGCCTGTTGATAAGTCGGGTTCCGAAGGTGTAGTTGATCGGAAGCTCGCAAAGTCTCCGAGCGGTACCCGCGGAAGCACACAAGAGGGTAAACACTGGAAAAGGCAATCGACGAGCAAGCATCTATTACTACGAAGCAAACACGAGAAAGCATGAACAAGAAGGAAACACGAGACATCGCACCTACCGTCGAGAGAGGTTACTAACAGGTTAAGTGGAGTACTCGTCACACACGACGATACCGCACATTTAGAAAGGTTCAAGTTGTTTAGCTACACAAGGTGAGCAAAGGTTGTTAACATGGCATATCATTCAAGCATGGCATAGCACACAAACATGACAAGAGGTGAATCATAAGATAAACTATCTATGCTAGTCAATTTAAGTGAGGCACAACCTAAACATGGCATACACTAAGTGTCGCACGACAATTAAAGATTTGGTATTGTTCTGTCCTAAACCATATTTTAGGTTGGTTAACAACAGAAAACAATATCATAAACACAAAGTACATGAAAAACTAATCAAGTTACATATAAAGAACACTCCAAACGGAGTTACGGTTAAAAAGATACAAGCAAAACAAGTTTAGAACACAATCTGCCAACATCAGGAAGCACACTTTAGAGCAATGCATAAACAGGATAATGGATGCAAACATGCTCACAAATGATATGAAACTAAAGTAGACATGGAAGGGAAGGCATGGCAAAAAGAATCATGCAAATAGGCATCATGAAGAACTAGTTATAGCCCATGCAAAATGCAATAAAACATTACTGGTCTAGGACTTAGTGAAAATCAGAGAAACATGGCAGAAACTGTTATTTTTATGTTGTATAAACAGGGGTAAAACTATATGCAAAAGTACAGCAACATGACATAGCAATACATGGGCATGAAGTAGACATGATGATGATCAGGTACAGACAAGAATCAAAGTCATAGGCATCATAGATAAAAAGATATTAAGCATGCAACATGGCAACGGAACGTTACAGACTTACTGAAAAACAGAGGTGGCTGTCAACAATAGAGGGACAACAACTTTGGAGCGGAAAATAACCATGATAAAAAATTACACATGACCATGCAATACACGTAATGAAAGTAGACATGATGCTTAACAATATGCAGCAAGAATCACTCAATTCCGATAAACGGTCGCGACACACTCGTCGACCGAAGTTGGAACAAAATATAAACAGCAGCACACTAACATCAAGGTAGCTACTTTGGTTGAAGATACAATCAACATGCAGCAAGCAAATATGGCATGTGAATGCATGGAATTGAAGTAGAAACAATGCTTAACAGGATGCAATAGGAATCAATCAATTCCGACGAGCGGTTGCGACGCAACCGTCGCCCGAAGTTTCAATAAAATAACAGTTCAGCAACAACAGCACAGCTAACGATCTGGTACCCACTTTGACGCAGAAATAAATTATTTAGACGGCCTCAAACGGAAAAAATTTCTACATACAAACGAAAGAGCACGTAATTCTAAACATTTCGTCTTTTGGGCGCAATGCGATCCGAGCTACGGTTTAATCGTTAATCGCAACACAAAATTGAATCAGCAGCAGATTTACCAGGGACTTAGCAAAATAACAGGAAATAAGAAAAAGAAAAAAAATAAAACATAAAAAAAAAGATAGGCGCTCGGGCTGGCTCACCATGGGCCTCAGGGGCCCATCTGGCCTGGATTGGGCTAGGTGGCGCTGCGGTTGGAGATGGGCCGTGGAGGCGCGAGGTGGGCTGCGTCCTCGCTGGCGGCCTGTGGAGGCGGCGGCGGCCTGGCTCGGGGAGGCCGAGCTACTCCCGAGCGGCACGACTGCAACGGCGGCCGCGCGGTCCGGCGAGGGACGGTGGCCCTCCGACTGTGGCAGAGGAGGGGTTCGGGTCAAGGGCGACGCGGATCGGGTCCGGATCCAGCTGCTGGCGGGGTCCTGGGCCGGCACGGGCGAGCTCAGGCCGCGGCTGGTCTCGTGCGGTCTCGCGACGATGATCGGGTGAAACCCGGTGTCACAAAGGTCGAGTGTCAGGGTGGCAAGGGCCGGTCTCCGTCCGATACGGGATAAGAGGGGGAAAAATAATCGTCGATCGATAAATCGGGGATGCAAACACCGCAAGAATATCAGACAATCAAACAATTCACACCGAAAACAAAATTTTTCATTTTTGTGAAAATTGGGCTGTTACACTTGGCCCACTAGTGGCACCGACGTAGGATTCCACGACTCATAAGGAAGGAGCAAACCTGCCATACGGTACAAGATTATGGTTAGGAAACCCCATCTGTAATCCAAGACGGGTTCCCCGAGACCTAGCCTAGTATATAAGGGCTGGGAGGGGAGACGTCGAGATCAACCAATACACGATCTTTAACCCTAGCCTTGTGCGCACTAGCCTTGACCTTCCTTGTAATCGTGTCTCCAAGCAATAATATCGAGCATGAACGTCTCCTCCTGTTAGACGACGAGCTATCGTCCAACCTGTGCCTCTCATGACTAACCCAGGGTCCCTGACCATGGAATTTGCCGGGGTTGATCCCCGTCAATTGGCGCCGTCTGTGGGAACTACACAGGATGAATTACGATCTCGGCGGTTCCGTCTTCAGCAAGCCACAACTCAAGAGCAAGAACCAGATCCAATCCACCCAAATAATTCAAGATCACGGAAAAAATCTCTGCCGCCCCATCGAGATCGCTCGGCCTGCAGTTGTTCCAAGACCAATACTATGGCCGCAACCGAGTCCACCGCAAGCGAACTTAAAATCAACGACCCAAAAGAAAGGCGCGAGGGTTCCACGCAGATATCCCGATCGACGAACTAGAACACGAAGCAGAGGACCTGCCGACCACTCGACGAACCACCGCCACTCAGGAAACCGCCGCACAACAAGACACTGACTCCGAGCTCGAGTTCAGCGATCGTCAAGATCATCGCCAACGAAGAATAAATCGACGACCTAGAAGACAGGCTCGAGGATTATATGAAGAGACCCCACTCGACGAGTCGCACTATACAGCTACGCGCTCGCCGACCACTCGACGACCCGCCGCCGTGCGGACAGCTGTCGCCCGCCAGGACAGCGACTCTGAGACTCAGACCGGCGAATACTATGACCCAGATCGAAGACCAGACGAATTCGCCAACCTTATAAGGAACCAGAATCTCAGCGAGGGAATCGAAATCGACCCACGAGTCCACGAGCACCCGGCGGATCACGCGCAGATCTTCCGAATCTGAAGGATGAGAAGGCACGCCGGATCCAGCAAACTCACGATTAGGGAGAAGATAGAAGGAACCTGCACGATCCACTGCTTCGAAGACGACTGGGGATACATTAGATCAAGACACACTCTGGGAGACTGCCGCCTGTTCAACGAACTCGCCGACAGCCTCAAGGAGGAAAAACAGCGAGAAGCCAAGCGCACCCGATGAACCGAGCAGTCGTCGACTCCAAGTCCCGAAAGACGCTACAACCCGCCTCAAGGACATGTGTACACGATCCAAGAAGGCAACGTATCACAAGCTCAACAGGACGCCTACACCCTGTAAGCCAGAGTAGCCGAGAACCTACACACAGTCGAAGTCTACCAGCTACACGACGCAAAAACTAGTATCACGTTCTCCCAGAGCGATCACCCACCTGCAGTCCCAAGGCCGGGGCACGCGCCCCTGGTACTCGATGCTCAAATTGGAGGGTACGACATGGACAGAATCTTCATGGACGGGGGCAGCAGCATACACATAATCTTCGTCAGCACCCTACACAAGATGCTGATCCCACGATCAGTATGGAAAAAATCAAGCACCATGTTATACGGATTAGTCCCAGGAGAAGCGGCTACTTCCCTTGGAATAATCGAGCTCGAAGTTGTCTTTGGAAGCAGACGCAATTTCGCAAGACACACCCTCGAGTTCGGAGTACTCGACTGGAAGTCGCAGTACCATGCCATACTGGGACGTCCAGCATTCGCGCAATTCATGGCGATTCCGCACTGCGCCTACCTCAAACTCAAGATGCCAGGATCCACAGGCGTCATTACAGTCAACGGGAGCTTGACCAAATCAGACCAATGTGATCGCGATTTCCACAAAGTTTCCGACACCTTTGGAGCCGAGCAAGAACTCACAGAAATAGCCATGGCGACAGACAAAAGTATCTTTCCGCTAGCAAGTCGAAGCGAGTCAAAAGAGTATGGGCGGGACTTCAGCATCGACAGCGTCACGGTCACCCACCAAGTGCACCCGACGGACCCAGAAAAATAGTCCGCGTGTACGCCCACCTCCCGGAAGAGCAAGCGACTGCCCTTATCACTTTCCTCCATGAAGAATGGGAAATCTTTGCCTGGTGCCCAGCCGACATGCCAGGAATACCGCGCGAGTTCGCGGAACACGCGCTGCGCATCAAGCCAAACACCAAGCCAGTGAAACAGGCACTACGAAGATTCTCAGAACCCAAGCGCAGAGCAATCGGGGAGGAGGTCAACCGATTACTCGACGCTCAATTCACCCGAGAGACGAAGAAAGCCACTTGGATCGCCAACCCTGTGTTGGTCCCCAAGAAAGACACATACGTGCTGCGGGTGTGCGTCGACTATGGGCCAGTCAACAAACACTGCCCAAAGGATCACTTTCCCCTGCCAAGAATCGATCAGATAATCGACTCGACAGCAGGATGCGATCTACTATCGTTCCTCGACGCCTACTCAGGATACAATCAGATCAAGATGAAGGAAGAAGACGAAGAGCATACTTATTTCATCACCCCTTACGGCGTATTTTTCTACAGGACAATGCCCTTCGGACTCAAGAACGCCGGTGCCACATACCAGCGGATGATGCAAGCCTGCTTGAAAGAGCAAATCGGAAGAAACGTGCAAGTCTATGTGGACGACATCGTCATCAACACTTATAGTGCAAACATGCTACTCGACGACCTGCGCGAGACCTTCGCAGCACTCAACAAGTACAGAATCAAGCTCAACCCGAAGAAGTGCGCATTTGGCGTCCCAACCGGGAAGTTGCTCGGGTACATGGTCTCCGCTCGAGGAATCAAAGCGAACCTCGAGAAAGTTCAAGCAATCGCCAGGATGCAGGAGCCAACCGAAATCAAAGGTGTGCAGCAGCTCACCGGAAGACTCGTGGCCCTTAGTCGCTTCATCAGTAGATTGGGAGAGCGCACACTGCCATTCTACCAGCTCCTTAGAAAATGGGAGAAATTGGAGTGGAACGAAGAAGCCCGCAAAGCATTTGCAGACCTGAAGAAGACACTCTCAACACCACCAATCTTGGCGGTGCACAAAGAACGAGAAAACCTATACCTCTACGTGGCAGCACGCAACAGAAGAAGGCAAGGTCCAGAGCATACAAAGACCGATCTACTACCTCAGCATGCTCTTGACAAAATCCCAGCAGCGGTACCCGCACTATCGGAAGCTACTCCTAGCCATCATCATGACCTCAAGAAAGGTGTTGGACTACTTCGACGAACATCCTATCACAATCGTGAGCAACACACCACTAGCGGACATCCTCAACAACCCTAAAGCAACTGGGCGAGTCGCTAAGTGGAACATCGAGCTCAGCCCGCGAGACCTGCAGTTCAAGCACTCAACAGCAATCAAAGCCCAAGTAGTCCTAGATTTTCTGGTCGAGTGGACGGAGGTTCAAACACCAGGGCCACCAGACTTGTCCAACTCATGGACAATGTTCTTCGACGGCTCCAAAAGACAGCAAGGAGCGGGAGCAGGAGTCGTTCTGGTTTTCCCCGAAGGAACGAAGCTCAAATACATCCTCCAGATCAACTTCAACCACGCCTCCAACAACGAAGCCGAATACGAGGCACTACTCCATGGCATGCGCATGGCCAAAACATGCGGTGCCACCCGCCTCGTAATCTACGGAGACTCCAACCTCGTCGTCCAGCAGGCGATAAAAGACTGCAATGCAGTAGCCGACAACATGACGGCCTATCAGAAGCTCTACAACACGCTCGAAGGAAGTTTCGACGGTTACGAGCTCAATTATATCTCCAAAACAAACAACACGGAAGCCGACGAACTCGCAAACATCGGCTCGACTCGAGGACCAGTACCACCCGGCGTCTTCCTCGAAAGCATCAGCCAGAGATACATCAAAGTAAAAATAGCAGCACCCGAGGCAGTTGTAGATGACGACACCACCGAGCCAGCACAGGTGGCATCAGCGAGTCCATCCGAAGGCAACAACAGTGAAGCGGTCGAACCTATAGATCCAACAACACTCGAAGGACTAGCGTGGAAGAAACCATTCCTCCGATTCCTAATCGAAGGCACGCTACCACAAGACGTCACAGAAGCTCGGCGCATCCGTCGTCGATCCAAGGCATTCATAGTGATCAACAGACAGTTATACAAGCGCAGTATCATTCAGATACTCCAAAAGTGCATCGACGAAGAAGACGGCAAAGCCCTACTGCTCGAAATCCATGAGGGTACCTGCGGGCACCACGCGAGCAGTCGAGTGCTCGTGTCCAAAGCATCCCGAGCAGGATTTTATTGGCCCACTGCCATGAAAAACGCAGAAGACATCATGCGGCGCTGCATCTCCTGTAAAAAATTTGCCAGCAGACCGCACGCTCTAGCCTCAGAACTCAAGACCATACCACTATCATGGCCGTTCTCCACATGGGGACTCGACATGGTGGGCCTGCTCAAGAAATCTTCAAAGGGAGGAAGAACACAACTGCTAGAAGCAGTCGACAAGTTCACTAAGTGGATCGAAGCAGTGCCCATCACCAGCTCCACAACCCTCACGGCAGTGAATTTTATCAAATCAATCATCTTCAGGTTCGGGGTACCACACAACATCATCACGGACAACGGTACGAACTTTACAGCGACATAATTCCAGAAATTCTGCGAAGAACTGGGCATCAAAATCAACTACGCATCAGTCACGCACCCGCAGTCCAACGGCCAGGTGGAAAAAGCAAATGGCCTAGTATGCGGAGGAATCAAAAAACGGCTCCTTGCACCACTCGAACAGGCCGCAGGCAACTGGGTAGAAGAACTCCCTACAGTACTCTGGAGCCTGTGCACTACACCAAATACCGCAACCCAGTACACACCTTTCTTCATGGTGTACGGGGCGGAGGCAGTACTACAACATGACCTCAAAATCGGGGCACCCCGGATCTCGGGGTACGAAGAAGATGAAGCAGAAGAAGAACTGCAAGATGACAAGGACACAACAGACGAAGCAAGAGACACAGCCCTAGCAAGGTCAGAGGGGTACCAGGACAAGTTACGCACTTACCAAAGCAGCCGCTTGCGCACCAGAACCTTCAACAAAAGCGACCTTAACCTCCGGCTCATACAAGAGACGGTCCACAAGCTTGCCCCCCAATGGGAAGGACCGTTCATAGTTTCATAAGTCATAGGAGGAGGCGCCTATAGACTGAAGAACCCGAAGACTGACGAGGACGTGGGAAATCCATGTAACGTAGCGAACCTACGCCTGTTCTACCCATAGTCTCCACCAATCATGCTCGACTGGCAACTCATGTAACCGTTCGACGCAATAAAATGATGTTGCCCAAATACTACCACACCAAAGCACTCGGGGGTTCGACTACAGACTCCCCCTAAGAGACGCTATCATTTCTCACACGATATTTACCTAAAGAACTCGGGGGTTCGAGTACAAACTCCCCCCGAGAGACGCTATCGTCGCTCACGCAATCTTTACCTAAAGCACTCGGGGGCTCGAGTACAAACTCCCCCCGAGAGACGCTATCGTCGCTCACGCGATCTTTACCTAATGCACTCGGGGGCTCGAGTACAAACTCCCCCCGAGAGACGCTATCGTCGCTCACGTGATCTTTACCTAAAGAACTCGGGGGCTCGAGTACAAACTCCCCCTGAGAGTCGCTATCGTCGCTCACACAATTTTTACCTAAAGCACTCGGGGGCTCGAGTACAAACTCCCCCCGAGAGACGCTATCGTCGCTCACGCGATCGTTACCTAAAGCACTCGGGGGCTCGAGCACAAACTCCCCCCGAGAGACGCTATTTTCGCTCACGCGATCTTTACCTAAAAAACGCTCGGGGGCTCGAGCACACCTCCCCCGGAGAAACGCTATCATCTCCCGCGCAGCCCGTAACTTAAAAATAAGGGTCCAAGCAAAAACCCCGATAGGCTCCACTTGCTGAAAACCGTTTGGAATCAAAGGGAGGACACGACTACAACCAGGTGGAACACCAAGTGCTTTGGAGAAATATGGATGGAGCACAGAACACAGACAATCCTTTAGTCTTCACCTAATCGCCAACGATCACCTAAATACTCGGGGGCTACTCCCATCTGGAGCGCTGTCGCGCACCCGATAAAAAATGACAGTTAATAGAAGATCGACAAAGGAAACAAATTTTAGCCTACGTTGGACTCTACAACTCGAACGTAGCCTCGGGGGCTACTCCCATCGGGAGCGCTGTCGCGCACCCGATAGAATCCACAGTACAAGGACTTGATGGACTCGAAGACAACTCTCGTTGACAGACTTAAAGATAGATGACATTGCAAAGGACTCGAAGACAGATTCCATTACAAGGACTCAAACACAGTTCACATTAGAAGGACCCGAAGATCATTCTCAGTACAAAAGACTCGAGTACATTGGATAGAAGGTAGCTCTGATTACTCGAAGGCAATCCTCTTTACATGGAGAACTAACCTAGTTACAAAAGACACAAGCAGCTGATAATCCTACAACATCAATCACCCAAGGAATTACTACTTTTATATTTGTGCCCATGCTGGGATGATTGGCACTAATAAAGACGAGCATCATCACTGACAAAGGGAGGAGTCATTGTCGAAGAAACCGCCTCATGATGTCAATGACATAAAAAAGGTGAAGCTCGACTTATTTGTAGAGCACTGAAGCCAATGCTCTACCAGCTTCTTCTCCAACTCCACTAGCTTCTTCTCCAGCTCCATCGGCTTCTTTTCCAGCATCACCACAGACAAAGTAACCCGCGGAAGCGCGGCCTTGTCCCAAGATCCTTCCTAGAACTAGAGGAGCAAGGACGAACACTGCTGCTAGATGAAGAAGAGGGGTCTATTTATAGCACAAACCCAAGAGCACGCAGAAGCCCAGACGACGGGAGAAATTAATTCAAAGAACGAGTGTGCTGGGCGATTCGAATTCCAAGACAAAGATGCTTTCACACGGGCGACACTGTGCGCTGGACGCGTCAAATCTCGCACGTTTTCAATACGTGCATCGGTAACTCAACAGGCGGCCGCAGCACGCCACAAAGGCCATCATTACGACCGGTCATGAAGACATGACGGTTTACATACAGAGCATCTTTGATGGTCCTCTAGCAAGGAGATCGTTATCCTTACCAATAAGAGGTAAATTAAAGTGTCAGCGCAACAGAGAATGCAGCCTGCAAGCACCGTTTTTACTGACTCAAATACATTTTTCAAATATATTTAACTCCCATCGGGAGCGTATCCACCCATGAGAGTCTCGGGGTGCTCCCTCACCTAGAAGAAAAAGACGTGCTCGAGTGATTACTCACACCCATGAGAGTCTCGGGTGCTCCCTCACCTAGAAGAAAAAGAGGTGCTCGAGTGATTACTCGCACCCATGAGAGTTTCGGGTGCTCCCTCACCACGACACAATATAAGCAGACTTACACTCTCCAGATCGTACGGTCCCAGAGTGTCGGGTGCTCCCTCACCCCGAGAGCGTTTGCGATACTCGAGAGATTACTCGCAGAAATCTGAGTACCCAAGCACTCGAAGACCTCCCGAGCAAGTACTCCTCTACATTACTCCTCGCCCGAGCACTCGACAAAGCTCCGCGAGTGACCGCTAAATCAGCTCACTTTATTGTTTATTCCAAGTGGGTGCATTACTAACTAAGGCTCTGTGCCTCGATAAAAAATACATATTCCTGGAACACGATACACTGTGCCCAGATGCCACGCAAGCTCAGCGTGTAGGTAAGACCCCGCTGCGCAAATCGGCCGGGCTGGGACTTGCCGCAGAGCGATTTCACTCCCAACCTTTTCCATGCGCTTGCATGATAGAAAAATCCGGGCGGACGCGCCTAGGCTACGAACTTTACTGGCGGCAATTGATCACTGTAAGACCTGCAGCGGCCTGCCTTTTTCTCGACACCAGTGTTCCAAGCTCATGTCGAGGGACGTGAGTTTGATTGGGCTACTACGGTATTTTCCAGTAGCGCAAGTCACCAAGGCTCGACCAGTCGACTCCTTGGGACCTTTCAGCTTAGCATTCCCTCGAAATAGGTTTTTTCATGGCCCTAGACTGCCAGCGACCCGCGGTTATACCGTGCATACAATAGACGCAAGGATGAACTCGAGTCCCTATGCGACTCTTCGAGTCCCCCAGGCACTCGGGGGCTTCTGACGAGGGGGTGACCCCAAGACTCCTATGGATGGGCCTACCCGGCGTACCCGAAGACAGAAGGCCCAAAGAGATGCCGCCTGGGCCCAGCCTTGGCCCACTAGTGGCACCAACGTAGGAGTCCATGACTCATAAGGAAGGAGCAAACCTGCCATACAGTACAAGATTATGGTTAGGAAACCTCATCTGTAATCCAAGACGGGTTCCCCGAGACCTAGCCTTGTATATAAGGGCTGGGAGGGGAGACGTCGAGATCAACCAATACACGATCTATAACCCTAGCCTTGTGCGCACTAGCCTTGGCATTCCCTGTAATCGTATCTCCAAGCAATAATATCGAGCAGGAACGTCTCCTCCTGTTAGCCGACGAGCTATCGTCCAACCTGTGCCTCTCATGACTAACGCAGGGTCCCTAACCATGGGATTTTCCGGGGTTGATCCCCGTCACTGTGTAAAAAATTAAGCTCAAAAAGATGAACTGTTTATTTGTTTCGATTTTTTCCGTTAAGCAGACATAATCTGTTTTCTGGACAGCATGTCACAACTTTTGCTTCCCTTATCATAACAGGCTAGAACTTGGCACAAAGCTTTGAAAATAAAGATACAATGATGTTGCTACAGTATTAACAATCATTAAGACCACTAAAAACAGAAGTAAAAACTTCCTGGGTTTCCTCCCAACAAGCGCTTTGTTTTAAGCCTTTAAGATAGGCATAAAGAAAAACAAGAATGAAGTTTTATCAAGAGAGAGAGAATAGCTAGCCCGCATAATGAACTCAAAAGGTAACTTGATTTTCTTTCTAGGTAAGTGTTCCATCCCATTTTTGAGAGGGAATTGAAATTTTATATTCGCCTCTTTCATGTCAATGACATCACCAACGGTGCGAAGAAAAAGACGTCCCAAAATAATTAGACATAAAGGTTCACACTCTATATCTATAATTGTAAAATCAACGGGAACATAATTGTCATTGACAATGATAAGACCATCGTTGATCTTCCCAAAGGTTTCTTTACGGAAAAATCAACGAGACGAACACCAAAAGAACAAGTCTCAAAGGGCTTCAATTCAAACATATAATACATTCTTTTGGGCATAACGGAGGTACTAGCTCAAACATCACATAAAGCATATCAAGAGAAGTTATTCAATTTAATTTTTATCATAGGTTCCCAACCATCATCTAGCTTCCTAGGTATGGAGGCTTCTATTCTAAGCTTCTCCTCCCTAGCTTTGATGAGAGCATTAGTGATATGCTCTGTGAAGGCAAGATTTAGTGTGCTAGTGTGGGGGTCTCTAGACATTTTGTGCAGCAAGCTAATAACTTCTGAGAGGGTACAACTATCAAAATCAATATCACTACTATCAAACATGGTACTGGTGTCATCTAGGCTCACTTGTTTGAAACCCTATATGTTCATAGGAGTTTCTTCTTCTATAGTCGAGGTATTAGATACAACATTAATAGGTCCAATGGGACTAGGAGTGTGTTGGGTGCGAATAGTTTGGGTGTCCTCAACAATTTGGATAGTAGCAACAATGTGGTGTGTAGGAAGGCTCTTAATTCTATCCTCTCCCTCTTTTTCTCTATCCCATCTTTATTTAAGTTTAGCCATCATCCGAATATTTTCATTAATTCGAAATTGGATAGCATTAATAGGAGTGGCCTTCCTCTCCTCAAGGGGAGAGGTTCTAATTTTAAGTATCTCAACATCAAGGGCTAAGCTATCTACCTTTAAAGAGAGATTATCTAATGAAAGTGCAGTATATCGACCGGAGGGGGGTGAATGGGAGATTTTCAAATTTCCCGAGCAATTTCGAATTCCTCAGGACTGAGGCAATACGGAATTGAGGAACTAAAACACGATGAGGCACAGAAACGTTACTGAAACGTAGGCATGAATATAGAGCAACATATTGCAAAGCTAAAGTGTGAACAATGCAAGAGACGATGAACCAGAACAAAGTAAACTCAGAAAGAAAGGCATCAGGACGGGTCATGAATGCATAAACATAAAAGATGAGGTTGAAGAAATAGCACCAGGGCACTGAAGACACTGATATGATGGACCGGTTCGAGTTGCTGTGACAACTCTACATCTGGTTGGAGAGGCTGAGATTGAACTCAGAAGACATAGTCTTCACCTTATTCTCCCTGAATTAATGTCCTCAGACTCCGTCGAATTACTCAGGTGAGTCTTCAAGGTATACTCCCGATACCTTCACAGGCTCCATTCACTCCGGGAAGTCACAATTGCATCTTGACTTCCTCAGAACGATGACTTCTACACCGGCGGGAAGATCACAGTCTTCAAGAGTAAAAAGCTTCGGATCACTCGAACCGACTTCCTCAGAAATGCTCAACTATTCAGGCTGGTGGTTTTCCTCACTTAGGTTCTTCAGTTTTCTCAGAGGTGGGTTGCTCTCAAATGACAAGTGTCAGTTTTTCTCTCAGAGCAGCCAACCCACAAATGAGGCTGGGGGCGGCTATTTATAGCCGGGGAGCAACCCCAGGTGAAAGGAAATAAATGTCCATGCATGAAATTACCTTCATGCCCACCCTTCAGACCGTTGACTGGATCAGTACCAGCAATCTCCACGTGACACGTGGCACGGTTGGAATCAAACGCTTTCTTTCTTTAGGCGAGCTGCACTGGCAGCTTCCTGACTCCTCAACTGAAGACAAATTCCTCAGTGTCCTGAAGAACATCGTCTCAGACACCCGAGGAACTGAACTTCTACTGCAGGAGTTTTCTCTGGGTTTTCAACAGGATTTCTATTTGAGCACTTCCTAAAAATTCATAACTCATTTTCCTCAACCCCTCCAACAGTGCGGTGTTTTCCTACGACTCAAGGAGTATAAAAAGTCATAACGAAGACTACGCTACAGTCTTCGGCTTTAGCGCGAATTTCTCAGGATCATGGACTGTTTCATCAGCTTCAGCAGAATGCTTCAGGATATTGTTTCCCCAGGATTTCGCGCCTCGCCAGTCTTCAAGAAACACCCCAATTTCTTCAATGTTCCTCAACATTTTGGGGGTCAACAATGGTGGTTAACCTCTTCTTCAAGGACTGTTCTCCTGTGTATACTCACAAACACATCAATCCCTTAACCGGTTTGTCATCAAATAATCCAAAACCTCAAAGGGGGTACTAGATGCACTTACAATCTCCCCCTTTTTGGTGATTTGATGACAATCAGGTTAAAGCTTCAACGGGATAAAATAAGTAATTTTGAGGAATTAAAAACTTGAAGAAAACAATTCATTGTTTCCGGATATAGAGGTGCTCCCCCTGAGAATATGCATGTTCTCAAGAATTGGTAGAATATTTTTGAAAAAACTGAGGAGCTCCCCCTATATCCCGGATTATTTGAAACAGTGCATCATATGGAATAATGAGAAATTAAAAATAGCACTAAGTAAGGTGGTTGCTGAGGAATAACATGAGTAATAAATAAGCTTGAGGAGTATCACAAGGTTGCTCAAAAGTATCAGACAACCACACAAAATATCAGTATACAACTCATTACAAAAATGGTCTGAAGAACGAGAGTTGTAATTGAGGAACCCCCATGAAAACCCTCTTGAAGACTAACATATTTGTCACAACTCCAAGTTAGGTATGTGATAGGGTAAGCTTAGGCCTTTGCATCATGTTAAAATTTTCAAAAGAAATCAAAATGGGAGAGAGAACACCCCCCATATGAATTAATTCAAAAGGCGAGATAAAAAGTTTCTCCAAAATTTCCTTTTGTAATTTTGTAAAGTCCTATAAATGAGTGTGATCACATATCAAGTGATGTGGGACCCACCCCATGCTCATGGATTTTTCAAATATTCAAACAGGAGCATGGATTAATTCAAAAACCCCTATTTGATTTAAAGTTCAAATAATTTGAATTTTAAAAAGTGCCAAACTATATAAGTGGCTAGTCTAATATAATATGAGGCCATATAAAAAGTTTCAGCATTTTTAAAAATATGAGGCCAAAACACTATGCAGAAAAGAAACAGAAAAGAAATAAAAGAAATAAGAAAAGGGAAGAGCTTACCTGTTGCCCAGGGGCGAAGCCCACCTTCCCCAGCCGGCCCAGCCCACCAGGGGGCTCCCCTGTCGTCTTCCCCGGGCACGAGCACACAGCTGCGTGCCCGGCATGCCGCAGCTGTCGCGGTGGTAGCTCCCCAGCAACGCCCCTTCCTCCTTCTCGCCGCCACGCGTGTCCAGGAGTAGCCCAGATCACTTTCTCCTCCATCCTTGCCCTCTGTTTCTCCTCCCCGGCGTAAAATCGCGGACTCCCGAAACCCTAGCGGATCACCGTCGAGCCCCGACGCGGCCACTGGCCGAGCAAGCTCAAGCCACCATGTCCATGGAGCTCCCCGTGGTCGTCATCGTCTAGCCGTCGTCTCAATTCGAGCCAAGGCCCAGTGGAAGCACCGTCCCCTTCAAGCTTTTGTCGCCGGTCGTCTTCGTCTCCGGCGACCAATTAACCGCCACCGACTCCTCCTCCGGCCACGCTGCGCTCGCCATCGCGTTCAGGTGAAGCCCACGGTCTTTTCCCTGCTATCCCTAGTCCTCTCTCGTGCCCTGTGCGCCATGCCCCTTGTCCAATGCTCCGGCCACCGCGTGCGGTCAACGTAGCCGTGCTCCAGAGCGATCTCGTGACCCCCCGATGGCACCACTGGATGCGGAAGGTGACGAGGAGCAAGGCCGTGCTCTCCAGACCCCTCCCCGTGCCCAAACCCTCGACTCCGGCGAGACTCCGGCGAGTCCCAAGCCGCCGTCGCCATTAACGCCCTCCCCTCTCTCACTGTCCCGTGGGCCCGAGGCCACCAAACTAATCCCCCCCTAACCCATTGACTACTGGGCCCCAACACCCTAATCCCTCTCTGTTAATAAAACAGAGAGGATTCAATCTCTTTGCCACTGACATGGCTGGCCCACCAGTCAGACCCCTGCTGATGTCATGCTTGCATCAGCATGATGCAATAAATCAATTCCAGAAAATTAGAAATGAATTAAAGAAATTCCAGAAAATCCAGAAAATATCCTAAACTTTGGAAATTCATAGAAAATTCATTTTAACTCCAAATTGGACAAATAATATGTCTAAAATTATCAGAAAAATACAAGGATTATGAATATGCAACTTGTTTCTATGTTTGACCATTTTAAAATGGGTTAACAGTAGAAAACATGCATATGGATCCTTTTTAAATTCAAATTTGGAGTGTATTTGCAAATGACTTTGCAACACACTTATTTTAGATGGTTTCATCCACACATCAGAGGCTTTACCTCACCTTTACAACATCACTTTATGATCAACCTTTCAAATGAACTTTCATGCATTCAAATGCATTTGAAATTCATCGATAAATCAAATGGAGTTTGAATTTGCATTTCAAATGCAATATACTCCTTTTAAATAGAATGCTCAACACATCACTACCATGAACATCACCATTACAATCTTATTCATGTGATTGCGCATTGTACATTATGTTGATCCAATGATTGGCATGTTGCTGATAGGAGTGGAGCCGGAACCCGAGATCACCCCCTTCGTTGAAGACCCCGTGACTGAACCCCGTCAGCAAGGCAAGAAAACCCCCATTGATCATGTCTATAAAATCCCACTTCCCTCTCTGTCTCGCTTATGCATGTTTAGGAGATCACCTTGTATCGATTCTACCGCATAGTTGAACCCATATCCTTTGCATGACCTATCATCTTGTCACAGTAGTAAGCAAACCACAATCCTAGCAGATGTAGGAGGTTGTTGCTATCATGTGGCCCCTGCAACTGTTACTCCTTACTGAATGCTTAGTGGTACAATGAGGTTGCTTTTGATGTGAGTCGAGATGATGGTAAACATGGTGTTGATGAAAGTGAAACTGTGTTGGTGAATCCACCCTAATACAAGGTGAACGATGAGAGGCTGTGTAGGAGTACACAGTGGGTTGTCTCGGTGAACACCGCCTTAAGTCCGAGTTCTTGTGTGGTGATCCAAGAAGAAGAGTACAACCACACATTGGGCTCACTGACCCCTCTCCTCCTAGTACCTCACCCCGTTCGAACCCCAGATGTCGCAGTAGTTCGGAGTTCTGGTAGGGCTGTGGCACGGTCTGCGAAGTGGATGAACGGCTTTTCAAGACCGGCTTGGGACCGTGCACACATCGTTTGAGGGTGTACTGGAACCTTGGACGTACTTCCATACAGATCCCCCTCAGATAGGCGACTCTCTGGACTAGAACCGAGCTGTGGGCCAAGTGTTGTGGTGAACATCCTCGCCGCCACCGCTTGAATGGTGTCGAGGCCAAAGGCGGTAACTGATGGTCATGTGTGTGTAGTAGTACACCCCTGCAGGGTTAACAAAACTATTCGAATAGCCGCGTCCACGGTTAAGGACTGCTTGGATAGCTTAGCTTGATTATTAGACAAATTGAACTGGATACTTCTAAAATACACCAACATAAGTGTGAGTGCTATGGCGTGCTTTCTCGTTGGGAAGTCGAGGAAGGCACCATAGTGGTGTATTTTGTTGGAGATGTAGTGGACTCGTGTACACTTCTTACCTCAAGTCTGGTACTCGTAGTTCAGGACTAGCCAAGTCAAAGCTGGCACTTCTGCAAGTGAAACCCCACCTCCCTTTACGTTGATACATGTGCATGAGTAGTATAGTTCCTACGTATGTCTTGCTGAGTACGACTTTGTACTCACGTTTGCTTATTCTATGTTTTAGATGAACCCACCGACCCCGATGGTGGCTTCTACCCGAAGCTCGAAGATTGAAGACTCAGACCGAGACCAAGCTAGTGCAGTCCTAGTCAGACGACTGGTTCCCTCGTGGAGGGTTTGTTTTTAGATAAGGCTTCTCTAAGCCATTTGTTAAACTTGTCTGTACTCAGACCTACTTTGCTTCCGCATGTTTGATGTAATGTTGGATCACAGACTTGTGATCTCTGTGTGCACTCTGTAAGAGTTTTAATAAAGATGCATACATTGTAGAGAATTGCAATGATACCTGCTGTTCATACTAGACATGTGTGTTGCGTGTATGTTTATAACATGCACGTCTTAGTTTGGGTTTTCGAGACCTTAGTTGTGATCTGGCTGGCAGTCTTTTATACACCAAGTGGCCCTTAGATGTGCGCAGCTTGGGGCATCGTGATGCGATTGTTCGAGACTCTGTCTCGTGCACACTTTGTGGTATGATCGAGCCCGCCCTAGACCCCGACTAAGTGATCGGGATGGAGTAAGTCTATGTAAGAGTTATGAGATAGTCGATAGTATGGTTGAGGCGACTTGTCTGTGAATATGGGAGTTCATCACCCATATAATTTAGACTCATGTGCGGACGATGAGGACTCATCTCAGTTGATCATCCGGCCTGGATGGGATGCCCCTCACGTACGATGCTTTCCGAGAACGTTTTGTGCTTGGCCTTGTCTGCTTAGACAAGTGGGTACGGTTCTCAGCTCTCCATATGACTATGTCGTAGCGGGACTTGCATACGCTAACCCCGGGTCTCGACAGACTTGGTATCAGAGCAGGACTGACTGTAGGATTATCAGCCTTGGCCGAAGTCGAGTCTAGCAGTCTATAGTTATATAGTTACTCTGGGTGTATAAGGGAACAACGTAAGGCTTCTTTTTTCTCCTTACCCTCATCGATCTGAGTTCTGAGTCACCCTTACCTTTTCTACGGGAAGATAGGACTAGGCTCATCTATGTCTTACTAGAACATCTCGTTGTTTGCCTCCTTATAGCCGTAGGATTGTTGTGGTTGTCCAGAGTCTTCGTGTTTGGAGTTCCTTGAAGAAGTTCTGTCCAATTTCTTTGAGGTTGTTTCATTTTCCATCCCGGTGTAGCCGTTATGCTGCCGGATTTGTTCCGTGTTTCTTTGAATCATTTCCTGCGCATTTTATCCTTCCCGCCTAAATCATATCCTTTTATCCTTGCCTCCATCGTACAACCTGTTCTGACTGTTGATTTTTATCACACAGGATGTCAAGTTGAACTCGTAGTGCTGTTCGTCGGAATCGAGACCGTGTTCGGAATCGAAATGATGATGAACCTCTACAACCTCCTTCTGCGGCGGAAATCATGATGGAAGCTGAGAAGAATCGGCGTGATCAAACACGCCTTCTAGAGCTCATCGAGCAGAATACCGCTCGTCAGCGTAATGTGGTTGTGAGCATTTAGTACTTCATCCTCCTTAAGCCACCGGTATTCCGATGTTCTTCTGAGCCCCTTGAAGCTGATGATTGGCTCCATTCCATCGAGCGTAAGCTTGATACTACACATGTTGCTCCCGATGATCGAGTTATATTCGCGGCATACTTTCTGGAAGGTGCTGCTGCTGAATGGTGGGAGAACTATGTTGCGATGCAACCAGATGGTCACCTAGTGACTTGGCAGGAGTTCCGTGATGCCTTTCGTGGGTACCACCTTCTAGATGAGTTAATGGAGCGCAAGAAGGAAGAGTTCTGCAATCTGACTCAAGGAGAGATGTCCATTCATGAGTATGTGAGAGAGTTCAACCGTCTTGCTCGTTATTCCCAAGATGAGATCACCACCGATGTCAGAAAGCAGGCAAGGTTCCGCAAGGGACTTAGCCCCATCCTTCGTCATGATCTCAACCTCATCGAATTTGCCACCTTTGAGGATTTAGTCAACAGATCCTTCAGAGCTGAGCATGGCAATGAAGTTTTCGAGAAATCTCGCAAGCATGCTCTTGAGCTTGCCCCTTCTTCCAGTTCACGCCCTCAGAAGCGCATGATCTGGATTCCTAACAGTTTGATCCACCAAAACAACCCACCGAGGCCATCCCTTGTGCCGCCTCGTCCACCAGCTCCACCAAACAACCCAGCTCCCCGCACTATCTTTGGAGCCTGCTTCAGATGTGGCCAGCCTGGTCACTATTCTCGTGATTGTTCCATAAATCAGAATGCTCCACCCCATGCCAAAGGAAACCCCAATGTTCGTGCCAAACCACCCCCGAAGGTTTCCACTGCCAAGACATCCACCTCAGAAAATCTTGGACGTGTGAACCAAATCTCAGCTGAGGAAACTGATGGTACTTCTGATGTCATTCTTGGTACGCTCCCAGTCAATTTTGTCCCCACTTCTGTTCTTTTCGATCCAGGAGCATCTCACTCATTCATGTCGGAGAGTTATGCACTTCGGCATGAGATATCCTTTGATGAAATGTTCACCCCAATGATCATTCAAACTCCTGGGTCCAAGTGGCAAACTAATAGAGTAAGCCAAGGTAATCAAATTGCAATTGAGGGTTTAGTATTCCTTGCGTCACTCATAGCCCTCAAGTCTTCAGACATTGATGTCATCCTTGGTATGGATTGGTTATCAAGACAACATGCTTTTCTTGATTATAAAGCCAAGTCAGTTAGACTTACACATCCTTCAGGCCAGACAATAGCTTATTCCTCACCAAGAACAAGAACCCAGGTGCATTCTTTGAATGTGCTTCCCCTTCCCGACCTTGAAGATGTTCCGGTGGTTCGTGACTTCCCGGATGTCTTTCCTGAAGAGCAGCCGGGCATGCCAACCGACAGATGTGTAGAGTTCATAGTGGATCTTGCCCCCGGAACCGCACCAATTTCCAGACGCCAATACAAAATGGCCCCACGTGAGTTAGCTGAGCTTAAAACCCAACTGGAAGCTTTGTTGGAAAAATGCTTCATCCGCCCTAGCTCATCGCCATGGGGTTGCCCCATTCTGTTCGTAACGAAGAAAGATGGAACAGAAAGGATGTGCGTAGAATATCGCCCGCTAAATTTAGCGACGATAAAGAACAAGTACCCATTGCCCAGGATCAATGATCTTTATGATCAACTTGCAGGATCCTCTGTCTTCTCCAAGATGGATTTGAGATTTGGTTATCATCAAATAAAAATCTGAAACGAGGACATTCCCAAAACAGCTTGTACTACTCGTTATGGTCTTTACGAGTACACCGTCATGTCCTTTGGTTTAACCAATGCCCTCGCCACTTTCTCACGGATGATGAATTCGATCTTCATGGAGTACCTAGATAAATTTGTTGTAGTTTATCTTGATGACATTCTCATCTACTCGAAGAACGAAGCAGAACATGCCGAACACCTAAGGCTGGTATTGATGAAACTTAGAGAGCATCGCCTGTATGCTAAATTCTCCAAGTGTGAATTTTGGCTACCAGAAGTGACCTACTTAGGCCACATGATTTCTGCAAAAGGCATTGCTGTGAATCCCGAGAGATTTCAGGCGGTACTTGACTGGACTCCACCTGAATCGGTTCAGCAAGTTAGGAGTTTTCTTGGCCTAGCCAGCTATTGCCGCCACTTCGTCGAGAACTTTTCTAAAGTTGCAAAGCCTCTTACTGAACTCCTCAAGAAAGATAAGAAATTCCTATAGACTCCCAAGTGCGAGGAAAGCTTTCAAGAGCTAAAAAGAAGATTGACTTCTGCACCCGTACTTGCACCTCCAGAAACCAAAAAGGATTCGAGATCTATTGTGATGCCTCACGGCAAGGGTTAGGATGCATACTTCTGCAAGATCGACATGTGGTAGCTTATGCTTCACGCCAGTTGCGCCCACATGAAGAGAACTATCCTACCCACGATCTTTAACTCGCTGCCGTAGTTCATGCCCTAACAACTTGGCGACATTACCTCCTTGGTAATCATTGAGAGATCTATTCTGACCACCAAAGCCTCAAATACATACTCACCCAGCCAGATCTTAATCTCAGGCAAAGACGCTGGATAGATTTGATAAAAGATTATGACTTAGGAATTTCTTACACCCCAGGCAAGGCCAATGTCATGGCTGATCGCTAAGTCGTAAGTCGTATTGTAACAACCTCATGTTACAACAATATCAACCACTTCTTCATGAGGAATTTCGCAAGATCAATCTTGAGATTGTTCCTCATGGCTATCTTTCTACCTTGGTGGCGAAACCAACTCTTAACGATCAAATCATAGTTGCCCAAAGGCGTGAACGAGGTGTTCGCCGGATCAAGGAGAACATTGCTAGCGGAGTTGCTAAATGTTTCTCCACAGATAGCAAGGGAACGGTATTCTTTAGAAATTGTTTGGTAGTACCTAAGAATTGGGAACTAAGGCAACTCATCCTCAAAGAAGCCCATGACACACCCCTCTCGATTCATCCCGGTAGCACAAAAATGTACCGAGATCTACGCCAGAGATTTTGGTGGACTAGGATGAAGAGAGACATTGCTCAATTTGTTGCCGAATGTGATGTTTTTCCTCGCATTAAGGAAGAACATCAAAGACCTGCTGGTACACTTCAACCTTTGCCTATTCCCGAGTGGAAATGGGACAAAGTCGGTATGGACTTCATCACCGGCTTTCCAAAAACCCAGAAAGGAAACGATGCCATCTTCATTGTCATTGACCGACTTTCCAAGGGTTCTCACTTCCTTCCCGTTCGCGAGTCTATAACTGCTATCCAGTTAGCGGACTTGTACGTCTCTAGAATTGTGTCTCTTCATGGTGTTCCTTTGGAAATCAATTCTGATCGTGGTAGCCTTTTCACCTCTAGATTTTGGGGAAGCTTCCAACATGCTATGGGAACTCATCTCTCCTTTAGTACAGCTTTCCATCCTCAGTCTAGCGGTCAAGTCGAAAGGGTTAACCAAATTCTTGAAGACATGCTCAGAGCTTGTGTTATCTCATTCGGAATGAATTGGGAGAAGTCTCTTCCATTTGCCGAATTTGCTTATAACAATAGTTTTCAATCTAGTCTAAACATGGCTCCTTTTGAACTCCTTTATGGACGACGATGTCGAACACCTTTAAACTGGTCAGAAACCGGTGAAAGAAAATTCTTTGGACCGGACATGATCAAGGAAGCAGAAGAGCAAGTTCGCATTGTTCGTGATCAATTGAAAGCCGCCTAGTCTCGTCAGAAAAGCTACTATGATCGTCATCATAGGCAAGAAAGCTACAATCTGGATGAGAAGGCTTACCTTCGGGTTACTCCTCTGAAGGGAACCCAAAGATTCGGTATCAAAGGCAAGTTGGCCCCACGTTGCATCGGACCTTTCCGCATTCTTGCTAAACGTGGAGAAGTTGCCTACCAACTTGAACTACCCCCGCACCTTTCCCGAGTACATGATGGATTCCATGTGTCACAACTCAGGCGTTGCTTCAAGGACCCCATCCGCGAAGTCGACCATGAAACGCTCGAGAATACCCTGTTCGTGTTCTTGATTCAGCAGAGGGTGTCACTCGCCGAAAGAAGACTAAGTTTCTGAAAATTCAGTGGTCACACCACTCTGAGAAAGAAGCCACGTGGGAAAGAGAAGACCATCTGCGTACCGAGTACCCCACCTTCCTTCCTCATACTTCTGAACCTCGGGATGAGATTCTTTTGAGTGGGGGCGAGTTGTCATAACCCCAAGTTAGGTATGTGATAGGGTAAGCTTAGGCCTTTGTATCATGTTAAAATTTTCAAAAGAAATCAAAATGGGAGAGAGAACACCCCCCAGATGAGTGTGATAACATATCAAGTGATGTGGGACCCACCCCATGCTCATGGATTTTTCTAATATTCAAACAGGAGCATGGATTAATTCAAAAACCCCTATTTGATTTAATGTTCAAATAATTTGAATTTTAAAAAGTGCCAAATTTTATAAGTGGCTAGTCTAATATAATATGAGGCCATATAAAAAGTTTCAGCATTTTTAAAAATGGTTTGCTATTTATTTAGCAGTGCCAAAACACTATGCAGAAAAGAAACAGAAAAGAAATAAAAGAAATAAGAAAAGGGAAGAGCTTACCTGTTGCCCAGGGGCGAAGCCCACCTTCCCAAGCCGGCCCAGCCCACCAGGGGGCTCCCCTGTCGTCTTCCCCGGGCACGAGCACACAACTACGTGCCCGGCATGCCGCAGCCGTCGCGGTGGCAGCTCCCCAGCCACGCCCCTGCCTCCTTCTCGCCGCCACGCGTGTCTAGGAGAAGCCCAGATCACTTTCTCCTCCATCCTTCCCCTTATTTTCTCCTCCCCGGCGGAAAATCGCGGACTCCCGAAACCCTAGCGGATCACCGTCGAGCCCCGACGCGGTCACTGGCCGAGGAAGCTCAAGCCAGCATGTCCATGGAGCTCCCCGTGGTCATCTTCGTCTAGCCGTCGTCTCAATTCGAGCCAAGGCCCAGTGGAAGCGCCGTCCCCTCCAAGCTTTTTCCGCCGGTCGTCTTCGTCTCCGGCGACCAATTAACCGCCACCGTCTCCTCCTCCGGCCACGCTGCGCTCGCCATCGCGTTCAGGTGAAGCCCACGGTATTTTCCCTGCTATCCCTAGCCCTCTCTCGTGCCCTGTGCGCCATGCCCCTTGTCCAGTGCTCCGTCCACCGCGCGCGGTCGATGTAGCCGTGCTCTAGAGCGTTCTCGTGACCCCCCGATGGCACCACTGGATGCGGAAGTTGACGAGGAGCAAGGCCGTACTCTCCAGACCCCTCCCCGTGCCCAAACCCTCGACTCCGGCGAGACTCCGGCGAGTCCCAAGCCGCCGTCTCCATTAACCCGCTCGCCTCTCTCACTGTCCCGTGGGCCCGAGGCCACTAAACTAATCCCCCCCTAACCCACTGACTACTTGGCCCCAGCACCCTAATCCCTCTCTGTTAATTAAACAGAGAGGATTAAATCTCTCTGCCACTGACATGGCTAGCCCACCAGTCAGACCCCTGCTGATGTCATGCTTGCATCAACATGATGCAATAAATCAATTCCAAAAAATTAGAAATGAATTAAAGAAATTCCAGAAAATCCAGAAAATAGCCCAAACTTTGGAAATTCATAGAAAACCATTTTAACTCCAAATTGGACAAATAATATGTCTAAAATTATCAGAAAAATACAAGGATTATGAATATGCAACTTATTTCTATGTTTGACCATTTTAAAATGGGTGAACAGTAGCAAACATGCATATGGATCCTTTTCAAATTCAAATTTGGAGTGAATTTGCAAATGACTTTGCAACACACTTATTTTAGATGGTTTCATCCACACATCAGAGGCTTTACCTCACCTTTACAACATCACTTCATGATCAACCATTCAAATGAACTTTCATGCATTCAAATGCATTTGAAATTCATCGATAAATCAAATGGAGTTTGAATTTGCATTCCAAATGCAATATACTCCTTTTAAATAGAATGCTCAACACATCAGTACCATGAACATCACCATTACAATCTTATTCATGTGATTGTGCATTGTACATTATGTTGATCCCATGATTGTCATGTTGCTGATAGAAGTGGAGCCGGAACCCGAGATCACCCCCTTCGTTGAAGACCCCTTGACTGAACCCCGTCAGCAAGGCAAGCAAACCCCCATTGATAATGTCTATAAAATCCCACTTCCCTCTCAGTCTCGCTGATGCATGTTTAGGAGATCACCTTGTATCGATTCTACCGCATAGTTGAACCCATATCCTTTGCATGACCTATCATCTTGTCACAGTAGTAAGAAAACCACAATACTAGCAGATGTAGGAGTTGGTTGATATCATGTGGCCCCTGCAACTGTTACTGCTTACTGCATGCTTAGTGGTACAATGAGGTTGCTTTTGATGTGAGTCGGGATGATGGTAAACATGGTGTTGATGAAAGTGAAACTGTGTTGGTGAATCCACCCTAATACAAGGTGAACGATGAGAGGCTGTGTAGGAGTACACAGTGGGTTGTCTCGTTGAACACCGCCTTAAGTCCGAGTTCTTCTGTGGTGATCCAAGAAGAAGAGTACAACCACACATTGGGCTCACTGACCCCTATCATCCTAGTACATCACCCCGTTCGAACCCTAGAAGTCGCAGTAGTTCGGAGTTATAGTAGGTCTGTGGCACGGTCTGCAAAGTGGATGAACGGCTTTTCAAGACCGGCTTGGGACCCTTCACACATCTTTTGAGGCTGTACTGGAACCTCGGCCGGACTTCCATATGGATCCCCCTCAGATAGGCGACTCTCTGGACTAGAACGGAGCTGTGGGCGAAGTGTTGTGGTGAACATCCTCGCCGACACCCCTTGAATGGTGTCGAGGCCAAAGGCGGTAACTGATGGTCATGTGTGTGTAGTATTACACCCCTGCAGGGTTAACAAAACTATTCGAATAGCCACGTCCGCGGTTAAGGACTACTTGGAAAGCTTAGCTTGATTATTAGACAACTTGAACTGGATACTTCTAAAATACACCAAGATAAGTGTGAGTGCTATGGCGTGCTTTCTCGTGGGGAAGTCGAGGAAGGCACCATAGTGGTGTATTTGGTTGGAGATGTAGTGGACTCGTGTACGCTTCTTACCTCAAGTCTGGTACTTGTAGTTCAGGACTAGCCAAGTCAAAGCTGGCACTTCTGCAAGTGAAACCCCACCTCCCTTTACCTTGATACATGTGCATGAGTAGTATAGTTCCTACGTAAGTCTTGCTGAGTACGACTTTGTACTCACGTTTGCTTATTCTATGTTTTAGATGAACCCACCGACCTCGTTGGTGGCTTCTACCCGAAGCTCGAAGATTGAAGACTCAGACCAAGACCAAGCTAGTGTTGTCCCAGTCAGCCGACTGGTTCCCTCGTGGAGGGTTTGTTTTTAGATAAGGCTTCTCTAAGCCATTTGTTAAACTTGTCTGTACTCATACCTACTTTTCTTCCGCATGTTTGATGTAATGTTGGATCACAGACTTGTGATCTCTGTGTGCACTCTGTAAGAGTTTTAATAAAGATGTATACATTGTAGAGAATTGCAATGATACCTGCTGTTCATACTAGACATGTGTGCTGCGTGTATGTTTATAACATGCATGTCTTAGTATGGGTTTTCGAGACCTTAATTGTGATTTGGCTGGCGGCCTTTTATACACCAAGTGGCCCTTAGATGTGCGCAGCTTGGGGCATCGCGATGCGATTGTTCGAGACTCTATCTCGTGCACACTTTGTGGTATGATCGAGCCCGCCCTAGACCCCGACTAAGTGATCGGGCTGGAGTAAGTCTATGTAAGAGTTATGAGATAGTCGATAGTATGGTTGAGGCGACTTGTCTGTGAATATGGGAGTTCATCACCCATATCATTTAGACTCGTGTGCGGACGATGAGGACTCATCTCAGTTGATCATCCGTCCTGGATGGGATGCCCCTCACATACGATGCTTTCCGAGAATGTTCTGTGCTTGGCCTTGTCTGCTTAGACAAGTGGGTACGGTTCTCGGCTCTCCATATGACTATGTCGTAGCGGGACTTGCATACCCTAACCCCGGGTCCCGACAATATTTCTCCCCCATTGTCATTAAATGAACAAAAAGGAGAGGCTACAACTAACATCCCAAAGGTAATGCCTCAGGGCTGAGGAGAATCAGGCCGAAGGCACGCCGTTGCAGTGTGAGGACAAGCCACAGTGTCTTCAACTTCTTCAGGGGAGATATCTTGTGCTGAAGAAAAGGAGTCCATCGTCAGAGGTGGTGTCTTTCTTTTGGTGAACTGACGAGGAGGCCTAATCTCAGGGAGCTGAGGTTGTTTGAGGCAAAGCTTGGCGAGGTCTTCAGGCGTAATGACTTCCCTCAAAAGAGCATCAAGTTGCTGATATGTATGATGAGCATACTGATGAACCTTCTTCTGGGTGGTATGCATCTGCACCGTGTAGCTGAGGATGTCACCAATCTAACGCTTTGTCCAGTCATGATTGCGGTCCACTTTCTGATATAGACTGATGAGGAGCTCGCGGTCAGTCATGATGCGAGCTTGAATAGTTTCCTCAGTTGAGGCATGTGTGTGTTCCTCATGAGTGGTGCGAGACTGAGGTTGGCGAATATTTCCACCAAGAGAATCCTGAGGAAAGACTTCCTCATAGAAGAGCTCTTTGCCCTTGGAATTTGAGGAAATTGTATGTTGAAGCACTTCAACCGGGGGAACATAAGTGCGATGATTAGCTTGATCAGGCTTGAAGTTGGTGCCAGTCTTGGTGCAGATGAGCTTCATGATCCATGGAGCATATGGGTTCAGAATATGAGGTTTCTAGGTAGCATCCACTAAGGTCCCGAAGAAGAAGTCTGAGACATTGATGGGCACAGACAGGTAGAGGCTGTAGAGAATGTTCTTCATGATGCCCACAAATTCTTCAACAGTTGATTCGTACCCCTTGATGGGGCAGGAAGACTTGGCCAGTATTCTGTACATTGTGCTGGGCAGATACTGAAGTTCAGACAAATAGAACTTGTTCCAGGGCGGAGCTTCAGGGGCTTGAGGCTTCCTTAACATATTAAACAGATCATCCCTTAGGAGTGGAGCACCGTACGTGCTGGGAACTGAAGCGTCAGAGGGAGGCAACTGAAGAATTTCAACAATCTCAGGCACTGAGGCAGTGTAGTGCTGATGCTCAGTCATCCATTCGAGCACCCAAGTGTTGATGTCTTTGGGATCCCCTGAACCATATAGTGTGGCATAAAACTGAAGCACAAGTTCTTTGTTCCAATGAATGCACTCGGAGCAGAACTGAAGCAATTTGACATAAAAAAAGTCCTATAGCACGTCGTTGAAGCAAGGAATGTCCTCCATATCCGGATGAGGAATGTGTTTATGAGGAAAAACCTTTTTTTCCATGTAAAGAACTGAGGCGTAGTAGTTCTTCTGAGTAACTCAGAACCTCAGTAGCTTGCTTGGCGGAGGAGAATGATATGGATTCTGAATCCCAGCCTGAAAGAAGCTCATGTCATTGAAGAATGCATCAGTGTTGAAGTTGGGTCGAGCATCAGCTTCAAGATTGCGATAAAATGGCTTCTTCTACTTTGGACATTGATAGAGAGCTGAGGCTTTCTCCTGAGGAGCTGGGGAATCTGAAGTAGAGGGAGTTGGTTGTGGAGGAGCATGGGCTTCAGCCGTTGTATCAGGGCCAGGTTTCGGTGAGGTACCTGGTGCTGAGGGAGAAGTGACTTGACGATCCGCAGAGCAGTCTGGTGCAGCTTCAGTGTCAGCATTTTTGCTGTGCTCTGCTTCAGTCTCAGCAGCGGGGGGAGCAGTGTCAGTCTCAGCAGTGGGAGTGGTTGCATCATCAGTGTCATTAGCAGCAGCATTAGGAGCACTGGTGGCTTCCGGTTCATCAGCTTTAGAGGCAGAGGATGATGCGCCAACGTAATCTTCGGAGTGTTGAGAGGTATCATGAAGCACCTCAGTGGCAGTGGGGGAGTGAGGCTCGAGCGAAAAGATGGTATGAGTGGGGGAGTTCTCCAGCTCGTACTCCTCATCCATGATACGAGGAGTTCCTGTATCCTCAATATCAACATCCATGTCCTCAAGTTCAGTGATGATTGATGGAGGTGGGAACTGAGGCGTTGGAACGATTGGTGTAGCAGCAGCTGAGGCAAGTTCCTTGGATGGTGGGGTGAAGACTATGATGCTGCGCTGAGTATTGGCAGGTGGAGTTGAGGCAGCATTGGATGGAACTGTGGTATCTGCTTCTTTTGAGGCAGGAGGAGCAGAAGAGAGCGGCGTGGCATCAATTGGCTCCTCAACAGTGGGTTCCAGTGCGGGCCTTTTGGCCACACATGGGGTAGATGGTGGTGCTTCAGACACGCGCTTGTGGCATTGGGAGGAGTCCTCAGGCACAACATGAGACGGAGTTGGGCCATCAAGAGGTACTGAGGATGTTGGCTGCCGAATCTTCATTAAGTTGTTCATCTTCCTGGACATCCGTTCTTTTGACTTGCCAATGTAGGCACATTTGGCATTATATTCAGTGGTGAGACGTTGAACTTCATAGTAATACTTAATGAATTCCTGAGGAGTGACATTCATGACAGGTTTTTTCTTGAAGTCGTTGGGGAATTTCTTCAGTTGGCTCTTCAACTGTTTTTTAAGATCTCGGTGATGTATCTCATTGATGAGGAACTACTGAATGTAGAACCTGAGATCTTTCGGTATGTCCAAATCATCAAGAGGAGTATCAGGCTTGACAGACCAAATGTCAATGTATTCCAAGATCTTCTTGGGATCGAGGAGTAGTGGAATTTCTAAGCCAGTAGCTTTAGCTTTGCGTCTGGCAGCAGCGCGAAGATACTCAATTTTCTGTTCTTCAGTGGCCACAAAACCGGCAAGGTCTCCAAACTCATCTTCATCATCAGAGCTGAAGTTAGTCTGATGAATGGTGCCATGCATGGCTGTTTTCTTCGGTGAGGGCCTTGTGCCACGTTGAAGAACTTTTTTGGTCTTCAACTGAGGCTGAGGCATTGTGGTGGACGCCTCAGGTGCACTGCCAGACTCATCAGTGCGAATTCTTGAAGCAGGAACAACACCATCAGTTCGTTGGCATGAAGAAGCTGGAGCATAAGGCTTTGCTGATGATTTCTTCGATGGTTTGATGCCTGGAGCTTTTCTGTGAGGTTGAGATGGAGGCCGAGGCTGAGGCTGAGGCTGAGCAGCAGCCTAAGGTGGAATCTGCACAAAGGCAGCTAAGTTACGGGCCAGACTCTGCGTTATATGAGCCATCCGCTTGAGGTAGCGCTGATAAGCATCAGGAAAATTATCAGGAGTCTTCAAGGTTGAGGGATGTGGAACGACACCCGGTGCTGGAGGAGGACGAGCCTTGATGCCCAAAGTCTTCAGGGGTGGATTGACCGCGAACTTTTTCTCATGCTGAGGATTAATCCATCGGTATGCAGCCCATCGTTTGGCCCATTCCCTTGTGATTTTCTGAACCCTTAGTTTACGTTCACCAGCGGCTTCTCGCTCTGGAGTCTTCAGTTTTGCATAGAGCACTGGAGGCAAAACTTTAGCACTATCAGTGAGTTTGCGACGGGGAGCCATTTTCTTCAGTTGAGGAGACTGAGGAATTGTACTTTCGAACTGAGCCGCAAATGAATTGAGACTATGACAACCATAAGATTCCTCAGCAGACATGTACCTGTGACAGAATTAAGTTGCGAGGGAAGTGGGGTACGGTTATATGCGTTCATGAGTAATGTGCTAAGGAAAGAAAAGTAATGAGGCATAGGCATAGGTCTCAGAAAGTTTTCAGTACTGTTGAGGAATGTAGTGGCATGAAGAAACGGGAAGAATCTTGAAGAATCTACAATACTGAGGAAAGAGTAGCTGAGACACACACGTACCAGAACTGAGACGAATGCTGAGGAAACACGAGTCAATCATCTCCGGTGATGATGAACTCTGGCGACGACTGCACGAGAGCTGGAGGAGCTCAAGAACGGCGACGTGAGATGGAATGAGATGTGGGGAAAATGACCGTGGGGGTGGTGGCTATTTATAGAGGGGTAAAAGCCGAGGGGTTGCAATTTTTGTGGACGAGATTGCCCCTGGCGGTTCGGGTTCTCAGTGGTTATCGCATTGATGGATATGCATGTCATGCGGTAAAATCTCAACGATCAAGAGAAGATAATCGTAACTGATAATACTCAAATTTTGGAGACTGAGGACAGAAAAATGTTGAGGATAAGGAAAAAAGCCTTAGGTTCAGGATTACAAGAGTCCCAAATGAACGCATACATGAGATAGAAAGATTGGATAAGTGAGCACAGAGGGACGGGTCCGATCACGTTCACCTAGATGAAGAAGAAAATTCTGAAGAACAATAACCATAGGTGAACGCTATTGAGGACAAAACAGTAAGCATCAAGATGAAGACTCAAATGAGGAAACTGAGGATCAACAATTCCTGAGGAATTTGTGCGGTGGCGCTACCCACCTTCTAGGGAATATAACACTTGATGCCATACAATTGTTTTATGGATCTTGAGTCAATTCCATGTTAATTTCTTCACACTTATCAAGGTAGTTCCTCATGAGTTAAGGAGTACAACGCATCGTGTGTTGTACATCAGGATTCTTCAATATTGTTTAAACGTTAGGATGTGTGTCCATTCACTGGACGTTTGAGGAATCTAAGATATTTAGCTCACACCTCAGAGTGCTAAAACGCTTCTCATCCAAAGGCTTAGTGAATATATCTGCAAGTTGGTCTTCAGTCTTCACGTGGCTGATGACGATATCTTCCTTAAACACATGATCCCGAAGAAAGTGATACCAAATCTCGATGTGCTTCATCCTCGAGTGTTGTACTGGATTCTGAGAGATCTTGATGGCGCTCTCATTGTCACGCAGTAGTGGTACTTTCTTCAGGTTGATGTCGTAGTCCTTCAGCGTTCGCTTCATCCAAAGAAGCTGTGAGCGGCTTGCACCAGCAGCGATGTATTCAGCTTCAGCAGTGGAGAGGGAGACACAGTTCTGCTTCTTCGATGACCAGCACACCAGAGAGCGTCCGAGGAAATAACATGCTCCTGAGTTAGGCTTCCGATCCACTCGATCTCCAGCATAATATGAGTCTGAGTACCCAACGAGATCCAGCTGTGTGCCTTTTGGATACCATAAACCTAGCGACGGGGTGTGAGCCAAATATCGAAGATTTCGTTTCACCGCTTGGTGATGCGATTCCTTTGGTGCCGCTTGGAATCGAGAACACAGGAAAACGCTCAACATTATATCAGGCCTAGATGCACATAGATATAACAGAGAACCTATCATGGAGCGGTATACCTTTTGATCGTAATCCTTGCCATTTTCATCAGGACCGAGTTGTCCATTTGTAGGCATCGGTGTCTTGATACCTTTGCAGTCTTTCATCCCGAATTTCTTCAGGCACTCCTTGAGGTACTTCTCCTGAGAGATGAGGATGTCGTTGCGTTGTTGATGAATTTGAAGCCCTAAGAAGAACTTCAGTTCGCCCATCATGGACATCTAATACTGTTCACTCATCAAGAATGCAAACTCTTCACTGTATTTCTTGTTAGTGCATCCGAATATAATGTCATCAACATAGATTGGACATATGAATAAAGCATCATCATAACACTTGGTGAAAAGAGTTGGATCGATGGAACTAGATTTGAATCCATTGCTGATAAGGAAATCCCTTCGTGTGTCATATCAAGCCCGAGGGGCTTGCTTCAGTGCGTAGAGAGCTTTCTTCGATCTGTACACCATATCAGGATTCTTCGAGTCTTCAAAACCTGGGGGTTGAGCAACATATACTTTTTCCTCGATATTACCATTGAGGAATGCACTTTTCACATCCATTTTATATATAACTTGATATTATGATGATTAGCGAATGCAAGCATGATGCGAATGGACTCAAGTCTAGCAACAGGAGCGAAGGTTTCACTAAAGTCGATGCCTTCAACTTGTGTGTATCCTTGTGCTATAAGTCGAGCTTTGTTCCTGATGATTTTTCCATCTTTATCGAGTTTGTTGCGATAGATCCACTTCGTGCCGATGACATTGTGAACTCGATGATCAGGCCGTTTGACTAGTTTGAAGAGGTCATTCAGTTTAAACTGAAGAAGTTCGTCTTGCATCCCTGAATCCATTCTGCTTCTTTGAATGCCTCAGTAACTTTGGCGAGCCGTCAGATTAATCAAACCGCACATCTACAGTCTCAACAATTTTATGATGACTAATATTGTAGACTCTGTAGGTGTGCGAGTTGATACCGTAACCAAGCATGAAACCCTCACATGCTTTGGGTGCATATTTGTACTGGTGATGAGGATCACGAATCTAACATGGTGCACCGAATACTTTGAAGTAACTCACGTTGGATTTCTTACCGCCCATTAGCTCATATGAGGTTTTCTTGAAGAACTTGTGAAGATACACTCGTTTGACAATGTGGTAGGAAGTGTTGATTGCTTCAGCCAACCAAATGAGTGGTGTGTTGTACTCAGCCAACATCGTTTGAGCCATCTCGATGAGGGTCCGGTTCTTCCTCTCAACAACTCCATTTTTTGAGGAGTGTAGGGCGCTGAGAACTCATGAGTGATGCCTAAGTCGTCGAGGAATTCTTCCAGACCAATGTTCTTGAAGTCAGTGCCGTTGTCGCTTCGAATGTGCTTGATCTTCAGGTTGTAGTTGTTCATGACTCGCTGGGCGAAGCGCTTGAATATTGCTGGGGTTTCTGACTTATAAAGAAGAAAGTGCACCCAAGTATATCGTGAGAAGTCATCAACCATAACAAGACCATACATACTGCCTCCAAAGCTTGAATACTTTGGAGGACCGAATAGATCCATGCGAAGTAATTGCAAAGGTATTGTAGTCGTCATGATGGTATTTGCTGGATGCTTGGCCTTGGTCATCTTTCCAGCTTCACACGCGCCACATAGCCGGTCCTTGGAGAATCTAATTTCCTCAATCCCGAGGACATGTTTCTTCAAAACCAGTTTCTGGAGGTTCCTCTGTCAGAACCCCAACTAGGGTAAGTGCTAGGGTTGCTTGAGTCCTTTGCATCATGTGAAAAATTCAAAAAGAAATTCAAAAATGGGGAAAAGAAAAGCCCTGAGAAATTAATTCAAATGGCCAGATAAAAATATTTTTCCAAAAATCATTTGAATATTTGGAAAATTCCTATAAATGATAGTGATCATTTTAAAAGTGGTTTGGGTTCATTCCCATGCCCATGGAATATTCAAAAATTCAAAATGTGCCCTGGAAATTAAATTTGACCCTATTTGAATTGAAATTCAAATTGATTGAATTTCAAAAATGCCCAAAAGTCACAAGTGGCTTGCTACTGGCCACCTAGGATTTATAAAAATATTTGGGCATTTTTATAAAATGCTATGGTATTTTTTTACCAGAGAAAAACAAATAACAGAAATAAAAAAGAAAAGAAGAAAAACAGAAAAGAGGCCTACCTGGCAAAGAGGCTAGACTAGCCGAAGCGGCGCAGCCCAAGGGCAGGGTCATCTTCTTCCCCGAGACAGGCAGGCAGGCCGCTGCGTGGCGACCATGCCGACGCCGCTGGCCACCTCCTACTTGCCCTCTCGACACCTATCTGCGCCGTGGAGGCCCTGGGCGTCTCCCCAGCCCTTTCCCCCTCCTCTGGCTCTCTCTTCACGCTCTCTCTCGCCCCATCTCGCCGCACCCGAGCGCACCAAGTCGTCGCCGTCAAGCGCCACCGCGGCCACCGTGCCCCTACCGGCGAGCCACCGATTCCAGAAGACCTGCAGCTGTCGCCTTCATCGAATCCCGCCCTCAATCGAGCCTGAACGGCCCCGGAGACGACGCCAATTTCAAGGTCTTGCCACCGGGCACAGAGGACTCCAGCGAGGGATTCCACTCCGTCCAGCCACCCTCCGGCCTCCCCGTCGGCTCTAGTAGCACCAGGGTGAGCTCCCCGTTCTCCCCAGCTCCTCCGCTCATCTCGACGTAGCCCGTAGCCCCGTGCCCCCTTTCCAGTACTCCGGCCGCCGCGCCCGTCGTCGTAGCCGTGCTCTGGAGCATCCCCATGACCCCCAGATCGCACTGGACGACGCGGACGAACGCGGGCTTCGCCCCAGTGCCCCCAGCTCCCTCTCCCGTGCCCTAAATCCAACTCCTGCGAAGCTCCGGCCGCTTTCCGGCGACCCCGCCATTAAGGGCTAACCCTGTGCTCTAACCCCCCCTAATCCACCCCTAAGCCTATGACAGGTGGGGCCCCGAACCCTTAACCCCTCTATTAGCTCTAATTAAAACGGGTTTAACTCCCACTTCCACTGACCTCCTGGCCCCACATGTCAGCGCCCCCTGTGACATCAGCATTGCATCATGCTGATGCAATAAACGTTTTTCTAGAAATTAAAAGAATTAAAGAAAATAGAGAAAAATCTAGAAAATCAATTGAACTTTAGAAAATCATAACTAATTCATATGAACTCCAAATTTAAGAAATAATATATGGAAAATTATCAAAAAAATGCAAGGATTAAGAATATGCATTTTTTCTTCATGTTTGACCATTTTAAAATGGGGGAACAGTAGCAAATGTGTATATGAATTAATTTGAATTCAAATTTGAAGTTTGAATTTGCAAAATCCTTTGCAATACACTTCAATTAAATTGAATTGTCAACATACCAGTACCATATACATCATATGACGACATAAACATGTGCTTGTGCTTTTACTTCTGAAGTTGTCCCCCCTTGTTGATGATTGCCTCCGATGACAGACGTTCCGAGACGGTGATCACCCCCGAAGAAGAAGACCACCGTTAAGTCCCGTGTATCGTCCGCAAGGCAAGCAAACCCCATTGATCATGTCCATAAAATCGTACTTCCCTCTCTGTCTCGCTTATGCAAGTTTAGGAGATCACTAAGAAACGTTCTTTCGCATAGTTGAACCTATTCCGATGCATGACCTATCATTTTGTCACCGTATTAAGCAAACCACAAACCTAGCAGATTTAGGAGTTGAATGATGAGCATGTGGCCCCTACAACTGTTACTGCTTATTGCTGCTTAGTGATACAATGAGGATGTTTATGATTGTGAGTTGGGATGAATGGTCACAGTGATGCAAATGATATCGTGTTGGTGAATCCACCCTAAACAAAGGTGAGGGATGAGAGGTTGTGTAGGAGTATACAGTGGGTTGTCTCGTTGAACACTGCCTAGGCCCCGAGTTCCTGTTTTGTGATCCAAGACAAAGAGTATGACCACATGTAGGGTTTTATGGGAGCCCCGTTTGGCCTCTTTACGTACCCGATCCGGTCCAGGAGTCACACTAGATTCGGGCTTTCCATTTGACCTAACCATTGATATGTGGGTGGACCTGTGAGGCAGTGAAACCATCTGTCAAAGGTGGCGTCTCGGTCCCTTGCATTATCTGAGTCCGTTTCGTGGAACCGGCCGGACTCTCGAGCGGTGACAAACTCAGGTAGTCGACTCCTGGATTAGAGAAGGTGATGTGAGGGTAGTGCCTTGGTTTCATCCACGTCCGACACCCGCTTGAAGGGTGAAAAGAATGAGGCGATAAGTGATGACACACGTGTGAAGATGTACACCCCTGCAGGGTTAATGAACTATTCGAATAGCCGTGTCCGCGGTTATGGACTACTTGGAAACCTTTACTTGATCATAGATAACTTGAATGGGTACTTATAAAACTCGCAAGATAAGCGTGAGTGCTGTGGCGTGCTGTCTCGTGGGGAAGTGGAGGAAGTATCCATAGTGGTGTATTGGTTGGAGACATGGTAGTGGACTCGTGTACGCTTCTTACCTCAAGTCTGGTACTCGTAGTTCAGGTTTAGCCAAGTCAAAGCTGGCACTTCTGCATATTGAACCCCATCTTCTTTACCTTGAAACTTGAGCATGAGTAGTGTAGTTCTGATGTAAGTCTTGCTCAGTATGACTTTGTACTCACGTTTGCTTATTCTATGTTTTAGATGAGAACACGGACCCCGATGGAGTCACCTTCGTGAAGCTCGACGTTGACCTTGGTAGTATAGTTCCAGACAGCAGTCTGGTCCCTCGGGGAAGGGCATGTATGTTGAACAAGGCTTCTCTAAGCCATTTGTTAAACCTGTCTGTACTCAGACCTAATTTTCTTCCGTTGTATGATGTAATGTTGATCACAGACATGTGATCTTTTTATGCTCTATGTGTAAGTCAATAAAGATACACTTTGTAGAGTTATGTGATGATACCTGCTGTTCATACTAGGCATGTGTGTTGCGTGTATGTCTATCACATGCATGTGTTAGTATGGGTTTTCGAGACCTTAGTTTTGATTTGGCTGGCGGTCTTTTATACACCAAGTGGCCCTTAGATGTGCGCAGCTTGGGGCATTGCGATGCGATTGCTCGTGACTCTGTCACGTGCACATTTTGTTGTATGATCGAGCCCGCCCTAGACCCCGACTAAGTGATCAGGCTGGAGTAAGTCTATGTAAGAGTTAGGATTCAATCGATAACATGGTTGAGGCGACTTGTCTATGAGTATGGGATTCACCACCCATAAGCATTTAGACTTGTGAGCGGACGATGAGGAACCATTTCAGTTGATCATCCAGCTTGGATGTGATGCCCCTCACGTTTGATGCTTTCCGAGAGTGTTCTGTGCTTGGCCTTGTCTGTTTAGACAAGTGGGTATGGCTCTCAGCTCTCCATGTGATTGCATCGTGACTGGAATTACATACGCTAACCCGGGTCCCGACAGACTTGGTATCAGAGCAGGACTGTCTGTAGGATTATTCAACCCTTGGTCGCAATCGAGTCTAGCATTCTATAGTTATATAGTTACTCTGGGTATAAGGGAACAACGTAAGGCTTCTTTTTCTCCTTACCTCTTAGACCTGAGTTCTGAGTCACCCTTATCTTTTCTACGGGATGATAGGACTAGGCTCATCTATGTCTGACTAGAACATCTCGTTGTTTGCCTCCTTGTAGCCGTAGGATTGTTGTGGTCGTCCAGAGTCTCCGTGTTTTTGAGTTCCTTGAGGAAGTTCTGCCCAATCTCCTCGAGGTTGTCTTTTTTTCCATCCCGGTGTAGCCGTTATGCTTCCCGATTTATCCCGTGTTTCTATGAATCATTGCCTTCGCATTATAATCTTTCCGCCTTCATCATGTCCTTCTTGTCTTTGATTCCATCATACAACCTGTTCTGATTGTTGATTTTTATCACACAGGATGTCAGGCGGAACTCGTAGTGCTGTTCGTCGCAATCGAGACTGTGATCGGAATCGAAATGATGATGCACCTCCACCACCGCCTTCTGCGGAGGAAATCATGATGGAAGCTGAGAAGAATGGACGTGATCAAACACGCCTTCTGGAGCTCATCGAGCAGAATACCTCACGTCATTGCAATGTGGTTGTGACCATTCAGGACTTCATCCTCCTCAAGCCACCGGTATTCCGATGTTCTTCTGAGCCCCTTGAAGCTGATGATTGGCTCCGTTCCATCGAGCGTAAGCTTGACACGACACATGTTGCTCCCAATGATCGAGTTTTATTCGCGGCATACTTTCTGGAAGATGCTGCTGCTGAATGGTGGGAGAACTATGTTGCGATGCAGCCTGATGGTCACATAGTGAATTGGCAGGAGTTCCGTGATTCCTTTCGAGGGTACCACCTTCTAGATGAGTTAATGGAGCGCAAGAAGGAAGAGTTCTGCAATCTGACTCAAGGAGAGATGTCCATTCATGAGTATGTGACGGAGTTCAACCGTCTTGCTCGTTATGCCCAAGATGAGATCACCACTGATGCCAGAAAGCAGGCAAGGTTCCGTAAAGGACATAGCCCTATCCTTCGCCATGATCTCAACCTCCATGAATTTGCCACCTTTGAGGATTTAGTCAACAGATCCTTTAGAGCTGAGCATGGAAATGATGTGTTCGAAGAGTCCCGCAAGCATGCTCTTGAGCTTGCTCCTTCTTCTAGTTCAGCCCCTCAGAAACACCGAATATGGATTCCAACTAGTGCCATACCTCTTAACTTTCTTCAGTGGCCTCCATCCAATATATTCCATCCACCTCAACACATTGTTCCTCCCAGGAATGATGGTGGGCAATCAAGTAATCTTGCTCCCAACAATTCAGGCAGGATGTGTTTCCCGTGTGGTCTGACAGGCCATTACTTCCGACAATGCCCTACAGTGTTGGTGGCACACGTCGACCTAGTCATAAGCCTCCAAAGAAATCCACCACCAAAACCTTTCCAGCAAAGCTTTCAGTCACAAGTAGTGGATATGTGAACCAAATCTCAGTTGAGGAAACCACTGCTGCTTCCGACGTCATCCTTGGTACACTCCCAGTCAATCATGTTCCCGCCTCCGTTCTTTTCGATCCAAGAGCTTCTCATTCATTCATGTCGGAGAGTTATGCACTTCGTCATGAATTTACTTTTGAAGAAATGTTTTCTCCAATGATCATTCAAACTCCTGGTTTCAAATGGCAAACTAATAGAGTAAGCCATGGCAATCAAATTGCAATTGAGGGTTTGGCATTCACTGCCTCTCTTATAGCCCTCAAGTCTTTGGACATTGATGTCATCCTAGGCATGGATTGGTTATCAAGGCAGAATGATTTCCTTGATTGTAAAGCTAAATCAGTTAAACTCACCCATCCTTCAGGCCAGATCATTGACTACACTTCACCCAGTTCTAGAATCTAGATGCATACTTTGAATGTGCTTCCACTTCCAGACCTTGAAGATATTCCGGTGGTTCGTGACTTTCCGGGTGTCTTTCCTGAAGAGCTGCCGGGGATGCCACCCGACAGGTGTGTAGAGGTCATAGTTGATCTTATACTAGGCACAACCCCAATTTCGAGACGTCCATATAGAATGGCCCCACATGAGTTAGCTGAGCTAAAAACCCAACTTGATGCTTCGTTGGAAAAAGGCTTCATCCGCCCTAGCTAATCGCCATGGGGTTGCCCCGTTCTGTTCGTAACGAAGAAAGATGGAACAGAAAGGATGTGCGTAGACTATCGTCCGCTAAATCTAGCGACGATAAAGAACAAATACCCACTGCCCAGGATCAATGATCTTTATGATCAACTTGCTGGATCCTCTGTCTTCTCCAAGATGGATTTGAGATTAGGCTATCATCAAATCAAAATCCGAGATAAGGACATTCCCAAGACGGCTTTAACTACTCGATATGCTCTTTACGATTACACCGTCATGTCCTTCGGTTTAACCAATGCCCCCGCCACATTCTCGCGCTTAATGAATTCGATCTTCATGGAGTACCTAGATAAATTTTTTGTGGTTTATCTTGATGACATTCTCATCTACTCGAAGAACGAAGAAGAGCACGCACAACATCTTAGGTTGGTATTGATGAAACTTAGAGAGCATCACCTTTATGCCAAGTCCTCCAAGTGTGAATTTTGGTTACCAGAAGTGACCTACTTAGGCCACGTGATTTCTGAAAAAGGTTTGGAGTCAATCCCGAGAGAGTTCAGGCCGTCCTTGACTGGACTCCACCTGAATCGGTTAAGCAAGTTAGGAGTTTTCTTGGCTTAGCAAGCTATTGTTGCCGCTTCGTTGAGAATTTCTCCAAAGTTGCAAAGCCTCTAACTGAACTCCTCAAGAAAGATAATAAATTCCAATGGACCCCCAAGTGCGAGGAGAGCTTTCAAGAGCTAAAAAGAAGATTGACTTCTGCCTCCGTACTTGCACCTGCAGACACCAAAAGGGATTTCGAGATCCATTGTGACGCTTCACGGCAAGGGTTAGGATGCATACTTATGCAAGATAGACATGTGGTAGCATATGCTTCACAACAGTTGCGTCCACATGAAGAGAACTATCCTACCCACGATCTTGAACTCGCTGCCGTAGTTCATGCCCTTAAGACTTGGCGACATTACCTCCTTGGTAATCGTTGTGAGATCTATTCTGATCACCAAAGCCTCAAATACATATTCACCCAGCAAGATCTTAATCTCAGGCAAAGACGATGTATAGAGTTGATAAAATATTATGACTTAGGAATTTCTTACACCCCAGGCAAGGCCAATGTCATGGCTGATGCACTAAGTCGTAAGTCGTATTGTAACAACCTCATGTTACAACAGTATCAACCACTTCTTCATGAGGAATTTCGCAAGCTCAATCTTGAGATAGTTCCTCATGGATTTCTTTCTACCTTGGTGGCGAAACCAACCCTTGAGGATCAAATCATAGCCGCCCAGAAATAAGATAGTAGTATTCAAGAGATCAAGCAGAACATTGTTAGCGGAGTTGCTAAATGTTTCTCTGCAAATGATCAAGGAACGATATTCTTTGAAAATCGTTTAGTAGTTCCTGAGAATGAAGACATAAGGCAGTTGATCCTTAAGGAAGCTCATGACACTCCCCTGTCCATTCATCCCGGTAGCACAAAAATGTACCGAGATCTACGCCAGAGATTTTGGTGGACCCGGATGAAGAGAGACATTGCACAATTTTTTGCTGAATGTGATGTTTGTCGTCGCATTAAGGCAGAACACCAAAGACCTGCTGGTACTCTTCAACCATTGTCTATTCCAGAGTGGAAATGGGACAAGGTCGGTATGGACTTCATCATCGGCTTTCCAAAAACCCAGAAAGGAAATGATGCCATATTCGTTGTCATTCATTGACTTTCCAAAGTTTCTCACTTCCTTCCTGTTCGAGAGTCTATAACTGCTAGTCAGTTGGCGGACTTGTATGTCTCTAGAATTGTGTCTCTTCATGGTGTTCCTTTGGAAATCAATTCTGATCGTGGTAGCCTTTTCACATCTAGATTGTGGGGAAGCTTTCAGAATGCTATGGGAACTCATCTCTCCTTTAGTACAGCTTTTCATCCTCAATCTAGCGGTCAAGTTGAAAGGGTTAATCAAATCTTGGAAGACATGCTCAAAGCTTGTGTTATCTCTTTCGGAAAGAATTGGGAGAAATCTCTTCCATTTGCCGAATTTTCTTACAACAATAGCTATCAATCTAGTCTGAACATGGCTTCCTTTGAATTCCTCTATGGCCGATGATGTCGAACACCCCTAAACTGGTCAGAAACCGGTGAAAGACAACTCTTTGGACCGGATATGATCAAGGAAGCAAAAGAGCAAGTTCGCATTGTTCGTGATCGATTGAAAGCCGCACAGTCTCGTCAGAAAAGCTACTATGATCGTCATCATAGAGAAGAGAGCTACAATCTTGATGAGAAGGCTTACCTTCGGGTTACTCCTCTGAAGGGAACCCAAAGATTCGGTATCAAAGGCAAGTTGGCCCCACGTTACATCCGACCTTTCCGCATTCTAGCTAAACGTGGAGAAGTCGCCTACCAACTTGAACTACCCCCGCACCTTTCCCGAGTACATGATGTATTCCATGTGTCACAACTCAGGCGTTGCTTCAAGGACCCCATCCGCGAAGTCGACCATGAAACGCTTGATCTCCAAGATGACCTTTCTTATCGAGAGTACCCTGTTCGTATTCTTGATTCGGTAGAGCGTGTCACTCGTCGTCAGAAGATCAAGTTCCTCAAAGTGCAGTGGTCACAGCACTTTGGGAAAGAAGCAACCTAGGAAAGAGAAGACCGCCTCCGTGCCGAGTACCCCACCTTCCTCCCGATGACTTCTGAATCTCGGGACGAGATTCTTTTGAGTGGGGGCGAGTTGTCAGAACCCCAACTAGGGTAAGTGCTAGGGTTGCTTGAGTCCTTTGCATCATGTGAAAAATTCAAAAAGAAATTCAAAAATGGGGAAAAGAAAAGCCCTGAGAAATTAATTCAAATGGCCAGATAAAAATATTTTTCCAAAAATCATTTGAATATTTGGAAAATTCCTATAAATGATGGTGATCATTTTAAAAGTGGTTTGGGTTCATTCCCATGCCCATGGAATATTCAAAAATTCAAAATGTGCCCTGGAAATTAAATTGGACCGTATTTGAATTGAAATTCAAATTGATTGAATTTCAAAAATGACCAAAAGTCACAAGTGGCTTGCTACTGGCCACCTAAGATTTATAAAAATATTTGGGCATTTTTATAAAATTCTATGGTATTTTTTTTACCAGAGAAAAACAAATAACAGAAATAAAAAAGAAAAGAAGAAGAACAGAAAAGAGGCCTACCTGGCAAAGAGGCCCGACTAGCCGAAGCAGTCGGGCAGGGTCGTCTTCTTCCCGGGGACAGGCAGGCAGGCCGCTGCGTGGCGACCATGCCGACGCCGCTGGCCACCTCCTGCTTGCCCCCTCGACACCTATCTGCCCCGTTGAGGCCCTGGGCGTCTCCCCAGTCCTTTCCCCCTCCTCTGGCTCTCTCTTCACGCTCTCTCTCGCCCGATCTCGCCGCACCCGAGCGCTCCAAGTCGCCGCCGTCAAGCGCCACCGCGGCCACCGTGCCCCTACCGGCGAGCCATCGTGTCCAGAAGACCTGCAGCTGTCGCCTTCATCGAATCCCGCCCTCAATCGAGCCCGAACGTCCCTGGAGACGACGCCAGTTTCAAGGTCTTGCCGCCGGGCACAGAGGACTCCAGCGAGGGATTCCACTCCGTCCAGCCACCCTCCGGCCTCCCCGTCGGCTCCAGTAGCAGCAGGGTGAGCTCCCCGTTCGCCCCAGCTCCTTTGCGCATCTCGCCGTAGCCCGTAGCCCCGTGCCCCCCTCTAGAGCATCCCCATGACCCCGAGATCGCACTGGACAACGCGGACGAACGCGGGCTACGCCCCAGTGCCCCCAGCTCCCTCTCCCGTGCCCGAAATCCAACTGCGGCAAAGCTCCGGCCGCTTTCCGGCAACCCCTCCATTACGGGCTAACCCTGTGCTCTAACCCCCCCTAATCCACCCCTAAGCCTATGACAGGTGGGGCCCCCAACCCTTAACCCCTTTGTTAGCTCTAACTAAAATGGGGTTAACTCACACTTCCACTGACCTCCTGGCCCCACATGTCAGCCCCCCGTGTGACATCAGCATTGCATCATGCTGATGCAATAAACCTTTTTCCAGAAATTAAAAGAATGAAAGAAAACAGAGAAAAATCCAGAAAATCAATTAAACTTTAGAAAATCATAACTAATTCATATGAACTCCAAATTTAATAAATAATATATGAAAAATTATCACAAAAATGCAAGGATTAAGAATATGCATTTTGTTTTCATGTTTGAACATTTTAAAATGGGGGAACAGTAGCAAATGTGCATATGGATTAATTTTAATTCAAATTTGAAGTTTGAATTTGCAAAATCCTTTGCAATACACTCAATTAAATTGAATTGTCAACATACCAGTACCATATACATCATGTGGCAACATAAACATGTGCTTGTGCTTTTACTTCCGAAGTTGTCCCCCCTTGTTGATTATTGCCTACGATGACAGACGTTCTGAGACGGTGATCACCCCCGAAGAAGAAGACCACTTTTAAGTCCCGTGTATCGTCAGCAAGGCAAGCAAACCCCATTGATCATGTCTATAAAATCCTACTTCCCTCTCAGTCTCTCTTATGCATGTTTAGGAGATCACTGAGACACGTTCTTTCGCATAGTTGAACCTATTCCGATGCATGACCTATCATTTTGTCAACGTATTAAGAAAACCACAATCCTAGCAGATTTAGGAGTTGAATGATGAGCATGTGGCCCCGACAACTGTTACTGCTTATTCCTTCTTAGTGATACAATGAGGATGTTTATGATTGTGAGTCGGGATGAATGATCACAGTGATGCAAATGATATCGTGTTGGTGAATCCACCCTAAACAAAGGTGAACGATGAGAGGCTGTGTAGGAGTACACAGTGGGTTGTCTTGTTGAACACTGCCTAGGCCCCGAGTTCCTATATTGTGATCCAAGACAAAGAGTATGACCACATGTAGGGTTTTATGGGAGCCCCGTTTGGCCTCTTTACGTACCCGATCCGGTCCAGGAGTCACACTAGATTCAGGATTTCCATTTGACCTAACCATAGATATGTGGGTGGACCTGTGAGGCAGTGAAACCATCTGTCAAAGGTGGCATCTCGGTCCCTTGCATTATCTGAGTCCGTTTCGTGGAACCGGCCGGACTCTCAAGCGGTGACAAACTCAGGTAGTCGACTCCTGGATTAGAGAAGGTGATGTGAGGGTAGTGCCTTGGTTTCATCCACGTCCGACACCCTCTTGAAGGGTGACAAGAATGAGGCGATAAGTGATGACACGCGTGTAAAGATGTACACCCCTGCAGGGTTAATGAACTATTCGAATAGCCGTGTCCGCGGTTATGGACTACTTGGAAACCTTTACTTGATCATAGATAACTTGAATGGATACTCATAAAACTCGCAAGATAAGCATGAGTGCTATGGCGTGCTTTCTCGTGGGGAAGTCGAGGAAGTATCCATAGTGGTGTATTGGTTGGAGACTTGGTAGTGGACTCGTGTACCCTTCTTACCTCAAGTCTGGTACTCGTAGTTCAGGTTTAGCCAAGTCAAAGATGGCACTTCTGCATGTTGAACCCCACCTCCTTTACCTTGAAACTTGAGCATGAGTAGTTTAGTTCTGATGTAAGTCTTGCTGAGTACGACTTTGTACTCATGTTTTCTTATTCTATGTTTTAGATGAGAACCCGGACCCCGATGGAGTCACCTTCGTGAAGCTCGACGTTGACCTTGGTAGTATAGTTCCAGACAACAGTCTGGTCCCTCGTGGAAGGGCATGTATGTTGAACAAGGCTTCTCTAAGCCATTTTTTAAACTTGTCTGTACTCAGACCTAATTTGCTTCCGTTGTATGATGTAATGTTGATCACAGACATGTGATCTTTGTATGCTCTATGTGTAAGTCAATAAAGATACACTTTGTAGAGTTATTTGATGATACCTGGTGTTCATACTAGGCATGTGTGCTGCGTGTATGTCTATAACATGCATGTGTTAGTATGGGTTTTCGAGACCTTAGTTGTGATCTGGCTGGCGGTATTTTATACACCAAGTGGCCCTTAGATGTGCGCAGCTTGGGGCATCGCAATGTGATTGCTCGTGACTCTGTCACGTGCACATTTTGTTGTATGATCGAGCCCGCCCTAGACCCCGACTAAGTGAACGGACTGGAGTAAGTCTATGTAAGAGTTAGGATTCAATCGATAACATGGTTGAGGCGACTTGTCTATGAGTATGGGATTCACCACCCATAAGCATTTAGACTTGTGAGCGGACGATGAGGACCCATTTTAGTTGATCATCCGGCCTGGATGGGATGCCCCTCACGTTTGATGCTTTCCGAGAGTGTTCTGTGCTTGGCCTTGTCTGCTTAGACAAGTGGGTACGGCTCTCAGCTCTCCATGTGATTGCACTGTGACTGGAATTATATACGCTAACCCCGGGTCCCGACATCCTCATTCCAGCGTGGCCGAGTCTTCGATGCCATAGCCAGCACTCTGAGGATCGAGCCATGAGGCAAGTAGCAACCTGAGGACCATAAGAAAAATCTATAATATACAGATCACCTTTCCTAACTCCTCGAAAGACGACGGAGTTATCGCTAACCATATAAACTACACAGCCATATTTTCCGAAGAGAACCACGAGGTCAAGATCACATAGCATAGACACAGACATCAGGTTGTACCCGAGGGATTCAACAAGCATGACTTTGTCAATATGTTGGTCTCGAGATATAGCAACCCTGCCGAGACCCAATACCTTACTTTTACATTTATCCGCGAAGGTGATGGTTTTCTTCGAAGAAGGACTTAGAGATGATTCCATGAGAAAACTTTTATCACCAGTCATGTGATTTGTGCATCCACTATCCATCACCCATTCTTTCTTCCCCTACAAAGGAATTAGTATCTCATACGACAAGTTATGAGCCAGTCTCAGTTTGAAGAATTAATGGTTCCTCAGAATTAATTCCTCAGGATATTCCTCAGGATTGACTCTATGAAACCAAAATTTGTATATCTCCTTCAACTGACTCAAGTATTATTGTCCTGGGCATTTGATCTGCAGAATTTGTGATTGCCACAGGACACGTCCCTGCAAAGATGATTAGTTCTTCTTTACCACCCACATCATAATGGATGGCTTTGAAGAATATGAGGACTGATGGGAACGATGAGACCTAAGGGGACGCGAAATGGTGGTATCAGGATAAACAAATGAATAAGCATTCTTATGAGGAACTTCCCTGTGAACAAAATGGTTAGCTGAGACATAGTTATAATCATCTCCATTTGAGGTATCGTCCTCAGATGATACCCTGAGCTCATTTGCATCTGCATTCATAGGGAGGTTAGTGATGAGGTCCTTCTGAACCCAAATTTGCTTTACTGGAGGGTCGTTTCTGCAGTTAGTCCCGATGTATCTGGCGAATACCTCACCTTTAACATCTTTAAACAGTTTATAGTTTGAGTCAAAGTCCTCAATCACCACATCTGAGGAAGCAGTATCATAACCAGATAAAGTATAGGGATCAGGAGGAGGCATTTTTTCCAGAACCCAAGTGGTCTTTGGGTATTGATCAGGTTTCCAGTAAGACCCATCAGCGTTGAGGTTTCGAGTGAAGCCGACACCTTCTTTCCTTGAATTCCAGTTTAGGATCTTTTTCTTGAGGATGTGTAACAGCCCAGATTTTCACAAAAATTAAAAATTTTGTTTTCGGTGTAAATTGTTTGATTGTCTGAATTGTTTGCGGTAATTGCATCCCCGATTTATCGATCGGCAATTATTTCCCCCCTCTTATCTCATATTGGACGGAGACCGGCCCTTGCCACCCTGACACTCGACCTTTGCGACACCGGGTTAAACCCGATCACAGTCGCGAAAACCGGTACAAGACCAGCCATCGCCATCGGAACGAAAACCCCGTTTAATAATTAAACGGGTTATTTTTATAGCGCGCCGGAAACTTTTCTTGGAACGGTTCCAGCTCAAGGTGAACGCCGCTGGCTCGACACGCTGATCGTGCAGTTCAATGTTTTACCCGAATCGGTGGTCTTGCGGACCTCCGGCGTTCAGAAACGTAAGCACCGCGTGCGCGAGAGAAAAACCGGGGATGTTTTTGCAAACTGCCAGCCACCTGGGCTATATAAAGACCACCACTCTCCCACCCATTTCTAGGGTTTTCCCTAAGCCAAAATTGCAGCCACCCCCTCAGATTTGCCTAAAAAATACCCCTATTTTCTCACCAAACCCTAGCCAGATCTGAAAATTCAGCCCCCAAGCCATCTGGACCGTCAGATCTCGCGATCCAACGGCCCAGAGGCCGCCACATCACCCCCAACTTCCCACCTATCTCTTCTCTCTCCTGGGGATCCAGCCGAGCCGCCGCACCTCCCAACGGCCGCCGCGCCGCCCATTGCCGGCAAGCCGCCGGTGAGCCGCCCCTGCACCGCCGCCTCCTCTCCTCCCCTCACTCCTCACCCAGCCCCCTCTAGCTCCCTACAGGAACCTCCAGAGCGCCCCCTCCATGGAGCTCGGCTCCGAGCTCGGCCGCCAGCAGGGAGGGAGCCCGAGCCGCGCGCCCCCGCCAGGTCAACCCACCGCCAGCGACCCCCCTGCTCTTCTCCTCCACCTCACCCATCGCCTCTCCGTCTTGCAGGGCCGCCGGCGAGCTCGCGAGCGCCATGGACGGCCTCGGCCAAGCCGCGCCTCCGCGGGAGGGCCTCACCTCCTCGCGCCGCCACCTCGCCTGCGACCGCCGCCGCCGCCCGAATCTGGCCGGCCTCACCACCTCCTGCGTCCCAGCTCCCCCCTCGACCCCGGCTTGCTCCGGTGGCCGGCGTGCCTGCGCCGCCGTGCGAGCTTGGCGAAACCGAGCTGCCAACCGCCGCTGAGACGGGTCGGTCCAGCCACCCGGCCCACAGGCACCTCCAGGACCAGCCCGAGACCTACGGCCCAGCCGGCCTCCCTGGCCTAGCCGCCCCTGGCCTGTTGGGCCAAGCCCACTGGGTGAGGGCACATGCTCCTTTTTTTTCATACCCTGCTGTAATTTTTCCAAGTCTGAAATGTTGTGCTGCTGATTCCATTTTGCGATGAAGTTTTCGAGTAAACCGTAGCCCGGATCGTGTAGCGCCCAAAAGGAAAATTGTTTAGTTTTGTGTGTACTTCAATCCATCTTTTGTGAGCATTTTGATTTGAGGTCATCTTGATGTTGTTAATCACTGTTGAAGTGGGCACCAGACTGTTAACTACTGTTATTTTCTGTTAGTGTGCTGCTGCTGTTATTTTATTGCAAGTTTTCTTGATGATTGTGACACATCCATGAGGCCTATTACATTGATTCTTGTTGCATCCTGTTAACCATCATGTCTACTTCAATGCTATGCATTCACATGTCATATTTTCCTGCTGCATGATGTTTGTTTCATCACCCAAAGTAGCTACCCTGTTGTTAGTGTGCAGCTGTTTATATAAACTTGCTACTTTGCTGCCCTATATCTCTTTAACCGTGCATCCTATTGAGCATTGCAATATGTCATGTTTGATCTATGCCATGTCTACTTACATTATATTTATTGCATTTTCATGTTTACATTTCTGGTCATAGATATGTTCAGCTCCAAAGTTGCTATCCCGCTGTTTTTGACAGCCACCTCTGTTTTTCACTAAGTCTGTAACTTTCCGATCCATGTTGCATGCTTAATATCTTTTGATCTGTGATGCCTATGACCATGATTTTTGTTTGTACCTGATCACCATCATGCCTACTCCATGATCACATATTGCTATGTCATGTTGCTGTACATTTGCATATAGTTTTGCTGCTGTTTATACAGCATGATAATAACAGTTTCTGCCATGTTTTCCTGATTTTCACTAAGTCCTAGACTAGTAATGTTTTATTGAATTTTGCATGGGCTATAATTAATTGTTCATGATGCCTTTTTGCATGATTCCTTTTGCCATTCCTTCCATGCCATGTCTACTTTAGATGCATATCATTTGTGAGCATGTTTGCATTCATTATCCTGTTTATGCATTGCTCTAAAGTGTGCTTCCTGATGTTGGCAGATTGTGTTCCAAACTTGTTTTGCTTGTATCTTTTTAACCGTAACTCCGTTTGGAGTGTTCTTTATATGTAACTTGATTAGAATTTCATGTATTATGTGTTTATGCTATTGTTTGCTGCTGTTAACCAATCTAAAATACGATTTCAGTGAGAGTACTTCCCTTGATCGTCGCTTTGAAGTATCATCCTTCCCCTTGATCTCCCAATGGTTTCGTTCTCCGACTTTGCCATCTCCCTGTGGAAAGTTTTCTCGACGGAAGGTCATCGTACGACATGGAGCAGAGTCCCTTGTTGGTGGTGTTGAAGAACGTCAACTATCTTTTCTCTCCCCTCCTCTCCCCTGGATCGTCCTGGATCACGGAACGAGATCCCTTGTTGGTGGTGTTGTATTGTAACAACCCAGATTTTCACAAAAAATTAAAATTTTGTTTTCGGTGTAAATTTTTGATTATCTGTATTGTTTGCGGTGTTTGCATCCCCGATTTATCGATCGACGATTATTTTTCCCCCTCTTTTATCGTAGTGGACGGAGACCGACCCTTGCCACCCTAACACTCGACCTTTGGGACACCGGGTTACACCCGATCATAGTCGCAAAAACCAGCTCAAGACCAGCCATCGCCATCGGAACGAAAACCCTGTTTAATAATTAAACGGGTTATTTTTATAGCGCACCGGAAAGTGTTCTTGGAACGGTTCCAGCGCGAGGTGAACGCCGCCGGCTCGACGCGCTCATCGCGCAGTTCGAAGTTTTACCAGAATCGGAGGTTCTGCGGACCCCCGGCGGTAAGAAAGGTAAGATCGCGCGCGCAAGAGAAAAACCGGGGATGTTTTTGCAAACTGCCAGCCACCTGGGCTATATAAAGACCACCACTCTCGCACCCCTTTCTAGTGTTTACCCTAAGCCAAAATTGCAGCCACCCCCTCACATTTTCCTAAAAATACCCCTATTTTCCCACCAAACCCTAGCCAAATCTGAAAATTCAGCCCCCAAGCCATCTGGACCGTCAGATCTCGCGATTCAACGGCCCAGAGGCCGCCACGTCCCCTCCCCCCCAACTTCCCACCTACCTCTTCTCTCTCCCGAGGAGCCAGTCGAGCCGCCGCGCCTCCCGATAGCCTCCCGATGGACTCGTGTACGCTTCTGACCTCAAGTCTGGTATTCGTAGTTCAGATTTAGCCAAGTCAAAGCTGGCACTTCTGCATGATGAAACCCCACCTCCCTTTACCTTGATACTTGAGCATGAGTAGTATAGATCTGATGTAAGTCTTGCTGAGTACGATTTTGTACTCACATTTGCTTATTCTATGTTTTAGATGAGAACCGGACCCCGATGAAGTCATCAACCTGAAGCTCGACGTTGACTAAGTTAGCATAGTCCCAGACAGTAGTCTGGTCCCTCGTGGAAGGGCATGTTTGTTTACAAGGCTTCTCTAAGCCATTTGTTAAACTTGTCTGTACTCAGACCTAATTTGCTTCCGTTGTATGATGTAATGTTGATCACAGACATGTGATCTTTGTATGCTCTATGTGTATATCAAAAAAGAGTACTTTGTAGAGTTATGTGATGATACCTGCTGTTCATACTAGGCATGTGTGCTGCGTGTATGTTTATAACATGCATGTCTTAGTATGGGTTTTCGAGACCTTAGTTGTGATCTGGATGGCGGTCTTTTATACACCAAGTGGCCCTTAGATGTGCGCAGCTTGGGGCATCGCGATGTGATTGCTCGTGACTCTGTCACGTAGCACACTTTGTTGTATGATCGAGCCCGCCCTAGACCCCGACTAAGTGATCGGGATGGAGTAAGTCTATGTAAGATTTAGGATCCAATCGATAACATGGTTGAGGCGACTTGTCTATGAGTATGGGATTCACCACCCATAAGCATTTAGACTTGTGAGCGGACGTTGAGGACCCATCTCAGTTGATCATCCGGCCTGAATGGGATGCCCCTCACGTTCGATGCTTACCGAGAACGTTCTGTGCTTGGCCTTGTCTGCTTAGACAAGTGGGTACGGTTCTCGGCTCTCCATGTGATTGTATCGTGACTGGAATTACATACACTAACCCCGGGTCCCGACAGACTTGGTATCAGAGCAGGACTGCCTGTAGGATTATCAAACCCTTGGTCGAAGTCGAGTCTAGCACTCTATAGTTATATAGTTACTTGGGTATAAATGGAACAACGTAAGGCTTCTTTTTCTCCTTACCCTCATCGATCTGAGTTCTGGGTCACCCTTATCTTTTCTACGGGATAATAGGACTAGGCTCATCTATGTCTTACTAGAACATCTCGCTGAGTGCTTCCTTTTAGCCGTAGGATTTTTGTGGTCGTCCAGAGTCTCCGTGTTTTGAGTTCCTTGAGGAAGTTCTGTCCAATCTCCTCGAGGTTGTCTTATTTTCCATCCCGGTGTAGCCGTTATGCTGCCGGATTTATCCCGTGTTTCTATGAGTCATTGACTTCGCATTACAATCTTTTCCGCCTTCATCATGTCTTGTTATCCTTGAATCCATCATTCAACCTGTTCTGATTGTTGATTTTTATCACACAGGATGTCAGGTAGAACTCGTAGTGCTGTTCGTCGGAATCGAGACCGTGTTCGGAATCGAAATGATGATGCACCTCCACCACCGCCTTCTGTGGCAGAAATCATGATGGAAGCTGAGAAGAATCAACGTGATCAAACACGCCTTCTGGAGCTCATCGAGCAGAATAACTCATGTCATCGTAATGTGGTTGTGAGCATTCAGGACTTCATCCTCCTCAAGCCACCGGTATTCCGATGTTCTTCTGAGCCCCTTGAAGCTGATGATTGGCTCCGTTCCATCGATCGTAAGCTTGATACTGCACATGTTGCTCCCGATGATCGAGTTATATTCGCGGCATACTTTCTAGAAGGTGTTGCCGCTGAATGGTGGGAGAACTATGTTGCTATGCAGCCAGATAGTCACGTGGTGACTTGGCCAGAGTTCTGTGTTGCCTTTCGAGGGTACCACCTTCTGAATGAGTTGATGGAGCGCAAGAAAGAAGAGTTCTGCAACCTGACTCAAGCAGGGATGTCCATCCATGAGTATGTGACAGAGTTCAACCGTCTTGCTCGGTATGCCCAAGATGAGATCACCACCGATGCCAGAAAGCAGGCAAGGTTCCGTAAGGGACTTAGCCCCATTCTTCGTCATGATCTCAACCTCATCGAATTTGCCACCTTTGAGGATTTAGTCAACAGATCCTTCAGAGCTGAGCATGGCAATGAAATTTTCGAAGAGTCCCGCAAGCATGCTCTTGAGCTTGCCTCTTCTTCAAGTTCAGCCCCTCAGAAATGCCGAATTTGGATTCCAACCAGAGCCATACCTCAAAACCTTCTCCAGAGGCCACCACCAAATATATGCCATCCACCTCAACACATTGTTCCACCCCGGAATGATGGTGTGCAGCCAAGTAATCCCACTCCCAGCAATTCAGATAGGGTATGCTTTAAGTGTGGTCTTCCAGGCCATTACTATCGTCAATGCCCTCAGGTCTTGATGGCACCACGTCATTCTCGAACCAAGCCTCCAAAGAAACCAACCACCAAAGCCTTCCCAGCAAAGCCTTCATCCAAAAGTAGTGGTTGTGTGAACCAAATCTCAGTTGAGGAAACCACTGATGCTTCTGATGTCATTCTTGGCACACTCCCAGTCAATCATGTCCCCACCTCCGTTCTTTTCGATCCAGGAGCTTCTCATTCATTCATGTCGGAGAGTTATGCACTTCGTCATGAGTTTCCTTTTGAAGAAATGTTTTCTCCAATGATCATTCAAACTCCTGGTTCAAAATGGCAAACTAATAGAGTAAGCCATGGCAATCAAATTGCAATTGAGGGTTTAGTATTCCTTGCTTCACTTATAGCCCTCAAGTCTTCGGACATTGATGTTATCCTAGGAATGGATTGGTTATCAAGGCAAAATGCTTTCCTTGATTGTAAAGCCAAATCAGTCAAACTCACCCATCCTTCAGGACAGACCATTGACTACACATCACCCAGCTCTAGAATCCAGATGCATACTTTGAATGTGCTTCCCCTTCCAGACCTTGAAGATGTTCCGGTGGTTCGTGACTTCCCGGATGTCTTTCCTGAAGAGCTGCCAGGAATGCCACCCGACAGGTGTGTAGAGTTCATAGTGGATCTTATACCAGGCACAGCCCCAATTTCCAGACGCCCATATAGAATGGCCCCACATGAGTTAGCTGAGCTAAAAACCCAACTTGATGCTTCGTTGGCAAAAGGCTTCATCCGCCCTAGCTCATCGCCATGGGGTTGCCCCGTTCTGTTCGTAACGAAGAAAGATGGAACAAAAAGGATGTGCGTAGACTATCGCCCGCTAAATCTAGCGACGATAAAGAACAAGTACCCACTGCCCGGGATCAATGACCTTTATGATCAACTTGTAGGATCCTCTGTCTTCTCCAAGATGGATTTGAGATTAGGCTATCATCAAATCAAAATCCGAAATGAGGACATTCCAAAAACGGCTTTCACTAATCGTTATGGTCTTTACGAGTATACCGTCATGTCCTTTGGTTTAACCAATGCCCCCGCCACATTCTCGCGCTTGATGAATTCGATCTTCATGGAGTACCTAGATAAATTTGTTGTGGTTTATCTTGATGACATTCTCATCTACTCGAAGAACGAAGAAGAGCACGCAAAACATCTTAGGTTGGTATTGATGAAGCTTAGAGAGCATCGCCTGTATGCTAAATTCTCCAAGTGTGAATTTTGGCTACCAGAAGTGACCTACTTATGCCACGTGATTTCTGCGAAAGGTGTTGCAGTCAATCCCGAGAGAGTTCAGGCCGTCCTTGACTGGACTCCACCTGAATCGGTTAAGCAAGTTAGGAGTTTTCTTGGCTTAGCAAGCTATTGCCGTCGCTTCGTCGAGAACTTTTCTAAAGTTGCAAAGCCTCTTACTGAAATCCTCAAGAAAGATAAGAAATTCCAATGGACCCCCAAGTGCGAGGAAAGCTTTCAAGAGCTAAAAAGAAGATTGACTTCTGCACCCGTACTTGCACCTCCAGTCACCAAAAGGGATTTCGAGATCTATTGTGATGCTTCACGGCAAGGGTTAGGATGCATATTTATGCAAGATCGACATGTGGTAGCTTATGCTTCACGCCAGTTGCGGCCACACGAAGAGAACTATCCTACCCATGATCTTGAACTCGTTGTTGTAGTTCATGCCCTGAAGACTTGGCGACATTACCTCCTTGGTAATTGTTGTGAGATTTATTCTGACCACCAAAGCCTCAAATACATATTCACCCAGCCAGATCTTAATCTCAGGCAAAGACGCTGGATTGAGTTGATAAAAGATTATGACTTAGGAATTTCTTACACCCCAGGCAAGGCCAATGTCATGGCTGATGCACTAAGTCGTAAGTCATATTGTAACAACCTCATGTTACAACAGTATCAACCACTTCTTCATGAGGAATTTCGAAAGCTCAATCTCGAGATTGTTCCTCGTGGAACTCTTTTCAACTTGGTGGCGAAACCAACCCTTGGGGATCAAATCAGAGTTGCCCAAAGGCGTGCACGAGGTGTTCGCCGGATCAAGGAGGACATTGCTAGCGGAGTTGCTAAATGTTTCTCCACAGATATTAAAGGAACGGTATTCTTTGAAAATCGTTTGGTAGTACCTAAGAATAAGGATCTACGGCAACTCATCCTCAAAGAAGCCCATGACACACCCCTCTCGATTCATCCCGGTAGCACAAAAATGTACCGAGATCTACGCCAGAGATTTTGGTGGACTAGGACGATGAGAGACATTGCTCGATTTGTTGCCGAATGTGATGTTTGTCGTCGCATTAAGGCAGAACACCAAAGACCTGCTAGCACGCTTCAACCTTTGCCTATTCCCGAGTGGAAATGGGACAAAGTCGGTATGGACTTCATCACCGGATTTCCAAAAACCCAGAAAGGAAACGATGCCATCTTCGTGGTCATTGATAGACTTTCCAAAGTTGCTCACTTCCTTCCCGTTCGCGAGTCTATAACTGCTAGCCAGTTAGCGGACTTGTATATCTCTAGAATCGTGTCTCTTCACGGTGTTCCTTTGGTGATCAATTCCGATCGTGGTAGCCTTTTCACCTCTAGATTTTGGGGAAGCTTTCAAAATGCTATGGGAACTCATCTATCCTTTAGTACAGCTTTCCATCCTCAGTCTAGCGGTCAAGTTGAAAGGGTTAATCAAATCTTGGACGACATGCTCAGAGCTTATGTTATCTCATTCGGGAAGAATTGGAAGAAATCTCTTCCATTCGCCGAATTTGCTTATAACAATAGTTTTCAATCTAGTCTGAACATGGCTCCTTTTGAACTCCTCTACGGACGACGATGTCGAACACCCCTTAACTGGTCAGAAACCGGTGAAAGACAATTCTTTGGGCCGGATATGATCAAGGAAGCAGAAGAGCAAGTTCGCATTGTTCGTGATCGTTTGAAAGCCGCTCAATCTCGTCAGAAAAGCTACTATGATCGTCATCATAGAAAGGAGAGCTACAATCTGGATGAGAAGGCTTACCTTCGGGTTACTCCTCTGAAGGGAACCCAAAGAGTCGGTATCAAAGGCAAGTTGGCCCCACGTTACATCGGACCTTTCCGCATTCTTGCTAAACATGGAGAAGTTGCCTACCAACTTGAACTACCTCCGCACCTTTCCCGAGTACATGTTGTATTCCATGTGTCAGAACTCAGGCGTTGCTTCAAGGACCCCATCCGAGAAGTCGACCATGAAACGCTTGATCTCCAAGATGACCTTTCTTATCGAGAGTACCCCGTTCGTATTCTTGATTCAGCAGAGCGTGTCACTCGTCGTCAGAAGATCAAGTTCCTCAAAGTGCAATGGTCACATCACTCCGAGAAAGAAGCAACATGGGAGAGAGAAGATCGCCTCCGTGCCGAGTACCCCACCTTCCTCCCGACGACTTCTGAATCTCGGGACGAGATTCTTTTGAGTGGGGGCGAGTTGTCAGAACCCCAATTAGGGTAAGTGCTAGGGCTTGTTTGACCCTTTTGCATCATGAAAAATTCAAAAGAAATTCAAAAATGGGGAAAAGAAAAGCCCTGAGAATTTAAATAAATGGCCAGATAAAAATCTTTTTCCAAAAATCTTTTGAACATTTGGAAAATTCCTATAAATGATGCTGATCATTTTAAAAGTGGTTTGGGATCAATCCCATGCACATGGAATTTTCTAATATTCAAACAGTGGCTTTGGAAATTAAACTAACCCTATTTGGATTGAAATTCAAAATATATTGAATTTCAAAAATGCCCAAATTCTATATGTGGTTTGCTACTGACCACCTAGTATTTTAAAAATTATTTGGGAATTTAACAAAATTGCCTAGCTATTTATTTCTAAGCAAAACAAAATAACAGAAAAGAAAAGCAGAAGAAAAAGGACAGAAGAGACCTACCTGTTTGGGCCAGCTAGCAGAAGCCAGGCCCAGCCCACCAAGGGTAGCCTCGTCTTCTTCCCTGGACGCCGGAGCATGCCACTGCGTGGCGTGCATGCCGGCGACGCCCATAGCCACCTCCTGCTTCCCCTCGCCCCTATCCCCTCCGTAGAGACGCGTGGGCACCTCCCCTTCATTCTTCCCCTCTCCCTGGACCCTCTCCCCTTCGTCTCCGGTGCATCCCGCAGGATCCCGAGCGCGGCCGGAGTTAACCATCGAGCGCCACCGTGTCCAGAGGCCACACCTCGCCCCCCAGCTTGTCGTTCGTCCTCCCCGACGTCGACTCCCTCAAGCCGCCGCGCCAATTGAGCCCGAGCCGCACCAAAGGCGTCGCGAGCACCAAGACTTCGCTGCCGGCCGCCGAGGAGGAGAACTCCGAATTCGACGCCATCGAGCTCCCTCCGGCTTCCCCGAGCCCTTCTTCGCATTCCCGGTGAGCAGAGCTCCATTTCCCCCCTATTACCGCCTCCTCCCGTGCCCCGGAGCCCGATTCCGACGAGGTCCAAGCTCCGGCCGCCGCCTTGTTGAAGATGTCGTCGCGCACGGCCTCCCTGGCGTTCCCCTGCAGGGTGCAACAGACGGGGACGGCCCAGACGGTCATTTTGGTGTTCGTCCCGTCCCCCCCCCCCCCCCCCCCCCGTGCTCGATTCCGAGCTCCAGCGAACCTCCGCCGTGTTCTGTGGCTGCCGCCGGCTAGCCGCCGGCCGGTTAGCCTTAATCCCATGCCTAACCCCCTCCAGTGTCACAGACAGGTGGGCCAGCCCCCCCCTTTAACCCTCTGTTAAGCTAACTAAACCGGGGATTAACCCTGAGAGAATGACAAGCAGGCCCCACCAGTCAGACCCCGCCCTGATGTCAGCATTGTGTCATGCTGACGCAATAAAGAAATTCCAGAGATTTAAAATAATCCATAAAATTCCAGAAAATGAGTTAAACTTTGGAAATTCATAACTAATTCATTTTAACTCCAAATATAACAAATAATATGTCTAATATTATCAGAAAATCCAAGGATTATGAATATTGGCTCTATTTTCATGTTTGATCATTTTAAAATGGGTGAACAGTGCAAAACATCCATTTGGCTTTATTTCAAATTCAAATTTGAAGCACATTTGCAAATGACTTTGCATTTGACTTCTTTTAAATGGAATTGTACCCACTTTGTGACCAAGAACATCACCATTTCAATATTGATCATGTGTTTGAGCTTTGCAAATAAATTTATACCTTGTTTGATTGTTTGCTCGATAGACGTGCAACCGGAACCGGAGGCCACCCCCTTCGTTGAAGACCCCGATATCGAACCTCGTCAGCAAGGCAAGCAAACCCCATTGATCATGTCTATAAAATCCCAATTCCCTCTCAGTCTCGCTTATGCATGTGTAGGAAATCATCTTGTATCGATTCTACCGCATAGTTGAACCCATATCCGATGCATGACCTATCATCTTGTCACAGTAGTAAGCAAACCACAATCCTAGCTGACATAGGAGTTGTTTGATATCATGAAACCCCTGCAACTGTTACAGCTTATTGCATGCTTAGTGTTACATGAGGTTGCTTTTGATGTGAGTCGGGATGATGGTGAACATGATGTTGATGAAAGTGAAACTGTGTCGGTGAATCCACCAATACGAGGTGAACGATGAGAGGCTGTGTAGGAGTACACAGTGGGTTGTCTCGTTGAACACTGCCTTAGGCATCGAGTTCTTGTATGGTAATCCAAGACAAAGAGTACAACCACACATTGGGCTCACTGACCCCTCTCGGCCTAGTACCTTGATCCGTGTCGACGTCCAGGAGTCACATTAGTTCGGGCTTTCCATTTGACATATGCATAGAACAAGAACGAAGGAAATGGTTGCATCATATAGATATGTGAGTGCACCTGTGAGGCAGGAAAACCATCTGCCAGAGGTGGCGTCTCGGTCACTTACATTGTTTGAGTCCGTTTCGTTGATCCGGCCAGGCTCTCGAGCGGAGGCAAACTCAGATAGTCGACTCCTGGAATAGACCGGTTGTGAGCGAAGTGTCATGGTGAACATCCTCGCTGTCACCTCTTGAACGGTGGCGAGCAAAAGGCGGTAACCGATGGTCATGTGTGTGTAGTTTACACCCTTGCAAGGTTAACAAAACTATTCGAATAGCCGCGTCCGCGGTTAAGGACTACTTGGAACCTGTACCTGATTATTAGACAACTTGAACTGGATACTTCTAAAATACACCAAGATAAGTGTGAGTGCTATGGTGTGCCTCCTCGTGGGGAAGTCGAGGAAGTAACCATAGTGGTGTATTGGTTGGGGATGTAGTGGACTCGTGTATGCTTCTTACCTCAAGTCTGGTATTCGTAGTTCAGATTTAGCCAAGTCAAAGATGGCACTTCATCATGATGAAACCCCACCTCCCTTTACCTTGATACTTGAGCATGAGTAGTATAGATATTATGTAAGTCTTGCTGAGTACGATTTTGTACTCACGTTTGCTTATTCTATGTTTTAGATGAGAACCGGACCCCGATGGAGTCATCAACCTGAAGCTCGACGTTGACTAGGTTATCATAGTCCCAGACAGCAGTCTGGTCCCTCGTGGAAGGGCATGTTTGTTTACAAGGCTTCTCTAAGCCATTTGTTAAACTTGTCTGTACTCAGACCTAATTTGCTTCCGTTGTATGATGTAATGTTGATCACAGACATGTGATCTTTGTATGCTCTATGTGTATATCAATAAAGAGTACTTTGTAGAGTTATGTGATGATACCTGCTGTTCATACTAGGCATGTGTGCTGCGTGTATGTTTATAACATGCATGTCTTAGTATGGGTTTTCGAGACCTTAGTTGTGATCTGGCTGGCGGTCTTTTATACACCAAGTGGCCCTTAGATGTGCGCAGCTTGGGGCATCGCGATGCGATTGCTCGTGACTCTGTCACGTAGCACACTTTGTTGTATGATCGAGCCCGCCCTAGACCCCAACTAAGTGATCGGGCTGGAGTAAGTCTATGTAAGAGTTAGGATCCAATCGATAACATGGTTCAGGCGACTTGTCTATGAGTATGGGATTCACCACCCATAAGCATTTAGACTTGTGAGCGGACGATGAGGACCCATTTCAGTTGATCATCCGGCCTGGTTCAGGCTCACATATTGCTATGTCATGTTGCTGTACATTTGCATATAGTTTTACTGCTGTTTATACAGCATGATAATAACAGGTTCTGCCATTTTTTCCTGATTTTCACTAAGTCCTAGACCAGTAATGTTTTATTGTATTTTGCATGGGCTATAATTAATTGTTCATGATGCCTTTTTGCATGATTCATTTTTCCAACCATGCCTTCCCTGCCATGTCTACTTTAGATGCATATCATTTGTGTGCATGTTTGCATTCATTATCCTGTTTATGCATTGCTCTAAAGTGTGCTTCCTGATGTTGGCAGATTGTGTTCCAAACTTGTTTTGCTTGTATCTTTTTAACCGTAACTCCGTTTGAAGTGTTCTTTATATGTAACTTGATTAGAATTTCATGTACTATGTGTTTATGCTATTGTTTGCTGTTTTTAACCAACCTAAAATATGGGCAGAAGAGTACCAAATGCTTTAATTGTCGTGGGGCACTTATAGTTATGCCATGTTTAGGATTACGCCTCACTTAAATTGACTAGCATAGATAGTTTATTTTATGCTTCACCTCTTGATATGTTTGTGTGCTATGCCATGCTTGCTTGAGTTTCCATGTTAACAACCTTTGTTGATAACCTGTAGCTAAACAACTTGAACCATTCTAAATGTGCTGTATCGTCATGTGTGACGAGTACTCCACTTAATCTGTTAGTAACCGCTCTCGACGGGAGGTGCGATGTCTTGTGTTGCCTTCTTTTTTATGCTTTCTTGTGTTTGCTTCGTATTAAGAGATGTTTGCTTGTTTATTTCTTTAAAGTTTTTACCGTCTTGAGTGCTTCCGCGGGTACCTTCGGAGACGTTGCAAGCTTGCGATCGACTTCACCTTCGGTTTCGTCTTCTCATCAGGTAAGGGGGAGCATATATCATGATTATAACTTTCAGCTCACTCGCGCCTAGGTGTAGAATAGAACGATTGCTTGATCCTAGCACTTTATATTCATGCCTCTCAATAAACCCAAACAACCATCTCCTCCACATCCCAGCAAACCTTGTTCGGCTATGTTACTATTGCTCGGTGCTCAGCCACTGCTTACTATGCATACTAGGATGTTACCAACTGTTATCCTGTTACTCCTTGGATTGGGCTATCATATTATTATATTGTTGTTGATGATATGATTATTATAATGTTCACTATATTCGACGAAGGATGGAAGGTCTAGGCTATCCCACCTCGACGCTTTGTTCCATTCGAGTCACCTAGGATCCGAGTTCCGGGTATTGGTTTTAAGACTGAGCGTGCCTAACCACGTGTAGGATTTTATGGGGTCCCCTTTTCTTACATACCTAGCTTCAAACATTTTTAGAGGTGGCCCAAGCCGATTTACCATTTGCAAACCATGCATATATGTCTGTCGGGTCGCTCCTAGTAGATATCTTTTAAAAGAACTTGGGCCAGTGGAGACATGGTTTCTCTGTTGGTCCACCTGATCAGCTAGGACCCAGCCCCATGTGAGGTGACCCGGTAATCCGACCTGCGTCAGCCGAAAGAGTCCGAGCTGAGAGTGCGGACGGCTTTTGGATTGCGTGTCGACTCCCCGGGGGACACCCGGATTTGTTCGTTGTTAGTTAGAGGGACCTGTCGTTTCGGATCTCTCGGGACTAAATCATAAAATGGCTTCCTGTGATGGGTAAAAACTAAGAGAGATGGGCGTGCATGCGGAGCCTTGTAATGTGCAGTTGGTACACCCCTGCAGGGTTAAATCTTTTCGATAAGCCGTGTCCACAGTTATGGACGACTTGAGACCTACTCCTTGTTCATAGACAACAACAACTGAGATGCTTGCGTGTTAGTGCCTTGACTGCTTCTTCTTCGTCGGGATGCGAAGAGGAGCACAAGGATAGGATAGGTGTTATGCTTGCGTAAGTAGTTGATAGCAAGACTTATTGGAGGCGATTCCTCGTTGAATGCTTGGTTCTCATCTTACTCTAAATAGACCGTTAGCCACTCATATCTTGATAGTGCGTATGCAACCTCACCTCTACCCCATCTTACCTGTGAGAAGTTAGTTACAAGAATTTTGATATATTCTCACCCCTTTCTTTTCTTTTCCCTTTTATGTTTTGCATGATCGGCCGCTGCAGTTGATTACTACCTCGACTCTTCTTCTGGACGCCTTCGTGGAGACTCGACGATGACTAGTTAGGTGGATCTCAGCGGAGAGCCTGGACCCGTGTGTGGTTACGTGAATGGTGTGTTTTATCTTTGCCACTAGGCATTTGAATGTAGTCTGTACTCAGACATGTATCTTCCGCTGATGTATTGTATTAAGGCAGTTGTATGCCGATTATACGAGATGTTGTATCCTTGTAGTTGTAATGTTGTGATATCATGTTGGAAATCCGGGGCATACGGCATTGTCATATGTCGCGGTGGGACCCATATGTGATTCGTCCCCGGATATGGATGGAAACAACTAGATCTGGAACAATACCGCATATCGGGCCTTACAGGATGTCACAAAGAATTTGATGCCCTTTCAGACTCTTGAACATACCGGTTTCCAGAAGGCTCTTCAACCTAGCATTTTCTTCAACAATGTCTTTGGTATCCTCAGATGAGGGGTTAGATACCACAGAGGAAATTAAAATAACAAAGTCTGAAGATATTGAAGAACTAGGCACAGAAGTGATACGGTCATGTTCAATGCACTTTAAACAGGGAGGATTGAGTCCTTCTTGAGGCATGATGATCTGTTGGGAGAGGAGTGAGTCATTTTCATTCGCCAGATCTTCATGAGACATTCTCACGCGCTCAAGTTCTTGCTTTCTCATGAGGAACTCATGAGCCAGCTTCTCATGATCTGTGAGGAGTGCCTCATGACGACTGATTAAGTTATCAAACTTTGACTGAAGAATTTTTGATTCATCAGGTAATTTTTGAGTCTTTGTCATTTCCTCAACCAACATATCATCACTCTTGTTTACTGAGTTCTGGATCTTTTCAAGTGCACATTGTTGCTTAGAGTCAAGTTTAGCATAGTTTTCATCAGGTTCTTCATATGAGGAATAATCACATGAAGAGTAAGTAGATACCTTGGAGGATTTGGCCATGAAGCAGAAGGATGGGGTAGTATCTTCAGCTTCATCATCAACGTGGAGTGAGTCAGATTCCTCAGTGCTGAAGATGGACTTTCTGACAAGTGCTGTGGCAAGAGCCAAACCGGCCACACCCTCAGATTCTTCAGATGCTTCTTCCTCAGCTTCAAGATCAAAATCAGATTATTCAGAGTCTAATTCTTTGCCGAGACTTTGAGGATCTTGAGGACTTCTTCTTTGAATTTTTGTCAGAACTCTCATCTTTCCCTTTCTTCTTCTTCTTCTTCTTCTTCTTCTTCAGCTTAGCTTCCTTTTCCAAGAGAGGACACTCAGCGATGTAATGCCCAGGTTTATTGCATTTGTGGCAGACTCTTTTGTTTGTCTCAACAGAGTCATCATGTTTGCTTCTTCTTGAAGATGATCTTGAGGAATTTCCGAAGCGATTCTTCTTCGTGAATCTTTGGAATTTTTTGGTGAGGAGAGCAAGTTCCCGACTGAGGGTTTCAGGATCATCAGAATCAGCCTAAAACTCTTCATCAGAGGACCCTTTTCATGCCTTAGCTTTTAGCGCGCAGACTTTTGGCGTGGAGTTGTATAAGTCTCGTTGCTCAGAGAGCTTCAGTTCATGAGCATTGAGGCGCTCGAGAATGTCAGCAGGATCAAGAGTCTTGAAATCAGGCCGTTCTTGAATCATCAGTGATCGGAACTCAAATGAGTCGTCCAGAGACCTCACTAGTTTCTACACCACCTCATGATCTGTGATGTCAGTGGCACCCAGTTTCTGAAGTTCATTGGATATGTCGGTGAGTCCGTCAAAGGTTTGCTGCACATGCTCGTTGTCTAGCCTCCTGAACCTGTTGAAGAGACTGCGAAGTGTATCAACTCGAGAGTCTCGTTGTGAAGAAACACCTTCATTAACTTTAGACAGTCTTGTCCATATCTTCTTTGCAGTATCCAGACCACTGATACGGTTGAACTGAGCCTTATTGAGGTGGCCTCCAATAATGCTTCGAGATTTTGCATGAAGCTGCCAGTTTCTCTTGACAACTTTTGGGGAAGTCATCAGAGTAGGTTCAGGAATTCCTTGATCAACAATATCCTACAGGTCCTTGTCAATGACTTCAAGATACATCCTCATCTTGTTCTTCCAATACGGGTAGTCTGTCCCGTCGAAGGTGGGGCAGTTTGAGGCAACGCCCATTGTACCTGAGGTCGACATAACTAAAACTCCAGGTGGTTAAACCGAATCACACAGAACAAGGGAGTACCTTGCTCTGATACCAATTGAAAGTGCAGTATATCGACCAGAGGGGGGGGTGAATGGGAGATTTTCAAATTTCTCGAGGAATTTCGAATTCCTCAGGACTGAGGCAATACAAAATTGAGGAACTAAAACACAATGAGGCACATAAACATTACTGAAACGTAGGCATGAATATAGAGAAACATATTTCAAAGATAAAGTGTGGCCAATGCAAGAGACGATGAATCAGAACAAAGTAAACTCAGAAATAAAGTCATCAGGACGGGTCATCAGTGCACAAACATAAAAGCTGAGGTTGAAGAAATAGCACTAGGGAACTGAAGACACTGATATGATGGACCAGTTATAGTTGTTGTGAAAACTCGACATCTGGTTGGAGAGGTTGAGATTGAAGTCAGAAGACATAGTCTTCACCTTATTCTCCTTGAACTAAAGTCCTCCGACTCCGTCCAATTACTTAGGTGAGTCTTCAAGGTAGACTCCTGATACCTTCATAGACTCCTTTCACTCAAGGAAGTCACAATTGCATCTTGACTTCCTCAGAACGATGACTTATACACCGGCTGGAAGATCACAGTCTTCAAGAGTAAAAAGCTTCGGATCACTCGAACCGACTTCCTCAAAAATGCTCAACTACTCAGGCTGGTGGTTTTCCTCACTTAGGTTCTATAGTTTTCTCAGAGGTGGCTTGCTCTCAAATGACAAGTGTCAGTTTTTCTCTCGGAGAAGCCAACCCACAAAGGGGCTGGGGGCGGTTATTTATAGCGGGTGAGCAACCCTAGGTGAAAGGACATAAATTCCCATGCATGAAATTACCTTCATGCCCACCCTTCGGACCATTTACTGGATCGGTACCAGCACTCTCCACGTGACACGTGGCACAGTCGGAATCAAACGCTTTCTTTCTTCAGGCGAGCTGCATTGGCAGCTTCCTCACTCCTCAACTTAAGACAAATTCCTCAGTGTCCTGAAGAATATCGTCTCCGACACCTGAGGAACTAAACTTCTACTGCAGGAGATTTCTCTAGGTTTTCATCAGGATTTCTATTTGAGCACTTCCTCAGAAATACAGAACTCATTTTCCTCAACCCCTCCAACAGTGCAGTGTTTTCCTACGACTCAAGGAGTAAAAAAAGTCTTAACGAAGACTACGCTTCAGTCTTCGGCTTCAGCGCGAATTGCCTCAGGATCATGGACTTCTTCTTCAGCTTCAGCAGAATGCTTCAGGATCCTGTTTCCTCAGGATTTCGCGCCTCGCCAGTCTTCAGGAAACACCCCAATTTCTTCAATGTTCCTCAACATTTTGGGGGGTCAACAACGGTGGTTAACCTCTTCTTCAGGGACTGTTCTCCTGTGTATACTCAAAAACACATCAGTCCCTTAACCGGTTTGTCATCAAATACTCCAAAACCTCAAAGGGGGCACTAGATGCACTTACATCTAACTTGACTAATTTCTCTTCTACACTCTTGTTGAAGGCTTTTTGGGTAGTGATAAAGTCTCTAAGCATGCTTTCTAGTTCAGAAGTGGGGTTCTTGGTACTAAGATAAGTGTTGTTGTTCCCATAGTTGGATGGAAACGGTCTAGGATTACTAGCAAAATTACCCCTATAAGCATTGTTGTTGAAGTTGTTTCTAGCAATAATGTTCACATCTACTTGTTCCTGAGCAGCAAAAGAATTTAAAGAAACGTCATGAGGATCAATAGAGGGTTGCTTGGTAAGTAGAGACATAATCAAGTCAACTTTTTCATTTAGGGAGGTAATCTCCTCGACAGAGTTTACCTTCCTACCTGTTGGAGTGCGTTCGATGTGCCATTGGGAATGGTTGGTCATCATCTCATCTAGGAGTTTTGTGGCAGCACCAAGTGTAGTCGACATAAAGGTTCCTCCTGTGTCCAAATCTAACAGGTTCCGCGAGGTAAAGTTCAAGCCTGCATAAAAAGTCTGGATAACCATCCAAGTAGTCAAACCATGTGTAGGGAATTTCTTAACAAGAGATTTCATACGTTCCCAAGCTTGGGCAACGTGTTCATTATCCAATTGCTTAAACTTCATAATGTTACTCCTCAATTGGATAATTTTAGCAGGTGGGTAGTACTTCCCAATAAAAGCATCTTTGCACTTTGATACGGTGAGGATAGTTCTCTCACTCCTCGTTTGTTACCCCAAGTGGAAGGTGAGATGTAGCATAGCAGCAAATTTCCCTCGGTGATGATACCAAGTTTTGTCTCCAGTAGGACTCACGGAAATACAAGAAGGTGCCAACAGCGCCAGAAATTGGCTTCTGACTAGGGAGTTGACAGGACCTGCACACAGAAACAAATAACTTTTCTCCCAACGAGTACAGAGGAGTTGTCAATTCCTCCAGCCTTGCTGTTTACAAAGGATCAACGCAAGAGATAATAGGCAACTGAAAGTAAAGACTGAAAGTAAACTAAGGATGTAAACGATAATGTAAAGATGGACCGGGGTCCCGTCATTTTCACTAGTGATGTCTCTCTCCCAAAAGACGATAAAAGTGCTAGCGAGGTAAACAAATCACAGCTGGGCAATTGACAGAATTATGAAGGCACCGCAATTCTAACTATGCTGCAAAGAAAGAAAGGCTCAAAAGCAATGGGCAGTACGCCAAGGTAAGTAGACCGAAATCCAACTGCATCTACTACGAATCATCCACATTGAGATATCTATCCAGAACATCTCACTGGTATTAAGTTGCGAATCCCACCCAAAGTGTAAACTCAAAGCAACAGACAACTGCATTAAAAGAACTTTGCGTAAAGTAAACAATCCTTGCACCCGCGGATACAAGCACCGTTGTTTTATCCCTGGTGGCAACAACACATCCCCTAGTCTCATGTTTCTATCACTCAATCTAGACATCCAGGGGCTGAACCCACAATCAAGCATAACGCTCCCTCTTGGAGTTGCAACAAACTACTTGGCCAAAGTAAAATACTGCAACGGAGAACATGCAAGAATTTACTCAAGAACAAAATATAAAAGAGAAGAACCGAATATATTACTCATCACAATCTGAACATAGTCTCATAATCCATCAGATCCCAACAAACTCAGCATAGCAACAACAGAAATTACAAAAGTGCCTCGATCATGTTAGGCAGCTCACGAGGTCTCGAAAGTGGAAGCACAAAGAGGATAGAAGTACATCACATAGCTACTGGTCACGGACCCATGGTCCAAGGGGGACTACTCATGGTACATACGAGAGGCGTCCATGGCTATGGATGGTCTCCCGGAGGGGGTTCCTCCTCCCGGAAGGGTGCCGGGGCAGCTTCTCCAGGTAGCCCCGATCTTGAAATGGCGGCGGCGGCGGTACAGAGGCGAGTTCGTGGAAAACAGTTTGATATTAGGGGTTTCCACCCCGAGGGCTAAATATAGGCGGAGGGGGGGGTGTCGAGGGGACCTGCAGGGCAGCCAGGAGGCTCCCTGGCGCGGCCTAGGGTGGGGCCGCGCCAGGGACCCTTCTAGAGTCCCTGTGGTGGCCCCCCTCCGCTGCCTTGGTGATTCCGGAAGCTTCCGGGTCGCTGATTTTTTATCTGATTTTTCCGGATTTTTTGGAGAACTTTTAATGGCCGGAAAACCTGAAATACAAAAACAGCAGAAAACAGCAACTGGAAGCTGGGTGCACTCGGTTAATAGATTAGTCCAAATATGCTCAAAAGTGTATGAAAGTTCATGCAAATCATGGCAAAGTCACACAAAACATGCATGGAGCAAGAAGAATTTGTAGATACGTTTGGGACGTATCAACATCCCCAAGCTAAATTCCTGCTCGTCCTCGAGTAGGTAAATGATAACAAGCATAATTTCTGTGGTGACATGCCACACAACCATATAAGGATTTTTAAGTAAAGCAATCAAAGGATGCAATTAAATTCAAGTCTTAACAAGCAAGAATCTATATTAGCATTGACACAAGCAACAAAAGAACAAAAGGTGCAAGAGATCTCGCTGTCCGTGACACGAATTTCTCCAGATGGTGTTTGCGTGCAAGCAGGGGACTGGGAAAAAGAGAGAAAAAAGGTTGCTGAGAACAACTATCTACTAAAGTTTCACACTTAGTCTTCTTTGCATTCTTATGTAGACTCGTCCCCAGACCACTAGCCAGGTACAAGTCAAACTGATCCACTCCATTTTAATATTTTGAGCACTAATGATATGGATGAGCATGAGCAAGAAACTTGACACCTAAAAGGCGAAATAGAAAGAAGGTGGAGGAAGAAGACAAAAAAGGTGTGAAAGGCTCACATCAATGAGGACAATCATAGGCGAGAGAAGGCCATATGATAGATATGATGTGAGGAGTAGGGATTGCCATGCAACGGATGCGCATGTGAGCTAAAAGCTCTCCAAGGGAACTAGTGGGGGTGCATTTAACTTGCTTGCTCAAGAAGACCTAGAGCTCGTTTGAGGAGGCTCATCATTGGAATATACAAGCCAAGTTCTATAGTGTGAAGGTCCCCACATAGCTATATGCATGATGATGATCTCTATGGAGTACAAGGGATAGAGGATGAAGTACTAGGGTGGATCTCTCAAAAGGAATAGTAGTGTGCCCCCTTCTCTCTTTTTATTTTTCCTTTTATCTTTTTTCTATTTTGTTTGTATTTTTTGGTGGCCTCAATGGCTCTTTCTATTTAACTCTCATTTGTCCTCTTTGGGATCTTTTGATTTTGTCCTCTTTGGGATCTTTTCCTCACTTTAGGGGCAACACTCTATATTTTACAAGAATATAGGAGATCTTTCACACTTTACAAAGGTACTCACATAAAGAAGATATAACTATCATGATGCAAATGTATGTCTCTGCCAGGATAGAAGGATATGCAATGATACTAGCGCGTCATGTAGCAATTATTAGGGCAAGGCCCAACTAGCATGCGGCTCATCGATCAAGCAAGTAGCATGTATGACATGAGGATCAAGTCATGAGAAGGTGGATGTTGCATGACAATGTATCTCGGAAGGGCTATGGAAATTCGTTGTAGGTAGGTATGGTGGCTGTTTTGAGGAAAGATATAAGGAGGCTTATGATGACAGAGCGTATTGTGCCAAGGGTTTGGATGCACCGACGAAGTATGCGCCAACTCTCAAGGTGAGAAAGGGCAATGCACGGTGCCGAAGAGGCTAGAAAAAGTATAGGTGGGTGGAAGTGTCAACTTTCGAATACTCACATTAGTCCGAAGAACTCATGCATCGGTAACTCTCAATCTAATCAGGAGGTTCACAAAGTTACAAGTACCCCGAGGAGGAGTGTATGGGGGTTTGGTTATCCTTGCGCATCCTCGACTCATGGTACGTGAGTGTACTCTAATATTCGAACCCTCCAGAGGTTAGGGATCCATCTAGTAGCTAGAGTTCTCAACAGGGGTTTTTGGTTTTCGAAAAACACACGGATTGCCCAAAATACGACATCTATCACTAATAGGCTCGAGCTCTTGACACCAAAAGTTCAAACATTACTCTAGTCAATACCTCCAAACTATTGCAAGTTACTACTACAAAGAGAATAGCAACTTCAATTACCTACTTCTAGTCAAGACACAAAACTCAGTGCAACAGGAAAACTCTCTAACAAGATAAAACATGCAACCTATAAGAAGTTCAACCTAAAACAAAAGAAAAGCTCTAGAAAAACTAAAGCACTACAACTAAACAGAGCAGCAGCTAAGAAAAGAAAAAGAACAACTCACAGCTAAAAGAATAAGCATTCAAATCCTATGAGGAGTTCTAGTTCAAGAGGAGCGTGTATCTCTCCCACACAAAAGAGTAAGCTGGGGTCTAACTTGTTACGAACAAGAAACAAAGCAAAAACAAACCTAAGAAAAGTAAAGAGCAAGACGCTCCAAGCATAGCACATAACGCATGAAGTGATAAAAATATAGTGCAACGAGGGACAAACTGATAATTGTTGATGGAGAAGGCGATGCACGGGGGCATCCCCAAGCTTAGACGCTTGAGTCTCCTTGAATATTTCTTGGGGATGCATGGGGGAATCCCCAAGCTTGAGCTTTTGACACTCCAAGATCTTCTTTCATCATCTTCCATCGCGCACTTGAAAACTCTCTTCATACATAACTCATTGTAGACTGATTAGAGAGGTTAGTGCCCTAGTAAAATAATTTTTTCCTCTACTGGAAATAAAGATAACCTTGCAGATCTACTGTTTCTCAAGATTTCCAAAAAGTTTTTGCAAAGAAAAGGCAAGCTTAAGGTTTGCAAAACAAAGAAAAGGCAAAACAGGACAGAATCTGTGAAAAATAGACTAACAGGTAGAAACGAATTTTTTAGGGATACTTCTGCAACTCAAATAAAAAAACTCAGAACATACGAAAGTTTCGTAATTGTATAGAGCACGCTATGTAAAAAATTCATCTTAAAAATATGAACTTGGATTTTTCTATGATTTTTCTAGTCACGAGGACAGAATCTGTTTTCTGGACAGCATGTCACAACTTTCACTTCCCTTGTCGTATGAGGCTCAACTTGGCACAAAGCTTGAAAAATAAAGATACAATGATGTTGCTACAGTATTAAAAATCATCAAGACCACTAAGAACAGAAGAAAAGAAGCAAAAAGAAAAACCTAAATTCGTTGCGGGCTGCCTCCCGAAAGCGCTTCTTTAAAGCAATTAGCTAGGCTTAATGCAGAAGATCAAGTTGTATCCATTGAACCATCATCACGATTATCAAAAAGTCTTCAATAGTAAAACTAGTCTTAATAGGTTTCTCAAATAAAGGACGAATGAAAATGCTTCTTGGAATAAAATCAAAATGAGGGAAATCAATTGGAGTTTCATTAAAGTTAAAGTTAGGTGTCTCCTCCAAAGTTTTGACCATTTCAACTCTCCTGGCAATGGGTGTGTTTGCTTTAGCTCGAGGAACCTTGGGGACGTAAACGAACTTAGGTTCCTTCTTTGCCGGAGTTTCATCCTTTTTGGTTTTGATTGAGGAAAAGGTAGTTCCTAGAATTTCAATAACTTCCTCAATCTTTTCTATCCTAGAAGACTTCTCATCAAGGGATTTAATAGTCTCCAAAGTGTTGACAATTTTCTGCATGGAGTTATCTAGCCTATTCAAATTCCCTTAAATCTTACGATCCAAATCATTCACCCTATCGATACTTGGCATCTCTAGCCCTGTTTTTCAAGTTTTCTCATAATGTGAGCTAAAGTGATGTCCTCCTTAATACTAACAACTGGGAGACTTCCAACAAGATTTTCAATAACATTAAGGGCTTCCCAAACTGGGGCCTCTATGAAGTTCCCATTGATAGCAGTGTCTAAAAGAAACCTATTCCAAGAAGTGATCCCAACATAAAAATTTCTAAGAAAGATAGTAGTGGATTGCTTCTTGGTGGCTCTTTTTTGAGAATCATTAATTCTATACCAAGCATCTTTCAAACTTTCACCACCTCTTTGGGTAAAGGTAAGTACTTCTGCCTCACCAAAGGAAAAAGGACCAGCCATAGTGGTAACTACTGACAAGGTAGCAGGTATTTTTGGTATTTTTTATAAGGGACACAAAAGTAAAAACTGAAAGGTAAACTAATAAGACTAAAAAGCAAAGATAAAAGATAGTGTGCAACTACCCTATCTTGTAGACTGGAGTCCCCGGCAACAGCGCCAGAAATTAGCTTGATACGGTGAGGATAGTTCTCTCACTCCTTGTTGGTTACCCCAAGTGGAAGGTGAGATGTAGCGTAGCAGAAAATTTCCCTCGGTGAAGATACCAAGGTTTGTCTCCAGTAGGACTCACAGAAATACAAGAAGGTGCCAACAGCGCCAGAAATTGGCTTCTGACTAGGGAGTTGACAGGACCTGCACACATAAACAAATAACTTTGCTCCCAACGAGTATAGAGGAGTTGTCAATTCCTCTGGCCTAGCTGTTTACAAAGGATCAACGCAAGAGATAATAATAGTGGCAACTGAAAGTAAAGACTGAAAGTAAACTAAGGATGTAAACAATAATGTAAAGATGGACCGGGGTCCCGTGATTTTCACTAGTGACATCTCTCTCCCAAAAGACGATAAAAGTGCTAGCGAGGTAAAAAAATCAGAGCTAGGCAATTGACAGAATTATGAAGGCACCGCAATGCTAACTATGCTGCAAAGAAAGAAAGGGCTCAAAAGCAATGGGTAGTATACCAAGGTAAGTAGACCGAAATCCAACTGCATCTACTACGAATCATCCACCTTGAGATATCTATCCAGAACATCTCGCTGGTATTAAGTTGCCAATCCCACCCAAAGTGTAAACTAAAAGAAACAGACAACTGCATTAAAAGAACTTTGCGTAAAGTAAACAATCCTTGCACCCGCGGATACAAGCACCGTTGTTTTATCCCTGGTGGCAACAGCACATCCCCTAGTCTCATGTTTCTGTCACTCAAGCTAGACATCAAGGGGCTGAACCCACAATCAAGCATAACGCTCCCTATTGGACTTGCAACAAACTACTTGGCCAAAGTAAAATACTGCAACGGAGAACATGCAAGAATTTACTCAAGAACAAAATATAAATGAGAAGAACCAAATATATTACTCATCACAATCTGAACATAGTCTCATAATCTATCAAATCCCAGCAAACTTAGCATAGCAACAACAGAAATTACAAAATTGCCTCGATCATGTGAGGCAGCTCACGAGGTCTCGAAAGTGTAAGCACAAAGAGGAGAGAAGTACATCACATAGCTACTGGTCATTGACCCATGGTCCAAGGGGGACTACTCACAGTACATCCGGGAGGCGTCCATGGCTTTGGATAGTCTCCCGGAGGGGGTTCCTCCTCCCGGAAGGGTGCCGGGGCAGCTTCTCCAGGCAGCCCTGATCTTGAAACGGCGGCGGCGGCGGTGCAGAGGCGAGTTCGCGGAAAAGAGATCGATATTAGGGGTTTCCACCCCGAGGGCTAAATATGGGCGGAGGGGGTGTCGAGGGGACCCACAGGGCAGCCAGGAGGCACCCTGGCGCGGCCTAGGATGGGGCCGCGCCAGGGACCCTTCTGGAGTCCCTATCGTGCCCCCCCTCCGCTGGCTTGGTGATTTCGGAAGCTTCCGGGTCGCTGATTTTTTATCTGATTTTTCCAGATTTTTTGGAGCACTTTTAATGGCCGGAAAACCTGAAATACAAAAACAACAGAAAACAACAACTGGCAGCTGGGTGCACTGGGTTAATAGATTAGTCCAAATATGCTCAAAAGTGTATGAAAGTTCAAGCAAATCATGGCAAAGTCACACAAAACATGCATGGAGCAAGCAGAAATTATAGATACCTTTGGGACGTATCACACTTATCCGAAGAATTTGTGTTATTCCTAGGAAAAGATTGAAACCAGATTTTAGCTTCTCCTCTCAAAGAGAAAGGAAAAATCTTGAGCTTAACAACATCACCTTCTACTTCTTTACGCTTTTGCATATCACTTTGCTCAAAAAAATTATTCAAGTGTAAAGCAGCATCATCTCCAGCACCGGAGAATGGATCTCTCATAACAAGGTGTAGAAAAGCAGGTTTAATTTCAGAAGAGGTAGCTAAAGTGGCAGGTGTGGCAATAGGAGTGCAGATAAAGTCTTTTTTGTTGTGACTAGTGAAGTCACACAACTTGGTGTTTTCAATGGAACCCATAGCAGCAGCAAGTGTGACAGATTTTTTATTCTGATTTTTGATATAGGACACAAAGATAAAAACTGGAAGGTAAACTAACAAGACTAAAAAGCAAAGGTAAAAGATAGTGTGCAACTCCCCTATCGTAGGACTCGGAGTCCCCGGCAATGGCGCCAGAAATTTTCTTGATACTGTCTCTTGTTGGTTACCCCAAGTGGAAGGTTGAGATGTAGAGTAGCGGCAAGTTTCCCTTGGTGAAGATACCAAGGTTGAGAGTGTGGACCAATAGGACTCCGATAGTGATAAGTAGGTGGTGAAGTGAACAATGGCGCCGTTCACAACTCAAGGTTATGTACTTCACCTGGACCTACACACGACACAAATAACTTTGCTTCCCAATGAGTACAGAGAGGTTGTCCATCTCTCCGGCCTTGCTGTTCACAAAGAGTCAAACGCAAGAAATAAAAGATAATAATGATAGCAGCTAGAAAGTAAAAGCAGGAAAATAAAAGAGCGTGTAAACAGTGATGAGAATATGGACCGGGGTCCCGTGATGTTCACTAGTGATGTCTCTCTCCCAAAAGATGATAAAACTGCTATGCGAGGTAAACAAAACACAACTGGGCAATTGAAAAATTAAAAATGCACTGCAATGCTAAATATGCTACAAAGAAAGGACGAGGATCAAAAGCATGGGCGGTACACCAAAATAAGTAGAACGAAATCCAACTGCATCTACTACTAATCATCCACCTTGAGATATCTATCAAGAACATCTCGCTGGTATTCAGTTGCGAGCCCCACCCAAAGTGTAAACCCAAAGCAACGGACAACTGCATTAAAAGGCACTTTGCGTAAAGTAAATAATCCTTGCAGGCGCGGATACAAGTACCGTTTTCCCCCCTTGTGGCAACAACATATCCCCTAGACTCATTTTTCTGTCACTCAAGCGTGTCATCAGGGGGCATGAACTCACAATCGAGCATAACATTCCCTCTTGGAGTCACTACCTACTACTTGGCCAAAGCAATAAAAAACAACGGAGAACATGCAAGAATTACTTAGGAACAAAAATATAAAAGATAAGAACCAAATATATTACTCAATCACAAACTGAACATAGTCTCATAATCCATCAGATCCCAGCAAACTCAGCATAGCAACAGCAGAAAATTACATATGTGCCTCGATCATGTAGGGAAGCTCACGAGGTCTAAACCATGAAGAACAAAGACGGGAGGAGAACATCAAATAGCTACTGATAACGAACCCATGGTCCAAGGTAGACTACTCACGGATCATCCGGGAAACGTCCATGGTGGAGGGGAAGCTCCCGGAGGTCAATCCTCCCTCCGGCAGGGTGCCGGGAAGAGGTCTGCTGGCGCTCCCGATCTTGGAAGTGCGGCGGCGGTAGAACAGAGGCGAGATTGCGAAAGGTTCTGTCTCCGGAGGTTTCGCGTCACGGAGAATATATAGGCGAAGGGGGCAGCCAGGGGGGCCACCAGGGGTCCAGGCGCGCCCCCTGGCGCGGGCATGCCCTAGGCCGCGCCAGCTAACCACCTGGGGCCCTGGTGGGTCCCCTCTGGCCCTCCTTCGGGACTAAGGAAGCTTCCGTTGCGCTGATTTTTTATCTGATTTTCCCGAATTTTTGGAGCACTTTTAATATGGGGAAACCTCAAATAGAAAAACAACAGAAAACAGGAATTGGCACTTTGGTGCACTGAGTTAATAAGTTAGTCCAAATATGATCAAAATTGTATGAAAGTGTGTCTAGATCATACCAATATCACACAAAACATGCATGGAGCAAGCAGAAATGATAGATATGTTTGGGACGTATCACTTGTTCCATGCTTATTTGGGTGAAATTGCTATGTGTTTAACTACACTTTCATACTTTTTTACACATATTTGGACTAACCTACTAACTCAGTGCACCTAGTGCTAGTTTCTGTCTGCTAATGTCTATGAATTAAATGTTTTTACATATATTTACAATGCCCAAAAAATTCCAGGAAAAATATATAAAAAATCAGCGTGACAGAAGCTTCCAGATCACCTAAGGACAGACGGAGGGGATGTAACCCCCTCGCAGACGGCCAGGGGGCGCGGCCCCACTCCTAGCCCCTCCAGGAGGCAGTCTGGGAGGTAGGGCCCTCCCTTGGTCCCCCGCTTCGGCCTATATTTATCTCCCAATGCAGGAACCCTGAAAAGGGACCCCGCATCGCGATTTTCACCTCTGTTCCACCTCTGCCAAGATCCCGAGATCGGGAGCACCAGAAGACCTCTTCCCGGCATCCTGCCGGAGGGAGGATTGACCTCCGGGAGCTTCTCCACCATCATGAGCGCTTCCCGAATGTGCCGTGAGTAGTCCCCCTTGGAGCTATGTGATGTCTTCTCTCCAATCTTGTGCTACAATTCTTAGCCCTTGTGAGCTGCCCTACATGATCAAGGAACCTATGTAATTTTCCTGTTGTTGCTACGCTGTGTTTGTTGGGATCCGATGGATTATGAGATTATGTTCAATGTATGATGAGTTATATATTTGGTTCTCCTTATATTTTTGATCTTGAGTAATTCTTTTATGTTCCCCATTTCTTTTTATTTCTTTGGCCAAGTAGTACATAGTAACTCCAAGAGGGAGCGTTTATGCTTGATTGTGGGTTCATGCACCCTGATGTCTAGCTTGAATGACAGAAACATGAGACTAGGGGATGTGTTGTTGCCACAAGGGAGAAAATAACGGTGCTTGTAACCGCAGTTGCAGGGATTGTTTACCTTACAGAAAGTTTGTTAATGCAGTTGTCTGAGGCTTTGGGTTTACACTTTGGGTGGGGCTCGCAACTTAATACCAGCGAGATAGATATCTCAAGGTGGATGATTAGTAAGTAGATGGTAATGGATAAACGGTCTATTTGTTTTGGCGTACTGGCCATACTTTTGAGCCTCTAAATTTCTTGTGGCACAATTAGAATTGCGGTGCGTTTATAATTTTTGTTAATTGCCTAGCTGTAATTTGTTCACCCAACTTAGTTGTTTTATCGTCTTTTGGGAGAGAGACATCACTAGTGAACATCATGGGACCCTGGTCCATATTTCCACCATTGTTTACACCTCAACTCTTTACTGCTTTATTTCCTTTCAGTTGCAATCACCATCACTATTTCTATCGTGTGTTTGATCCTTTGTAAACGACAAGGAGGAAGAGATTGACAACATCGCTGTACTCGTTGGGAGCAAAGTTTTTGTGTCGTGTGCAGGTCCATGCTAAGGGAGAAATATATCAAACAGCGTGTTGCTTGCTTCACCACCTTCTGGTCGATCCTTGGAGTCCTACGGGAGACATAAACCCTATCCTCTAAGTTAGGGGAAATTTGCTGCTAGGCTACATCACAGCGTTCCACTTGGGCTAACCAACAAGGGTAGAGAAGAAGATACTCTCTCGTGCCATCAGCTACCCTAACCGTTCTGCTGTGGAGCCCCTTGGGAGAGGTGGCCGAGGAAAGAAGAGACGTAGAGCGGGTAGTCGAGCGGGTGGACACACGGGTGCACGCTGGAGAGGGAGGCTGTCTGATAGGAACCAGTCCCTGCCAGCCAACCCATCTATTTTACCCGACCACAGGATGACACCGGTGTACGAGTCCTCTTCGATGCAGGCGCCAACCATGTAGGAGCCTCAGGAGCGGATGATACGTCCAAAACGTATCCATATTTTTTTCTTGTTCCCTGCTTCTCTCGATGACATTGTTACGTTTTTTGATGGACTTTCATACCATTTGCAACATATTTTGTACTAACCTATTAACCTAGTGCCCAGTTCTAGTTTCTGTCTATTTTGTCTGTGCATCACAGAAAAAAGGGTGAAAAATCAAATTGCTCAGAAAAATATAGAAATATTCCTAAAATTATTTTTCACCGGAAGACTCCAGAAGTCCGAAGGACTACCGGAGAGGTGGGGGGCACCAATCATCCAGGCGACCTGAGGGTCTGACAAGGGCCCACCCATGCCCTATGGCCGCTTGGTGATTGGACCCACCTCTAGCCCCCCTTTGGCTCTTATTTTTACTCCTGTCGAGGAAACCCTAAAAATCCAGATGCCTTTTCCAAAAGCAACTCAGATCTCCGCCGCCATCTCCATCGACGTTGCTTCCTCCCTCCATGATTTGGGAGTTATTACTCCTCGCGGCTGAGCTCTTCTACCAGAATTTATGTGGGTCTCTCTCTCCCATGACGTGATCTTGATTGTGATCATTGGCTATGTCAATCTAGTTGTTTCCTATGATGTTTCCCCTTCTTATATGTATTGGATTGATGTACTCAGTTGACAATATCTAGTATAATCTCTGAGATTGTGGTGACATTGGGTCAATTGAACATAGATTAGAAGAATATTTTCATGAGTTCTTTCTTCTATTGTGAATTGATCGAAGATTGGAGAGTCTCTTGCTAGCGGGGGTGAGGGGGCCGAGGCGGGTTGTGCGGGTGAGGGGAGATCCTCATCCACCAAGAATAAAGAGTATCAACAAGGTATGACACGGGTCCCCGATCGAGTAGTGATAAGTCCAAAATGCATCACTATTTTGTATCATAATTTACCACTATTCATTGATATATTTCACATTATGATGCCTTTTTCATGGTGTTTTGGCATGTTTTACACAGTTTACAACTTTCCGGTGCCGAAATAGCAGGACCAGGAATCTGCGGAGGAAAGTGAACATATAGTGGGCATATCTACGCAACTCCAAATGACCTGAAAATTTTAGAGAAGAGTTTTCAGAGAAAATAAAGGAGGCACACAGAAGGACTCCCAGAGGGGTCCACCACTGCTGAAGGCGACCTGGTAGCGCGGCTTCCCCCTATCCGCGCCACCTGGCCGCTTGGGTGGTAGGCCTCGCCCCGGCTACCCCTTCTGCGTATATACTCCCCGAAACTTAAAAATTCAGGGGGTAGCTTAGATCAAAAGTTCCACCACCACTGCGAGGCGGAAAACACCAGAGAAGAAAAGACCTCTTCGGCGGGAAGATTCCGCCAGGGAACATCCTCCGTAAGGGGGGAGATCGTCATCACCGACATCACCATCGTCACGAGCATAACCAAGATCATCATCACCAGCACCATCTCCAGCTTGATGCCATCTTACTTCCATGCAATCTGCATTGTACCTTGCACTATTCATCCCCTCTATTTATCGGTGTTGATTAATACTTTGTGGTTGATGCTATTGAGTTTTGTTGGAGAAGCTATTATATACTTAAAGTGATAGAAAACAAACGACTCAGATCTAACAGTAGAAAAAGAGTTAAATAGAACGGTTGTTATTTATCAAAAATAAGTGCTATTCATGTCTCCTTATCCCACACGTTTCCAAATAGACAGGAAAAGAAACAAGTTAGAGTCCTAAAAAAAATCATATTGACAACGGCGGCTTCATCTAATCCCTTGCACCAAGGCGTGTCCAACAGGCTATGAAATCCTCTTCTTTGACCAAGCCTCTCTGTAGAACTCATCATTGTTTGCCAAGCCCTTCTCAAATTCTCTTCCGATTCTCTCCATGGCGATCTAACGTCTGCATTGTCCTCTTTCATCAACAAGCTCCATAATTTCTTGATTCGATCTACTGTAAAATCAGGCCATGTACATGGGTTGTACCTTTTCTACAGACTATGCATTTTAGTAGCAGCCATCGTGTTGTCCATCATATTCAACAAGATTAATATGAGAGCCTGGGGGATAAAGGAAGCATTGGTTTGCCCTCCTTACTCCAAAGCGTTGGTCTCTAATGGTGATAGTCTGATCAAGATTAGCCCATAATATTCTACAACTCGACATGATTTTCATTGAGCAACAAGCTAGACCAATATGGGGGTGTCATGACGAAGTGCTGACCAAATAAGGAGCCGCGGAAGGTATTGCACACTTTGTCTGTTCTATTAGTACAAGCGAATAAGCCATAAGTAATTGGAAAAAAAATTCTATACTGCAGAGGAAACATATAGGACATACAAATCATCTACCTAAGATGTCAGTAAAATGCACCATCCTCTTTCCACTAGTGGTATTTCCAGGTCTCTACACTCGTGGAAAAATTCCCCCATATCGTCTTCCCCACCATGTTGGGCTCTTTCTCCCACTGGTCACAAGGTGACCCTCCAGAACATGGAAATATGGGGAGTACATCCCATGTGCTCTTGAAATTTCCCTCTCGGGATTTACTTCCCTGGGTTATGAGTGAAGGTAAATTTTTTGACTCATCGATGGCGTGTTCTCCTCCTCCCTCCCGCTGCTCGGCTCCGCCCTCCCCCCTCCCCTCCCTCTCCCTCTCCCTCTTTGGCGTCCCTTGTCGTGCTCCCTCCGGCTCTTGTTCCCTCTCTCCCCCCTTCCATCCTCCCCCTCTCCTTCCGTCAGGTTTATCCCCCTTCCCCTCGTGCTGTCTCGCCCGCTTTGGTTCCTCGGGCTGGTTTTGGATCAGGATCTGCTTCTTCGCCTTCTCCTTGCTTCCATCAGCTGGGGCCTTGCGGTGGAAGGTTTTGGGCGTTCGCCTCGGTGGATGGGGAGGACTCGAATGGCGACGCGGAGTCCCCCTCACCCACAGCCGGCGGGGCTGCCTGCTCAATTCCGGCTGTTGTTGACCGTCGACCCCATTGCTTCGCTCCCGGTGGTCGTGCTCGGTGGTGTACCTTGTTGGATCTAGAGGATGGGTGGATGGTTGCTGGCCGCAAGTTCGGTGGTAGGCGGGCTCCGGTGATGTCCCTATCCCAGGGCATTCTTGGGGCCTCCCCGGTCGTGCTGTCGCCGATGTCGTGGTGCTCCTCGCCTGGCTCTTGGGCGGTGACGGCGGAGGGTGAAACCCTAGTGGTGGAGGTCGAAACGCTAGCGACTCTGTCGCTGCTGGACCAGGATTTGGCTTGTGGGCTAGATGGTTTGGGTGGGTCGGTTGAGGCTGGGCAGCCGTCGGCTGTGGTCGCTGGGGCCGTGGTGCCAGGTGTTTTTTCCTTATTTGTTTCTGATTTTCCACCGCTTCTAGCCCCCCCTCGTGCCTCTCGCGGCTGACTTGCTATTCCTTGCGGCCTATCCCCAGCTTCTGGCCCAGTCCCCCCCCGACGGGTTCTTATGGATGCCTCGCGGCTCCCTTGACCTAACCGTTGGCTTCACTCCCTCCGTCTCACATCTGTGTCGCCTCTCTCTTGGCATCCACCGTCTTCCCACTCACCAGATCCGCCTCCCTCCCCTCCTCCTCCCAGCTCTCGAGATCTTTTGCCGTTGTCATGGGCATGGCGGGATCCCAGCCGCCCTCCAAGGCCCCTTCCCATGCTCTGGGTGGTCGGGGTGATGCAGAAGGGCTGGATATCGAAGCCATCCTCCACGCGTGCCTTGAGCAAGAAAAGAGGGCGCGCACGTCGATCGAGCCATCTCCGCCTCCTTGCCCCAACCTGGATTTGTGTGATGCGGCGGTGGATGCTGCCTGTGATGCTAACAATCTTGCCCCTACCCCCTCCTCCTCTGGGTCCTTGCCCGCTGGCTCCCGGGGGTGGCCGTGGTGGTTTCGCATCGGATGGCTTCCGTGATAACCAACGCTTGGGTCATGGCGGCTTCCGGCCCTCAGGCGGGGGGGACCTCCAACAACTTCTACCCCAACTCCAACAAGAGGAAGTTCAATAACTACGATGGTGCAGGTGGATCTGGTGGTGGGGCGGGCCTGATCCCTTCCCTGATGGACGCGTCTCCGTCCAGATCTGGACATGTTACTTGCTTTTCTTGTCATCACCCTAATCATTTCCAATTTCAGTGCAAGCCCCCTCCTTTCTGTCTTATCTGCCGGGCGGAGGGCCACATGACCGTGGACTGTGAAGCTAGGTTGCCGCCCCCCGCTCTCAAACACTTTGGTCTTGGTCTGCCTGGCTGCGGCTTCTTTGGTTTGGTGGGTGGGGATGGGGTGGTGGTGGCTACCCCTCCCCTCCATAACGCTACGATTATCACTGTCTTGGACGGAGCTGCAACTATGGAATCCATGGCAGCTGAGCTTAATGAATGGGGCATGGAGATATGGGAATGCCAACTGGAACCTCTCTCGGAGAAGGAATTTTTTGTAGATTTCCCGTCTCGTGAAAGTCTTTGGATGGTGGCCAAGAGCACAAGTTTCACTCTTCCTTTGCACCAGAAGGTGGTCTCTGTCAGAAAAGAAGTGGATATTGATCGGTCTTTTGGTTCTTTAGTGGATGCATGGGTGATTCTGGAGGATGTCCCACCCCAGATGCGAAATGTGGTCATGCTTATGGATTTTGGGGAACTGATAGGCAAGCCAATCTCTGTGGAAGCTAACTCCCTCTCCCTTCGTGGTGCTGTCAGGATGGTGAAAGGATTTCTTGAGTTTGTTCCATCTCGCAAGGCATACAGTATTAAGGTCCGGTGGAAGTAGCACCAGCTCCTCCTTATGCGGCTATCCCTCCTCCTCTCCCTCCCATCGACCCGGTTCATGGGGGTCCCCTCTTTAGCGAGAGCCAAGGCCCTCCGGTGATCCGTTCATTTCCAGTGAGTGGGAATCCATCGGGCCGCACATGCAAGAGCTCTACCCTATCAGGAAGCCAATTGACCAAGGTGGATCCAAGGGGCAGGGTGCTGCCGAGGAGGCCATCCCAGCTTCTGCTCCTCGCTCGGAGGTGCCCATGGTTTCTCCCCACCCTCCAGATGTGGCCTCGCCCAAGGGTCTCCTGTCTCCCACCTCGGCGGTGTGCTCCAATCATCCTGCTCTGGCGGCTTCACCCTCTCTCTCGGATGTTCTTTAATCGCCTTCTAGGATGTATCCTGAGGATGGGGAGTTTCTTTCGTCCCGCCATCGCCCGAAAAAGAGTATCAAGAAAACCTTTGCTCGTGCTCACGCCCGCAAGGAGGCCTCGGCTTCCAAGATCTCTTGTTCTGTGCTGTTCTACCGGCTTATCAAGGATGAGGATGTAGAAGTTCCTGCGAGTGATCCCCCGTCCCTGACTCCGGTGCCCTCCCCGACACTTGCCTCAGTGTTGGTGTTGCTCAAGACTCCCCTATCCACTTCTAGGAAGATCAAGCGATTGCTGAATGACGGGACTCCTATCATGGCTCGGGTGGAGCGATGCGTCGTGGCCCGCGACCCTCCGGTGATTGGTATGTGTTCCCGTTCTCCCAAACGCACTGTGCTTTAAGATTTTACGGACGGTCATTTTTTGATGGTGGCGTCGGATGCTGTGGTTTCTTTGGGGAATGACTCATTTTCTGCTTCAGTTTTTCTGTCTGTCCTTCAAGAAAATGAATTAGCCCAAGTTAGCCTGGGCAAGGCTGCGGAGGCGGCTATGGTTTTGGTGGCTGCCGGCCTCTCGGGGGAGGGGGTGAATAGCGATGTTGGTGGTTCTGGTAGAGGCCATCCTGCTCCGGTGTCGTGTAAAGGATCTCGCTCTAAGAAAACCTTGGCGGTGAGCGTGCCCAGGAGGTCCAGTCTCCGTATTCGTAACCTCATCTCCAAATGAAAGTTCTATTTTGGAACATACGGGGTTTCAGCACTAGAGGGCGCCGGAACCAGTTCCGTGATTTGTTGCTCCAAGAACATATTGATATCCTTTGCCTCCAAGAAACGAAGTAGGAAAACTCTTCGGATCCAGATTATTGTGCTTTGGTGGCTCTGATTTTGCGTGGCATTTGGATCCTTCTGTTGGCTCTTGTGGGGGCATTCTTGTTCGTGTTATGACAAATTAGTTTGATGTGATTTGAGTGTATCCCAATGAAATTTTCCTCAGCGTTCGTATCTCCAGTCGTGATTCGAACTGTGTCTGGGATATCCTCTCGATCTATGGCCCGTCTGACCATGCTCACCCGGATCATTTCCTGGCTTCTCTAGACACGCGCCTTTCTCACCAATCGGTTCTGGTTTTGATGGGAGGCTATTTCAATCTCCTTGGATCCCTTTCTGATAAGAGCTCTGCTAATTTTTCATGGGTCGGAGCCGCGGTCTTGAATATATTCATTGCTGATAATGTGTTGCATGAGATTCACCGGTCTGGTGCTTGATATACATGGTCCAATCACCAATCTGACCCGGTTCGATCGGTGCTTGATCGCGTCTTCATGGACGCAGGTTGGGAAGCTTGGCACCCTTTGTGTTCTGACGGGGATAAACCCTGGCAAATCCCATGGTCAGGGACCCTGGGTTAGTCATGAGAGGCGCAGGTTGGACGATAGCTCGTCGGCAAATAGGGATGCTCGCTCCTTCTCAATATTATTGATTGGGAAGATGCGATTACAGTGGAGGCCAAGGCTAGCGCGCTCAAGGATAGGGTTACAAGTAAGATTCGATCTCCCTGGTGTCGACCCTCCCAGCCCTTATATATCGGGCTAGGTCTCGGGGAGTTCATCTACGTGTACAGGTAAACTTTCCTAACCCTAGCTTGCTCCGTACGGTAGGTCTTCGCACCTTCCTTGTGAGTCGAGGACCTCTACGTCGGTGCCATCTAGTGGGCCGAGGCCGTATCTTCATGGGCCTTCTGCCTTCACGGACACCAGGTAGGCTCATCCGTAGGAGTCGTGGGGTCACCCCCTCGTTAGTAGCCCCTGAGTGCCTGGGAGACTCGAAGAGTCGCGCAGGTACTCGAGTACATTCATTTGTCATTTATTGATATGCACGGTTCATCCGTGGGTCGCTGGCAGTCTGGTGGCCATGAAAAAACCTGTTTCGAGGGATGCTAAGCTGAAAGGGCCCAAGGAGTCGACGGATCGAGCCTTGGTGAATTGCGCTAGGGAAAATACCATAGTAGCCCAATAAAACACACGTCCCTCGACGTGAGCTTGGAACACTGGTGTCGAGCAAAAGTCCGGCCGTTTCAGGTCTTACGGTGTTCATTTGCCGCCAGTAATGTGTGTAGCCTAAGGCGCATCCGCCCGACTTATCTATCATGCTCTGCGCATGGGAAAGGTTGGGAGTGAAATCGCTCTTCGGCAAGTCCCAGCCCGGCCGTACTTCGCAGCGGGGTCTTACCTACGCGCTTATCTTGCGTGGCATCTGGACACAGTGTATCGTGTTCCAGGAATTTGTGTGTTTTTGAGATACGGAGCCTTATAGCATGGCACCCGCTTGGAACAAAACATCAAGCGAGCTGTTCACTCGTTCACCCGAGGAGCTTTGTTTTGATTGCTCAGTCGGGGGGTTTTTGCGAGTTATCACTCGAGTGCCGTTTTCGGCTCTTGAGGTGAGGGAGCACCCGAGACTCGTAGCACCGTATGGTCCTGGCGAGTGTTTTGTTTGTCTTTCGTCGGGTTGAGGGAGCACCCGAGACTCTCATTGGTGCGAGTGTTCACTCGAGCACTTGTCTGGATTTTAGGTGAGGGAGCACCCGAGACTCTTATTGGTGTACGCTCCCGATGGGAGTAAGATGTTTTTCTTCCTTGGGTAAAAGATCTGAAAAGATGGAATCTCTGAGCCTTGATGGCGTACTGAGTGCGCTTTGCTATTTGGGTTTCTTCGCCATTCATCAGGGATAGTGATGCCTCTGTTTGATGGCTGTCAGTGATGCGCTGCCACTGAACCGTCATATCTCGAGGACCGGTCATAATGATGGCCGTTTATGGGGTGCGGCAGGCGCCGGTTGAGTTTCCCATGTGTGCGTTGGAAACGTGCGCGAATTGACGCGCCCTGCGTATAGTGCTTCCCGTGGGAAAGCATCTTTCATCTTGGAATTCGAGACGGCTGGGTCGTTTGGTCTTTGAATTAATTGCTGCTGTTGTCTTGGCTTCTCTGTGCTTCGAGGATTTTTGTTCTATAAATAGGCCTTTCTCTTCTTCGCTTCTATCCAACTTGCTGCTTCACCTCTTTCTTCATCTCTCCTTCTGCTCATGGTTCCTAGGCGAGGCATTGGCCGTGGCCGTGGTCGTCGCGGCCATGGTGGCCGCACACCACGCTCATGTCGTGGAGGTTGTCTTGGTGAGGTGCCAGTGCCTTCCTCCTCTCCCTTGGAGGAGGGATTCTGGCGCTATGATTTTATTTTGTGCGTTCGTGGCCAAAGTGCCAATCGCTACTTCTTCCCTCTGCTTTTTCTGCCATTGTCTCTGGACGTGACTTGGATGGCCTTCTTCTGCACCTTCAGGGGAGTAGTCGATCTCCTTCTTATGTTGAGTTGGAGGTTGATAGCTCTCACTTGATTTTTCTTGGCTCTGGTTGGGGTTTATTTTCTTGGCGGTTGAATTTGCGAGATGGTGATATGCTTAGCTGTCGCTTTGACGGTGAGAGCACTGTCATTGTCCGCGCATTCGATCCGAGTCGCAATAGCATGGATCCGCATGGGCAGGAGTCGAGCAGCGACAGCTCCATGAAGTCGAGGATTCCTTCGCCTGCGTCTTCAACATCTTCTTCCTCCAGGGACTCTTCTGATGGCGGCGGTGAGCCGTCTTCAACTGCTTCCTCCTCTATTTCTAAAGAAGATCTCGATGTCAAGCCACCGGTTAAACGAGCGCGGCAGGCGACCTTGTAGAACTGGAGGAGGCGGCGTCATCTTCGCCGGTAGTTTGGGCGGAGCTGGAGAAGAAGCTAGAGGAGCAGGAGAAGAAGCTGGTGGAGCAGCTTCTCTAGTGGCTCCCCAAATAAGTCGAGCTTCACCTTTTGTTATGTCATTGACATCATGAGCCTGCTGCTTCCATCCCTACTTTGTCTGTGATGATGCTCTTGTACTATAGTTGATTATCCCTCATGGGCACACATGTAGAAGTCATAGTTCCTTGGTTGATTTCCTCCTGTAATAGGAGTTGCCTTCTATCCAAATGTAGTTGAGTACTTTTTGTATTGAGGATGATATCTATGATGTAAACCATGCTTTATCCTTTGTGTATATTTGAGCTTTTATGCCACCAAAGAACTGTGTCTTCACCATCAGGAGTTGTCTTTGAATCCCCCCTTTTTTTGGAACTGAGATTTACGTTTGAGTCTTTTGCGGATGGGAACTGTCTTCGGGTCCGTCTTGTACTTGGTACTGTGGGTTTTTATCGGGTGCGCGACAGCTCTCCCGATGGGAGTAGCCCCCAAGGCTACGCTTGAGTCGAAGGGTCAGGCGTAGGCTAGAGTTTTGTTTCCTTTGTTGCCTTTTATCGGATGCGCGGCAGCGCTCCCGATGGGAGTAGCCCCCGAGTCTTTAGGTGATCGTTGGCGATCGGGTGAAGACTAGATGAACTTGTGCTTCCTCCAAAGTTTCTTCAAAAGTGTTTGGATGTCATGGGGATGTTGATGGTCGTCTCTCGGGTGGGATTTGTGCTCGAGACCCCGAGTGCTTCGTGAAGGAGGTCGCGCAGGCGATGGCGTTGCTCAAGGAGTTTTTATTCTTAGGCCCCCGAGTGCTTCGATTAAGATCGCGCAGGCGATAGAGTTTCTCGGGGGGGGGGGAGTTTCCTCTTCAGCCCCCGAGTACTTTGATTAAGATCACGCAGGCGATAGAGTTGCTCGGGGGGAGTTTCCTCTTCAGCCCCCGAGTGCTTTGATTAGGATCGCGAGTGCGATAACAGTTGCTCGGGGGGGGGGGGGGGGAGTTTCCTCTTCAGCCCCCGAGTGCTTCAATTAAGATCGCGAGTGAGATAACAGTTGCTCGGGGGGGGGGAGTTTCCTCTTCATCCCCCGAGTGCTTCGATTAAGATCGCGAGTGCGATAACAGTTGCTCGGGGGGGGGGGGGTTCCTCTTCATCCCCGGAGTGCTTCGATTAAGATCGCGAGTGTGATAACAGTTGCTCGGGGGGGAGTTTCCTCTTCAGCCCCCGAGTGTTTTGAAATGGTAGTATTTGGGCAATACTTATTTTATTGCTGTCAAGAGATTTACATGAGTTGCAAGTCATGTCCGACCGATAGGGGCTATGGATAGAATAGTCGCAAGTTTGCCACGTTCCATGGGTTGCCCACGTCCTCGTCTGTTTTTGGGTTCTTCAGTCTGTAGGCGCCGCCTCCAATGACTTCTGAGATTATGAATGGTCCTTCCCATTGGGGGGAAAGTTTGTGGACCTTCTCTTGTATTAGCCGTAGGTCTAGGTCGCCTTTGTTGAAGGTTCTGGTGCGCAGTCGACTGCTTTGGTAGGTACGCAGTTTTTCTTGGTACCCTTCTGATTTTTCCAGGGTTGTGTCTCTTGCTTCGTCAGCTGTATCCTTGTCGTCTCGTAATGCTTCTTCTGCTTCTTCTTCCTCGTATCCGGTGACCCGGGGTGCTCCGAACTTGAGGTCATGTGGTAGGACTGCCTCTGCCCCGTACACCATGAAGAAAGGTGTGTATTGGGTCGCAGTGTTTGGCGTGGTCCGTAAGATCCACAGCACCGCGGGGAGTTCTTCTACCCAGTTACCGGCGGCTTTCTCGAGTGGTGCGAGGAGCCGTTTCTTGATTCCTCCACAGACAAGGCCGTTTCCTTTTTCCACCTGGCCGTTGGACTGCGAGTGCGCGACTGATGCATAATTTATTTTGATGCCAAGTTCTTCGCAGAAGTTCTAAAATTCTGCGGCCGTGAAGTTCATGCCGTTGTCCGTGATGATGTTGTGTGGCACTCCGAATCTGAAGATGATCGATTTGATGAAGTTGACAGCCGTGAGAGTTGTAGAGCTGGTGATGGGTACTGCTTCGATCCACTTGGTGAACTTGTCGACTGCGACGAGCAGGTGTGTTCTTCCGCCCTTTGATGATTTATTTAGTGGTCCCACCATGTCGAGTCCCCAAGTGGCGAACGGCCAGGATAGTGGTATGGTCTTGAGCTCTGATGCGGGAGTGTGTGGCCTGTTGGCGAATTTTTGACGGGCGACGCAACGTCGCACGATTTCCTCTGCGTTTTTCATGGCTGTGGGCCAGTAGAAACCCGCTCGGAATGCTTTGGACACGAGCACTCGACTTCTCGCGTGGTGTCCGCAGGTGCCTTCGTGGATTTCTAGGAATAGGGATTTGCCGTCCTCTTCGTCAATGCACCTTTGGAGTATCTGGGTGATGCTGCGCTTGTATAATTGTATGTTGATCATAGTGAATGCCTTGGATCGTCGGTTGATGCACCGTGCTTCGGCCACGTCTTGTGGTAGCGTGCCTTCGATTAGGAATCAGACGAACGGTTTTATCCAGACATGTCCTTCGAATTCTGTCAGGGTTGTGCTGTCGGATGCGCTGGTGCTCGTTTCTTCTGATGGTGTTGCTGCTGCCACCTGCGTTATTTCTGGTGCGTCTTCGCCGTCCACGACCGCTTCAGGTGTTTCTTCCTGCACCTTGATGGATCTCCGGTTGATGCTTTCGAGAAAAACTCCAGGTGGGACAGGCGCCCGGGTCGAACCGATGTTCGCGAGCTCGTCAACTTCTGTGTTGTTGTCCCTGGTGATGTAGTTGAGGTCGCAATCGTCGAAATTTCCTTCGAGTTCGTTGTAGAGCTTTTGGTAAGCCGCCATGTTGTCGCCTATTGCGTTACAGTTTCTCATCGTCTGCTAGACGACGAGATTGGAGTCCCCGTAAATTATGAGGCGAGTGGCTCCGCATGTTTTGGCAATGCTCATGCCATGTAGGAGTGCCTCGTATTTTGCTTCGTTGTTGGAAGCATGACTGAAGTTGATCTGGAGGACGTATTTCAGTTTTGTTCCTTTGGGGGAGATGAGTATAACTCCTGCCCCAGCTCCTTGTTGTCTCTTGGACCCGTCGAGGAACATTGACTATGAGCTTGATAGGTCTGGGGGGCCTAGTGTTTGAACCTCCATCCGCTCGACCAGAAAATCTAGGAGTACTTTGGCTTTGATGGATGTTGGGTGCTTGTACTGCAGGTCTTGTGGGCTGAGCTCGATGTTCCACTCGGCGACTCGCCCGGTTGCTCCAGGGTTGTTTAGTATGTCAACGAGTGGTGCGCTGCTCACGATTGTGATAGGGTGCTCGTCGAAGTACTGGGACACCTTTCTTGAAGTCATGACGATGGCTAGTAGTAGCTTCTGATAGTGCGGGTACCGCTGCTGGGATTTGGTCAGGAGCATGCTGAGGTAGTAGATTGGTCTCTGAATGCTCTGGACCTTGACTTCTTCTACGCGTTCGACAACGAGCGCTGTGCTTACTACACTGCTACGTGCTGCCACGTAGAGGTATAGCTTCTCACGTTCCTTGGGTACCGCCAGGATTGGTGGAGTTGAAAGTGTCTTTTTCAGGTCCGCGAAAGCTTGGCGGGCTTCCTCCGTCCACTCGAATTTCTTTCCTTTCCTAAGCAGTTGATAGAAAGGCAGCGTGCATTCTCCAAGCCTGCTTATGAAGCGCCTGAGAGCTGCATGTTTTCCAGTGAGCTGCTGCACTCCTTTGACGGGATTTTCTTCGATTCCGCGGACGGAGACCATGTAGCCAAGCAGCTTTCCCGCCGGTACGCCGAATGCTCACTTCTTTGGGTTGAGTTTGATTCTGTATTTGTTGAGCGCTACGAAGGTTTCGCGCAGGTCATCGAGTAGTGTGGCTGCTTTGTAGGTCTTGATGACGATGTCGTCCACGTAGACTTGTAAGTTTCTTCCTATTTGCTCCTTTAGGCAGGCTTGCATCATTCGTTGATAAGTGGCGCCTGCGTTTTTGAGCCCGAAGGGCATGGTCTTGTAGCAAAATACTCCATAGGGGGTGATGAACGATGTATGCTCTTCGTCTTCTTCCTTCATCCTGATCTGGTTGTATCCTGAGTAAGCGTCCAAAAAGGAGAGTAGGCCGCACCCTGCTGTTGAGTCCATTATCTGATCGATTCTAGGCAGGGGGAATTGATCCTTCGGGCAATGTTTGTTGACTGGTCCGTAGTCGACGCACATGCGCAGCACGGTCGTGTCTTTCTTTGGGCCCAGCACCGGGTTAGCTATCCAGGTGGCTTTCTTCGTTTCTCGAATGAACTGAGCGTCGAGTAACCGGTTGACTTCCTCTCCGATTGCTCTGCGCTTGGGCTCCGAGAATCGTCTCAGCGCTTGCTTCACTGGCCTCGTGTTTGGCTTGATGCGTAGGGCGTGTTCCTCGAATTCGCGTGGTATCCCAGGCATGTCCGCTGGGCACCAGGCGAATATTTCCCACTCGTGTCGCAGGAAGGCGACGAGAGCTGCTGCCTGCTCCTTTGGTAGGTGGGCGTACAAGCGGACTGTTTTGTCCGGGTCCGTCGGGTGCACTTGGTGAGTGACTGTGTCGCTGTCGATGCTGAAGTCGCGTCCGTACTCCCTGGATTCGCTTCGGTTCACCAATGGGAATGTGCTCTTGTCCGTCACCATGGCTATTTCTCTGAGTTCTTGTTTGGCTCCGAATGTGTCGGAGATTCTGTGAAAATCACGATCACATTGATCTGATTTGATGAAGCTTCCGTTGATCGTGAGGACTCCTGATGATCCTGGCATTTTGAGCTTGAGGTAGGTGTAGTGTGGGACCGCCATGAATTGCGCGAATGCTGGCCGTCCCAGTATGGCGTGATACTGTGATTGCCAGTCGAGTACCTCGAACTCGAGGATGTGCTTTGCGAAGTTACGACGGTTGCCAAAGGCGACTTCGAGTTCGATGACTCCGAGCGAAATGGCTGCTTCTCCTGGGACTACCCCCTGCAACTCGGTGCTTGATTTTCTCCATACTGATCGTGGGATCAGCATCTTTTGCAGGGTGTTGGCGAAGATGATGTTCATGCTGCTGCCTCCGTCCATGAAGATCGGTCCATGTCGTATCCTCCTATTTGTGCCTCTAGCACTAAGGGTGCATGCCCCAGTCTTGGGACTGCGGGTGGATGGTCGTTCTGTGAGAACGTGATGCTGGTCTCCGTTCCATGTAGCAGGTAGACATCGACTGTGTTTATGCTCTCAGCTGCTCCGGCCTGCAGGGTTTGGGCGTTGCGTTGTGTTTGCGGTGTCCTTCCTTCTTGGATCATGAGCACCTGTGCTCGCGACGGGCTGTGACGTCCTTCCGGGCTTAAGTTTGGCGCTTGCTCGGGTCGGTGGTTGCGTCTGTCTTCTTTCTGTTTCTCCTTCTTGAGGTCGTCCGCTAGCTCGTTGAACAGACGGCAGTCTCTCAAGGTGTGACTTGATCTGACGCGTCCCTAGTCATCCTCGAAGCTATGGATCGTGCAGTGTCCTGCTAGCAGCTCTCTGGCCGTGAGTTTGCTAGATCCGGTGTGCCTCTTCCTTCTTGAGATTCTGAAGATCTGCTCGTGATCCTCCGGGTGCTCGTGGAGGCGAGGATCGGTTTCGATTCCTCGACCCATGTCTTGGTTTTTGATGAGGTTGGCGAAATCGTCCGGCCTTCGATCTGGGTCGTAGTACTCGCCAACAGGTGTCTCAGAGTCGCTGTCTTGGTTGGCGGCGGATGCCCGTGCGCGCCTTTTGGGTCGTTGATTCCTTTTGCCTTGGCGGTGGTTCTGCTGATCATTAGATTCAATCTCGTAGTCATCGTCCTGATGTGCGGCGGGTGCCCGGACGGTGGAGGGTTGTCGGAAGATTTGCGAGTCCTCCGCTGCACATCGCAGTTTATCGAGTGGAATTCCTTCGTAAAGGCCCCTCGCCGTTCTTCTGGGTCGTCGACTCATTCGGTGCTGGCACTGTACTTGGCCGTTACCGTAGTCTCGGTCCTGGCGTGACTGCAGCTCGAGTGGCCTTGATGGGGTGGCGAAGATGTCCGCCGTGATCTTGAATCCTTCGAGTGGGCTAGGTCGGGTTCTTGCCCTCGAGTTGTGGCTTGCTGAAGATGGGACCGCCAAGATCGTGATCCCAACCTGCGTAGTCCCCACGGTCGGCGCCAATTGACGGGGATCAACCCCGGCAAATCCCATGGTCAGGGACCCTGGGTTAGTCATGAGAGGCGCAGGTTGGACGATAGCTCGTCGGCAAATAGGGAGGCTCGCTCCTGCTTGATATTATTGATTGGGAAGATGTGATTACAGTGGAGGCCAAGGCTGGAGCGCTCAAGGATAGGTTTACAAGTAAGATTCGATCTCCCTGGTGTCGCCCCTCCCCGCCCTAGGTCTCGGGGAGTTCATCTACGTGTAATGGTAAACTTTCCTAACCCTAGCTTGATCCGTACGGCAGGTCTTCGCACCTTCCTTGTGAGTCGAGGACCTCTACGTCGGTGCCATCTAGTGGGACGAGGTCGTATCTTCATGGGCCTTCTGCCTTCACGGACACCAGGTAGGCTCATCCGTAGGAGTCGTGGGGTCACCCCCTCGTCATGTTCTCTCCTGGCTGTGCTGTTTGTTCTCTCTGATCGTACCCCTTTGGTACTCGACTCTGGTGGCTCTATTCAACCTCCCCCTAGATTAAAATTTGATTCCTCCTGGCTGCGGTATGAGGGTTTCATTCCCTTGGTTGCCAATAAGATTGTTGATCTTCTCACCTTTAACCATCGCTCGTTTGGCCCTTTGGACGACTGGTGCTTTTGATCCCGTGGTTTACGACAATATCTTAGAGGCTTGGGCGCCAATAAGGCAATCAGCGAGTGTGCGGTCAAGGCTGACTTGCTTGCCAGGATCAAAGACCTGGATTTGGTCGCGGATTCAATTGGTCTGGACCCCCTAGGTTGGGAGCAAAGATATGCCTTGGAGAAATCCCTGTTAGATGTTCATCAGGCTGAAGAGGAATTTTGCCGTCAACGGGGTAGGATCAGTTGGGTCCTTAAGGCTGACTCGCTCACTGCCTATTTCATTGCCATTGCCGATGGTAGGCGTAGACGCTGTCTGATTTCCCGGTTGGTTATCGATGAATCTATTTGTAGCGATCCGTCCTTGATCTCGGACCATATTTTCTAGTTTTATTCCTCTCTTCTTGTTGCGATGCCTGGCCTGGATGTGGCCCTGTGTGAGTCGTTTTGGCCTATGATATCGAAGGTCTCGGCGGCTGACAATGTGAGCCTTATGATCCCCCTCGCGGATGAGGAAATTGACATAGCGGTGCACTCTTCTAATCTGAATTCGGCTCCGGGGCCGGACGGGTTCTCCATCACCTTCTTCCAGCAGATTTGGCCCCAAATTAGCTTCCTCGTCTACACCATACTACAAGAGTTTTGTTTGGGGACGGTGGATATTTCTCGGCTTAACTATCATGTTCTTACCTTGATCCCTAAAGTTAAGGGGGCTGATAACACCCAGCTATTTCGTCCTATTTCTTTGATCAACAACATTGCCATGTTCCTGTCCAAGGCATTTGCTACCCGTTTGGGGCCGGTGGCTCACGCTGTGATTAGTCCTAATCAGTCGGCTTTCATGAAAGGGAGGTTTCTCCTTGATGGCATTCTCTGCTTACATGCAGTCATTCATGAGCTTAAACGTCGCAAATCTAACGCAATTATTCTCACACTCGATTTTGAGAAATCCTAGGACTCGGTTAGCCGGTCTTTTCTGCGATCGGTGCTGCTTGCTAAGGGTTTTGATGTGTCCTACGTGCATCATATTATGAAGTTGGTGTCTGGCGGTCACACTGCCATTGCGGCCAATGGGCTTGCCGGCCAATACTTCCCCAATGGGAGAGGCCTGAGACAAGGCGATCCCATATCTCCTCTCCTCTTTAATTTTTTGGCCGATGCTCTTTCATGTATGCTTGATCGTGCGGCGAGTGCAGGTAACATTTCGCCGGTGGTTAGTTCGCTTATCCCCTCGGGTCTTACCCATTTGCAATATGCTGATGACACGATCATTCTGGTGGAAAACAATGACTTTGTTTGTCCAACCTCAAATTCCTTCTCCTTTGCTTTGAAGCCTTGTCGGGGCTCAAAATTAACTTAGCTAAAAGCGAGCTCATTGCCCTTGGGTGCCAGGCCCCGGAGTCCAAGAGGGTCGCCGATATGATGAATTTATCTTTGGGCGTTTTCCCTTTAAAATACCTCGGTATTGATATCTCTCTGGATTATGTTACCGCTAAAGATCTGGCCCCTGTGGTGCAAAAGGTTGGCAACTGGGTTCTCCCTTGGAGGGGTAGACACGATTCTTCCGCCGCTAAAGCTTGCCTTATTAATGCTTGCCTTTCCTCTCTGCCGGTTTATACGATGGGTTTCTATAAACTGCTGGCCATTTCTCACGAAGGTTTGGAAAAACATCGTAGCGGTTTCTTTTGGAACGCGGCTGATAACTATAGGAAGTATCGGCTTGTCAAGTGGAAATCTATGTGCCTGCCTAAGAACATGGGTGGTCTGGGCATAATTAACTCCTCGATTATGAATGTGTGCCTATTAACCAAGTGGTGGTGGAAGTTATGCACTGGAGATCCTGAGTCTCTTTGAATGCGTATCCTTAAGGATAAATACTTCCCCTCTTCTTTGCCCCTGTTTGCTTCTGCTGTCTCTGGATCGCAGTTCTGGAGATCGCTGATGAATCTGCGTGACACCTTCCGCAAGGTTTCTCGCTTTTCTGTTAAAGATGGGTCTTCGGTTCAATTTTGGCTGGACTACTGGTCTCCGGTCATCCGTACTTGTGACGCTTTTCCTGTTCTTTTTTTTCCTTTTGTCCAGATCCTGAAATCTCTATCTGAGAGGTAGCTTTGGCTGGCTCGGACCTTGTCTCTTGTAGATTTGGAAGATTGGCACCTTCTTGTTGCCCTTTTTCCTGTTCTCTCGGAGGGAAGGGAGGTCGTTTCATGGTCCCTGACTAGCTCTAGCAAGTTTTCATTTAAGTCCCTTTACACGTCTCTGGTAGGTGGTACGCGTACTTCTCGTTTTTCCCTGGTTTTGCGGGCACGGATTCCCCCCAAGATTAAGGTGTTCCTTTGGAAAGCTTTTAGAGGAAAGTTGCCTTCTTCTCATAAAATCAACAAACGCAACTCCACTAGGAGTGCGCTGTGCATTATTTGTGGGGAGATCAAAAGTACTCATCATATTTTTTTTCCGTTGAGCTCGTGCTAAGTTCATGTGGAGCTGCTTTAGGGAATGGATGGGCAACTCCTGGAGCCTGGGCTCCTTCGCGGACGTCCGGGCCCTAGCCCGCTCGCTGTCGGCTCATTCCCGTCGCATTTTTTAGACTTCATTTGCCGCGACTTGTTGGTCTCTTTGGAATATCAGAAATAAAATGACCATCGAACATGTATTCCCTAAGTGCCCGGCTTCCCTCATTTTTAAACACATCGGTATTTTACAGATTTGGAAGCCCTTGTGTAAGAGCGTTGACATGGAGGACATGGAGTTTATCATCGCTTGCGTGAAGACGATGGCGGTGGCCTGCCTTCCATCTAATTTATGAGTCTTGTCCTCCGGTGGTGGCATGTGTCTTCGCTCCTGGCGCCCATCTTCTTTAGTTTGGTGGGCCTGCATGGCTGGTTGTGGCCTCTGGCATGTATGGTCCCCCTAATACTTCAGTCTCGCTCTTAAACTCCTTTATGCGTTATGTTAAGTGCGCTTGTCTGCTGTATTTCTGTTCTGAACCTGCTGCTGTGGCAGCTTATGTACTTTCACCGGCATGGCTTTATTTATAAAATCGGGCAATAGCCTTTTCTCTAAAAAATGTCAGTAAGATGCTTGCCTGCCATGTACACACCTTTACAAGTAAGGAGAATTTTAGCAATTTAAATTTCCAGACACGAGGCACACAGAGAGCTGCATCGTGACAAGACCCATCGGTAATTCATAAGATGGTGCTTTCGCGTGCGGCACATATTGACAATAATTATGCATGTACGTAGGAATTGGACTCCGCAAGACCAACAAATAATAGGAAGACAATAGTGAAAGAAGTGTAAACTGAGTGTAGACAAAAGCACCAATCACAACCTAGCTAAGTATCCAATACACGTTACAAATTTTGTAGGAGAGGAACATGCCTATATTGGCTATGATATGGCATTGATAAAAAATATATAATTGCAATATGGCAAATGCGAGGTGGATGATGTAAATGAAAAAATGCTTCATCAATTTATAGATTTCATATGAATCCCCCTAAATAATAATTAAGAAAAAGTATATGGGATGACGAATGGAACAGGTAAATCTCAAAAATAGTATGAGAGACAATGCTTCTACATTATGGTACTTAAAACACGATGCATTTGATCTTTAACCATCACACATCAAACTCTTTGGAAATAACTTAATACAAAATCAGGAAAAAGTGTTGCAAGGTGTAATCATATTTTATGAAGATGTAAATGGTGACTATTTAGTTAGATAAATATTAAAGTGGCAACAAATAATATGAAATAATACACACAGAGAAATAGGACATTGTATAATATATAACAAATCTAGACGCGCAAATGCGCGGGAGGACTGGCTAGTTATTGTTATGATCTAATTGTTCGTCATATATTTATCACTTCTGATCATTATCTCTTTTATGACTTGTGAGTAGTTACATTAGTTCTTGAAGACATGAGACGTCTTGTTGTGAGTAGTCATATGATATTGAAGTAATATGTGTTGGCTTGATATTTGAGTTGTTGTGTCATTCTTCTAGTGGTGCTATGTGAACGTCGACTACATAACACTTCACATTTTAAGGGCCTAGTGGAAGGCATTGTGCATAAAGAATGCTTACGGCGGGTTGCCGGAGTGACAGAAACCTGAACCCAGTTTGCGTACTTTTGCACAAGGGAGTGTAGGATCCTAGTGTTTATTGCTACGGTTAGGTTTACCTTAATTTCTCTCTTGTATTTGCGGATCCTTGCAAGAGGTTTAATCGTAAGAGTGCACTTTTCTTAGTCTAGGCGGTGTGCTAGCACCCACAGGACACTTATCCAAACACTAGATATTACTAGAAGGAATATGGTGAAAGCAACTTGACTACCTCTCCCGTGTGTCCTCGGGAGCGCTTTAGCCTTTATAAGTAGAATCTTTTGGCTTATCCTTTGTGTTCAAAAGGATTGGGTCACTTGTTGCACCTCACCATGATTTACTTTATTTTCCTTTTTATTTACCTATCAACTATTACGAAAACCCATAAAAAGTTACCCTTTAACACTAGAAGTTATTCCTTTCTCTAGATCACTTGCCATTACCTTCTACTCCTCGTCGGGTTCGACACTATCCCTTATCGAAATGGCTACGATAGATCCTCTACACTTGTGGGTCATCAAGACCATTTTCTGGCGCCGTTTTCGGAGAGTGTAGCGCTATTGGTAAGTGAAATTAGTAAGGAAATCTTTATACTGTGCGTGCTATTTTTATTTTGCTAATACAACTTTTCGTTCTAATGGATAACTCTGCTTGTGGGAGGCCGTCCCACCACACTTGTGGTAGAGAAGGCTCTTCCACCTACTGAAATTGTTCCTTTTAAAATACCAACTGGTATTATTTATCTTGTCATGGCTAATCGTTATGCAGGAGATGGACATCCCGGTGATCACTTGCCCTATCTTTCAAAATTATGTGCCTTATTTAAGCTTGCAGGTGTATCCAAGGATTTTTTCACAAGACAATTATTCTCTCTATCATTGAAACATAAGGCTTGGGATTGGTATAGGCTTCTCGATAACGCTCATCTATTAAATTGGCAAGAGCTTATGCCTCTCTTTTATACAAAGTTTTATCCTCTTCATAAAATACATCGAGCCAGGAACTATATTTATAATTTTTGTCCTCGTGACGAAGAAATTATTGCCAAAGCTTGGGGTAGATTGAAATCCCTAATGCTCAAATGTCCCAATCATGAGCTCCCCAAGGATATTATTTAAAAAATATTATGCAAGACTTTCTTGTCAAGATAGATATATGCTTGATGCCTCTTCTAGCGGGGCATTCTGAAAAAAAATCATGGAAGCTAAATGAGATCTAATTGAAAGGATCCAGAAAAATACTGAAAATTGGGATATTGATAAAGGTAATGAATCCGTTATAAATTATGAGCGTGATTATATTGAGAGATATGTGAAAATTGATTACTTCAATACCTTTGGTGCTAAGATTGGTCTTGATTCCCAACTTCTAATTGATTTTTGCAAAGACTTTGCCTCTCATGTTGATGTTTCCCAAAATCAGGAGGATCAACATCATAATCCCTACAAAGAATTGCATGTTGATATTAATGTTGCTGATCCTATTCTACTTGCAACTTTTTATGAGAAACCCCATTTTGCTATAAGGATGAGGGAGCATTCTTTTGTCACATGAGTGGTTAATAAATGTGAAAGAACAACTGGTGAGGATGATGATCTAATTAAGGTTGATCCTCAGGTTTTTCTAGTCAAAGATCTTGTTACTAATAATGTTGACGATTCTATTATAATTTTTTGTGCTGTTTCTACTAACATTGTTACAGCCAAGAAAAAATGGCCAATTTCAGGTACTCCAGTTGTATCTGTTAAGATAGGTGATCATAACTACAATGGTATATGTGATTTAGGATCCAGTGCTAGTGCTATTCCTTTTTCAATTTATCAAGAGATAATGAGTGAAATTCTACCTTGTGAAATTGAAGACATTGATGTTACTATTCATATCGTATGACGAGGATTGACCTCGACAAATCCCATGGTTAACAGGAGATGTGCAGGTTGGTGATACTCGTCGGCTAACAGGAGATAATACTTCCTGCTCGATTGTATTATGATGGAGGCGATGACAGTGAAGATCGAGGAGAGTTCGCTCGGGACCGGAGGTGCTGCTTGAATATTAGATGATCTAGACGTCCCCTCTCCCATCCTTTATATACTAGGCTAGGTCGCAAGGAGTCCGTCTAGGTTTACAGAGAGGGTTTCCTAATATAAAATTAGTCTTGGAAGGCAAGTCCCGGCTTCCATAATCGTCGAGGACTCCTATGGCGGTTCCTCGAGTGGACCAGGCGTGGGCCGGTCGAGGCTTCCAGCGGGACTTCTAGCTTGGTACGCACCAGGTACCCTTATCTGTAGGAGTAGTGGGGTCACCCCCTCGTCAGTAGCCCCCGAGTGCCTGGGGGACTCGAAGAGTCGCGCAGGTACTCGAATCCATAATCGCTTGTGTTCATGCATACAACGCTGCTGCGAGTCCTCGGCTGTTAGACAGAAAACGTAGTTTATTCGAGGGGTGATAAGCTAGAGAGGCCCAAGTTAGTCGACTGGTCGAGCCTTGGTGAATTGGTGGCAAAGACCTTAATAGCCCTAATCAAGCCGCGTCCCTCGACACGAACTTGGGAAACAACCGGTGTCTAGTAAGTCCATGCCGCTGCAGGTCTTATAGGATCAACACCGCCGGCCTCAGCAAATAGCCTTGACACGTCCTTCATTGGCTCAACTTTCTTCATGCATTGTGCATGGAAAACATCGGGAGTGAAGTCGCGGCTATGGCAAGTCCCGGCCCGGCCGACTGTTCAACGGGGTCTTACCTCCGCGGTAAGCTTGCGCGGCATCTGGGGTGCAGTGTGTAGCTTCCCAAGCATCATTTTTATAGAGGCGTGGAGCTTAATTAAATGTTCACCCACATGGAAAACTAATCAAGTGGGCGAGTAGTAGTCATTCGCAGAGTATTTTACGAACTCAGGCGAGGAGTCGATAAGAGGTGCACCCACTCGGTTAGTCATCGAGTGGGATGATCATGTATGCACCCATATGGCAATTCGAGTGCTTGGGAGGTTTGTTATCTTGGATGTTTGTCCAAGCCTTGCCTTCTAGTGCGAGTAATCACTCGAGCACTTCCTCATCTTCTGGGTGTGGGAGCACCCGAACTCTATAGATGAACATGTTCTTCGAAGGAGGAGAGTAGCCACTCGCGTCCTCGAGGCTGTGAGATTTGCTCTTGTTTTTGCCAGAGGCATGGTGCTCGCGATGGGAGTAAAATTTTGAAATGCGATCAAAAGTTTGGAGAAGAGAGCTAGGGAATCTTTCCCTTGTTCTACTTTTGTAATGACTTGTCTTGAATCACTCTTGTATGAACTACCGCAATGCCAGGTTTTGTGATGATGCTCCTGATGACGTGCTTGATGATGGGGGCGGGCTTTGTGAACCGTCACAGCTTCTGCCTTGTCATAATGACGTTCTGTGTCGCTTTGGCCCTTTGGGTTTCCAATGTATGCATGGGAAACACGCGAGGATTTGTAAAATATTTGTGAAATGTCAAGAGGCATCTTGTCTTGGACTCCGTATCGTCTTGTGTTCTAGTATTGGGTTAATGATGGCGCTGCTTGGGTTTCCATGCGATTTCCTTGCTTGCCCTTGGCTTGAGCTATAAATACATGTTGATTGTGTTTACTCGGCACTTGATCCTCGCTCCCCTTTCTTTTTCCGTTTCGGTGAAACACTAGAGCGTAGTATTCCTTAGATGGTCCTTCTTGCGGCATGGTTCGCCAAGGTCGTCGCCAGCGTGGTCGTGGTGGACGCACACCTCACTCTTCCCCTCGTGGTCATGGTGGGACGACCGCGGCACCTCCTTCTTCCTCTTAGGAGGAGGGTGTCTGGCGCTATGATTTCCCTCTGAGTATTCTCAGAAGGATAGCTACCTGAATTCCTCTTCCATCTTCTTTTTCTTCTATTGTTTCTGAGCTCAATCTGAGGGGTCTTTGGATCCGGCTTCAGGGGTGTTCTCGCTCTCCTATATGGATAGAGCTTGAGGTTGATGGCTCTTTCTTGGTTTTTTTGGGGCCTGGTTGGAAGTCATTTTCTCGCCGGCTGAATTTGTGTGATGGGGACAGCCTTTGCTGTCGATTGATGGTGATGATACTCTCACCGTTCACGCTTTTGATGCCGGCGGTAATCGTCTGGATCCGTACTGGGAGGATTCAAGCAGTGGAAGCTGTAACGGGTCGAGGAGTACTTCGGCTTCTTCTCCCGTGGCATCATCTTCTACCGACTCCTCGGCTGGTGGTGCTTGCTCTTCTTGTTCTAAGGAGGAGTCGGACGTCAAGCCACCGAGCAAGCGGGTGCGTCGATAGGCAAGGTCACCAGGCTCGGGAAGATGGCGACCTGCACCTTTGCGGATTTAGTCTTACTTTCTCTGTGATGATGCTCGTCAAGATGTGGACCAACATGCAAATTATCTCAGCATGAGCACACATGTAGAAGTCATAATTCCTTGTGATGATTGGTCTTGTAGTCCTGTTATAGCTGCTAGAGTGCCTTGACTTGTAACCCTTTATGTAAAGAGGAGAACTTTGTACTGGATCTTATGTCTCTCTGATATATAATGGGAATTGTCTTTGGGCGCTTGACCTTGTAATGAAACTGTCTGCGAGTGTTTCACCTCATAATAAAACTGTCTTCAAGTGTTTGACCTTGTAATGAGTCCATATTCTAATGCTTGACCTTGGTCCGAGAATTATAGTAATGTCGGGTGCGCGGTAGTGCTCCCGATGGGAGTAGCCCCCGAGGCTATGTTCGATTTGTAGAGTCAGACATAGGTTTGAAATATCCTTAAGCTAGACCACTTTATATTTTCTCTGGTATTATGAAACTTGTCGGTTGTGCAGCAGCGCTCTCGGTGGGAGTAGCCCCCGAGTCTTTAGGTGATCACTTGTGATCGGGTGAAGACTTAGGAATTATTCTACCCAGTAGCTGATTTGTCCTGGAGCTTCTTAAGCCTGATTTTTTTTCTCTAAATGTGGAGAGCAATCTCTTTTTCATCATTACAAAGGAAACCGCGGGACCCTGATATGGCGGCCGTGAGATGCCTTGGGGACTGCACTTGTGTCCTCTGCGTGTTTCTAGATGTAGTTATAGGTGAAACGACTTTTGGGAGGAGTTTGCGATCGGACCTCCGAGTGCATAAGTAGTATCGTCGCGTAAGAGAAAAGGGCCTTTCGGATGGAGTCCTCGCTCGAGCCCCTTAGTGCTTAAGTCATATCGTCTCGTAAGCGAAAAGCGCCTCTTGGGGGGGGGGGAGCTAACACTCGAGCCCCCGAGTTCTTAATTTACATCGTCGCATAAGAGAAAAGCGTCTCTCGGGGGGGGGGGGGGACCAACGCTCTAGCCCCCGACTTCTTAAGTTATGTCATCCCGTAAGCGAAAAGCGTCTCTCGGGGGGAGTCAGCGCTCGAGCCCCCGAGTGCTTAAGTTATATCAGCTCATAAGCGAAAAGTGTCTCTCGGGGGGAGTCAGCGCTCGAGCCCCCGAGTTCTTAAGGTATATCGTCGCGTAAGAGAAAATCGTCTCTCGGGGGGAGCCAGCGCTCGAGCCCTCGAGTGCTTAAGTTATATTGTCGTGTAAGAGAAAAGTGTGTCTCGGGGGGAGTCAGCGCTCGATCCCCCGAGTGCTTAAGTAGTGTCGTCTGGGAAACACATTATTTATTGCTTCAAGTTTTTACTTCCAATCGGTGCTGTTGTCGATACTTGCCCTTCTGGGAGAGGGTGCCAAGTGAGTAATCTATGGTAGAAGAGGCGCAAGTTTGCCATGTTCCACGGGTTTCCCACGTCTTCATTGGTCTTCGGGTTCTTTAGTTTGTATGCTTCTCCTCCTATGACTTCAGAGACTATGAATGGTCCTTCCCACTGCGGGGCGAGCTTGTGGAGCTTCTCTTGTATTAACCATAGCACGAGGTCGCCTTCTTGAAAGGTACTAGTTCATAGGCGGATGCTTTGGTCAGAGCGTAGCTTGTCTTGGTATCCTTCTGAACTTGCGAGAGTTGTGTCCCTGGCTTCATCTGCGACGTCTTTGTCGTCTCGAGTGCGTCTTCTGCCTCTGCCACTTCGTACCCTGTGCTTCAAGGGGCTCCGAATTTTCGGTCGTGCGGTAGTACGGCCTCTGCTCCGTATACCAGAAACAATGGTGTATATTGAGTTGAGGCATTTGGGGTGGTGCCCAAGCTCCATAGGACTGCGAGGAGCTCTTTTATCCAGTTTCCTGCAGCCTTCTTGAGTGGTGCGTGGAGCCGCTTTTTGATTCCACCGCAGACTAGGCCGTTTGCTTTTTCTACTTGGTCGTTGGATTACGGGTGTGCGACTGAGGCGTAGTTGATCTTGATGCATAGTTCTTGGCAGAAGTTCTGGAACTCTGCTGCTGTGAAGTTTGTTCAGTTGTCCGTGATGATGTTGTGTGGCACACCGAATCGAAGGATGATTGACTTGATGAAGTTGACTTCTGTGAGGGCTATCGAGCTGGTAATTGGCATTGCTTCAATCCACTTGGTGAACATGTCGGCTGCTACCAGGAGCTACGTTCTGCCGCCATTTGTAGATTTCTTGAGCAGGCTCACCCTGTTGAGTCCCCATGTGGCGAAGGGCCAAGATAGTTGATGCATGGGGTCTGCTGGCGAAATTTTGATAGTTGATGCAGTGTCGCACTATGTCTTCCACGTTTCGCATTGTGGTTGGCCAGTAAAAACCTGCTCGAAAGGCTTTGGCTACGAGCGCGCGACTGCTCGCGTGGTGTCCGCGGGTGCCTTCGTGGATTTCGAGCAGTAGGGCTTTGCCATCTTCCTCTTCAATGCACTTTTGGAGTACTTGGGAGATGCTGTGTTGGTAGAGCTTTCCGTTGATTATAGTGCACGCCTTGGATCGTCGACTGATTCGTCGGGCTTCTGCAACGTCTTGCGGCAGGGTGCCTTGTATTAGAAATATGAGGAAAGGTCTCTTCCAGACCTGGCCTTCGAGTATTCCTAGTTCGTTCTCATCGTCTGTGTTGTTTTCTTCTTCCTCAGTGGCTGGGTCCGCTGCTGCTACTTATGCTGGTTCAGTTTTGTTGCTGGCTTCTGTGGCTGTCCCCGGTGGGTTGTCTTGGTTTTGATCGATCAATGGCCTATGCTTTCAAGGAAAACCCCTGGAGGGAATGGTCCTCGGGTCGATCCGATGTTTGCGAGCTCATCTGCTTCTATGTTGTTTGCTCTGGCGGTGTAATTGAGCTCGCATCCATCGAATTCTCCTTCTAAGATGTTGTAGAACTTCTGGTACGCTGACATGTTGTCTACGACTACTTCACAGTCCTTCATTTTTTGTTGGACGACGAGGTTGTAGTCGTTGTAGATTATGAGGCGAGTGGCACCGCAGGCTTTTTCCATGCGCATGTCGTGCAGTAGCGCCTCATACTCCACTTCGTTGTTTGACGCCTTCCTGAAGTTGATCTGGAGCACGTATTTGACCTTATCTCCTTTGTGTGAGATTAGCACAATGCCTGCTCCATCCCCTTGGTACATTTTACGCCCGTCGAAGAACATCTTCCAAGAGTTGGAGAGGTCTGGAGGACCAGGTGTTTGTACTTCCATCCACTCGACCAGAAAGTCTGGGAGTACTTGAGCTTTGATCGTCGTTGGGTGCTTGAATTGTAGATCGCACGGGCTGTGCTCGATGTTCCACTTGGCGAATCCACCTTTTGCTCCTGGGTTGTTCAGGATATCGACGATTGGTGCGCTTCTCACGACCGTGATGAGGTGCTCTTCGAAGTAGTGTGTTACTTTCCGAGATGTCATGACGATGGCATACACGAGCTTTTGGTTGTGCAGGTACCGCTGCTGGGATTTTGTTAGGACCTCGCTGAGATAATAGATTGGTCTTTGTATGCTTTGCACTTTGCCTTCTTCTGCATGCTCGACGACGAGCGCGATGCTGACCACGCTGTTGTGTGCTGCTATATAGAGGTACAAAGGTTCCCGATCCTTTGGTACTTCCAAATTTGGTGGGGTTGAGAGGGTCTTTTGGAGGTCCGCGAATGTGTTCCGGGCTTCTTCGGTCCACTCAAATTTTCCTCCTTTTCTGAGTAATGGGTAAAATGGCAAGGTTCTTTCTCCCAACCTGCTAATGAAACGTCTCAGGGCTGCAAGTCTTCTGGTGAGTTGCTGGATGCCCTTGACGTTGACCGGATCTTCCATCCTTGCGAGTGCTCGGACTTTTTCCGGGTTGGCTTTGACTCCTCGGGCGAAGACCATGTACCCGAGATGTATTCCAGCTGGGACACCGAATACGCACCTCTTTGGATTGAGCTTGATCCTGTATTTTTTTAGCGCTACGAAGGTTTCTTGGAAGTCATCGAGTAGTGTGTCCGCGTTGTATGTTTTGACAACGATGTCGTCGACGTAGACTTGGACGTTCCTGCCGATTTGGTCTCTTAAGCATGACTGCATCATCCGCTGGTACGTGGCTCCAGCGTTCTTCAACCTGATGTTGGGACCCGGAATATGCATATGTAATTCCAGTCACAACTCAATCATATGGAGAGCCGAGAGGCATACCCACTTGTCTAAGAAGACAAGGCCAAGTACAAGATACCCTCGGAAAGCTCGAACGTGAGGGGCATCCCATCCAGGCCCGGATGATCAACTGAGATGGGTCCTCATCGTCCCCTCACAAGTGTAAATTCTTATGGGTGGTGAAATCATATTATCGATTGAATCATAACACTTACATAAACAGACTCCAGCCCGATCAATTAGTCGATGTCTCGGGCGGGTTCGATCGTACAACGAAGTGTGCCACGTGACGGAGTCACGAGCAATCGAATCGCGATTCCCCAAGTTGCGCATATCTTAGGGTCACTTGGTGTAAGAAAGTCCTCCGGAGAGAACACAACTAAGCTATCGAACGCCACACTAAGACATGCACGTTATAATCATACACGCAACATACATGTCGAGTGTAAACATGAGGTACTCATCACATGAACCCTACAAAGTATACATCTTTATTGACTTACATAGAGTACAGAAAGAGATCACATCACTGTGATCCAACATTACATCAAACAACGGAAGCAACTTAGGTCTGAGTACAAACAAGTTTAACAAATGGCTTAGAGAAGCCTTATAGAAACATACATAGCCCTTCCACGAGGGACCAGACTGCTGTCTAGAACTATACTAGCTTAGTCCACGTCAAGATCCACGAGGAAGCCTCCATCGGGGTCAGGGGATTTCATCTAAAACATAAAATAAGAAAACATGAGTACAAAGTCGTACTCATCAAGACTTACATCAGAACTATACTACTCATGCTCAGGTATCAAGGTAAAGGAAGGTGGGATTTGTAATGCATAAGTTCCATCTTTGATTGGCTAATCCTGACTACCATTACCAGAATGAGATAGGAGCGTACTCGAGTCCAACTATCCAAGTCTCCCAAACAATTACACCACTATGGAGCCTTCCTCGACTTCCCACGAGAAAGCACGCCATAGCACTCACACTTATCTTGGCAAGTTTTAGAGTATCCGTTGAAATTGTGTAATAGTCAAGCATAGGTCTCCAAGTAGTCCATTACCGCGGACGCGGCTATTCGAATAGTTTTGTTAACCTTGCAAGGGTGTAAACTACACACACATGACCATCAGTTACCGCCAAGTACTCGTCACCATTCAAGGGGTGACGGCGAGGATGCTCACCACGACACTTCACTCACAACCGGTCTATTCCAGGAGTCGACTATCTGAGTAGCTCCACTCGAGAGTCCGGCCGGAACAACGATACAGACTCATACAATATATGCAACCGAGACGCCATTCGGAGATGGTTTCACTGTCTCAGAGATCCACCCACATATCTAAATGATGCAACATTTCACTCACTCTTTTTCAATGCATATGCCAGATTGAAAACCCGAACTAGTGTGACTCCTGGACGTCAACTGTCAGAACCCCAACTAGGGTAAGTGCTAGGGTTTGTTTGTGCCCTTTGCATCATGCAAAAATTCAAATGAAATTTTAAAATGGGTGAAGCGGGCGAGCACGGGGAGCACTCCGGTGCCCTCGGCGTGCCACCCCGTGGCCAGGAAGCCACTCCGGCGTTCGTCCGCCGTGTTCCGTGGCTGCCGCCGGCTAGCCGCCGGCCGGTTAACCTTAATCCCGTGCCTAACTACCCCCCTAACCCACTGACCCCTTGGCCCCAGTGCCCCTAAACTAATATAGGGGCTTAACTAAGAGTGGGTTAACCCCTGTGACACTGACAGTGGTGGCCCACTGGTCAGCCCCACTGTGACATCAGCATTGCATCATGCTGATGCAATAAACCAATTTTCCAGAGAATTAATTATATTCCAGAAAATCCAGAAATTGATTAAAACTTCAATAAATCATAGAAAATTCATACTAACTCCAAATTAAACATATAATATATGAAAAAATATCAAAAAAATGCAAGGATTAATAATATGCACTTTGTTTATATGTTGGACAATTTTAAAATGGGTGAACAATAGAAAACATGCATATGGAGTTCTTTTGAATTCAAATTTGGAGTGAATTTGCAAATGATTTTGCATTCCACTTCTTTTAAATGGTATTGTACCCACATTGCAACCATGAAAATCACCATTGCAATCTTATTCATGTGATTGTGCATTGTAATTTATTTTGATCCTATGATTGTCATGTTGCTAATAGAAGTGGAACCGTAACCGGAGGCCACCCCCTTCGTTGAAGACCCCGATACTGAACCTCGTCAGCAAGGCAAGCAAACCCCATGTCTATAAAATCCTACTTCCCTCTCAGTCTTGATTATTGTCGGGACCCGGGGTTAGCGTATGCAAGCCTCGCTACAACACAATCATATGGAGAGCCGAGAACCGTACCCACTTGTCTAAGTAGACAAGGCCAAGCATAGAACGTTCTCGGAAAGCATCGAATGTGAGGGGCATCCCATCCAGGCCGGATGATATACTGAAATGGGTCCTCATCGTCCGCACACAAGTCTAAATGATATGGGTGGTGAACTCCCATACTCATAGACAAGTCGCCTCAACCATACTATCGATTGTATTATAACCATTACATAGACTTACTCCAGCCCGATCACTTAGTCGGGGTCTAGGGCGGGCTCGATCATACATCAAAGTGTGCACGTGACGGAGTCACGAACAATCGCATCGCGATGACCCAAGCTGCGCACATCTAAGGGCCACTTGGTGTATAAAAGACCGCCAGCCAGATCACAACTAAGGTCTCGAAAACCCATACTAAGACATGCATGTTATAAACATACACGCGGCACACATGTCTAGTATGAACAGCAGGTATCATTGCAATTCTCTACAATGTATACATCTTTATTAATAACTCTTACAGAGTGCACACAGAGATCACAAGTCTGTGATCCAACATTACATCAAACATGCGGAAGCAAAGTAGGTCTGAGTACAGACAAGTTTAACAAATGGCTTAGAGAAGCCTTATCTAAAAACAAGCCCTCCACGAGGGAACCATTCGTCTGACTGGGACTACACTAGCTAGGTCTTGGTCTGAGTCTTCCTTCTTCGATCTTCGGGTATAGGCCTCCATCGGGGTCGGTGGGTTCATCTAAAACATAGATTAAGAAAACAAGAGTACAAAATCGTACTCAGCAAGACTTACATAGGAACTATACTACTCATGCACATGTATCAAGGTAAAGGGGGGTGGGGTTTCACTTGCAGAAGTGCCAGCTTTGACTTGGCTAGTCCTGAACTACGAGTACCAGCCTTGAGGTAAGAAGCGTACACGAGTCCACTACATCTCTTCAACCAATTACACCACTATGGTGCCATCCTCGACTTCCCCACGAGAAAGCACGCCATAGCACTCACACTTATCTTGGTGTGTTTTAGAAGTATCCAGTTCAAGTTGTCTAATAATCAAGCTAAGCTTTCCAAGAAGTCCTTAACCGCGGACGCGGCTATACGAATAGTTTTGTTACCCCTGCAGGGGTGTACCGCTACACACACATGATCATCAGTTACCGCCTTTGTACTCGACACCGTTCAAGAAGTGTCGGCGAGGATGCTCACCACAACTGTTACCTCATAGCCTATCTAGTCCGAGAAAGCCGCCTACCTGGGTTGGCTACCACTATCGTGAACCCGGCAGGTTTACCGAAGTGGACCCAAGTGATGTGTGCGTGGTGCATAAGCCGGTCTCGGATGAGCCGTTCTCTCACTTAGCATCCAGGCCACAGACCTACCAGAACTCCGAACTATTGCGACATCTGGACATCGAAAGGGATGAGTTAATAGGTTGAGAGGGTCAGTGAGCCCAATGTGTGGTTGTACTCTTCATCTTGGATCACCACACAAGAACTCGTAATTAGGGCGGTGTTCAACGATACAACCCACCATGTACTCCTACACAACCTCTCATCATTCACCTTGTATTAGGGTAGATTCACCAACACTTTTCTACCATCATCATCATGATCACTACCATCCCGACTCACATAAAAGTATCATCATGGTATCACTCTAAGCATGCAATAACAATTGCAGGGGCCACATGATATCAATCAACTCCTACATTTTCTAGGATTGTGGTTTTCTTACTACTGTGACAAAATGATAGGTCATGCAAAGGAATGGGTTCATCTATGCGGTAGAAACGCATCATGGTAATCATCCTAAACAATGCATAAGCGAGACATGAGAGGGAAGTGGGATTTTATCGACATGATCAATGAGGGTTTGCTTGCCTTTCTGACGAGGTTCGGGTTCGGGGTCTTCAACGAAGGGGACAGCCTCCTGTTCCGGTTCCACCTCTACTCGACAAACAACAAACAAGCTAGCAAAGTAAATACAATGCACAATCACATGATGGAAGGTTGAAACTTGATGTATATGCTTTGATGTGTGAAGCAATTCCATTTAAATGGAGTATATTGCAAATTGAATTGCAAATTCAAACTCCAATTTGAGTTCAAACTTAGCCAAGTTACATGTGACATTGTTTGATCAATTTGAATCATTTTGAAATGTGTATGATATGCCTCTGATGTGTGGTTGAAAGTTGGATTTTTGGATAGCTTATTTTCTCCTGATCATTTTTCATATATTATTTGTCCAATTTGGAGTTAATATGAATTTTCTATGAATTTCCAAATTTGGGCTAATTTCTGGATTTTCTGGAATTCTTTAAATCATTTCTAATTTTCTGGAAATTCATTTACTGCGTCATCCTGGCGCCAGGAAGAAGACGACAAGAGCCACTGGGCTGGGCTGGGCCAGGCCTGGTGGCTCCAGGTAAGTTGGGCCTCTTTTTCTTTCTCTATTTTTCTTTTATTTGTTTCTGTTTATTTTATTTTGTTTTTTTTTATAACAAAACAATTTTATAAAACCCTGATATTTTTATTGGGGCTATATATGACTGATATAAAGCCACACCCAAGTTTTCAGGATTTTTGGAGTTCAAATAATTTGAATCCAATTCAAATAGCATTTAAATTTAATTTCCAAGACTCTGTTTGAATATTTGGAAAATCCATGAGCATGGTTTTGACTCCAAATAATTTTTAAAATGATCATACTCATTTATAGGACTTTTCAAAATTGTTTGGAGGAATTTTGGAAAAACTTTTTATCTCGCCTTTTATTTAAATTCCTTTTGAGGCTTTTCCAAATCCCCAATTCTTAAACCATAGAAATTAAACATGATGCAATTATTTCTAGTAATAAAAGCACATACCAAAACTAGGGTTGTGACAACTCGCCCCCACTCAAAAGAATCTCGTCCCGAGATTCAGAAGTAGTCGGAAAGAGGGTAAGGTACTCCACTCGGAGACGGTCTTCTCGTTCCCAGGTGGCTTCCTTCTCAGAATGGTTGGACCACTGCACTTTGATGTGACGCCCCCAAAATCAATCCGTGTAGAGTAATCATACACGCAGGGTACACGGCTGAGATTAGGGTGCCACGGTGAGAATATCACAGCACAACACTAAACACAAAAGGATAAACCAATATGTTACAATAAAGGGGGGTCACACGGACCCGAATACATAAGTTATACAAACCATAATATCTGAGTACAGACATAGTTAGTCATGTTTTGCCTTAAGAAGGCTAGCACAAATAACATCAGAGATACAGATCGAAAAGGCAAGGCCTCCTGCCGGGGAGCCTCCAAAACTACTCCTGGTCCTGGTCAGTGGGGTTCTCGACGTAGTAGTATCTGCCTCCGGGGTACTCCTGCTCCTGGGCTCCAACGTCGACTGCAGTGGCCGATCAGGCAAAACAGTAAAGGAAATAAAGAAGGTGAGTATCTAGTATACCCGCGAGTCTTACGTCCGCTACTAAGCATTATGCATTGTATCAACGGAAAGAAGAGGTTGTATATAGTGGACTGCAAGATAGAAACCAGAATAAGGATAAGAAGCTAGGCCTATCGAAGACTAGCATCTTCCGACGATGTCTTGCAGCATGAGGTAAGAATCAGCCAACAGTTTATATAAAGCATAAAGTAACAATGCAACAGAAGTTGCTGCAGCATTGTATAATAATAAGTTGTAATAATTAACAATGCCTCCGAGTTCGCCTCCTCGACATCCCCGCGAGGAAGAAAACCCGGAACCATACAGTTTAATAATAATAGTTTGTAGTGGTAAGATCCAGCTTCAGCATAAAGCGTCCTGTTACCGTGGACACGGCTATTCGAATAGATTAATCTTCCCTGCAGGGGTGCACTGGCGTGACTCTACGACGCTCGGATCTCCAGGATGGCGGGAACCTTGTTAGGGAACGCTCCACCAAAGCTATCCGACACAAAGTTGCCCATCCTTCGGCAATCAACAGAGAGGTCATCCGCCGGACTATATCCTATGTACGCCGGGCTTTGGACCCTAACTCGAACGTACTCCTGCACGGTGCGTGACTGGCCGGTGAAGCAAAATCAAAGCAAATACAAATACACCGCTCGAGCAAGAGAAGACAACACCACTTCCTGGCAATCAACCCGCGGTACTGCTGACGTCTGAAGACCCTCGGACGAGACTACGATGCAGGGGAGCCCACACTCCTCATCCCACGTGTAGGTAGTGCGTACAAGCCAAAAGGCTACTCAAGACATCCGCCGAACCATTTAGCATTTTAATTAACCTGCGTGACAACCGTTATCGTTGCCTCGACTTAACCGACTCGCGGTCAACGACAGCAGTCAGGTCCACCAGTACATCGGTGCCTGCCCTGTCGTCCCACCAAGTCACTGCGGTTACCAACAAGGTGAACCGTCTCCTTACCTTGTCTCGCGTTTGCTCTTGGTAGAGCTCGACTTTCCGTAGTTTGGTAAGTCTCGCGACATAAGAGCAGGGGCCAAGCACGCCAGTAACGTCGGTCGTACCCTCCCTATCGTTCCCGACAATATACCTCTCGCGGGCACCTTTGGGTCACCCGACTTCTTACCTTTAAGGACAACCGCTGTCCAGGACCCTATGGCGGCAAGACAAAGTCAGCCTCGAGTGGAGTACAAGGATTACTCCTGGATAGCTCACACTTGAGGTGACTAGGAATAACCGAGATAGGGGCCTTTGGCGGTGTCTGCTTTGTACCGTACCTGTGCAGTTGTATATATTGTATCCGTGTTCACCCCCCTGAGTGATCACGGCCCGCTATCTAGTCCTAGCTAACAATGCGCAGGGTTCACTGCTGAATAATGCATAAATATAATAGGGAGCATAGGATAAAGGAGGTACATCAAGGGGCGAAAAAATCAGGCTATGCAATTGAATAGGATTGTAATCGTAGCAGCAGCAGTAACAATGCCTAGTGCAAGAAAGAACGGAAAGGTAGGCGATATCTAGGGAAGAGAATGGCTCTGCTTGCCTGGAAGCTCGACGGTAGCAGTAGGGTCGTCGACGAAGTAGTCGTACCCGGCGGCGGTGTAGTCGGCGGTAGCAGCGGGGTCTACCGGAGAATAAAGGGGGGGGGGAGAAACAGTAAATACAAAGCAAGCATAAACAAACAGATGAATAGCATGGCGTATGAAATGTTAACGGTGTTCTAACGCAGTGCAATGCACGTTGCTCGGAGCGGGAATTCATCCGGGGATGAACTACCAGCTCCGGGTGATTACCGGACAGGGTGTCCGGAGGGGGAAGGTATCATGCCGGAGGTGTCGTGGACATCCGAAAAACGTAACAGGGGTGTATCCGTGTTAGTCTAACCATTCCGGACAACTTTCGTGTTCGGAATAAATTCATCCGGCAGGTTTTTACCGGCACTGGGAATTATCGACAGACAGCCCGGAGGGGGGAATGTCGATGATCGGTGTGTTAGGGGGGTGGGGTTGACATACAGATAGCGTATCCGTATTTTAAATCATTTTCTAAATTATTTTTAAATTGTTTTTATTTATTAACAGAAACATTATCCACAGCACAGTTGAACTGTCAAAGCTGACATGGGGGCCCACATGTCAGCCTCTCAATTCTAATAAAACATTTTATTAATAAAAACAGTGGGGTGGCCCACATGTCATTGGGTCAATTCTTAATAACATTTTATTTAGCTTAAGATGGGCTTGGGCCCCATCTGTCATTGTCTCAAAGGTGGGATGTTAGGCTTAATTAGCAGAAAGGTTAGTTTAGAGGGGGGTATTAGCCCCACTGTTATCTCCACAGGCGCGCTCACTATGGCGAGGTCGACGACGGCGAGTCTGTTCCGACGAGTCCCGGCGAGGGAGGCGCGACGAGGGGGGGATTCGGGCGCGGCACAGGTGTGCGCGCGCGAGAGGAACGTGGCCAGGGGAGTCCATGCGCAGGCAGAGCGCCGCCAGCTTGGGCTGTGGCCATGGCGGCCGAACTCGAAGACCGCGGCGGGGGCGCACGACTGCGAGCATGCGCAAGGCGTGGCCGGGGCGCGACCCAGAGGATGCACTGCGCGGCCAAAGCGAGGCCAGGGCGTGCGGGGTGTGGCCATGGCGCGCACTGGACGCGGCGAGCGCGAGCGTGACTCCTGGTGTCCATGGCTGAGGGTTGCGCGAGCTACGTCGAGAGGGAGGGGGAGAGGGCAGTGGGCGGCGGTGGCCTAGCTCACCAGGAGCACGTAGGGGTGGCAGTTTGCTCGATGGAGAAGAGTGGCGGTCGGCATTTCTCTACGAGGGTGACGGCGGCAGAAAATGGGAACGGCGTCGATGTGCTTCGTGCTGGGACTTCTGGCTCGATTCCTCCTGCTCGGAGATGATGGCGACAATGAGGGACCTCCTGGACGGCTTGGCGCGCTCCGGTGTGGCCGTTGGCGACGACCACCGTGCCGACGCGGCGACGGCGGACGCGGCTGCTCCTGTTTGGGGAGGAAGCAGAGCGCGAGGGAGAGGGAGGGGAACTGGGAGGGGAACTGGGGAGGGTGCTAGGGTTAGGGATGCGTGGGCGTCTCGGGGTCTTATCCCCGCCGGAGGGGCTTGGATGGCCTCCACGGCTCCCAGCCATGGCGTGCAGCCGGGGGATGCCCTCCACGGCACCCCCTGCGCACTGTAGGTAGGGGATGAGGGGGTTAAGTGGATCGGGGCTGGGGTGGGCCGGTTGGGGAGGCTAGCTGGGCCGGTTGGCCCAGTGGGAGAGGGGGGGTTTTGGGCTATGCCCCTTTTTATTTGTTTCCCTCTTTTTCTTTTCTGTATTTTATTTTGGTAATTGTTTTACTATCTTAGGCATTTTTCTAAAATATTTTAGATGACCCAAAAATAGTGTTACACTACAAGGCAGTGCCACAAATAGTTTGGGTAGCAACAAAAGTCATTTAATATTTAATTATATTATTAAATTATTAAATTAGGGTTTTTGGCCTCTGTTTTGATTTGTTTAGAATTATTTAGAGATTAATAAAATCTCCAACTGGGTGATACATGCTCCACTGAATATTAGTAATTTAATAAAAGTGGTAGCACAATTTTTGGACAATGTTTTATTTTCACCTTGTTTTCATTGTTCCACCAAAGGGCAATTGATTTGATCTCAATTCAAAGGTAGTTTGATTTGAGTTTGATATTGCTTTGATTCCACATGACCAAGGTCCATGATCACAATGCATTCAAGAACATCAAAGTGGAATTTGAATTTGAACTGTTCCAAGTTGATCAAACAAAAGTTTTGAACAGTAGTGATGAACAGTAACCCTGATTACTGTTCACTGACAGTTAGGGTGTTACAAATCTCCCCCACTACAAGAATTCTCGTCCCGAGAATCTAAGCGGTAGAGGGGAAAAGATCGGGGTATTCCTCACGAAGGCGATCTTCGCGTTCCCAAGTGGCTTCATCTCCAGAATGATTTGACCACTGAACTTTGAGGAACCTGGTGGTCTTGTTGCGGGTTTTGCGTTCAGACTGATCGAGAATGCGGCTCGGATGTTCTTGATATGTCAAGTCCTGTTGCAGCTCGATCATATCATGCTCCACTTCCCGAATAGGGTCTTTGAAGCAGCGTCGGAGTTGCGACACGTGAAAGCCATCGTGGACTTGGGAGAGGTTTGACGGCAATTCCAAACGGTGTGCCACTAGTCCACTTCTCGAAAGGATACGGAACGGGCCAATGTAGCGAGGAGCTAATTTGCCTTTGATTCCGAAACGATGAGTGCCTCTCATCAGAGTGACACAGAGGTACGCTTATTCGCCAGGTTGATAGACCATTTCCTTGTGCTTGCGATCATAGTTGCTCTTCTGACGGGACTGAGCAGCTTTCAAGTGTTCACGAATAACGCGAACCTGATCTTCGGCCTGCTGAATAATGTCCGGACCAATGAGAGTTCGTTCTCCAGTTTCTGACCAATTCAGAGGGGTTCGACACTTACGTCCATAGAGAACTTCAAAGGGTGCCATATTCAGACTTGCTTGATAGCTATTGTTGTACGAGAATTCAGCAAACGGAAGAGATTCCTCCCATTTCTTACCGAATGAGATGACACAAGCTCGAAGCATATCTTCAAGCACTTGATTAACTCGTTCGACTTGTCCTTGAGACTGGGGGTGATAGGCGGTGCTGAAATTCAGGTGAGTGCCCATAGCTTCTTGGAAACTATCCCAAAATCTTGAGGTGAAAATACTTCCTCGGTCGGAACTGATCTCCAACGGAATACCGTGGAGCGACACGATTCTGGAGACATACAAGTCTGCCAACTGACTAGCAGAGATCGTCTCCTTGACTGGCAGAAAGTGGGCAACCTTGGAGAAACGGTCGATGACGACAAAGATAGCATCGTGGCCTTTCTGCGATCGGGGAAAACCAGTGACGAAGTCCATCTCGATCTTGTCCCACTTCCATTCAGGAATAGAAAGTGGTTGCAGAGTTCCAGAAGGTCTTTGATGTTCGGCTTTCACGCGACGGCAAACGTCACACTCATCAACATAACGAGCAATGTCCTGTTTCATGTTGGACCACCAGTACCGCTGACGAATGTCTTGGTACATCTTGGTACTACCAGGGTGGATCGACAAAGGTGTATCATGAGCTTCTTTCATGACATCAGGGGCATAATTCAGGTTTGCCTTCGCTACCGGAACCACTAAACGACCCTTGAAGTACACCGCATTATTATCATTTGCATCAATAGTGAAGAATGAGGGCTCTCCGCTGGCGACACGCCGCTTAATCTTCCAAATTTCAGAGTCATAATGTTGCACCGTCTTGATGCGGGTGTCGAGGTCTGGTTTGACCACCAGGGAGTTCACATATCCCTGCGAAACAATTTCGATGTTCAGCTTGCGGAGTTCTGCATATAGGCGTGGTTGTTGCACTTGAACTTCAAGTTCACTACAATAGGCTTTGCGGCTTAAGGCATCGGCCACCACATTAGCTTTGCCAGGGGTGTAAGAAATTCCCATGTTGTAGTCGGCTATTGTCTCGAGCCATCTCTGTTGGCGGAGATTCAGGTCGGGCTGAGTAAACAAGTACTTCAGGCTTTGGTGGTCGGTGTAGATCTCGCAATGATTACCGACGAGGTAATGTCGCCACAACTTCAACGCATAAATGACCGCTGCCAATTCAAATCATGTGTTGGATATTTATCTTCGTGAGCACGCAATTGACGAGAGCCATAAGCAATCACTTTGCGCTCTTGCATTAGGACACAACCTAATCCTTGACGAGATGCGTCACAATATAGCACGAAGTCCTTCTGAGTATCAGGCAGAGCAAGCACTGGGGGAGAAGTGAGCTTGTCCTTGAGGGCTTGGAAACTTTCCTGACATTTATCTGTCCACTCAAACTTGACGCCTTTGTGAAGCAGGTTAGTCAGAGGCCTGGCAATCTTGGAGAAGTTCTCGACGAAACGGCGGCAATAGCTGGCAAGGCCGAGGAAACTTCGGACTTGCTTAACAGTCTTGGGAGGAGTCCAGTCAAGAATAGCCTGGATACGTTCTGGGTTGACGGGAATGCTATCCTTGGAAATCACGTGACCAAGGTAGGTCACTTCAGGAAGCCAGAACTCACACTTAGAATACTTAGCGTAGAGTTTGTGTTCTCGAAGCTTTTCCAGTATAAGACGAAGATGTTTAGCATGTTCTTCTTTATTCTTGGAGTATATTAAGATATCGTCCAGATAAACCACGACAAACTTGTCGAGGTATTCCATGAATATATAGTTCATCAATCGGGAGAAAGTGGCTGGAGCATTCGTCAAGCCAAAGGACATGACAGTGTACTTGTATGAACCATAGCGAGTAATGAAAGAGGTCTTCGGAATTTCCTCTTCACGGACTCGGATCTGATGGTAACCCAACCTCAAGTCGAGTTTCGAAAACACCGTGGATCCAGCAAGTTGATCATACAGATCGTTGATCCGGGGAAGCGGATATTTGTTCTAGATGGTGGCTTGGTTGATGGGTTGGTAATCTTGGAACAAACGATTTGTTCCATCACTCTTCTTGACAAAGAGAGAAGGTGCTCCCCAAGAAGAGGAACTTGGGCGAATGAATCCTTTGTGAAGTGCTTCGTCGATCTCCTTCTTCAGTTCAAGGAGGTGGTGAGGTGGCATATTATAGGGACGCTTGGCAATAGGAACGGTGCCGGGTTTCAGGTCGATGACAAATTCCACCTCTCGGATCGGGGGTATTCCCGGGAGTTCATCTGGGAAGACGTCGGGAAAATCACGAACGACTGGAACGTTCTCAATCCCGTCAAGAGGCGAGACATTCAGAGCATTCATCATATAGATATGCGTTTCAGCATCACGGGTAATCCGGGTGGTGTGGTTAACAATCTCGCCGGAGGGGTGAAAAAGTTGGACAGAACTGGTGCCACAGTACAGTGCGGCATCGTGGACTTTCAACCAATCCATGCCGAGAATGAGGTCTATGGTGGAAGACTTCAGGAGGATGGGGGAAGCAAGGAACTCAATTCCTTCAATTTCGACGATGGTTTTGGGCACTATCTTGGAGGTGTGGCAATGACCTATCGGAGTGCGGACAACCATCGGTGGATCCATCTTTTCTACCATGAAGTTATGCGACAATGCAAATGCTTCCGACTTGAATGAATGCGATGCTCCTGAATCAAATAAAACAGTAGCAGGTACTGAATTAACAAGAAGGGTACCCATCACGGTAGCCGGTTGCTCCTGAGCTTCTTCGACATTAATGTCGTAAGCATGTCCGCGAGTGTGAGAAGAAGACCCAGTGTTATAGTTGGGGGTCCTGTTGTTGCCACGACCATTTCCACGGCCAGCAGGGTGAACTACCAGTTGATTCTGTCGCTGGGGGAAGTCTCTGGAAAAATGACCTTGCTGATGGCACTTGAAGCACAAGCCATCCTGAGGACGGAGGGGTGCAGTCTCAGTCTTCGGCTGTCTCGGCGGGGGCGGAGGCAGACGAGGTGCAACAAACGATGGCCTTGGTGCAGGGGCAGGTGGACGATACACACTGTGTGGAAGCCAAACGCGTTGCTTCTGTGCTGTGCCCGAAGATGAGCCAGCATCACGGGGGCGCTTCGGCGAACCACCGAACTTAAGCTGAGCGGTCTCAAGAGTGATAGTCTGGTTCACCATGGTGGCGAAGTAGGGGAAGGCGTGCAAAGCCAGTGCAAGCTGGAGATCTGGGTTGAGCCCATCACGGAACTTCTCTTGCCTACTTGCATCATTGGGCAGGTCACTTGCAGCATAGCGGGAGAGGCGGAGGAACTCCCTCTGATATGCCTCGACAGTTTTGTTGCCCTGAACGAGGTTGCGGAACTCGGCCTTCATACGGTTCATAATCGCCTGGGGAACATAACGAGCACGGAAGGCAGTCTTGAAGTCATTCCAGGTGACGACAGTCCCTTCAACTAGCGAGCCCTTGTAAGTGTCCCACCACTGAGAAGCGGGGCCACGCAGGAAATAGGACGCAAAGTTGACGTAATCAGCAGCGCTCACATTAGCGAACTCCAGCTGTCGAGTGATGTCATGAAGCCAATCATCGGCATCCAGCGGCTGTTCAGGCTGGTGGAAGAGAGTGGGATTGAGATGCATGAAATCCCGCAGAGTAACCATAGGCGGTTGGTTCTGGTGCTGGTTCTGGTTCTGGAGCTGGTCTATGACTCCTTGCATAAACACCTGGTTCATCTGAAACTGCTGCATCATCGCGGCCATGTAGTCCGGCGGCGGAGGTGGATCGTTGGCACCACGACCACGACCACGACCACAACGACCAGCCATCCTGCTAGAATTTAACAGGGGTATTTCAGCGATGAACATTTTAACGAGATGCAGGAAATGAGTAAGAGGTAAAGGGACAACAAAGAGGAGGCACCGATATATAGGAATAGTCATATAAGACAATACACATCCACACATAGAATCAATCGAAAATCGGGCAGCGTAACGTCGTAGAAATTAAGGAAAAGGACACACTAGGCGGCGCGCAGACCGCGGTAAGGATTACACGACGCGACATAGATTCCACTATGTCAATCACGCCGCAAGAAAACTGTTGGCCACAGGAGTTAATTCCACAGGACGCGCGGCCTGTCCAGAATGAGAATGGGATCCGCGGTCCGGGACCTGGGGTAGAACTCCTGCAACACGACTCAATCAATGGGGGAGCACCAAAAACGCCGGATGGAATCAAGAGAACGTGATCCAAATGTCAGAGTTTGTAAAACTTACCAGCAAGGATAAGAGAGCAGATTCCCAGAGCATAGGTAAGGAGAAAAAGGATCCTAATACCATAGATATCACACGTAGTGACATCGATGTGGGCCCGTAAGCCAAATGTTAAGTTAGCAAAATAGTTTTTCAAAGTCTAGACTCAACTTCGACCAAGTAGTGGTGGGGTGGCTTCCTACAGGCAGTCGGCTCTGATACCAACTTGTGACGCCCCCAAAATCAATCCGTGTACAGTAATCATACACGCAGGGTACACGGCTGAGATTAGGATGCCACGGTGAGAATATCACAGCACAACACTAAACACAAAAGGATAAACCAATATGTTAAAATAAAGGGGGGTCACGCGGACCCGAATACATAAGTTATACAAACCATAATATCTGAGTACAGAAATAGTTAGTCAAGTTTTTCCTTAAGAAGGCTAGCACAAATAACATCAGAGATACAGATCGAAAAGGCAAGGCCTCCTGCCTGGGAGCCTCCGAAACTACTCCTGGTCCTGGTCAGCGGGGGTCTCGACGTAGTAGTATCTGCCTCCAGGGTACTCCTGCTCCTGGGCTCCAACGTCGACTGCAGCGGCCGATCAGGCAAAACAGTAAAGGAAATAAAGCAGGTGAGTATCTAGTATACCCGCGAGTCTTACGTCCGCTACTAAGCATTATGCATTGTATCAACGGAAAGAAGAGGCTGTATATAGTGGACTGCAAGATAGAAACAAGAATAAGGATAAGAAGCTAGGCCTATCGAAGACTAGCATCTTCCGACGATGTCTTGCAGCATGAGGTAAGAATCAGCCAACAGTTTATATAAAGCATAAAGTAACAATGCAACAGAAATTGCTGCAGCATTGTATAATAATAAGTTGTAATAATTAACAATGCCTCCGAGTTCACCTCCTCGACATCCCCGCGAGGAAGAAAACCCGGAACCATACAGTTTAATAATAATAGTTTGTAGTGGTAAGATCCAGCTTCAGCATAAAGCGTCCTGTTACCGTGGACAAGGCTATTCGAATAGATTAATCTTCCCTGCAGGGGTGCACTGGCGTGACTCTACGACGCTCGGATCTCCAGGGTGGCGGGAACCTTATTAGGGAACGCTCCACCAAAGCTATCAGACACAAAGTAGCCCATCCTTCGGCAATCAACAGAGAGGTCATCCGCCGGACTATATCCTATGTACGCCGGGCTTTGGACCCTAACCCGAACGTACTCCTGCACGGTGCGTGACTGGCCGGTGAAGCAAAATCAAAGCAAATACAAATACACCGCTCGAGCAAGAGAAGACAACACCACTTCCCGGCAATTAGCCCGCGGTACTGCTGACGTCTGAAGACCCTCGAACGAGACTATGATGCAGGGGAGCCCACACTCCTCATCCCACGTGTAGGTAGTGCGTACAAGCCAAAAGTCTACTCAAGACATCCGCCGAACCATTTAGCATTTTAATTAACCTGCGTGACAACCGTTATCGTTGCCTCGACTTAACCAACCTGCGGTCAACGACAACAGTCAGGTCCACCAGTACATTGGTGCCTGCCCTGTCGTCCCACCAAGTCACTGTGGTTACCAACAAGGTGAACCGTCTCCTTACCTTGTCTCGCGTTTGCTCTTGGTAGAGCTCGACTTTCCGTAGTTTGGTAAGTCTCGCGAGATACGAGCAGGGGCCATGCACGCCAGTAACGTCGGTCGTACCCTCCCTGTCGTTCCTGACAATATACCTCTCACGGGCACCGTTGGGTCACCCGACTTCTTACCTTTAAGGACAACCGCTGTCCCGGACCCTATGGCGGCAAGACAAAGTCAGCCTCGAGTGGAGTACAAGGATTACTCCTGGATAGCTCACACTTAAGGTGACTAGGCATAACCCAGATAGGGGCCTTTGGCGGTGTCTTCTTTGTACCGTACCTGTGCAGTTGTATATATTGTATCCGTGTTCACCCCCCTGAGTGATCACGGCCCGCTATCTATTCCTAGCTAACAATGCGCAGGGTTCACTGCTGAATAATGCATAAATATAATAGGCAGCATAGGATAAAGGAGGTACATCAAGGGGCGACAAAATCAGGCTATGCAATTGAATAGGATTGTAATCGTAGCAGCAGCAGTAACAATGCCTAGTGGAAGAAAGTACGGAAAGGTAGGCGATATCTGGGGAAGAGAATGGCTCTGCTTTCCTGGAAGCTCGACGGTAGCAGTAGGGTCGTCGACGAAGTAGTCGTACCCGGCGGCGGTGTAGTCAGCGGTAGCAGCGGGGTCTACCGGAGAATAAAGGGGGGGGGGGAAACAGTAAATACAAAGCAAGCATAAACAAACAGATGAATAGCATGGCGTATGAAATGTTAACGGTGTTCTAACGCAGTGCAATGCACGTTGCTCGGAGCGGGAATTCATTCGGGGATGAACTACCAGCTCCGGGTGATTATCGGACAGGGTGTCCGAAGGGGGAAGGTATCATGCCGGAGGTGTCGTGGACATCCAACAAACGTAACGGGGGTGTATCCGTGTTAGTCTAACCATTCCGGACAACTTTCGTGTTCGGAATAAATTCATCCGGCAGGTTTTTACCGGCACCGGGAATTATCAACAGACAGCCCGGAGGGGGGAATGTCGATGATCGGTGTGTTAGGGGGGTGGGGTAGACATACAGATAGCGTATCCGTATTTGTTACATTTTTCTGATCAATTTTCATGTACAAAGTTTTTTGATCTGGGCTACGGATTATTTTCTATGATTTTCTAAAGTTTTAAGCATTTTAAATCATTTTCTAAATCATTTTTAAATTGTTTTTTTATTAATAGAAACATTATCCACAGCACAGTTAACCAGTCAAAGCTGACATGGGGGCCCACATGTCAGCCTCTCAATTCTAATAAAACATTTTATTAATAAAAACAGCGAGGTGGCCCACATGTCATTGGGTCAATTCTTAATAACATTTTATTTAGCTTAAGATGGGCTTGGGCCCCATCTGTCATTGTCTCAAAGGTGGGCTGTTAGGCTTAATTAGTAGAAAGGTTAGTTTAGAGGGGGGTATTAGCCCCACGGTTATCTCCACAGGCGCGCTCACTACGGCGAGGTCGACGACGGCGAGTCCGTTCCGGCGAGTCCCGGCGAGGGATGCGCGACGAGGGGGGGATTCGGGCGCGGCACAGGTGTGCGCGCGCGAGAGGGGCGTGGCCAGGGGAGTCCATGCGCAGGCAGAGTGCCGCCAGCTTGGGCTGCGGCCATGGCGGCCGAACTCGAAGACCGCGGCGGGGGCGCACGACTGCGAGCATGCGCAAGGCGTGGCCGGGGCGCGACCCAGGGGATGCAGTGCGCGGCCAAAGCGAGGCCAGGGCATGCGGGGTGTGGCCATGGAGCGCACTGGACGCGGCGAGCGCGAGCGCGACTCCTGGTGGCCATGGCTGAGGGTTGCGCGAGCTACGGCGAGAGGGAGGGGGAGAGGGAAGTGGGCGGCGGTGGCCTAGCTCACCAGGAGCACGTAGGGGTGGCAGTTTGCTCGATGGAGAAGAGTGGCGGTCGGAATTTCTCTGCGAGGGTGACGGCGGCGAAAAATGGGAACGGCGTCGATGTGCTTCGTGCTGCGACTTCTGGCTCGATTCCTCCCGCTCGGAGATTAAGGCGACAACGAGGGACCTCCTGGACGGCTTGGCGTGCTCCGGTGTGGCCGTTGGCCACGACCACCGTGGCGACGCGGCGACGGAGGACGCGGCTGCTCCCGTGCGGGGAGGAGGCAGAGCGCGAGGGAGAGGGAGGGGAACTGGGAGGGGAACTGGGGAGGGTGCTAGGGTTAGGGATGTGGGGGCGTCTCGGGGTCTTATCCCCGCCGAAGGGGCTTGGATGGCCTCCACGGCTCCCAGCCATGGTGTGCAGCCGGGGGATGCCCTCCACGGCACCCCCTGCGCACTGTAGGTAGGGGATGAGGGGGTTAAGTGGATCGGGGCTGGGGTGGGCCGGTTGGGGAGGCTAGTTGGGCCGGTTGGCCCAGTGGGAGAGGGGGGGTTTTGGGCTATGCCCCTTTTTATTTGTTTCCCTCTTTTGCTTTTCTGTATTTTATTTTTGTAATTGTTTTACTATCTTAGGCATTTTTCTAAAATATTTTAGATGACCCAAAAATAGTGTTACACTACAAGGCAGTGCCACAAAAAGTTTGGGTAGCAACAAAAGTCATTTAATATTTAATTATATTATTAAATTATTAAATTAGGGTTTTTGGCCTCTGTTTTGATTTGTTTAGAATTATATATAGATTAATAAAATCTCCAACTAGGTGATACATGCTCCACTGAATATTAGTAATTTAATAAAAGTGGTAGCACAATTTTTGGACAATGTTTTATTTTCACCTTGTTTTCATTATTCCACCAAAGGGCAATTGATTTGATCTCAATTCAAAGGTAATTTGATTTGAGTTTGATATTGCTTTGATTCCACATGACCAAGGTCCATGATCACAATGCTTTCAAGAACATCAAAGTGGAATTTGAATTTGAACTGTTCCAAGTTGATCAAACAAAAGTTTTGAACAGTAACCCTGATTACTGTTCACTGACAGTGAGGGTGTTACATTTGAGGAACTTGATCTTCTGACGTCTGGTGGTGCGCTCAGCTTCATCGAGGATACGGACAGGATACTCTCGATAAGAAAGATTTTCTTGGAGGTCAAGCGTTTTGTGGTCTACTTCGCGGATGGGGTCCTTGAAGCAACGCCTGAGTTGGGACACATGGAATACATCATGTACTCGGGAAAGGTGCGGGGGTAGTTCAAGTTGGTAGGAAACTTCTCCACGTTTAGCAAGAATGCGGAAAGGTCCGATGTAACGTGGGGCCAACTTGCCTTTGATACCGAAACGTTGGGTTCCCTTCAGAGGAGTAACCCGGAGATAAGCCCTCTGATCCAGATTGTAGCTCTCTTGCCTATGATGACGATCATAGTAGCTTTTCTGACAAGACTGGGCTGCTTTCAATTGATCACGAACAATGCGAACTTGCTCTTCTGCTTCCTTGATCATATCCAGTCCAAAGAATTGTCTTTCACCGGTTTCTGACCAGTTTAAAGGTGTTCGACATCGTCGTCCATAAAGGAGTTCAAAAGGAGCCATGTTCAGACTAGATTGAAAACTATTGTTATAAGAAAATTCGGCGAATGGCAGAGACTTCTCCCTATTCTTTCCGAATGAGATAACACAAGCTCTGAGCATGTCTTCAAGAATTTGGTTAACCCTTTCGACTTGACCGCTAGACTGAGGGTGTAAAGCTGTACTAAAGGAGAGATGAGTTCCCATAGCATTCTGAAAGCTTCCCCAGAATCTAGAGGTGAAAAGGCTACCACGATCAGAATTGATTTCCAATGGAACACCGTGAAGGGATACAATTCTAGATACGTACAAGTCTGCTAACTGGCTAGCAGTTATAGACTCGCGAACTGGGAGGAAGTGAGCAACTTTGGAAAGCCTATCTATGACAACGAAGATGGCATTGTTTCCTTTCTGGGTTCTTGGAAAGCAGGTGATCAAGTCCATACCGACTTTGTCCCATTTCCATTCTGGAATAGGCAAAGGTTGAAGTGTACCAGCATGTCTTTGATGTTCTTCCTTAATGCGATGACAAAAATCACATTCGGCAACAAATTGAGCAATGTCTCTCTTGATCCTAGTCCACCAAAATCTCTGGCGTATATCTCGGTACATTTTTGTGCTACCGGGATGAATCGAGAGGGGTGTGTCATGGGCTTCTTTGAGGATGAGTTTCCTTAGTTCCCTATTCTTAGGTACTACCAAACGATTTCCAAAGAATACCGTTCCTTTACTATCTGTGGAGAAACATTTAGCAACTCCGCTAGCAATGTTCTCCTTGATCCGACGAACACCTCGTGCACGCCTTTGGGCAACTATGATTTGATCCTCAAGAGTTTGTTTCGCCACCAAGGTAGAAAGATAGCCATGAGGAACAATCTCAAGATTGAGCTTGAAAAATTCGTCATGAAGAAGTGGTTGATACTGTTGTAACATGAGGTTGATACAATACGACTTACGACTTAGTGCATCAGCCATGACATTGGCTTTGCCTGGGGTGTAAGAAATTCCTAAGTCATAATCTTTTATCAACTCAATCCAGCGTCTTTGCCTGAGATTAAGATCTGGCTGGGTGAAAATGTATTTGAGGCTTTGGTGGTCGGAATAGATCTCACAACGATTACCAAGGAGGTAATGTCTCCAAGTTGTTAGGGCATGAACTACGGCAGCAAGTTCAAGTTCATGGGTAGGATAGTTCTCTTCATGTGGTCGCAACTGGCGTGAAGAATAAGCTACCACATGTCGATCTTGCAGAAGTATGCATCCTAACCCTTGCCGTGATGCGTCACAATAGATCTCGAAATCCTTTTTGGTGTCTAGAGGTGCAAGTACGGGTGCAGAAGTCAACCTTCTTTTTAGCTCTTGAAAGCTTTCCTCGCACTTGGGAGTCCATAGGAATTTCTTATCTTTCTTGAGGAGTTCAGTTAGAGTCTTTGCAACTTTAGAAAAGTTCTCGACGAAGCGACGAGAGTAGCTGGCTAGTCCAAGAAAACTCCTAACTTGCTTAACCGATTCAGGTGGAGTCCAGTCAAGGACGGCCTGAACTCTCTCGGGATTCACAACAATGCCTTTTGCAGAAATCACGTGGCCTAAGTAGGTCACTTCTGGTAGCCAAAATTCACACTTGGAGAATTTAGCATACAGGCGATGCTCTCTAAGTTTCGTCAATACCAGCCTTAGGTGTTCGGCATGTTCTTCTTCGTTCTTCGAGTAGATGAGAATGTCATCGAGATAAACCACAACAAATTTATCTAAGTACTCCATGAAGATCGAATTCATCATGCGTGAGAAAGTGGTGGGGGCATTGGTTAAACCAAAGGACATGACGGTGTACTCGTAAAGACCATAACGAGTAGTAAAAGCTGTTTTGGGAATTTCCTCGTTTCGGATCTTGATTTGATGATAACCCAATCTCAAATCCATCTTGGAGAATACAGAGGATCCTGCAAGTTGATCATAAAGATCATTGATCCTGGGCAATGGGTACTTGTTCTTTATCGTCGCTAAATTTAGCGGGCGATAGTCTACGCACACCTTTCTGTTCCATCTTTCTTCGTTACGAACAGAACGGGGCAACCCCATGGCGATGAGTTACGGCAGATGAAGCCTTTTTCCAACAAAGCTTCCAGTTGGGTTTTAAGCTCAGCTAACTCACGTGGGGCCATTTTGTAGGGACGTCTAGAAATTGGTGCGGTTCCTGGGGCAAGATCTACACTGAATTCTGCAGATCTGTCGGGTGGCTAGGTTTAAGGAGTTTGGTTACTGGATGGTTTTCCTGAGGATGACCATGGTTTACTAGGGGCTACAACAGATATGTTAGAGTAACAAAGTACCCAACACGATGGTTAGTGTGGTTCTTCTGGCTAGAAGACATCTAAAGTGGGAACAAGAGCTGCAATTGAATCACTATAGGTTTCTAGAGCAAAACCTACATCAAACACTATGGAACTGTCGGGAATGCCATCTAGAAGTTCTTCTAAAAGGACAACCGAAAAGGAGGGAAGAATTTTGCAAATGCTTCAGATTTTGAAGAAACCTGGAATGATTTGGACAACATAACGGCTGTAATTGTAAGAAAACAATTTTCTTTCAATGTAGATACAACACTTACATAATACGATGTAAGAAATCAGCATTACAACAATGCTAGGAAACCGGACACAACTTTCCTACGGCTACAAGGAAGAAAACAACGATATGTTCTAATCAGACAGAGGTGAGCCTAGTCCTACCTTCCCGTAGAATAAGATGAGGGTGACTCAGAACTCAGAACGATGAGGGTAAGGAGAAAAAGAAGCCTTACGTTGTTCCCTTATATACCCAGAGTAACTATATAACTATAGCAAGCTAGACTCGACTTCGGCCAAGGCTGATAATCCTACAGTCAGTCCTGCCCTGATACCAAGTCTGTCAGGACCCGGGGTTAGCGTATGCAAGCCTCGCTACAACACAATCATATGGAGAGCCGAAAACCGTACCCACTTGTCTAAGCAGACAAGGCCAAGCACAGAACGTTCTCGGAAAGCATCGAATGTGAGGGGCATCCCATCCAGGCCGGATGATCAACTGAAATGGGTCCTCATCGTCCGTACACAAGTCTAAATGATATGGGTGGTGAACTCCCATACTCATAGACAAGTCGCCTCAAGCATACTATCGATTGTATTATAACCATTACATAGACTTACTCCAGCCCGATCACTTAGTCGGGGTCTAGGGCGGGCTCGATCATACATCAGAGTGTGCATGTGACGGAGTCACGAAGAATCGCATCGCGATGCCCCAAGCTGCGCACATCTAAGGGCCACTTGGTGTATAAAAGACCGCCAGCCAGATCACAACTAAGGTCTCGAGACCCATACTAGGACATGCATGTTATAAACATACACGCAGCACACATGTCTAGTATGAACAACAGGTATCATTGCAATTCTCTACAATGTATACATCTTTATTAATAACTCTTACAGAGTGCACACAGAGATCACAAGTCTGTGATCCAACATTACATCAAACATGCGGAAGCAAAGTAGGTCTGAGTACAGACAAGTTTAACAAATGGCTTAGAGAAGCATTATCTAAAAACAAGCCCTCCACGAGGGAACCAGTCGTCTGACTGGGAGTAGACTAGCTTGGTCTAGGTCTGAGTCTTCCTTCTTCGAGCTTCGGGTATAAGCCACCATCGGGGTCGGTGGGTTCATCTAAAACATAGATTAAGCAAACGTGAGTACAAAATCGTACTCAGCAAGACTTAGCTAGGAACTATACTACTCACGCACATGTATCAAGGTATAGGGGGTTGGGGTTTCACTTGCAGAAGTGCCAGCTTTGACTTGGCTAGTCCTGAACTACGAGTACCAGACTTGAGGTAAGAAGCGTACACGAGTCCACTACATCTCTTCAACCAATTACACCACTATGGTGCCATCCTCGACTTCCCCACGAGAAAGCACGCCATAGCACTCACACTTATCTTGGTGTGTTTTAGAAGTATCCAGTTCAAGTTGTCTAATAATCAAGCGAAGCTTTCCAAGTAGTCCTTAACCGCGGATGCGGCTATTCGAATAGTTTTGTTAACCCTGCAGGGGTGTACCGCTACACACACATGATCATCAGTTACCGCCTTTGTACTCGACACCGTTCAAGAAGTGTCGGCGAGGATTCTCACCACAACTGTTACCTCATAGCTTATCTAGTCCGAGAAAGCCGCCTACCTAGGTTGGCTACTACTATCGTTAACCTGGCCGGTTTACCGAAGTGGACCCAAGTGATGTGTGCGTGGTGCATAAGCTGGTCTCGGATGAGCCGTTCTCTCACTTAGCATCCGCCACAGACCTACCAAAACTCCAATCTATTGCGACATCTGGACATCGAAAGGGATGAGCTAATAGGTTGAGAGGGGTCAGTGAGCCCAATGTGTGGTTGTACTCTTCATCTTGGATCACCACACAAGAACTCAGACTTAGGGCGGTGTTCAACGATACAACCCACCGTGTACTCCTACACAGCCTCTCATCGTTCACCTTGTATTAGGGTAGATTCACCAACACTTTTCTACCATCATCATCATGATCACTACCATCCCGACTCACATAAAAGTATCATCATGGTATCACTCTAAGCATGCAATAAGCAGTAACAATTGCAGGGGACACATGATATCAATCAACTCGTCCATTTGCTAGGATTGTGGTTTGCTTACTACTGTGACAAAATGATAGGTCATGCAAAGGAATGGGTTCATCTATGCGGTAGAAACGCATCATGGCAATCATCCTAAACAATGCATAAGAGAGACATGAGAGGGAAGTGGGATTTTATCGACATGATCAATGAGGGTGGAATTACTTTGCTACCTTGTTTGCTTGCCTTGCTGACGAGGTTCGGGTTCGGGGTCTTCAACGAAGGGGGGAGCCTCCTGTTCCGGTTCCACCTCTACTCGACAAACAACAAACAAGGTAGCAAAGTAAATACAATGCACAATCACATGATGGAAGGTTGAAACTTGATGTATATGCTTTGATGTGTGAAGCAATTCCATTTAAATGGAGTATATTGCAAATTGAATTGCAAATTCAAACTCCAATTTGAATTCAAACTTAGCCAAGTTACATGTGACATTTTTTGATCAATTTGAATCATTTTGAAATGTGTATTATATGCCTCTGATGTGTGGTTGAAATGTAGCATGTTGCCATGGTTCAAAATGCAAAAGCATTTGAATTTAATTTGAATAAATTCCAATTAAATCAAATGACAAATGCTACTGGTACCAATTTAAATTCAACTCAAACATAGTTGAAACTTTGATTTTTGGATAGCTTATTTTCTCCTGATCATTTTTCATATATTATTTGTCCAATTTGGAGTTAATATGAATTTTCTATGAATTTCCAAAGTTTGGGCTAATTTATGGATTTTCTGGAATTCTTTAAATCATTTCTAATTTTCTGGAAATTCATTTACTGCGTCATGCTGGCGCAAGGATGACGTCAGGAGGGGGGGCTGACGAGTGGGCCAAGGTTGTCAGCCTCTGGGTTAATTAACCCGGCTGTTTAATTTAAGCAGTGGCTTAATTAAGCCACTGGGGCCCAGTGTCAGTGACCTAGGGTCACTTAACCCAGGTGGGGTTAAGCCCCTAATCATGGCCACGTCGGCGGCCTGCCGGAGGCTAAACGCCGGCGTCACAGACGTGGAGGCACCCACTGGAGAGGGCGGCTCCGGCTTCCTTTCGCCAAACAGAGGGCACGGTTGGGTTCCTAGGGCTCACCCGCGTCGCCTAGAGCACAAGGCGACCACGGGGAGGCTCTGGATGCTCGCCGGCGTCGAGGAGCGCGGCATCCGGAGCTCGGCTAAGCGGGGAAACGGAAATGGGGCGCGAGGTGGTGAACGGGGAGGGGGAAACGAGAGAGGATCTCACCACGAGCGCGTTGGCGTAGACGGGAGAGGCGGAGGAGCTGCGGTGGCGGTGTATTTCTCGGAGGAAGGTACGGCGGCCGGCGGGGAGTTGCAGACGCGGGCTTCGTCCTTTGGGCTCCTTGGCTCCAATTGATGGCGCGGGGTGACGAAGTCGGCCACGTAGAGGTGGATGGACAAGACGGTGAGGTGAACGGGGCACGGTGGCCACGCTCGCGCACGGACGGCGGCGACGTTGCTCTCGGGGTCCTCGCGGGATCTCGCCGGAGAGAGAGGAGAAAGGGTCCAGGGAAGGGGGAATGGAAGGGGGCTGCTTGGGGCGTACACGGCAAAAAGATGAGGACGGGGGGCGGGGGGGGGGGGGGGGAGTAGGCAGCTCCGTGGCAAGCAGGAGGTGGCGCCCGGGATCCGCATGCCCTCCACGGCGACGTCCTCCTGGCGCCAGGAAGAAGACGACAAGAGCCACTGGGCTGGGCTGGGCCAGGCCTGGTGGCTCCAGGTAAGTTGGGCCTCTTTTTCTTTCTCTATTTTTCTTTTATTTGTTTCTGCTTCTTTTGTTTTGTTTTGTTTTTATAACAAAACAATTTTATAAAACCCTGATATTTTTATTGGGGCTATATGTGACTGATATAAAGCCACACCCAAGTTTTCAGGATTTTTGGAGTTCAAATAATTTGAATCCAATTCAAGTAGCATTTAAATTTAATTTCCAAGCCTCTGTTTGAATATTTGAAAAATCCATGAGCATGGTTTTGACTCCAAATAATTTTTAAAATGATCATACTCATCTATAGGACTTTTCAAAATTGTTTGGAGGAATTTTGGAAAAACTTTTTATCTGGCCTTTTATTTAAATTCCTTTTGAGGCTTTTCCAAATCCCCAATTCTTGAACCATAGAAATTAAGCATGATGCAATTATTTCTAGTAATAAAAGCACATACCAAAACTAGGGTTGTGACACTTATGCATGTTTAGGAGATCATCGAGACACGTTCTTTCGCATAGTTAAACCCATTCTGATGCATGACCTATCATTTTGTCACCGTATTAAGCAAACCACAATCCTAGCAGATTTAGGAGTTGAATGATGAGCATGTGGCCCCTGCAACTGTTACTGCTTATTGTTGCTTAGTGATACAATGAGGATGTTATGATTGTGAGTCGGGATGGAATGAGCACAGTAATGCTGATGATAAACGTGTTGGTGAATCCACCCTAAAAAACGGTGAACGATGAGAGGCTGTGTAGGAGTACACAGTGGGTTGTCTCGTTGAACACTGCCCTAGGCCCCGAGTTCCTGTTTTGTGATCCAATACAAAGAGTATGACCACATGTAGGGTTTTATGGGAGCCCTGTTTGGCCTCTTTACGTACCCGATCCGGTCCAGGAGTCACACTAGATTCGGGCTTTCCATTTGACCTAACTATAGATGTGTGGGTGGACCTGTGAGGCAGTGAAACCATCTGTCAAAGGTGGCGTCTCGGTCCCTTGCATTATCTGAGTCCGTTTCGTGGAACCGGCCGGACTCTCGAGCGGTGACAAACTCAGGTAGTCGACTCCTGGATTATAGAAGGTGATGTCAGGGTAGTGCCTTGGTTTCATCCACGTCCGACACCCGCTTGAAGGGTGACAAGAACGAGGCGATAAGTGATGACACGCGTGTGAAGATGTACACCTCTGCAGGGTTAATGAACTATTCGAATAGCCGTGTCCGCGGTTATGGACTACTTGGAGACCTTTACTTGTTCATAGACAACTTGAATGGATATTTATAAAACTCGCAAGATAAGCGTGAGTGCTATGGCGTGCTTCCTCGTGGGGAAGTCGAGGAAGTAATCATAGTGGTGTATTGGTTGGAGACTTGGTAGTGGACTCTTGTACGCTTCTTACCTCAAGTCTGGTACTCGTAGTTCAGGGCTAGCCAAGTCAAAGCTGGCACTTCTGCATGCTGAACCCCACCTCCTTTACCTTGATACTTGAGCATGAGTAGTGTAGTTCTGATGTAAGTCTTGCTGAGTACGACTTTGTACTCACGTTTGCTTATTCTATGTTTTAGATGAGAAAACGGATCTCGATGGAGTCATCTTCGTGAAGCTCGATGTTTAGCTTGGTAGTATAGTTCCAGACAGCAGTCTCGTCCCTCGTGGAAGGGCATGTTTGTTTACAAGGCTTCTCTAAGCCATTTGTTAAACTTGCCTGTACTCAGACCTAATTTGCTTCCATTGTATGATGTAATGTTGATCACAGACATGTGATCTTTGTATGCTCTATGTGTAAGTCAATAAAGAAGTACTTTGTAGAGTTATGCGATGATACCTGCTGGTCATACTAGGCATGTGTGCTGCGTGTATGTCTATAACATGCATGTCTTAGTATGGGTTTTTCGAGACCTTAGTTGTGATCTGGCTGGCGGTATTTTATACACCAAGTGGCCCTTAGATGTGCGCAGCTTGGGGCATCGCGATGCGATTGCTCGTGACTCTGTCACGTGCACACTTTGATGTATGATCGAGCCCGCCCTAGACCCCGACTAAGTGATCGGGCTGGAGTAAGTCTATGTAAGAGTTAGGATTCAATCGATAACATGGTTGAGGCGACTTCTCTATGAGTATGGGATTCACCACCCATAAGCATCTAGACTTGTGAGCGAATGATGAGGACCCATCTCAGATGATCATCTGGCCTGGATGGGATGCCCCTAACGTTCGATGCTTACCGAGAACGTTCTGTGCTTGGCCTTGTCTGCTTAGACAAGTGGGTACGGTTCTCGGCTCTCCATGTTATTGGCCTTGTCTGCATCGTGACTGGAATTACATACGCTAACCCTGGGTCCCGACATCAACACAGATTTAGGTACTAGGACGAGAGGGGTCAGTGAGCCCGATGTGTGGTTGTACTCTTTGTCTTGGATTACAAGACAAGAATTCGGGCTTAAGGCGGTGTTCAACGAGACAACCCACTGTGTACTCCTGCACAACCTCTCATCGTTAACCTTGTTTCGGTCAAGTTGACCAACATGTTACCACCATTATCATCATGATTATTACCATCCCGACTCACAACAAACTAACGTCATTGTAACACTAAGAAAAAATAATAAGTAATAGTTGCAAGGGCCACATGATCAACATACAACACCTAAATCTGCTAGGATTGTGGTTTGCTTACTACTGTGACAAAATGATAGGTCATGCATCGGAATGGGTTCATCTATGCGGAAGAACGTATCATGGTAAACTCCTAAACAATGCCAGCCGTCGACGCCCAGGCCATTAGGGCCTAATTAACCTGCTAAACCACCCCCTCCTCTCACTGACACTGGGCCCAGGGCCCCTAGTTAAATCAGTGTTTATTTAAACAGAAACTAACTAACCCAGTGAGGCTGACAGGTGGGGCCGCCCTGTCAGTTGACTGGTCAAACCCTGGCGTCAGCATGACCTAGTGATGACGCGGTAAAGATTAAATCATTTAATTTATTCAGTAAAATTCCAGAAAATGGCTGAAGCTTTGAAAAATCATAGAAAATTCATTTTAACTCCAAATTTAACATATAATATATGAAAAATGATCAGGAGAAAATCCTCTATCCAAATTTCCAACTTTCAGCTATGTTGGAGTTGATCTTAAAAAGGGATCAGTAGCTTTTGCTATTTTATTTAATTGGATTTAATTCAAAATGAATTCAATTTCTATTCCAACTTCAAACTTTGAAATGCACCACACATCACTTGTACTTCAGAAGCTTTTCAGACACATGACCATTTGGTTTCCAATGAACAAACATTAGCAAATGCAAGTTGACCAAATTTGAATAACATTTGGAGTTTGAATTTGAATTCACTTTCAAATCAACTTCAATTAACATGTTGCAATTCAAACATAAGTCACATCAGCACTTTGCCATGCTTTGTTTTACTTATTGATTGTGCATTGAACTATCTTGATTGTGTTTTAGTTCCAGTGCTTCGGTGATTGCATCTTCTCGGTAGAGTTGATCTCGGAGACGAGTTCAACCTCACGTCAGAAGAGTGTTACATCGTAATCGTCAGCAAGGCAAGCAACCCCCTCTTTGATCATGTCTATAAAATCCCAGTTCCCTCTCATTCTCGCAAATGCATGTTTAGGATGTCACCATGATACGTTCTACCGCTAGTTGAACCCATTCCTTTGCATGACCTATCATTTTGTCACAATAGTAAGCAAACCACAATCCTAGCAGATGTAGGAGTTGGTTGATATCATGTGGCCCCTGCAACTGTTACAGCTTATTGCATGCTTAGAGTTGCTACCTGAGGCTACTTTGATGTGGTCGGGATGGTAGTGATCATGTGAATGATGGTGGTAATGTGTTGGTGAATCTACCCTAAACAAAGGTGAACGATGAGAGGCTGTGTAGGAGTACACAGTGGGTTGTCTCGTTGAACACTGCCTTAGGCCCGAGTTCTTGTGTTGTTATCCAAGACTAAGAGTACGACCACACATTGGGCTCACTGACCCCTCTCGGCCTAGTACCTCACCCCGGACCTGTCCAGGAGTCGCAAGTAGTTCGCCCTTTAACGATCTCAAGCAGATGGAACCAAGGTAAGTGGTTGGCATAGGTTGTGGGCACATTGAATCAAGTGATCATGATCGAATTGAGCTTGATGGCGGTCACACAACGTTTGAGTCCGCATCGGAACAATCGGCCGGATTCCGATTGTGGTCCCAACTCAAATAGGCGACTCCCTAGGACTAGAGATGGTGCCGTGAGTGAAGTGTTGTGGAAGCATCCTCGCCGGTACTCACTTGAAGGGTCCATCCCCAGGCGGTAACTGATGAGGCGTGTGTGTAGCAGTACACCCCTGCAGGGTTAATGAACTATTCGAATAGCCGTGTCCGCGGTTATGGACTACATGGAGACCTTTACTTGATCATAGATAACTTGAACCGGATACTTCTAAAACACACCAAGATAAGTGTGAGTGTTATGGCGTGCTTCCTCGTGGGGAAGTCGAGGAAGGCACCATAGTGGAGTATTGGTTGGAGACTATTACTTGGACTCTTGTACGTTCTTACCTCTCTCTGGTACTCGTAGTTCAGGATTAGCCAAGTCAAAGCTGGCACTTCTGCAAGTGAAACCCCACCTCCCTTTGCCTTGATACATGTGCATGAGTAGTATAGTTCCTATGTAAGTCTTGCCGAGTACGACTTTGTACTCACGTTTGCTTATTCTATGTTTTAGAGACGAGACCACTGACCCTGATGGTGGCCTCTACCTCGAGCTTGACGTGGACCAAATATCGTATAGTTCCAGGCAGCAGCCTGTGCCCTTTGGAGGGTCGTTGTATTTTCTTTCAGGCTTCTTAAGCCATTTGTTAAACTTGTCTTTACTAAGACATAATTTTCTTCCGTTGATGTTTGATGTAATGTTGGATCACATCCATGTGATCTCTGCTTGTAATACAACTACTATGTTTGCTCTGTTTTGCAGAAGTTATAAAGACTATGAGTTTGTAGAGTTCATGTTGTGATTACCTGCTGTTTACACTGGACATGTATGTTGCGTGTATGATTATAACATGCATGTCTTAGTGTGGGGTTCGATAGCTTAGTTGTGTTCTTGCCGGCGGTCTTTTATACGCCAAGTGGCCCTTAGATGTGCGCAGCTTGGGGCATCGCGATACGATTGCTCGTGACTCTGTCATGTGGCACACTTTGTTGTATGATCGAGCCCGCCCGAGATCCCGACTAAGTGATCGGGCTGGAGTAAGTCTATGTAAGGTTCAATCGATAACATGGTTGAGGCGACTTGTCTATGAGTATGGGATTCACCACCCATAAGCATTTAGACTTGTGAGCGGACGATGAGGACCCATTTCAGTTGATCATCCGGCTTGGATGGGATGCCCCCTCACGTTTGATGCTTACCGAGAGTGATCTGTGCTTGGCCTTGTCTTCTTAGACAAGTGGGTACGGCTCTCGGCTCTCCATGTGATTGTATTGGGACTGGAATTACATACGCTAACCCCGGGTCCCGACAGACTTGATACCAAGTCTGTCGGGACCCGGGGTTAGCGTATGCAAGTACAGCTAAGACATAGTCATATGGAGAGCCGAGAACCGTACCCACTTGTCAAAGAAGACAAGGCCAAGCACAGAACATTCTCGGAGAGCATCGTACGTGAGGGGCATCCCATCCAGGCCGGCTGATCAACTGAGATGGGTCGTCATCGTCCGCACACAAGTCTAATGATATGGGTGATGAGCTCCCATATTCAAAGACAAGTCGTCTCAACCATACTATCGACTATCTCATCACTCTTACATAGACTTACTCCAGCCCGATCACTTAGTCGGGGTCTAGGGCGGGCTCGATCATACCACAAAGTGTGCACGAGACAGAGTCTCGAACAATCGCATCGCGATGCCCCAAGCTGCGCACATCTAAGGGCCACTTGGTGTATGAAAGACCGCCAGCCAGATCACAACTAAGGTCTCGAAAACCCATACAAAGACATGCATGTTATAAACATACACGCAGCACACATGCCTTGTATGAACAGTAGGTATCATTGCAATTCTCTACAAAGTATACAATTTTATTGATAACTCTTATAGAGTGCACACAGAGATCACAAACATGTGATCCAACATTACAACACAAGCGGAAGCAAAGTATGTCTGAGTACAGACAAGTTTAACAAATGGCTTAAGAAGCCTTATTTAAACACAAGCCCTCCATGAGGGAACCAGTCGTCTGACTGGGACTAGACTAGTTGATCTTCAGTCGTACAGCTCGATGAAGAAGCCACCTTCGGGGTCAGTGGCATCATCTAAAACATAGATTAAGCAAACGTGAGTACAAAGTCGTACTCAACAAGACTTACATAGGAGCTATACTACTCATGTACATGTATCAAGGTAAAGGGAGGTGGGGTTTCACTTGCAGAAATGTCAGCTTTGACTTGGCTAGTCCTGAACTACGAGTACCAGAATTGAGGTAAGAAGCGTACACGAGTCCACTACTTTTTCCAACCAATTACACCACTATGGTGCCTTCCTCGACTTCCCCACGAGAAAGCACGCCATAGCACTCACACTTATCTTGGTGTGTTTTAGAAGTATCCAGTTCAAGTTATCTAATAATCAAGCTAAGCTTTCCAAGAAGTCCATAACCGTGGACGCGGCTATTCGAATAGTTTTGTTAACCCTGGAGGGGTGTACCGCTACACACACATGATCATCATTTACCGCCTTTGATCTCGACACCATTCAAGCGGTGCCAGCGAGGATGCTCACCACAACTGTTACCTCATAGCCGATCTAGTTCGAGAAAGCCTCCTACTTGGGTTGGTTACCACTATCTTGAACCCGGCCGGTTTACCGAAGTGGACCCAAGTGATGTGTGCGTGGTGCATAAGCCGGTCTCGGATGAGCCGTTCTCTCACTTAGCATCCAGGCCACAGACCTACCAGAACTCCGAACTATTGCGACATCTGGACATCTAAAGGGATGAGTTAATAAGTTGAGAGGGGTCAGTGAGCCCAATGTGTGGTTGTACTCTTCATCTTGGATCACCACACAAGAACTCGGACTTAGGGCGAAGTTCAACGAGACAACCCACCGTGTACTCCTACACAGCCTCTCATCGTTCACCTTGTATTAGGGTCGATTCACCAACACTTTTCTACCATCATCATCATGATCACTACCATCCCGACTCACATAACAGTAACATCATGGTACCACTCTAAGCATGCAATAAGCATTAACAATTGCAGGGGCCACATGATATCAATCAACTCCTACATTTGCTAGGATTGTGGTTTTGCCTACTACTGTGACAAATGATAGGTCATGCAAAGGAATGGGTTCATCTATGCGATAGAATCGTTATCATGGTGATCATCCTATACAATGCATAAGCGAGACATGAGAGGGAAGTGGGATTTTATCGACATGATCAATGGGGGTTTGCTTGCCTTGCTAACGAGGTTCGGGTTCGGGGTCTTCAACGAAGGGGGCAGCCTCCTGCTCCGGTTCCACCTCTACTCGACAAACAACAAACAAGGTAGCAAAGTAAATACAATGCACAATCACATGATGGAAGGTTGAAACTTGATGTATATGCTTTGATGTGTGAAGCAATTCCATTTAAATGGAGTATATTGCAAATTGAATTGCAAATTGAATTGCAAATTCAAACTCCAATTTGAATTCAATCTTGACCAAGTTACATGTGACATTGTTTGATCATTTTGAACATTTTGGAAATGTGTATGATATGCCTCTGAAGTGTGGTTGAAATATAGCTTAATTCCATGGTTCAAGTTGCAAAATCATTTGAATTGAATTGGAATTAATTCCAAATAAATCAAATGACATATGCTACTGGTCCCATTTTAAAATCAACTCAAACATAGTTGAAATTTGGATTTTTGGATAGCTTATTTTCTCCTGATCATTTTTCATATATTATTTGTCCAATTTGGAGTTGATATGAATTTTCTATGAATTTCCAAAGTTTGGGTTATTTTCTAGAATTTCTGGAATTTCTTTAATTCAATTTAATTTCTGGAATTGAATTACTGCGTCATGCTGACTTCGTGCTGGCTTCAGGGGGGGGGGCTGACATGTGGGTCCAGGGTGTCAGCCTCAGGGGTTAATTAACCGGCTGGCTTAACTTAACCAGTGGCTTAATTAAGCCACTGGGCCCACTTGGCAGTGACCTAGGGTCACTTAACCCAGGTTGGGTTAAGTCCCTAAGCACGGCCACGTCGGCGGGGCTGCCGGCGGCTAAACGCCGGCGACCTGTATGCGGCGGCGCTGCTCGGATCCGCAACTCCCGTGCAATTTGGTCAACTTGCATTTGCTAATGTTTGTTCATTGGAAACAAAATGGTCCTATTAAGACATAGATGAGCCTAGTCCTATCTTCCCGTAGAATAAGATGAGATTGACTCTGAACTCAGATCGATGAGGATAAGGAGAAAAAAGAAGTCTTACGTTGTTCCCTTATACCCAAAGTAACTATATAACTATAGAAAGCTAGACTCGACATCGGCCAATGGTTTGATAATCCTACAGGCAGTCCTGCTCTGATACCAAGTCTGTCGGGACCCGGGGTTAGCGTATGTAATTCCAGTCACAATACAATCACATGGAGAGCCGAGAGCCCTACCCACTTGTCTAAGCAGACAAGGCCAAGCACAGATCACTCTCGGTAAGCATCGAACGTGAGGGGGAATCCCATCCAGGCCGGATGATCAACTGAAATGGGTCCTCATCGTCCGCTCACAAGTCTAAATGCTTATGGGTGGTGAATCCCATACTCATAGACAATTCGCCTCAACCATGTTATCTATTGAATCATAACCTTTACATAGACTTACTCCAGCCCGATTAATTAGTCGGGATCTCGGGCGGGCTCGATCATACAACAAAGTGTGCCACGTGACAGAGTCACGAGCAATCGCATCGCGATGCCCCAAGCTGCGTACATCTAATGGCCACTTGGTGTATAAAAGACCGCCGGCAAGAACACAACTAAGCTATCGAACCCCACACTAAGACATGTATGTTATAATCATACACGAAGCATACATGTCCAGTGTAAACAGCAGGTAATCACAACATGAACTCTACAAACTCATAGTCTTTATAACTTCTGCTAAACAGAGCAGACATAGTAGTTGTATTACAAGCAGAGATCACATGGATGTGATCCAACATTACATCAAACATCAACGGAAGCAAATTATGTCTTAGTAAAGACAAGTTTAACAAATGGCTTAAGAAGCCTGAAAGAAAATACAACGACCCTCCAAAGGGCACAGGCTGCTGCCTGGAACTATACGACATTGGTCCACGTCAAGCTCGAGGTAGAGGCCACCATCAGGGTTAGTGGTCTCGTCTCTAAAACATAGAATAAGCAAACGTGAGTACAAAGTCGTACTCAGCAAGACTTACATAGGAACTAAACTACTCATGCACATGTATCAAGGCAAAGGGAGGTGGGGTTTCAATTGCAGAAGTGCCAGCTTTGAATTGGCTAATCCTGAACTACGAGTACCAGAGAGAGGTAAGAACGTACACGAGTCCATGTAACAGTCTCCAACCAATACTGCACTATGGTGCCTTTCTCGACTTCCTCACGAGGAAGCACGCCATAGCACTCACACTTATCTTGGTGTGTTTTAGAAGTATCCGGTTCAAGTTATCTATGATCAAGTAAAGGTCTCCAAGTAGTCCATAACCGCGGACACGGCTATTCGAATAGTTCATTAACCCTGCAGAGGTGTACTGCTACAAACACGCCTCATCAGTTACCGCCTGGGGATGGACCCTTCAAGTGAGTACCGGCGAGGATGCTGCCACGACACTTCACTCACGGCACCATCTCTAGTCCTAGGGAGTCGCCTATTTGAGTTGGGACCACAATCGGAATCCGGCCGATTGTTCCGATGCGGACTCAAACGTTGTGTCACCGCCATCAAGCTCAACTTGATCATGATCACTTGACTCAACGTGCCCACAACCTACGCCAACCACTTACCTTGGTTCCACCTGCTTGAGATTGTTAAAGGGCGAACTACTTGCGACTCCTGGACTGGTCCAGGGTGAGGTACTAGGCCGAGAGGGGTCAGTGAGCCCAATGTGTGGTCGTACTCTTAGTCTTGGATAACAACACAAGAACTCGGGCCTAAGGCAGTGTTCAACGAGACAACCCACTGTGTACTCCTACACAGCCTCTGATCGTTTACCTTTGTTTAGGGTAGATTCACCAACACGTTATCACCATCATTCACATGATCACTACCATCCCGACTCACATCAAAGTAGCCTCAGGTAACAACTCTAAGCATGCAATAAGCTGTAACAGTTGCAGGGGCCAGATGATATCAACCAACTCCTACATCTGCTAGGATTGTGGTTTGCTTACTACTGTGACAAAATGATAGGTTATGCAAAGGAATGAGTTCAACTAGCGGTAGAACGTATCATGGTGACATCCTAAACATGCATTTGCGAGAATGAGAGGGAACTGGGATTTTATAGACATGATCAAAGAGGTGGTTGCTTGCCTTGCTGACGATCACGATGTAACACTCTTCTGACGTGAGGTTGAACTCGTCTCCGAGATCAACTCTACCGAGAAGATGCAATCACCGAAGCACTGGAAGTAAAACAAAATCAAGATAGTACAATGCACAATCAATAAGTAAAACAAAGCATGGCAAAGTGCTGATGTGACTTATGTTTGAATTGCAACATGTTAATTGAAGTTGATTTGAAAGTGAATTCAAATTCAAACTCCAAATGTTATTCAAATTTGGTCAACTTGTATTTGCTAATGTTTGTTCATTGGAAACCAAATGGTCATGTGTGTGAAAAGCTTCTGAAGTACAAGTGATGTGTGGTGCATTTCAAAGTTTGAAGTTGGAATAGCAATTGAATTCATTTTGAATTAAATCCAATTAAATCAAATAGAAAAAGCTACTGATCCCTTTTTAAGATCAACTCCAACATAGCTTAAAGTTGGAAATTTAGATAGAGGATTTTCTCCTGATCATTTTTCATATATTATATGTTAAATTTGGAGTTAAAATGAATTTTCTATGATTTTTCAAAGTTTCAGCCATTTTCTGGAATTTTACTGAATAAATTAAATGATTTAATATTTACTGCGTCATCACTAGGTCATGCTGACGCCAGGGTTTGACCAGTCAACTGACAGGGCGGCCCCACCTGTCAGCCTCACTGGGTTAGTTAGTTTCTGTTTAAATAAACACTGATTAACTAGGGGCCCTGGGCCCAGTGTCAGTGAGAGGAGGGGGTGGTTTAGCAGGTTAATTAGGCCCTAATGGCCTGGGCGTCGACGGCTAGCCGCCGGTGACCTCTGCACACGGCGGCGCCTCGCCGGAGGGCACGGGGGCGGCGGTGGAGGGCACCAGGACGTGCCTCTCGCTCTTCCGATTCCAGTAGAGCTAGCAGGGGGCTCGAGGAGCCCCTGGGCCACGGCTACGACGACGGGCGCGGCGGCTGGAGCTCCTGGTCATGGCGCACGATGACAGAGGGCACGGGAGCGAAGCGCAGATGGGGGGAAATGGAGCTGGGAGCTCACCAGAGACGAAGGAGAGGACGGCGAGGCCGGGGGTGAAGAGGAGGCGACGGATTTCTCGCCGGGGTTGGCGGCGGCCGGCGGCGTCACGTTGATGCTATCGTCGTTTCCATTGCCTCTCGCTCCAAATTGTTGGCGCTGCTCGAAGAATTCATCGCCGGGGCACCTCTTAGACAAGGTCTTGGCGCCTGGGTGGCTCGGTGGCCGCGCTGCTGCGGCGGCGTGCTCCGGCTGCGGCTCGGGAAAATGGCGGCAGAGGAGAGGAGCGAGGTCGCGAGGGGAGGAAGAGTGGGCTGGGGCCTTCTAGGCGTCTCTAGAGCGAGAGAGAAGAGAGGGGGAAGAGCAGGAGGTGGCGAGGAGGGGGAGGGCATGCCCGCCACGCAGCGCACGGCGCGGCTACCTCTCCTTCTGGCAAGAGGAGGAAGACAACAGAGGAGGGGGCCGGGCTGGGCCAGGTGGGCCGACGCCTAGGCGAAGGTAAACCCTTTTCTTCTGTTTTTCTTATTTCTCTTTTCTGTTATTTGTGTTTCCCTTTAAAATAAATAGCTAGGGCATTTATAAAAATCCCCAAACATTTTTATAAAACCTAGGTGACTATATAGAAGTCAACCCCAAGTTTTGGGAATTTTTGAAATTCAATTTATTTGAATTTCAATTCAAATAAGCAATTTATTTAATTTCCAAGCCACTATTTGAATTATTGAAAAATCTATGAGCATGGGATTAATCGCAAATCACTTTTAAAATGATCACACTCATTTTTAGGATTTTTCAACACATCCAAAAGAATTTTGGAAAATGATTTATTTCTGGCCTTTTTATTTAATTCCTTTAGGGCTTTTCTTTTCCCCAATTCCTTTTCTTTTGTAATTTTTTTTCAAGATGCAAAAATGCAAGCTAGGTTAAACACAAACCTAAATTGGGGTTCTGACAACTCGCCCCCACTCAAAAGAATCTCGTCCCGAGATTCAGAAGTGGTCGGGGGGAAGGTGGGGTACTCAGCTCGTAGACGATCCTCTCGTTCCCAGGTGGCTTCTTTCTCTGAATGATGTGAACACTGCACTTTGAAGAATCTGATCTTCTGACGTCTGGTGCTACGCTCGGCTTCATCAAGAATACGAACAGGGTACTCTCGATATGAAAGGTTATCTTGGAGATCAAGCGTTTCGTGGTCTACTTCGCGGATGGGGTCCTTGAAGCAATGCCTGAGTTCAGAGACGTGCAAGACATCATGAACCTGGGAGAGGTGAGGGGGTAGTTCCAATTGGTAGGCAACTTCTCCACGTTTAGCGAGAATGCAAAAGGGACCGATATAACATGGGGCCAACTTGCCTTTGAGGGGGTAGTTCCAATTGGTACCCTTAAGAGGAGTAACCCGAAGGTAAGCCTTCTCATACAGATTATAGCTTTCTTCCCTATGATGACGATCATAATAGCTTTTCTGACGAGACTAGGCTGTTTTCAACTTCTCACGAACAATGCGAACCTGCTCTTCTGCATCCTGAATCAAATCCGGTCCAAAGAATTGTCTTTCACCGGTTTCTGACCAGTTTAGGGGTGTTCGACATTTCCGTCCATAGAGAAATTCAAAAGGAGCCATGCCCAAACTAGATTGAAAACTATTGTTATACGCAAATTCGGCAAAAGGAAGAGAATTCTCCCATTTCTTTCCGAAAGAGATAACACAAGCTCTGAGCATGTCTTCGAGAATTTGATTGACCCTTTCTACTTGACCACTGGACTGTGGGTGATAAGCGGTGCTAAAGGAGAGGTGGGTTCCCATAGCATTCTGGAAACTTTCCCAAAATCGAGAAGTGAAAAGACCACCACGGTCTGAATTGATTTCCAAAGGAACACCGTGAAGTGACACGATTCGGGAGACATACAAGTCCGCTAACTGGCTAGCAGTTATAGACTCGCGAACTGGAAGGAAGTGGGCAACTTTGGAAAGTCTATCTATGACAACGAAGATGGCATCATTTCCTTTCTGGGTTTTTGGAAAGCCAGTGATGAAGTCCATACTGACTTTATCCCATTTCCACTCGGGGATAGGCAAAGGTCTAAGAGTACCAGCAGGTCTTTGATGTTCTGCCTTAATGCGACGACAAACATCACATTCAGCAATGAACTAAGCAATTTCTCTCTTCATCCTAGTCCACCAAAATCTCTGGCGTAGATCTCGGTACATTTTTGTGCTATCGGGATGAATCGAGAGGGGTGTATCATGGGCTTCTTTGAGGATGAGTTGCCTTAGTTCCCTATTCTTAGGTACTACCAAACGATTTTCAAAGAATACCGTTCCTTTGCTATCTGTGGAGAAACATTTAGCAACTCCGCTAGCAATGTTCTCCTTGATCCGGCGAACTCCTCGTGCACGCCTTTGGGCAACTATGATTTGATCCTCAAGGGTTGGTTTCGCCACCAAGTTGAAAAGAGATCCACGAGGAACAATCTCGAGGTTGAGCTTTCGAATTTCCTCATGAAGAAGTGGTTGATACTCTTGAACATGAGGTTGTTACAATACGACTTACGACTTAGTGCATCAGCCATGACATTGGCTTTGCCTGGGGTGTAAGAAATTCCTAAGTAATAATCTTTTATCAACTCAATCCAGCGTCTTTTCCTGAGATTAAGATCTGGCTGGGTGAAAATATATTTGAGGCTTTGGTGGTCGGAATAGATGTCACAACGATTACCAAGGAGGTAATGTCGCCAAGTTGTTAGGGCATGAACTACGGCAGCGAGTTCAAGATCATGGGTAGGATAGTTCTCTTCATGTTGCCGCAACTGGCATGAAGCATAAGCTACCACATGTCTATCTTGCAGAAGTATGCATCCTAACCCTTGCCGTGAGGCATCACAGTAGATCTCGAAATCCTTTTTGGCGTCTGGAGGCGCAAGTACGGGTGCAGAAGTCAATCTTATTTTTAGCTCTTGAAAGCTTTCCTCGCACTTGGGAGTCCATTCGAATTTCTTCTCTTTCTTGAGGAGTTCAGTTAGAGGCTTTGCAACTTTAGAAAAGTTCTCGACGAAGCGGCGACAATAGCTTGCTAGGCCAAGAAAACTCCTAAGTTGGTTAACCGATTCAGGTGGAGTCCAGTCAAGGACGGCCTGAACTCTCTCGGGATTGACAGCAATGCCTTTTGCAGAAATCACGTGGCCTAAGTAGGTCACTTCTGGTAGCCAGAATTCACACTTGGAGAATTTAGCATAAAGGCGATTCTCTCTAAGTTTCATCAATACCAGCCTAAGATGTTCTGCGTGATCTTCTTCGTTCTTCGAGTAGATGAGAATGTCATCAAGATAAACTACAACAAATTTATCTAAGTACTCCATGAAGATAGAATTCATCAAACGCGAGAATGTGGCGGGGGACATTGGTTAAACCGAAGGACATGACGGTGTACTCATAAAGACCATAACGAGTAGTGAAAGCCGTTTTGGGAATGTCCTCGTTTTGGATTTTGATTTGATGATAGCCTAATCTCAAATCCATTTTGGAGAAGACAGAGGATCCTGCAAGTTGATCATAAAGATCATTGATCCTGGGCAGTGGGTGCTTGTTCTTTATCGTCGCTAGATTTAGCGGGCGATAGTCTACGCACATCCTTTCTCTTCCAGTTTCTACGTTACGAACAGAACGGGGCAACCCCATGGCGATGAGCTAGGGCGGATGAAGCCTTTTGCCAACGAAGCTTCAAGTTGGATTTTGAGCTCAGCTAACTCACGTGGGGCCATTCTATATGGATGTCTGGATATTGGTGCGGTTCCTGGGATAAGATCTACCAGAAACTCTACAGATCTGTCAGGTGGTATTCCTGGCAGCTCTTCTGGAAAGACATCCGGGAAGTCACGAACCACCGGAATATCTTCAAGGTCTGGAAGAGGAAGCACATTTAAAGAATGCACCTTGGTTTTAGAGCTTGGTGAGGTGTACTTGATTGTCCGGCCTGATGGATGGGTTAGTTTCACTGACTTGGCTTTACAATCAAGGACAGCATTCTGTCTTGATAACCAATCCATACCTAAGATGACATCAATGTCTGAAGACTTGAGGGCTATAAGTGAGGCAAGGAATACTAAACCCTCAATTGCAATTTCATTCTCATGACTCACCATGGTGGTGTGCTATCTAGATCCAGGGGCTTGCACAACTAAAGTGGTGGATAACATCGAAAAAGAGATATCATGTGACAGTGGAAAGTCCTGGGATATGAATGAGTGAGATGCTCCTGGGTCTTAAAGAACCGAAGTTGGGGTGGAATTGACAGGAAGGGTACCGAGCACAACATCGGTTGACTTGTGGGAATCTAGAATGGATACACGATTCACATAACCATGTTCATAAACAGGAGGCTTGACATTGGAAGTCTTGGGTGGTGGCTTACCACGACGAAAGGCTTGCTTTGGATTAGGTGTGGTTGCTACATGATTTTGGCGACACTCTCGAACATTGTGACCTGATTGTCCACATTGGAAACAAACACCACGTGGAATGAAAGGAACTTAAGAACTTGATTGTCCAACAAAATTCCAAGGAGGAGGATTGGGTTGAGGTGGACGATATATGGTGGTGGGTGGTCTAGAAGCACTTACAGCACGACGGACGTCACTGAAGAGAATCCAAACACGGCGTTTCCGAGAAAATGGGCCAGAAGATTGGGCAAACTCACGATCACGCTTGCGAGACTCTTCATACAACTCATTTCCATACTCGGCCTTGAATGATTTGTCGACCATGTCCCTGAAGTTGACGAACTCGTGAAGATTCTGGTCATGACAAAGGACGGGGCTAAGTCCCTTGCGGAACCTTTCTTGTTTCTTGGAGTCGGTGGATACTTCTTCTTGGGCATAACGTGCTAGACGAGTGAACTCGGTCCTATATTCATGAACAGTCATCTTTCCTTGGGTCAGATTGCAAAGCTCTTCTTTCTTGCGCTCCATCAGCTGATCCGGAATATGATATCCTCGGAATTCATCACAGAACTCTTGCCAAGTCACCACGTGACCAACTGGTTGCACTGCCACAAAGTTTTCCAACCATTGAAGAGCAGCACCTTCCAGAAAGTATGTCGCAAATAGCACACGATCGCCTGGAGCAACATGGGCTGTCTCAAGCTTACGCTCGAGGGAACGAAGCCAATCATCAGCATCAAGGGGCTCGGAAGAACATCGGAATACTGGCGGGTTGAGGAGAATGAAGTCCTGGATGGTAACAACACTAAGATGCTGAAGAGAAGTGTTCTGCTCAATACGCTCGAGAAGACGTGTCTGATCACGACGATTCTGTTCAGCCTCCATCATGATTTCTGCCGTTGAGGTTGGTGGTGGAGGTTCTTCACCGTCTATGTTACCGTAACTGGGATCAACACCTGGATTTGCACCTGACATTCTGTGTGATAAGAATCAACAATCAGAATAGGATTTAGGATACAATTCTATGCTAAGATATAAGACTATAATGCAATAGCATCAAAGCCACAAACGGACAGCATAACGGCTGCACTGGAATGGAAATTGAGACAACCTACAGGATAAGGGACATCACTTCCACAGAAACACTATGGAATGATGGCTCAGAAAGACCACAACACTCCTACAGCTACAAAGAAGCAATCAACGAGAGGTCCTAGTAAGACATAGATGAGCCTAGTCCTATCTTCCCGTAGAATAAGATGAGATTGACTCTGAACTCAGATCGATGAGGATAAGGAGAAAAAAGAAGTATTACGTTGTTCCCTTATACCCAAAGTAACTATATAACTATAGAATGCTAGACTCGGCATCGGCCAATGGTTTGATAATCCTACAGGCATTCCTGCTCTGATACCAAGTCTGTCGGGACCCGAGGTTAGCGTATGTAATTCCAGTCACAATACAATCACATGGAGAGCCGAGAGCCATACCCACTTGTCTAAGTAGACAAGGCCAAGCACAGATCACTCTCGGTAAGCATCGAACGTGAGGGGGCATCCCATCCAGGCCGGATGATCAACTGAAATGGGTCCTCATCGTCCGCTCACAAGTCTAAATGCTTATGGGTGGTGAATCCCATACTCTTAGACAATTCGCCTCAACCATGTTATCGATTGAATCATAACCTTTACATAGACTTACTCCAGCCCGATCACTTAGTCGGGATCTCGGGCGGGCTCGATCATACAACAAAGTGTGCCACGTGACAGAGTCACGAGCAATCGCATCGCGATGCCCCAAGCTGCGCACATCTAAGGGCCACTTGGTGTATAAAAGACCGCCGGCAAGAACACAACTAAGCTATCGAACCCCACACTAAGACATGCATCTTATAATCATACACGCAGCATACATGTCCAGTGTAAACAGCAGGTAATCACAAGATGAACTCTACAAACTCATAGTCTTTATAACTTCTGCTAAACAGAGCAGACATAGTAGTTGTATTACAAGCAGAGATCACATGGATGTGATCCAACATTACATCAAACATCAACGGAAGAAAATTATGTCTTAGTAAAGACAAGTTTAACAAATGGCTTAAGAAGCCTGAAATAAAATACAACGACCCTCCAAAGGGCACAGGCTGCTGCCTGGAACTATACGACATTGGTCCACGTCAAGCTCGAGGTAGAGGCCACCATCAGGGTCAGTGGTCTCGTCTCTAAAACATAGAATAAGCAAACGTGAGTACGATGTCGTACTCAGCAAGACTTACATAGGAACTATACTACTCATGCACATGTATCAAGGCAAAGGGAGGTGGGGTTTCACTTGCAGAAGTGCCAGCTTTGACTTGGCTAATCCTGAACTACGAGTACCAGAGAGAGGTAAGAACGTACACGAGTCGAAGTAACAGTCTCCAACCAATACTCCACTATGGTGCCTTCCTTGGCTTCCCCACGAGGAAGCACGCCATAGTACTCACACTTATCTTGGTTTGTTTTTGAAGTATCCAGTTCAAGTTATCTATGTTCAAGTAAAGGTCTCCAAGTAGTCCATAACCGCGGACACGGCTATTCGAATAGTTCATTAACCCTGCAGGGGTGTACTGCTACACACATGCCTCATCAGTTACCGCCTGGGGATGGACCCTTCAAGTGAGTACCGGCGAGGATGCTGCCACGACACTTCACTCACGGCACCATCCCTAGTCCTAGGGAGTCGCCTATTTGAGTTGGGACCACAATCGGAATCCGGCCGATTGTTCCGATGCGGACTCAAACGTTGTGTGACCGCCATCAAGCTCAACTCGATCATGATCACTTGATTCAACGTGCCCACAACCTACGCCAACCACTTACCTTGGTTCCATCTGCTTGAGATCGTTAAAGGGCGAACTACTTGCGACTCCTGGACAGGTCCGGGGTGAGGTACTAGGCCGAGAGGGGTCAGTGAGCCCAATGTGTGGTCGTACTCTTAGTCTTGGATAACAACACAAGAACTCGGGCCTAAGGCAGTGTTCAACGAGACAACCCACTGTGTACTCCTACACAGCCTCTCATCGTTCACCTTTGTTTAGGGTAGATTCACCAACACGTTACCACCGTCATTCACATGATCACTACCATCCCGACTCACATCAAAGTAGCCTCAGGTAACAACTCTAAGCATGCAATAAGCTGTAACAGTTGCAGGGGCCACATGATATCAACCAACTCCTACATCTGCTAGGATTGTGGTTTGCTTACTACTGTGACAAAATGATAGGTCATGCAAAGGAATGGGTTCAACTAGCGGTAGAACGTATCATGGTGACATCCTAAACATGCATTTGCGAGAATGAGAGGGAACTGGGATTTTATAGACATGATCAAAGAGGGGGCTGCTTGCCTTGCTGACGATCACGATGTAACACTCTTCTGACGTGAGGTTGAACTCGTCTCCGAGATCAACTCTACCGAGAAGATGCAATCACCGAAGCACTGGAAGTAAAACACAATATGATAGTACAATGCACAATCAGTAAGTAAAACAAAGCATGGCAAAGTGCTGATGTGACTTATGTTTGAATTGCAACATGTTAATTGAAGTTGATTTGAAAGTGAATTCAAATTCAAACTCCAAATGTTATTCAAATTGGGTCAACTTGCATTTTCTAATGTTTGTTCATTGGAAACCAAATGGTCATGTGTGTGAAAAGCTTCTGAAGTACAAGTGATGTGTGGTGCATTTCAAAGTTTGAAGTTGGAATAGCAATTGAATTCATTTTGAATTAAATCCAATTAAATCAAATAGCAAAAGCTACTGATCCCTTTTTAAGATCAACTCCAACATATCTGAAAGTTGGAAATTTAGATAGAGGATTTTCTCCTGATCATTTTTCATATATTATATGTTAAATTTGGAGTTAAAATGAATTTTCTATAATTTTTCAAAGTTTCAGCCATTTTCTGGAATTTTACTGAATAAATTAAATGATTTAATCTTTACTGCGTCATCACTAGGTCATGCTGACACCAGGGTTTGACCAGTCAACTGACAGGGCGGCCCCACCTGTCAGCCTCACATGGTTAGTTAGTTTCTGTTTAAATAAGCACTGATTAACTAGGGGCCCTGGGCCTAGTGTCAGTGAGAGGAGGGGGTGGTTTAGCAGGTTAATTAGGCCCTAATGGCCGGGGCGTCGACGGCTAGCCGCCGGTGACCTCTGCACACGGCGGCGCCTCGCCGGAGGGCACGGGCGCGGCGGTGGAGGACACCAGGACGTGCCTCTCGCTCTTCCGCTTCCAGTAGAGCTAGCAGGGGGGCTCGAGGAGGCCCTGGGCCACGGCTACGATGACGGGCGCGGCGGCTGGAGCTCCTGGTCATGGAGGACGACGACAGAGGGCACGGGAGCGAAGCACAGTTGGGGGGAAATGGAGCTGGGAGCTCACCAGAGACGAAGGAGAGGACGGCGAGGCCGGGGGTGAAGAGGAGGCGACGGATTTCTCGCCGGGGTTGGCGGCGGCCGGCGGCGTCACGTTGAAGCTATCGTCGTCTCTGTTGCCTCTCGCTCCAAATTGGTGGCGCTGCTCGAAGAAGTCGTCGCCGGGGCACCTCTTAGACAAGGTCTTGGCGCCTGGGGGGCTCGGTGGCCGCGCTGCTGCGGCGGCGTGCTCCGGCAGCGGCTCGGGAAAATGGCGGCAGAGGAGAGGAGGGAGGTTCCGAGGGGAGGAAGATAGGCCTGGGGGCTTCTGGGCGTCTCCAGAGCGAGAGAGAAGAGAGGGGGAAGAGCAGGAGGTGGCGAGGAGGGGGAGGGCATGCCCGCCACGCAGCGCACGGCGCGGCTTCCTCTCCTTCTGGCAAGAGGAGGAAGACGACAGAGGAGGGGGGCGGGCTGGGCCAGGTGGGCCGACGCCTAGGCGAAGGTAAACCCTTTTCTTCTGTTTTTCTTATTTCTCTTTTCTCTTATTTGTGTTTCCCTTTAAAATAAATAGCTAGGGCATTTATAAAAATCCCCAAACATTTTTATAAAACCTAGGTGACTATATAGAAGTCAACCCCAAGTTTTGGGAATTTTTGAAATTCAATTTATTTGAATTTCAATTCAAATAAGCAATTTATTTAATTTCCAAGCCACTATTTGAATTATTGAAAAATCTATGAGCATGGGATTAATCCCAAATCACTTTTAAAATTATCACACTCATTTTTAGGATTTTTCAACACATCCAAAAGAATTTTGGAAAAAGATTTATTTCTGGCCTTTTTATTTAATTCCTTTAGGGCTTTTCTTTTCCCCAATTCCTTTTCTTTTGTAATTTATTTTCAAGATGCAAAAATGCAAGCTAGGTTAAACACAAACCTAAATTGGGGTTCTGACAACTCGCCCCCACTCAAAAGAATCTCGTCCCGAGATTCATAAGTTGTCGGGAGGAAGGTGGGGTACTCAGCTCGTAGACGATCCTCTCGTTCCCAGGTGGCTTCTTTCTCTGAATGATGTGACCACTTCACTTTGAAGAATCTGATCTTCTGACGTCTGGTGCTACGCTCGGCTTCATCAAGAATACGAACAGGGTACTCTCGATATGAAAGGTTATCTTGGAGATCAAGCGTTTCGTGGTCTACTTCGCGGATGGGGTCCTTGAAGCAACGCCTGAGTTGAGAGACGTGGAAGACATCATGAACCTGGGAGAGGTGAGGGGGTAGTTCCAATTGGTAGGAAACTTCTCCACGTTTAGCGAGAATGCGAAAGGGACCGATATAACATGGGGCCAACTTGCCTTTGATACCAAAGCGATGGGTACCCTTCAGAGGAGTAACCCGAAGGTAAGCCTTCTCATACAGATTATATCTTTCTTCCCTATGATGACGATTATAATAGCTTTTCTGACGAGACTGGGCTGTTTTAAACTTCTCACGAACAATGTGAACCTGCTCTTCTGCATCCTGAATCAAATCCGGTCCAAAGAATTGTCTTTCACCGGTTTCTGACCAGTTTAGGGGTGTTCGACATTTCCGTCCATAGAGAAATTCAAAAGGAGCCATGCCCAAACTAGATTGAAAACTATTGTTATACGCAAATTCGGAAAAAGGAAGAGAATTCTCCCATTTCTTTCCGAAAGAGATAACACAAGCTCTGAGAATGTCTTCGAGAATTTGATTGACCCTTTCTACTTGACCACTGGACTGTGGGTGATAAGCGGTGCTAAAGGAGAGGTGGGTTCCCATAGCATTCTGGAAACTTTCCCAAAATCGAGAAGTGAAAAGACTACCACGGTCTGAATTGATTTCCAAAGGAACACCGTGAAGTGACACGATTCGGGAGACATACAAGTCCTCTAACTGGCTAGCAGTTATAAACTCGCGAACTGGAAGGAAGTGGGCAACTTTGGAAAGTCTATCTATGACAACGAAGATGGCATCATTTCCTTTCTGGGTTTTTGGAAAGCCGGTGATGAAGTCCATACTGACTTTATCCCATATCCACTCGGGGATAGGCAAAGGTCTAAGAGTACTAGCATTGAACTGAGCAATTTATCTCTTCATCCTAGTCCACCAAAATCTCTGGCGTAGATCTCGGTACATTTTTGTGCTACCGGGATGAATCGAGAGGGGTGTATCATGGGCTTCTTTGAGGATGAGTTGCCTTAGTTCACTATTCTTAGGTACTACCAAACGATTTTCAAAGAATACCGTTCCTTTGCTATCTGTGGAGAAACATTTAGCAACTCCGCTAGCAATGTTCTCCTTGATCCGGCGAACTCCTCGTGCACGCCTTTGGGCAACTATGATTTGATCCTCAAAGGTTGGTTTCGCCACCAAGTTGAAAAGAGATCCACGAGGAACAATCTCGAGCTTGAGCTTTCGAATTTCCTCATGAAGAAGTGGTTGATACTCTTGTAACATGAGGTTGTTACAATACGACTTACGACTTACTGCATCAGCCATGACATTGGCTTTGACTGGGGTGTAAGAAATTCCTAAGTCATAATCTTTTATCAACTCAATCCAGCGTCTTTGCCTGAGATTAAGATCTGGCTGGGTGAAAATATATTTGAGGCTTTGGTGGTCGGAATAGATCTCACAACGATTACCATGGAGGTAATGTCGCCAAGTTGTTAGGGCATGAACTACGGCAGTGAGTTCAAGATCATGGGTAGGATAGTTCTCTTCATGTGGCCACAACTGGCGTGAAGCATAAGCTACCACATGTCTATCTTGCAGAAGTATGCATCCTAACCCTTGTCGTGAGGCATCACAGTAGATCTCGAAATCCTTTTTGTGTCTGGAGGCGCAAGTACGGGTGCAGAAGTCAATCTTCTTTTTAGCTCTTGAAAGCTTTCCTCGCACTTGGGAGTCCATTCGAATTTCTTCTCTTTCTTGAGGAGTTCAGTTAGAGGCTTTTCAACTTTAGAAAAGTTCTCGACGAAGCGGCGACAATAGCTTGCTAACCCAAGAAAACTCCTAACTTGCTTAACCGATTCAGGTGGAGTCCAGTCAAGGACGGCCTGAACTCTCTCGGGATTGACAGCAATGCCTTTTGCAGAAATCACGTAGCCTAAGTAGGTCACTTCTGGTAGCCAGAATTCACACTTGGAGAATTTAGCATAAAGGCGATGCTCTCTAAGTTTCATCAATACCAGCCTAAGACGTTCTGTGTGATCTTCTTCGTTCTTCGAGTAGATGAGAATGTCATCAAGATAAACTACAAAAAATTTATCTAGGTACTCCATGAAGATCGAATTCATCAAACGCGAGAATGTGGCGGGGGCATTGGTTAAACCGAAGGACATGACGGTGTACTCATAAAGACCATAACGAGTAGTGAAAGCCGTTTTGGGAATGTCCTCGTTTCGGATTTTGATTTGATGATAGCATAATCTCAAATCCATTTTGGAGAATACAGAGGATCCTGCAAGTTGATCATAAAGATCATTGATCCTGGGCAGTGGGTACTTGTTCTTTATCGTCGCTAGATTTAGAGGGCGATAGTCTACGCACATCCTTTCTGTTCCATCTTTCTTCGTTACGAACAGAACGGGGCAACCCCATGGCGATGAGCTAGGGCGGATGAAGCCTTTTGCCAACGACGCTTCAAGTTGGATTTTGAGCTCAGCTAACTCACGTGGGGCCATTCTATATGGGCGTCAGGATATTGGTGCGGTTCCTGGGATAAGATCTACCACAAACTCTACAGATCTATCAGGTGGTATTCCTGGCAGCTCTTCTGGAAAGACATCCGGGAAGTCACGAACCACCGGAATATCTTCAAGGTCTGGAAGAGGAAGCACATTTAAAGAATGCACCTGGGTTTTAGAGCTTGGTGAGGTGTACTTGATTGTCCGGCCTGATGGATGGGTTAGTTTCACTGACTTGGCTTTACAATCAAGGACAACATTCTGTCTTGATAACCAATCCATACCTAAGATGACATCATTGTCTGAAGACTTGAGGGCTATAAGTGAGGCAAGGAATACTAGACCCTCAATTGCAATTTCATTCTCATGACTCACCATGGTGTTGTGCCATCTAGATCCAGGGGCTTGCACAACTAAAGGGGTGGATAACATCGAAAAAGAGATATCATGTGACAGTGCAACGTCCTGGGATATGAATGAGTGAGATGCTTCTGGGTCAAAAAGAACCGAAGCTGGGGTGGAATTGACAGGAAGGGTACCGAGCACAACATCGGTTGACTTGTGGGAATCTAGAATGGATACATGATTCACATAACCATGTTCATAAACAGGAGGCTTGACATTGGAAGTCTTGGGTGGTGGCTTACCACGACGAAAGGCTTGCTTTGGATTAGGTGTGGTGGCTACATGATTTTGGGGACACTCTCGAACATTGTGACCTGATTGTCCACATTGGAAACAAACACCACGTGGAATGAAAGGAACTTGAGAACTTGATTGTCCAACAAAATTCCAAGGAGGAGGATTGGGTTGAGGTGGACGATATATGGTGGTGGGTGGTCTAGAAGCACTTACAGCACGACTGACGTCACTGAAGGGAATCCAAACACGGCGTTTCCGAGAAAATGGGCCAGAAGATTGGGCAAACTCACGATCACGCTTGCGAGACTCTTCATACAACTCATTTCCATACTCTGCCTTGAATGATTTGTCGACCAAGTCCCTGAAGTTGACGAACTCGTGAAGATTCAGGTCATGACAAAGGACGGGGCTAAGTCCCTTGCGGAACCTTTCTCGTTTCTTGGCGTCGGTGGATACTTCTTCTTGGGCATAACGTGCTAGACGAGTGAACTCGGTCCTATACTCATGAACAGTCATCTTTCCTTGGGTCAGATTGCAAAACTCTTCTTTCTTGCGCTCCATCAGCTGATCCGGAATATGATATCCTCGGAATTAATCACAGAACTCTTGCCAAGTCACCACGTGACCAACTGGTTGCATTGCCACGAAGTTTTCCCACCATTGAAGAGCAGCACCTTCCAGAAAGTATGCCGCAAATAGCACACGATCGCCTGGAGCAACATGGGCTGTCTCAAGCTTACGCTCGAGGGAACGAAGCCAATCATCAGCATCAAGGGGCTCGGAAGAACATCGGAATACTGGCGGGTTGAGGAGAATGAAGTCCTGGATGGTAACAACACTAAGATGCTGACGAGAAGTGTTCTGCTCAATACGCTCGAGAAGACGTGTCTGATCACGACGATTCTGTTCAGCCTCCATCATGATTTCTGCCGTTGAGGTTGGTGGTGGAGGTTCTTCACTGTCTATGTTACCGTAACTGGGATCAACACCTGGATTTGCACCTGACATTCTGTGTGATAAGAATCAACAATCAGAATAGGATTTAGGATACAATTCTATGCTAAGATAGAAGACTATAATGCAATAGCATCAAAGCCACAAACGGACAGCATAACGGCTGCACTGGAATGGAAATTGAGACAACCTACAGGATAACGGACATCACTTCCACAGAAACACTATGGAATGATGGCTCAGAAAGACCACAACACTCCTACAGCTACAAAGAAGCAATCAGCGAGAGGTCCTAGTAAGACATAGATGAGCCTAGTCCTATCTTCCCGTAGAATAAGATGAGATTGACTCTGATCTCAGATCGATGAGGATAAGGAGAAAAAAGAAGTCTTACATTGTTCCCTTATACCCAAAGTAACTATATAACTATAGAATGCTAGACTCGACATCGGCCAATGGTTTGATAATCCTACAGGCAGTCCTGCTCTGATACCAAGTCTGTCGGGACCCAGGGTTAGCGTATGTAATTCCAATCACAATACAATCACATGGAGAGCCGAGAGCCGTACCCACTTGTCTAAGCAGACAAGGCCAAGCACAGATCACTCTCGGTAAGCATCGAACGCGAGGGGGCATCCCATCCAGGCCGGATGATCAACTGAAATGGGTCCTCATCGTCCGCTCACAAGTCTAAATGCTTATGGGTGGTGAATCCCATACTCATAGACAATTCGCCTCAACCATGTTATCGATTGAATCATAACCTTTACATAGACTTACTCCAGCCCGATCACTTAGTCGGGATATCGGGCGGGCTCGATCATACAACAAAGTGTGCCACGTGATAGTCACGAGAAATTGCATCGCGATGCCCCAAGCTGCGCACATCTAAGGGCCACTTGGTGTATAAAAGACCGCCGGCAAGAACACAACTAAGCTATCGAACCCCACACTAAGACATGCATGTTATAATCATACACGCAGCATACATGTCCAGTGTAAACAGCAGGTAATCACAACATGAACTCTACAAACTCATAGTCTTTATAACTTCTGCTAAACAGAGCAGACATAGTAGTTGTATTACAAGCAGAGATCACATGGATGTGATCCAACATTACATCAAACATCAACGGAAGCAAATTATGTCTTAGTAAAGACAAGTTTAACAAATGGCTTAAGAAGCCTGAAATAAAATACAACGACCCTCCAAAGGGCACAGGCTGCTGCCTGGAACTATACGACATTGGTCCACGTCAAGCTCGAGGTAGAGGCCACCATCAGGGTCAGTGGTCTCGTCTCTAAAGCATAGAATAAGAAAACGTGAGTACAAAGTCGTACTCAGCAAGACTTACATAGGAACTATACTACTCATGCACATGTATCAAGGCAAAGGGAGGTGGGGTTTCACTTGCAGAAGTGCCAGCTTTGACTTGGCTAATCCTGAACTACGAGTACCAGAGAGAGGTAAGAACGTACACGAGTCCAAGTAACAGTCTCCAACCAATACTCCACTATGGTACCTTCCTTGGCTTCCCCACGAGGAAGCACGCCATAGCACTCACACTTATCTTGGTGTGTTTTAGAAGTATCCAGTTCAAGTTATCTATGATCAAGTAAAGGTCTCCAAGTAGTCCATAACCGCGGACACGGCTATTCGAATAGTTCATTAACCCTGCAGGGGTGTACTGCTACACACACGCCTCATCAGTTACCGCCTGGGGATGGACCCTTCAAGTGAGTACCGGCGAGGATGCTGCCATGACACTTCACTCACGACACCATCTCTAGTCCTAGGGAGTCGCCTATTTGAGTTGGGACCACAATCGGAATCCAGCCGATTGTTCCGATGCGGACTCAAACGTTGTGTGACCTCCATCAAGCTCAACTCGATCATGATCACTTGATTCAACGTGCCCACAACCTACGCCAACCACTTACCTTGGTTCCATCTGCTTGAGATCGTTAAAGGGCGAACTACTTGCGACTCCTGGACAGGTCCGGGGTGAGGTACTAGGCCGAGAGGGGTCAGTGAGCCCAATGTGTGGTCGTACTCCTAGTCTTGGATAACAACACAAGAACTCGGGCCTAAGGCAGTGTTCAACGAGACAACCCACTGTGTACTCCTACACAGCCTGTCATCGTTCACCTTTGTTTAGGGTAGATTCACCAACACGTTACCACCATCATTCACATGATCACTACCATCCCGACTCACATCAAAGTAGCCTCAGGTAACAACTCTAAGCATGCAATAAGCTGTAACAGTTGCAGGGGCCACATGATATCAACCAACTCCTACATCTGCTAGGATTGTGGTTTTCTTACTACTGTGAAAAAATGATAGGTCATGCAAAGGAATGGGTTCAACTAGCGGTAGAACGTATCATGGTGACATCCTAAACATGCATTTGCGAGAATGAGAGGGAACTGGGATTTTATAGACATGATCAAAGAGGGGGCTGCTTGCCTTGCTGACGATCACGATGTAACACTCTTCTGACGTGACGTTGAACTCGTCTCCGAGATCAACTCTACGGAGAAGATGCAATCACCGAAGCACTGGAAGTAAAACACAATCAAGATAGTACAATGCACAATCAATAAGTAAAACAAAGCATGGCAAAGTGCTGATGTGACTTATGTTTGAATTGCAACATGTTAATTGAAGTTGATTTGAAAGTGAATTCAAATTCAAACTCCAAATGTTATTCAACTTTGGTCAACTTGCATTTGCTAATGTTTGTTCATTGGAAACCAAATGGTCATGTGTGTGAAAAGCTTCTGAAGTACAAGTGATGTGTGGTGCATTTCAAAGTTTGAAGTTGGAATAGCAATTGAATTCATTTTGAATTAAATCCAATTAAATCAAATAGCAAAAGCTACTGATACCTTTTTAAGATCAACTCCAACATAGCTGAAAGTTGGAAATTTAGATAGAGGATTTTCTCCTGATCATTTTTCATATATTGTATGTTAAATTTGGAGTTAAAATGAATTTTCTATGATTTTTCAAAGTTTCAGCCATTTTAATGAATTTTACTGAATAAATTAAATGATTTAATCTTTACTGCGTCATCACTAGGTCATGCTGGCGCCAGGGTTTGACCAGTCAACTGACAGGGCGGCCCCACCTGTCAGCCTCACTGGGTTAGTTAGTTTCTGTTTAAATAAACACTGATTAACTAGTGGCCCTGGGCCCAGTGTAAGTGAGAGGAGGGGGTGGTTTAGCAGGTTAATTAGGCCCTAATGGCCTGGGCGTCGACGGCTAGCTACCGGTGACCTCTGCACACGGCGGCACCTCGCCGGAGGGCACGGGGGCGGCGGTGAAGGGCACCAGGACGTGCCTCTCGCTCTTCCGCTTCCAGTAGAGCTAGCAGGGGGGCTCGAGGAGGCCCTGGGCCACGGCTACGACGATGGGCGCGGCGGCTGGAGCTCCTGGTCATGGCGGACGACGACAGAGGGCACGGGAGCGAAGCGCAGATGGGGGGAAATGGAGCTGGGAGGTCACCAGAGACGAAGGAGAGGACGGCGAGGCCGGGGGTGAAGAGGAGGCGACGGATTTCTCGCCGGGGTTGGCGGCGGCCGGCGGCGTCACATTGAAGCTATCGTCGTCTCCGTTGCCTCTCGCTCCAAATTGGTGGCGCTGCTCGAAGAAGTCGTCGCCGGGGCACCTCTTAGACAAGGTCTTGGCGCCTGGAGGGCTCGGTGGCCGCACTGCTGCGGCGGCGTGCTCCGGCTGCGGCTCGGGAAAATGGCGGCAGAGGAGAGGAGGGAGGTCGCGAGGGGAGGAAGAGTGGCCTGGGGCCTTCTGGGCGTCTCCAGAGCGAGAGACAAGAGAGGGGGAAGAGCAGGAGGTGGCGAGGAGGGGGAGGGCATGCCCGCCACGCAGCGCACGGCGCGGCTACCTCTCCTTCTGGCAAGAGGAGGAAGACGACAGAGGAGGGGGCCGGGCTGGGCCAGGTGGGCCGACGCCTAGGCGAAGGTAAACCCTTTTCTTCTGTTTTTCTTATTTTTCTTTTCTGTTATTTGTGTTGCCCTTTAAAATAAATAGCTAGGGCATTTATAAAAATCCCCAAACATTCTTATAAAACCTAGGTGACTATATAGAAGTCAACCCCAAGTTTTGGGAATTTTTGAAATTCAATTTATTTGAATTTCAATTCAAATAAGCAATTTAATTAATTTCCAAGCCACTATTTGAATTATTGAAAAATCTATGAGCATGGGATTAATCCCAAATCACTTTTAAAATAATCACACTCATTTTTAGGATTTTTCAACACATCCAAAAGAATTTTGGAAAAAGATTTATTTCTGGCCTTTTTATTTAATTCCTTTAGGGCTTTTCTTTTACCCAATTCCTTTTATTTTTTATTTTTTTTCAAGATGCAAAAATGCAAGTTAGGTGAAACACAAACCTAAATTGGGGTTCTGACACGAGAATAAGCGGGAAATGGGTTTTTATCGACATGATCAATGGGGTTTGCTTGCCTTGCTGACGATACACGGGTTATCGATGTTCTGCTTCAGGGATGACCTCCGTCTCGGAAACTTTGTTACCGAATCAATCATTAACGAAGGGGGACAACATCAAAAGTACAATTCTCAAGCACATGATGATGTTGTGACATGATGTTTATGGTAATGGTTTGTGGCAAGTTCCATTTAATTGAAGTGTATTGCAAAAGAATTGCAAATTCAAACAACAAATTTGAATTCAAAATATGCCATATACACATTTGGTACTGTTCCCCCATTTTAAAATTGTCAAACATGAAAACAAATTGCATATTCTTATTCCTTGCATTTTTATAATAATTTTTCAAATATTATTTGTTTAATTTGGAGTTGTGGTCTAATTTCTATGAATTTTCAAAGTTTAAGTATTTTCCGGAATTTTCTAGATTTTTTAATTCAAAAGGACTTATTGCGTCATGCTGGCATCAGCATGACGTAGGGGGGGGGGTCTGAACCGTGGGCTAGCCCTATCAGTGGCTCAGGGGGTTAACCCCCGTGGTTAAATTAAACAGTGGTTTAATTAGTAGGGCAGGGACCCACTGGCAGTAACTGGGTTTGGGGGGATTGGGGGGTAATTTTTAATTTTTTCTGTCTTTTTTGTTATTTGTTTTGTTTTGATTTTATCATCAAAACATTTTATAAAAATTCCAAAGCAATTTATTTGGACTTAGGTGGCATATACATAGCCACTCCCACTATTTAGGATTTTTTTTTGATTTCAAATTATTTGAATCCAATTCAAATAGGGTTAAATTTTAATTTCCAAGCCCTTTCTGGACTTTTTGAAAAATCTTGGAGCACGTAGTGGGACCCACTTCACTTTATATGTGATCATGCTCATTTATCAGATTTTTCAAAAATACCAGAGGAATTTTGGAAGCACTTTTTGTCTGGCCATTTAAATTAAATTCATTTGGGGCTTTCTGCTTTCCCCATTTGGAATTCTTTCGAAAATTTTGCATGATGCACTGACAAGCTAACCCTAGGACATACCTAAGTTGGGGTTGTGACAACTCGCCCCAACTCAAAAGAATCTTGTCCCGAGATTCAGAAGTCGTCGGGAGGAAGGTGGGGTACTCGGCATAGAGGTAGTCTTCTCTTTCCCATGTGGCTTCTTTCTCGGCGTGGTGTGACCATTGCACTTTGAGAAACTTGATCATCTGACGATGAGTGACACGCTCTGCTGAATCAATAATACGAACGGGGTACTCTCGATAAGAAAGGTCATCTTGGAGATCAAGCGTTTCATGGTCGACTTTGCGGATGGGGTCCTTGAAGCAACGCCTGAGTTGCGACACATGGAATACATCATGTACTTGGGAAAGGTGCGGGGGTAGTTCAAGTTGGTAGGCATCTTCTCCACGTGTAGCGAGAATGCAGAAAGATCCAATGTAACGTGGGGGCAACTTGCCTTTGATATCGAAGCATTGGGTTCCCTTCAGAGGAGTAACCCGAAGGTAAGCCTTCTCATCCAGATTGTAGCTTTCTTGCCTATGATGACGATCATAGTAGATTTTCTAACGAGACTGGGCGGTTATCAAACGATCACGAACAATCCGAACTTGCTCTTCTGCTTCCTTGATCATATCCGGTCCAAAGAATTGTCTTTCACTGGTTTCCTATCAGTTAAGGGGTGTTCAACATCGTCGTCCATAGAGGAGTTCGAAAGGATCCATGTCCAGACTAGATTGGAAACTATTGTTATAAGAAAATTCGGAAAATGGAAAAGATTTCTCCCAATTCTTTCCAAAAGATATAAAACAAGCTCTGAGCATGTGTTCGAGAGTTTGGTTAACCCTTTCAAGTTGACCGCTAGACTGAGGATGGAAAGCCATACTAAAGGAGAGATGAGTTCCCATAGCATTATGAAAACTTCCCCAGAATCTAGCGATAAAAAGGCTACCACGATAAGAATTGATTTCTAAAGGAACACCATGAAGATACACGATTCTAGAGACATACAATTCCGCTAACTAGCTAGCAGTTATAGACTCGCGAACAGGGAGGAAGTGAGCAACTTTGGAAAGTCTGTCAATGACAACGAAGATGGCATCATTTCCTTTCTGGGTTTTTGGAAAGCCAGTGATGAAGTCCATACTGTCAAATAATACCGTTCCTTTGCTATCTATGGACAAACATTTAGCAACTCTGCTAGCAATGTTCTCCTTGATCCGGCGAACACCTCGTGCACGCCTTTGGGCAACTATGATTTCATCCTCAAGGGTTTGTTTCGCCACCAAGGTAGAAAGGAATCCATGAGGAACTACCTCGAGATTGAGCTTTCGAAATTCCTCATGAAGAAGTGGTTGATACTATTGTAACATGAGGTTGTTACAATACGACTTACGACTTAGTTCATCAGCCATGACATTCGCCTTACCTGGGATGAATGAGATTCCTAAGTCATAATCTTTTATCAACTCTATCCAGCGTCTTTGCTTGAGATTAAGATCTGGCTGGGTGAATATGTATTTGAGGCTTTGGTGGTCGGAATAGATCTCACAACGATTACCAATGAGGTAATGTTGCCAAGTCTTCAGGGCATGAACTACGACAGCGAGTTCAAGATCATGGGTAGGGTAGTTCTCTTCATGTGGACGCAACTGGCGTGAGGCGTATGCTACCACATGTCGATCTTGCATAAGTATGCACCCTAACCCTTGTCGTGAAGCGGCACAATAGATCTAAAAATCCTTTTTGGTGTCTGGAGGCGCAAGTACGGGTGCAGTCAATCTTCTCTTTAGCTCTCGAAATCTTTCCTCGCACTTTGGGGTCCATTCGAATTTCTTATCTTTCTTGAGGAGTTAGTTAGAGGCTTTGCAACTTTGGAGAAGTTCTCAACGAAGCGGCGACAATAGCTTGGTAAGCCAAGAAAACTCCTAACTTGCTTAACAGATTCAGGTGGAGTCCAATCAAAAATTGCTTGAAATCTCTCGGGATTGACAGCAATGCCTTTGGCAGAAATCACATGGCCTAACTAGGTCACTTCTGAGTCGACTATCTGAGTAGCTCCGCTCGAGAGTCCGGCATGATCAATGATACGGGCTCAGAAAATGTAGCCAACTGAGACGCCATCCGGAGATGGTTTCACTGTCTCACATATCCACCCACATATCTAAATGATGCAACATTTCAATCACTCTTTTTCTATGCATATGCCAGATGGAAAACCTGAACTAGTGTGACTCCTGGACGTCAAAACGGATTGATGTACTAGGACGAGAGGGCTCAGTGAACCGAATTTGTGGTTGTACTCTTTGTCTTGGATTACCACACAAGAACTCGGGCTTAAGGCGGTGTTCAACGAGACAACCCACTGTGTACTCCTACACAGCCTCTGATCGTTCACCTTGTTTAGGTCAAGTTCACCAACACGTTACCACATTATCATCATGATACCTAACATCCCGACTCAAAACAATGTAACCTCATTGTAACACTAAGCAGAAATAAGAAGTAACAGTTGAAGGGGCCACATGATCAACATACAACTCCTAAATCTGCTAGGATTGTGGTTTGCTTACTACTGTGACAAAATGATAGGTCATGCATCGGAATGGGTTCATCTATGTGGAAGAACGTATCATGGTAAACTCCTAAACAATGCACAAGCGAGAATGAGAGGGAAATGGATTTTTATCGACATGATCAATGGGGTTTGCGTTCCTTGTTGACGATACGCGGGTTATCGATCTTCTGCTTTAGGGATGAACTTCGTCTCCGAAACTCTGTTACCGAATCAATCATCAACATAGGGGGACAACATTGAAAGTACAATGCTAAAGCACATGATCAGGTTGTGACATGATGTATATGGTACTGGTTTGTGGCAAATTCCATTTAATTGAAGTGTATTGCAAAAGAATTGCAAATTGAAACTCCAAATTTCAATGCAAAATATGCCATATACACATTTTCTACTGTTCCCCCATTTTAAAATTGTCAAACATGAAAACAAATTGCATATTCATATTCCTTGCATTTTCCTGATAATTTTTCATATATTACTTGTTTAGTTTGCAGTTATGGTTTATTTTCAAAGTTTAACTATTTTCAAGAATTTTTTGGATTTCTTTTAAATTGAAAAGGACTTACTGCGTCATCCTGGAATCAGCATGACGTGGTGGGGGGGGGGTCTGACCCGTGGGCCAGCCCTGTTAGTGTCTCAGGGGGTAAACCCCCGTGGTTAAATTAAACATTGGATTAATTAGTATGGCAGGGCCCACTGTCAGTGACTGGGTTTGGGGTGATTAGGGTGTAATTAACCTAGATCGCCGGTGGCTCATCGCAGGTGCCACTGGGCACGGCGGTGGCACGCCGGAGTTGGGCTCCCGGCCACGGGGAGAGCAGCCGAAGGTTGGCCGTGCTCCCGCGTGTCAGGGGCTGCACACGGGCAATGTCGGGGCGGCTGGAGACGACGCCGACATCAAGCCGTACGGAGGACGGAGCTCTGGAAAGGCGGCAATGGAAAATTAGAGCACGAGAAGACGCGGGAGAAGGGGAAAAAGCTCACCGGAACACGGGGATTTCGACTGTGTAGCCGACGGAGGCGAGGAGGCTTCACCGGCGAAAAATTCCTCGTCGAGATCCCGCGGTGGACGGCGGTGGAGAGGTGAACGACGACGGGCTCGGGGATCCTAGGGCCAATTCCTGGCGTACAACGAGGAAGATGAGGACGGCGGATACGAGGGAGACGGTGGTGCAGCTGCTCGTCAATGTTGGCTGCGCGGACAAGGTGGCGCGCTCCACGGCGGCACTCGGGCGGTGAAGAAATCGAGCAGGAGAGAGGACGAGGGTGAGACAGAAGAGGGGGAAAGGCACGGGGGAGGGGGGGGGGTCTGGGCGTCTCCGTGGTGCTCTGAGGAGGGAGGGGAGGGCCAAGGTGGCCTCGTCGTCGTGGTGGCAGTCGCCGCGCGCTCTCATCTTGTCACCGAGGAGCTTGAGGAAGACGACAACGCGAGGAGGTGGGCTTCGGCTGTGGTGCGGTAAGTTGGCCTTCTTCCCTAGTAAGCCCTCTTTTTATTTTTTATTTTTTCTGTCTTTTTTGTTATTTTTTTAATTTTGATTTCATCATCAAAACATTTTATAAAATTTCCAAAGCAATTTATTTCTACTTAGGTGGCATATACATAGCCACTCCCACTGTTTTGGAATTTTTTTGATTACAAATTATTTGAATCCAATTCAAATAGGGTTAAATTTTAATTTCCAAGCCCTTTCTGGACTTTCTAAAAAATCTTGGAGCACGTAGTGGGACCCACTTCACTTTATATGTGATCATGCTCATTTATCGGACTTCTCAAAAATACCAGAGGAATTTTTGTAAGCAATTTTTGTCTATCCATTTAAATTAAATTCATTTGTGGCTGTCTGCTTTCCCCATTTGGATTTTTTTGAAATTTTTGCATGATGCAAGTGACAAGCTAACCCTAGGACATACCTAAGTTGGGGTTGTGACACCCGAATGGAATCGTCCTGTAGAAGAATACACCATAAGGTGTCATGAATGAGGTGTGCTCTTCGTCTTCTTCCTTCATCCTGATTTGGTTTTATCCTGAGTAGGCGTCGAGGAAGGACAGCAGGTCTCATCCTGCGGTAGAGTCGATGAACTGGTCGATCCTTGGGAGATGGAAGTGGTCCTTTGGCCAGTGCTTGTTGATGGGCCCGTAGTTGACGCACATGCGTAGTACGTCGGTGTCCCTTTTAGGTACCAGTACTGGGTTTGCTACCCAGGTGGCCTTCTTTTTCTCCCGGATGATTTGTGCGCCAAGTAATCGGTCGAATTCTTTGACAATGGCTCTGCGCTTTGGCTTGGAAAATATGCGCAATGACTGTTTTACTGTTTTGGTGTTCGGGTATTTGTAGCGCGTGCTCTTCGAACTCCCGAGGTATTCCGGGCATGTCGGCTGGACACCAGGCAGAAAATTTCCACTCCTCGTGGAGGAAAACCATGAGGGCTGTTGCTTGGTCTTCTGGTAGGTGAGCGTAGATTTGGACCGTCTTGGCCGGGTCAGTCGGGTGCACCTGAAGAGTGGATGTGTCGTTGTCGATGCTGAAATCGCGAGTGAATTCCTTCTTCTCGCTTCTGCTTGCTAGCGGAAAAATGTTCTTGTCTACCACATTGATCTGATTTGATGAAGTTTTCGTTAACTATGATGACCCCTGAGGGCCAGGGCATCTTGAGCTCTTGAGGTATGCGTAGTGTGGGACTGCCATGAATTGTGCGAACGCAGGCCGGACGAGTATTGCGTTGTATTGGGACTTCCAATCGAGTACCTCAAACTCGAGGATTTTTCTTGCGAAGTTGCCCTTGCTACCGAAGATGACGTCGAGCTCGATTGATCACAGGGAGGAGGCTGCTTCATATGGTACTACACAGTAGATTGTGATGCCTGAATTTTTCCAAACTGATCGTGGCATCCACATCTTGTGCAAGGTGCTGGTGAAGATGTTGTTTAGGCTGCTTCCCCCATCCATAAATACTCTGTTCATGTCGTAAACGCCAATCTAAGCTTCAAGGACCAATGGTGCGTTCCCTGGTCTCGGAGTTGCGGGAGGATGGTCGTCTTGTGAGAAGGTGATGTTGGTTTCTAAACCATATAAGTAATAGGTTTCTTCTGCTAGCAAGTCTTCGGTTGCTCGAGCTTGCAGTGTGTGCGCCTCCTGCTTTGCCTTTGATGGTCCTCCTTCTTGGATCATGCTGATACGCGAGAGATGATAATTGCTTCTCGCCCTTCGTTCGTTACCCCAAGTGGAAGGTGAGATGCAGCGTAGCGGCATGTTTCCCTAGGTGAGGATACCGAGGTTGAGTATCGACCAGTAGCACTACAGAGATGATAAGTAGTTGGTTCGGCAAGTGATACGCCGTTTGAAGATAATCACTTGCTTCTCCTGGACCTGCACACAAACACAAATAACTTTGCTCCCAACGAAGTTCAGAGAGGTTTTCAATCTCTCCGGTCTTGTTGTTTACAAAGGATGAAAAACACCAGGGATAATGATAATGATAATAGCTTAAAGTAAAAGAAGAAAAGTAAATGAGCGTGTAAACAGTGATGAGAATATGGACCGGGGTCCCGTGATGTTCACTAGTGATGTCTCTCTTCCAAAAGACGATAAAACTGCTATGCGAGGTAAACAAATTAAAGATGGGCAATTGACAGGATTATAAATGCACCGCAGTGCTAACTATGATACAAAGAAATGTAGAGGCTCAAAAGCATGGGCCGTACGTCAAAATAAGTAGACCAAAATCCAACTGCATCTACTACTAATCATCCACCTTGTGATATCTATCCAGAAAATCTCGCTGGTATTAAGTTGCGAGCCCCACCCAAAGTGTAAACCCAAAGAAATAGACAACTGCATTAAAAAGCACCTTGCATAAAGTAAGCAATCCTTGCAACCGCGGTTACAAGCACCATTATTTTCCCCCTTGTGGCAACAACACATCCCCTAGACTAATGTTTCTGTCACTCAAGCGTGTCATCAGGGGGCATGAACCCACAATCGAGCATAACGTTCCCTCTTGAAGTTACTACCTACTACTTGGCCAAAGCAATAGACAACAATGGAGAACATGCAAGAATTACTTAGGAACAAAAATATAAAAGATAAGAACCAAATATATTACTCTATCACAATCTGAACATAATCTCATAATCCATCGGATTCCATCAAACTCAGCATAGCAGCAGCAGAAAGATTGCATGTGTGCCTCGATCATGTAGAGCATCTCACGAGGTCTAAACCATGAAGAACAAAGAGGGGAGGAGAACATGACATACCTACTGATCGCGGACCCATGGTCCAAAGGAAACTACTCACAGTACATCTGGGAAGCGTCCATGGTGAAGGAGAAGCTCCCGGAGGTCGATCCTCCCTCCGGCAGGGTGCCGGGAATAAGTCTGCTGGCGCTCCCGATCTTGGAAGAGTGGCGGTGGCGAAACAGAGGAGAGATCGCAAAAAGGGGTTCTCTTTTCGGAAGTTTCACGTCACGGGGAATATATAGGCGAAGGGGGGCAGCCAGGAGGGCCACCAGGAGTCCAGGCGCGGCCAAGCCGTAGGCCGTTCCATGTGGCCGCCTGGGCACCTGGTGGTGGACCCCGGCCCTCCTTCGGGGTTCCAGAATCTTCCATTGCGCTGATTTTTTAACGATTTTCCCGAATTTTTGGAGTACTTTTAATATGGGGGAAACCTGGAATAAAAAATAGCAGAACACAGAAACTCGCATTGGGGTGCACTGAGTTAATAGGTTAGTCCAAATATGATCAAAAGTGTATGAAAGTGTACCTAGATCATATAAATATCACACAAAACATGCATGGAGCAAGCAGAAATTATCGATACGTTTGGGACGTATCACATGCAGCATCGTCCGTGGGACGACGGGTACTGCTCTTCTGAGTTAGGCGCTGGTGTCTGCGTTATTCCTCGAGCCCGTTTGGCTTTGCATTGATTCTCTTTCTTGATTCTGTCGGAGAGTTCAGTGAACAACCGGCAGCTCCTCAAGGTTTGGCTTGATCGTATGCGTCCCCAATCGTCTTCGAACAAGGGATTGTGCAAGGTCCATCCAGCTGCTTTTGGGCTGTGAGTTTGCTGGAGCTGGCGTGCCTTCTTCTTCTGGCGATGCGGAACGACTGCGAGTGATCTTCTGAACGGGAGTGGAATCTTGGATCAAGCTCGATTCTGTCATTGATCGAGTTTTTGCGGATCATCTTGGCGAATTCGTCCGGTGTTCGGTCGGGGTCGTAGTATTCTTCGGATTCAGTTTCGGAGCCTTCGTCGCATGTTGCGACGGTTTCTCGGGTGGCGATGGGTGCTTGAGTGGTAGTCGGAGCTTCTACGTTGGGCGGCGGTTCCTCGAGCGAGACTTCAATTTGGATTTCTTGCTCTGGTTCTGTGGCTGGCCTTGTGGCTGCGGCTTGTGTTTGTCTTCTGAGTCGTCAACTTTTTCTTTCCTGGGCGCGACTTTGGTAGTCGCCGAAAGATTGATCTTCACGCAGTCGCAGGTCGAGAGATCTTGGAGGCGCGGTGGAGAGGCTTGCGATGAACCTGAGTTTTTCAAGTGGATTGGATCTTTCTCGAGTCCTCGAGTTGTGGTTCGTTCGCTGATGACGGGACCGCCGAGATCGTGATTCCAACCTACATCTTCCCCACGGTCGGTGCCAATTGACGATAATTGAGCTTGGCAAATCCCATGGTTAGGAACCCTGGATTAGATCGTAGAGGAGATATGCTGGTTGGCGATACTCGTCGGCTAACAGGAGATAGTACTTCCTGCACGATTGTATTATGATGGAGGCGATTACAGTGGAGGTCGAGGCGAGTTCGCTCGGGACCGGATGTGTTGCTTGAATATTCGATGATCAAGACGTCACCTCTCCCAACCTTTATATACTAGGCTGGGTCGCTACGAGTCCGTCTAGGTTTACAGAGAGGGTTTTGTCGGGGGGATTATTCACGGCTAAGACCCGGCCAGAAGATAGCTCCCAAAAGGAAGACTCAGCAAGAAGACATGCCATGTTATGTAACCCGGTTACATAAGTCGGCCGATTACATAAGTCGGCCGGTTACATAAGTTTGCTGGCTAAATAATTCGGCTAGTTACATAAGTCAGCTGGTTACATAAGTCGGCTGGTTACATAAGTCGGCTGGTTACATAAGTCGGCTGGTTACAAAATACCGGCTTCACAAGAAATCTCGGTAAGAATCGGCATTTCTGGAACCCAGAATTTGTCATCTTATGCATTGCACATTTATTTTTATATCATGATGCATTGCATCTTATTAATTTTATATCTCAGAGACCTGGGGGCTTGATCAACTCTCTATTAGTACTGATTATGTATATGACTTATTCAGGGGAATCGAGGGGATCGATTACATCAATCGACTCTAATCTGAGAAGTCAGCATATATATGTAAAATTCAACATGCATATGACTTATTCAGGGGAATTGGGGGGCTCGATGACATCCATTGACTCTAATCTGAGAACTCGGCATATATATGTGGCCCTCCACGCCTTATCTTGGCATGTACAGTTGATGCTCATACGCTCAATGTGAACCCGACTTAGCCCAAACCTTGGAGGCTTATAGGCACGCTACCAAGTTTTTCCTTAAGTACCGTTATTTTCCTTATAAGCATCATAGCATACTTTATTTTCTATCATTTCATATGTCATTAAACCATGCCTAAATTTTTCATACAATATGAGCATTAACCTGTGTGACTCGGTATGACACAAAGATGCTCATACCGACTCATGGGGACTATAGCTCGAATCCTTCTAAGACTCGGCATGACATAAAGATGATCATACCGACTCTTGGGGAATATAACTCGAAATTCTATGAATTGGTATAACTTACCGACTCGCATACACAAACGTGAACCCATCTTAAAGTCTAAACATTGGCCAGATCTACAAGGTGCTACCAAGTTTTCTTTAAGAAAAAGGGAACGCTAACACGAGTGGACCCGACTTAGTTTAAAAAAAGTTTACCATATTTATCAAAAGACTGGCTAAAATTTATCTAAAGACAGGGACCGCCAGCTATTTACCGGCTTACTTATCGGTAAATCAAATAATTTTATTCTTTATAAAGTCGGTCACAAGAGCTCCTACTTGGAAGCCGGATGATTATAAGCTTTAATGTGAGAACGGATGTGACATATGCACAACCGACTCCCAGGGATTACCTATCAAAATTCTATGGCACACATTATTCTGAGTCACTGAAGGAAATATATTCCAGTACTCGAAGGGCCACATTATTTGGGATTTGGGAACACAACCCAACATATCATATTTGCCAGCTTCAGTAAAATAGGCATTCTCCAGCTTTCATCAATGAGGAAACATTTTTCGGCATTACCAAACGATTATTTTCGAACTTCAACAAAGAAATATTTCCATCAATAAGCAAGACAACCCGGAACTTGGGGGCTGCACAAATTGAAAGGTCTATCATTCTAAGTCCCAGGATGTTGCGGGCAAGTAACCCGACACTTGGAGGCTACAGAAGAAAGGCTATTTTATATACAAAACTCCAAGTCATCACGAGATGATAAACTCGGAGCTTGGGGGCTACAGGTGATATGGACATAAAATTGCCCGTAAATATTTTCCCAAGTCATTTTGACGAGACAAGAAAGAGCAAAAAACAACGTTGAACCCAAACATGGAAGAGCTCAAAATTGAATCATATCGGGTTCATTGACATGAATCAGTGGAGCAGGTCGGCCTAATGGTTTGGCCTCCAGACCCGGTCTTTATCCTAACTATTCATTTCTACGACAATCTGATTACCAAGGAAAACCAGAAGAAAAATGAAGCCGACGCCAAGATTGCGTCCAAGCTAAACTTGGGGGCTACTGTCGGGGGGATTACTCACAGCTAAGACCCGGCCAGAAGATAGCACCCAAAAGGAAGACTCAGCCAGAAGACATTTCTTGTTATGTAACCCGGTTACATAAGTCGGATGGTTACATAAGTCAGCTGGTGCCAGTTACATAAGTGGTCTGGCTACATAAGTCGACTGGTTACATAAGTCGACTGGTTACATAAGTCGGCTAGTTATATAATTCGGCCGGTTACATAAACCGGCATGTTATGTAACTCGGAATGTAACCTGACTTGACGAGATATATGAAGGAAATCCCGATCTTGGAAGACTGCAATACTTAGAGTAGGACTCGGATTGATATCTGACTTGTAATACAAGTTTGTATCAAGATATGACTCTACATGTAAGCCTACCCCTTCCGCCTATATAAGGAGGGGTAAGGCGCCCATAGAGACCAAGTCCGCCAGAGTAGGCTTCCTCCAGAGTAGGCTTTCGCTAGAGTAGGCTTTCGCCAGAGTAGGCTTTCGCCAGTGTAGGCTTCCGCCAGAGTAGGATTTCGCCACAGTAGGATTTCGCCAAAGTAGGCTTCCCGTGGAGACCAAAGAAGACTCTAGATTAGAGATTACTCCAGGGTGATCTAAACTCGGAGCAACTAGAAACAACTTTAAAAGAGTCGGCGACACGCCAACGACTCCCGTGGATGAATTAAACCTAGCCACAAACAACATGTAGGGGTTTTACTGGATGATGTTTCCCGGGAACTGAAGCTGTATAAAACCGCGTTTCTCTTTATGTGTGATGTTCTTATTCCTCGTACACTCGTAGAAAAGGCCCCGTAATCAAGTTCTCTCAAGAGGACATCTGCCGTGACTTTCCCATGACAGGTTTCCTAATCTAACATCAGTCTTGGACGCCAAGTCAAGTGGGCCAGGCGTGGGCCGGTCGAGGCTGCCAGCGGGCCTTATAGCTTGATACGCACCAGGTACCCTCATCTGTAGGAGTCGTGGGGTCACTCCCTCGTCATCGTAAATAAGGAAACTATCTCCCCTATTGGAATTGTGCGAGACATTGATGTTCTATGTGCAAAGGTAAAATATCCTACCGACTTTCTAGTACTTGGGTCAATACAAGATAATTTTTGTCCTATCATTTTTGGTACACCTATTCTCAACACTTGTGGAGCTATTATAGATTGCAAGAACGGAAAAGTTTTTGTTCATTTCAATGGTGAGCCATATGAATATAACTTTTCTAAATTTTTGAAGCAGCCTCGTGGTACTGATTTGCCTAGTAATGATAAAATTATTGAAGAAATTTCTTATATGGCTAATCTTCCTAACGATCCTTTGCAGAAATTTATGGAGGGCCACGAGAATGACATTCATATGCAGGAAAGAAACGAACTAGATGAGATCTTCTTGAGACAACCTGCTATCTTGAAGCTCAACTTAATTTTCGATCCTTCAGGAATCCTGTCGCAACCAAAGCAGGATCCTGTGTTTGATCTAAAACCTCTCCCCGATACGCTCAAGTATTCTTATTTAGATGAAAATAAAGTATATCCTGTGATGGGGATGAACCCCAAAAAATCCCATGGTCAGGGACCCTGGGTTAGTCATGGGAGGCACAGGTTGGACGATAGCTCGTCGGCAAACAGGAGGACACGTTCCTGCTCGATATTATTGATGAGGGAGATGCGATTACGGTGGATGCCAAGGCTGGAGCGCTCAAGTCTAGGGTTACAGATGATATTGGTTGTCTTTGGCGTCGCCCCTCCTAGACCTTATATACTGGTCTAGGTCTCGGGGAGTTCATCTATGTTTATAGGTAAGCTTTCCTAACCCTAGCTTTCTCCGTACGACAGGTCTTCGCACCTTCCTTGTGAGTCGCGGACTCCTGTGTCGGTGCCAACTAGCGGGCCAAGGAGGATCTTCATGGGCCTTCTATCTTCAGGGACACCAGGTAGGCTTATATATAGGAGCCGTGGGGTCACCCCCTCGTCAGTAGCCCCCGAGTGCCTGGGGGACTCGAAGAGTCGCACAGGGACTCAAGTACATCCATTTGTCGGTCGTTTGTATGCGCAGTACAACCGTGGGTCGCTGGCAGTCTGGTGGCCATGACAAAACCTGTTTCGAGGGATGCTAAGCTGAAAGGGCCCAAGGAGTCGACTGGTCGAGCCTTGGTGAATTGCGCTAGTGGCAAATACCATAGTAGCCCAATCAAACCCACGTCCCTCGACGTGAGCTTGGAACACTGGTGTCAAGAAAAAGTCCTGCCGCTTCAGGTCTTACGGTGTTCATTTTCCGCCAGTAATGTGCATAGCCTAAGGCGCGTCCGCCCGGATTTTTCTATCATGCGCAGCGCATGGAAAAGGTTGGGAGTGAAATCGCTCTTCGGCAAGTCCCAGCCCAGCCGAACTTCGCAGCGGGGTCTTACCTACACGCTAATCTTGCGTGGCATCTGGGCACAGTGTGTCGTGTTCCAGGAATGTGTATTTTTGAGGCGCGGAGCCTAATAGTATTGCACCCGCTTGGAACAAAACATCAAGCGAGTTGTTCACTTATTCACCCGCGGAGCTTGTTTCGAGTGCTCCGGCAAGGGGTTATTCGCGAGTGGTTACTCGAATGCCGTTTCGGCTCTTGAGGTGAGGGAGCTCCTGAGACTCTTAGCGCCGTATGATGTTGGCGAATGCATGTTTGTCTTGTGTCGGGTTGAGGGTGCACCCGAGACTCTCGTGAGTGCGAGTGGTCACTCGAGCACATTGCTGACTTTTAGGCGGCTGCTCACCTGAGGCTGTTTAAATATATTTGAAAAAATGTGTTTAGGAAATCATTCTTGATGTCTGTTGGTATTTTTCGCCGTTTGTCAGGATAACGATGCCTCTGTTTTATGGCTATCAGGGATGCTCCGCCAGTGATCCGTCACGTCTTCATGACCGGTCATAATGATGACCGCTGTGGCGTGCGGCAGGCGCTGGTTGAATTTCCGATATGCGCGTTGGAAACGCCCGTGAATTGACGCGTCTCACGCACAGTGCGTACCATGGGAAAGCATCTTGGTCTTGGAATCTGAGACGTCTGCGATGTTTGGACTTTGAATTAATTGTTGCCGTCGTCTTGGCTTCTCTGTGCTGGGAGTTTTTTGTTCTATAAATAAGCCTTTCTCTTCCACAGTGTTTCTCCTCTATCCAGCTTGCTGCTTTGCCTCTTCCCTCTTCTCTTCTTCCTCTCATGGTTCCCAGGCGAGGTGTTGGCCTGTCGGGACCCGGGGTTAGCGTATGCAAGTCCCGCTACGACATAGTCATATGGAGAGCCGAGAACCGTACCCACTTGTCTAAGCAGACAAGGCCAAGCACAAAACGTTCTCGGAAAGCATCGTACGTGAGGGGCATCCCATCCAGGCCGGATGATCAACTGAGATGGGTCCTCATCGTCCGCACACAAGTCTAAATTATATGGGTGATGAACTCCCATATTCACAGACAAGTCGCCTCAACCATAGTATCGACTATCTCATAGCTCTTACATATACTTACTCCAGCCCGATCACTTAGTCGGGGTCTAGGGCGGGCTTGATCATACAACAAAGTGTGCACGAGACAGAGTCTCGAGCAATCTCATCGCAATGCCCCAAGCTGCGCACATCTAAGGGCCACTTGGTGTATAAAAGACCGCCAGCCAGATCAGAACTAAGGTCTCGAAAACCCATACAAAGACATGCATGTTATCAACATATACGCAACACACATGCCTTGTATGAACAGCAGGTATCATTGCAATTCTCTACAAAGTATACATTTTATTGATAACTCTCACAGAGTGCACACAGAGATCAAAAGCATGTGATCTAACATTACAACAATCAACGGAAGCAGAGTAGCTATGAGTACAGACAAACTTAAAAAATGGCTTAAGAAGCCTTATTTAAACACAAAGCCCTCCACGAGGGAACCAGTCTCATGACTGGGACTACACTATCTTGGTCTTCAGTCGTCGAGCTCGAGGAAGAATCCACCTTCGGGGTCAGTGGGTCCATCTAAAACATAGAATAAGCAAACCTGAGTACAAAGTCGTACTCAACAAGACTTACGTAGGAGCTATACTACACATGCACATGTATCAAGGTATAGGGAGGTGGGGTTCAATTGCAGAAGTGCCAGCTTTGACTTGGCTAGTCCTGAACTACGAGTACCAGACTTGAGGTAAGAAGCGTACACGAGTCCACTACATCTCCAACCAATTACACCACTATGGTGCCTTCCTCGACTTCCCCACGAGAAAGCACGCCATAGCACTCACGCTTATCTTGGTAAATTTTATAAGTATCCAGTTCAAGTTGTCTAATAATCAAGCTAAGCTTTCCAAGTAGTCCTTAACCGCGGACGTGGCTATTCGAATAGTTTTGTTAAACCTGCAGGGGTGTACCGCTACACACACATGATCATCAGTTACCGCCTTTGTACTTGACACCGTTCAAGAAGTGTCGGCAAGGATGCTGACCACAACTGTTACCTCATAGACGATCTAGTCCAAGAAAGCCGCCTACCTAGGTTGGCTACCACTATTGTGAACCCGGCCGGTTTACCGAAGTGGACCCAGATGATGTGTGCGTGGTGCATAAGCCGGTCTCTGTTGAGCCGTTCTCTCACTTAGCAGCCATGCCACAAACCTACCAGAACTCCGAACTACTGTGACATCTGGACATCAAAAGGGATGAGTTAATAGGTTGAGAGGGCTCAGTGAGCCCAATGTGTGGTTGTACTCTTCATCTTGGAACACCACACAAGAACTCGGACTTAGGGAAGTGTTCAACGAGACAGCCCACTGTGTACTCCTACACAGCCTCTCATCGTTCACCTTGTATTAGGGTAGATTAACCAACACATTTCCACCATCATCAACATGATCACTACCATCCCGACTCACATAACAGTAACAACATTGTATCACTCTAAGAATGCAATAAGCAGTAACAATTGCAGGGGCCACATGATATCAACCAACTCCTACATTTGCTAGGATTGTGGTTTGCTTACTACTGTGACAAATGATAGGTCATGCAAAGGAATGGTTTCATCTATGCGGTAGAAACGTAGCATGGTAATCATCCTATACAATGCATAAGCGAGACATGAGAGGGTAGTGGGATTTTATTGACATGATCAATGGAGGTTTGCTTGCCTTGCTGACGAGGTTCAGTCTCGGGATCTTCAACGAAGGGGGCAGCCTCCTGTTCTGGTTCAACTTCTACTCGACAAACAACAAACAAGGTAGCAAAGTAAATACAATGCACAAGCACATGGTTGAAGGTTGAAACTTGGTTTGCATGCTTCTGATGTGTGAGGCAATTCCATTTAAATTGAGTATATTGCACATGAATTGCAAATTCAAACTCCAATTTGAATTCAATTTAGCCAAGTTGCAAATGCTATTCTTTGATCAATGTAACTCATCTTGATATGTGTATGATATGCCTCTGATGTTCAAGTGAAATGTGGCATGTTGCTAAGGTTCAAATTGCAAAAGCATTTGAATTTCATTTGATTAAATTCCAATTAAACCAAATAGCAAATGCTACTGGTCCCATTTTAAATTCAACTCAAACATAGTTGAAAGTTGTATATTTGGGTAGATTATTTTCTCTTGATCATTTTTCATATATTATATGTTAAATTTGGAGTTAAAATGAATTAGTTATGAATTTCCAAAATTTAATTCATTTTCTGGAATTTTTGGAATTGTTTTAATTAGAAAAGAATTTACTGCATCACTGTGATGTCATGTTGGCGTCAGGGGGGTCCTGACCAGGGGGTCCCACCTGTAAGTCTCTGTTTGTTTTAATTAACATTTTAATTCGAATTAAACTAACAGAGGGGATTAACAGGAGGGCTGGCCCACATGTCTGTGACACTGGGGGTGGGGCCAGGGTGATTAGCTTAGGGGGGTTAAGCTCTAATAGAGGGGGTCGTCGCCGGCGTGCACTGTTCACGCCGGACCACGTCGGAATCGTGCTCTGGGCACGCGTTTGACGCGCTGCTGGCTCCGTCCGCAAGCTGGGAGTTTCCCGCGTCGTTCTGGAGTGGAGGGGGTGGATGGGGGCACTGGAATGGCGCCGGCGTCGTGCCCTAGCGGCGGCAGAGGCACGGGCTCGAGGCAAAGCTCGCCGTGGTCCTCTTCTTGAGCCAGCGATGCACGAAATCGTCGCAGAGGAGCAAGGCGGAGACGAAGGACATGGAGACGGCGACGTTTGCGTAGCAGAGGCCCGTCGCCATGGTTCCCGGCGGCGAGGAGCTTCGGCTCTCATGGCGGAACGACACAGAGGAAGCAATCGAGGGGGTAGCTAGAGGGGTTTTGAGCTATGGCTCACCAGGATCTCAATGGAGTTGGTGGCGAGGGAGGAGATGGCTTGCCGGGGACGCAATCAACGATGGCGCACGGCGGTCGTAGACGAAGATGACGACTTGATTCAGCGGCTCCAGGACGTTCGAGCTCGATTCCTTCTGCACGGAGACGTAGTCGACGTTGACGAAGACCATGGACACAACGGCGCGGCTCGGGGACGAAGGTGGCCACGCGGGCTTCAATCTATGGCGACGGCGGCGCTCGGGTCGTCGTCGAACTTGGCGAGAGAGAGAGAGAGCGAGAGCTATCCTGGAGGGGGGTAATGGACGCACGGCTCGTCCAGGCGTGGCGTGGCGCGGTTAGAAGGCTCCAGAGGGGAAGGTGGCGGCAGGGAGAGCGGCGACGTGCTCGGCTAGCTTGGTGGCATTCCACCGAGCAGCTTGGAGGCGCGGGGTCGGGGAAGAAGACCCCCTTGCCCCTTTGGGCCGGGTGGGCTGGCTGGGCTGCCTTCGCCTAGGCGACAGGTAAGCCTTTTTCTCTCCTTTCTTTTTTTATTTTCTAATTTCTTTTCTGTCTTTATTTTGGTTTTGCTAAATAAAATAGCAAACCATTTTGTAAAATGCTAAAACTTTTTATATGGCCCTATAATTATATATACTAGCCATTTGCAAAAGTTTGTCACTTTTTAAAATTCAAATTATTTGAATCTTAAATCAAATAGGTGTTTTTGAATTAATCCAAGGTCCTATTTGAATATTTGAAAAATGCATGAGCATGGGGTTGGTCCCACATCACTTGATATGTGATCACACTCATTTATAAGACTTTTCAAAAATCCAACATGAATTTTTGGAGAAGATTTATTTCTGGCCTTTTGAATTAATTCATCTGGGGGGTTCCTTCTCCCATTTTTCATTTGATATTGATTTCAATTGATTTTTTTGAAATTTTTAACATGATGCAAAGTGACATGCTAATCCTAGCACATACCTAACTTGGGGTTGTGACATGGCCGTGGCTGTGGTGGCCGTACACCATGCTCATGCCGCGGTGGTCGCTATGGTACGACGCCGATGCCTTCCTCCTCTCCCTTGGAGGAGGGATTCTGGAGCTTTGATTTTCTTTTACGCGTTCATGGCCAGAGTGCCAATCGGGTTCTTCTTCCCTCTACTTTTTCCGCCATTGTCTCTGAACGTGGCTTAGATGGCTTGGTTCTGCATCTTCAAGGGAGCTGTTGATCTCCTTCTTATGTTGACTTGGATGTTGATAGCTCCCGCTTGATTTTTCTTGGCTCTAGTTGGAGTTTGTTTGCTCGGCGGTTGAATTTGCGAGATGGCGATATGCTCAGTTGTCGTTATGACGGCGAAAGCACTGTCACTGTCCGCGCGTTCGACCCGAGCGGCAACAACATGGATCCGCACTAGCAGCATTCGAGCAGAGACAGCTCCACAAGGTCGAGGAGTCCCACGCCTGCATCTTCTACGGCTTCGTCTTCTGGCGACTCCTCAGGTGGTGATGCCGTCTCCATCAGCTCTGAAGAGGACATCGACGTCAAGCCGTCGGTCAAGAGGGCGCGCCAAAAGACCTTGTAGAACTGGAGGCGGCCTCATCTTCGCCGGCAACTCGGAGAAGAAGCTGTGCAGCCGGAGAAGAAGGCGTGCAGCTGCAGCTCGAGAAGAAGCTGGTGGAGCAGGAGAAGAAGCTGGTGGAGCATCGACAAATAAGTCGAGCTTCACACTTTTGTTATGTCATTGACATCCTCTGCTAGCTTCCTTTTTTTTCCTTTGTCTGTGGTGATTCCCTTGTACTAGAGTCGATTACCCCTCATGGGCACACATGTAGAAGTCTTAATTCCTTGGGTAATTCCCTCTTGTAACAGGAGCTGCCTTCTATCCAAATGTAGTTGAGTCCTTTTATACCTTTATGGTTGAATTTCAAGCTGTGGTTGAGATCTTGCAAGAAACTGTATTTGCGACTCCTGTGATGCACTGTCTTAGACTCCTTTCTGATGGCGCAGAATGTCTTCGATTCCATCTGATAGCGCGAGATGTCTTCGACTCCATCTGATAGCGTGAAATGTATTCGACTCCTCCCGTGATGCTCCGACTTTAACTTTCTGGTGTGTTCTATCGGGTGCGCGACAGCGCTCCCGATGGGAGTAGCCCCCGAGGCTACGTTTGAGTTGTAGAGTCAAACGTAGGCTTAAAACTTTTCGTACTCTGGAGTAGTCCCCGAGTCTTGGTTGTTTGTCGTCCGGGTGAAGACTTGAAGATTTCTAACCTGGTGTTTTTGAATAGGGCCATAGCGTGTCTCGGGGAATGCTTATGCTTGAGCCCCCGAGTTTTTAAGGTGAGCTCGCGTAGGTGGTGATAGCGTCTCTCGGGGGGATTTTTGTGCTTAAGCCCCCGAGTGCTTTGGTGAAGATCGCTTGAGTGGCGATAGCATCTCTCGGGGGAATTTTATGCTTAAGCCCCCAAGTGCTTTGGTGAAGATCGCTTAAGTGGCAATAGCGTCTCTCGGGGGGATTTTATTCTTAAGCCCCCGAGTGCTTTGGTTAAGATCGCGTAGGCGATAGCGTCTCTCGGGGGGATTTTATGCTTAAGCCCCCGAGTGATTTGGTTAAGATCGCGTAGGCGATAGCTTCTCTCGGAGGGATTTTATGCTTAAGCCCCGGAGTGCTTTGGTTAAGATCGCGTAGGCGATAGCGTCTGTTGGGGGGGATTTTATGCTTAAGCCCCCGAGTTCTTTGGTTAAGATCGCGTAGGCGATAGCGTCTCTCGGGGGGATTTTATGCTTAAGCCCCCGAGTGCTTTGGTTAAGATCGCGTAGGCGAGAGCGTCTCTCGGGGGGATTTGATGCTTAAGCCCCCGAGTGCTTTGGTTAAGATCGCGTAGGGGATGATAGCGTCTCTCGGGGGGAGTGGGTGCTCGAGCTCCCGAGTGCTTTGAGATGGCAGTATTTGGGAAACATTTATTTTATTGCGGTCGAGCGGCTATATGAGTTGCCAGTAGGGTCTGACCGATGGGGACTATGGATAGAACAGTCACAAGTTTGCTACGTTCCATGGGTTACCCACGTCCTCGTCTGTCTTCGGGTTCTTCAGCCTGTAAGAGCCACCTCCGATGACTTCTGAGACTATAAAATGTCCTTCCCATTGGGGGGCAAGTTTATGGACCTTCTCTTGTATCAGCCGTAGGACTAGGTCACCTTTGTTGAAGGTTCTAGTGCGCAAGCGACTGCTTTGGTAGGTGCGTAGCTTGTCCTGGTACCCCTCTGATTTTGCCAGGGTTGTATCTCTTACTTCGTCAGCTGTATATTTGTCATCTTGTAATGCTTCTTCTGCTTCTTCTTCTTCGTACCCGGTGACCCGAGGTGCTCCGAACTTGAGGTCGTGTGGTAGTTCTGCCTCTACCCTGTATACCATGAAGAAGGGTGTGTACTGGGTCGCGGTGTTTGGTGTAGTTCGTAGGCTCCATAGTACCGCGGGGAGTTCTTCTACCCAGTTGTCGGCGGCTTGCTCGAGTGGTGCGAGGAGCCGCTTCTTGATTCCCCCGCATACAAGGCCGTTTGCTTTTTCCACTTGGCCGTTGGACTGCGGGTGCGCGACTGATGCGTAATTGATTTTGATGCCCAGTTCTTAGCAAAAGTTCTGGAATTCTGCAGCTGTGAAGTTCGTTCCGTTGTCCGTGATGATGTTGTGTGGAACTCCGAACCGGAAGATGATCGATTTGATGAAGTTGACAGCCGTGAGGGCTGTGGAGCTGGTGATGGGCACTGCCTCGATCCATTTAGTGAACTTGTCGACTGCGACGAGCAGGTGTGTCCTTCCGCCCTTTGATGATTTCTTGAGTGGGCCCACCATGTAGAGTCCCTAGGTGGCGAACGACCAGGATAGTGGTATGGTCTTGAGCTCTGAGGCGGGAGCGTGTGGCCTGTTGGCGAATTTCTGGCAGGAGACACAACGCCGCATGATTTCCTCTGCGTTTTTCATGGCTGTGGGCCAATGGAACCCGGCTCGGAATGCTTTGGACAAGAGTACTCGACTGCTCGCATGGTGTCCACAGGTGCGTTCGTGGATTTCGAGAAGTAGGGCTTTGCCGTCCTCTTCGTCGATGCACCTTTGGAGTATCTAGGTGATGCTGCGCTTGTATAGCTGTTTGTTGATCACCGTGAACGCCTTGGATCGTCGGCTAATGCGTCATGCTTCGGCCGCGTCTTGCGGTAGCATACCTTCGATTAGGAATCAGAGGAACGGTTTTTCCCAAACAGGTCCTTCGAGCTTTGTCGGAGTTTTGCTGTCGGGTGTGCTGGTGCTTGTGCCTTCTGATGGGCTTGCAGCTGCCACCTGCGCCAGGTCTGTTGCGTCCTCGCCATGCACGACTGCTTCAGGTGCTGCTGCCTGTACCTTGATGGATCTCTGGCTGAAGCTTTTGAGAAAAACGCCGGGTGGTATTGGTCCTCGGGTCGAGCCAATGTTCGCGAGTTCGTCAGCTTCTGTGTTATTGGCCCTGGTGATGTAGTTGAGCTCGCAACCGTCGAAACTTCCTTCGAGTGCGTTGTAGAGCTTCTGGTAGGCCGCCATGTTGTCGGCTATTGGGTCGCCGTTTCTCATCGTTTGCTGGACGACGAGATTGAAGTTCCCGTAGATTAGGAGGCGAGTGGCTCCGCACGTTTTGGCCATGCGCATGCCATGGAGGAGTGCCTCGTATTCCGCTTCGTTGTTGGAGGCGTGACTGAAGTTGATCTGGAGGACATATTTTAGCTTTGTTCCTTTAGGGGAGATGAGCAAAACTCCTGCCCCGGCTCCTTGTTGTCTCTTGGGCCCATCGAAGAACATTGACCATGAATTTGATAGGTCTGGGGGCTTGGTGTCTGTACCTCCGTCCACTCGACCAGGAAATCTAGGAGTACTTGGGCTTTGATGGCTGTTGGGTGTTTGAACTGCAGGTCCCGTGGGCTGAGCTCAATGTTCCACTCAGTGACTCGTCCAGTCGCTCCAGGGTTGTTGAGTATGTCAGCGAGTGGTGCGCTGCTAACGATTGTGATAGGGTGCTCGTCGAAGTAGTGGGACACCTTTCTTGAGGTCATGATGACGGCCAGTAGTAGCTTCTGATAATGCGGGTACCGCTGCTGTGATTTGGTCAGGAGCATGCTGAGGTAGTAGATTGGTCTCTGGATGCTCTGGACCTTGCCTTCTTCTGTGCGTTCAACAACGAGCGTTGTGCTTATTACACTGTTACGTGCTGCCACGTAGAGGTATAGCTTCTCTCGTTCCTTGGGTACCTCCAGGATTGGTGGGGTTGAGAGTGTCTTTTTCAGGTCCGCGAATGCTTGGCGGGCTTCCTCCGTCCACTGGAATTTCTTTCCTTTCCTGAACAGATGATAGAAAGGCAGCGTGCGTTCTCCCAGCCTGCTGATGAAGCGGCTTAGGGCTGCGAGTTTTCCAGTGAGCTGTTGTACTCCTTTGATGTCGGTTGGTTCTTGCATTCGGGCGATGGCTTGGACTTTCTCAGGGTTTGCCTCGATTCCTCGGGCAGAGACCATATAGCCGAGCAGCTTCCCCGCCGGTACGCCGAATGCGCACTTCTTTGGGTTGAGTTTGATTCTATATTTCTTGAGCACTGCGAAGGTTTCACGCAGGTCGTCGAGTAGTGTGGCTGTTTTGTAGGTCTTGATGACGATGTCTTCCACATAGACTTGCACATTTCCTCTGATTTTCTCTTTCAGGCAGTCCTGCATCATTCGCTGGTATGCGGCACCTGCGTTCTTGAGCCCGAAGGGCATGGTCCTGTAGCAGAATACGCCATAGGGGGTGATGAACGATGTGTGCTTTTCGTCTTCTTCCTTCATCCTGATCTGGTTGTATCCTGAGTAGGCATCAAGAAAGGAAAGTAGATCGCACCCTGCTGTCGAGTCGATTATCTGATCGATTCTAGGCAGGGGAAGTGGTCCTTTGGGCAATGCTTGTTGACTGGTCCGTAGTCGACACACATGCGCAGCACGGTCGTGTCTTTATTGGGCACTAGCACTGGGTTAGGTATCCAGGTGGCTTTCTTCGTTTCTCGGATGAACTGGGCGTCGAGTAACCGGTTGACTTCCTCTCCGAGTGCTCTGCGCTTGGGCTCCGAGAATCGTCTCAGAGCTTGCTTCACCGGCTTCGTGTTTGGCTTGATGCGTAGGGTGTGCTCCGCGAATTTGCGTGGTATTCCAGGCATGTCGGCTTGGCACCAGACGAATATTTCCCACTCATCTCGAAGGAAAGCGACGAGAGCCGTCGCCTGCTCCTCTGGTAGGTGGGCGTACACGCGGACTTTTTTGTCCGGGTCCGTCGGGTGCACTTGGTGAGTGACTGTGTCGCTGTCGATGTTGAAGTCGCGTCCGTACTCCTTAGATTCGCTTCGGCTCACCAATGGGAAGGTACTCTTGTCCGTCACCATGGCTATTTCTCTGAGTTCTTGTTCGGCTCCGAATGTGTCGGAGATTTTTTTGAAAATCACGGTCACATTGATCTGATTTGATGAATCTTCCGTTGATCGTGAGGACTCCCGTTGATCCTGGCATCTTGAGCTTGAGGTAGGCGTAATGTGGAACCGCCATAAACTGCGCGAATGCTGGCGATCCCAATATGGTGTGATACTGCAATTGCCAGTCGAGTACTTCGAACTCGAGTACGTGCTTTGCGAAGTTGCGTCGGTTGCCGAAGACAACTTCGAGTTCGGCGACTCTGAGGGATGTGGCTGCTTCTCCTGGGACTACCCCGTGTAACACGGTGCTTGATTTCTTCCATACTGATCGTGGGATCAGCATCTTTTGCAGGGTGCTGGCGAAGATGATATTCATGTTGCTGCCTCCGTCCATGAAGACCCTATCCATGTCGTACCCTCCGATTTGTGCATCGAGCACCAGGGGCGCATGCCCCGGTCTTGGGACTGCGGGTGGATGGTCGTCCTGCGAGAAGGTGATGCTGGTCTGAGCATCATGTAGCTGGTAGACTTCGATAATTATGCTCTCGGCTGATCTAACTTGCAGGGTGTAGGCGTCGCGTTGTACTTGCGGCACCCTTCCCTCTTGGATCCTGAGCACCTGTCCTTGTAGCGGGCTGTGACGTCCTTCCGGGCTTGAGGGCGGCGATTGTTCGGGTCGCCGGTTGCGCTTGTCTTCTTTCTGCTTCTCCTTCTTAAGGTCGTCGGCTAGCTCGTTGAACAGGAGGCAGTCTCCCAAAGTGTGACCCGACCTGACGCGTCCTCAGTCATCCTCGAAGTTGTGGATCGTGCAGGGTCCTTCTAGCTGCTCTCTAACCGTGAGTTTGCTAGATCCGGCGTGCCTCTTCCTTCTTGAGATTCTGAAGATTTGCTCCTGATCCTCCGAGTGTTCGTGGAAGCGAGGGTCGGTTTCGATTCCTCGACTCATATCTTGGTTCTTGATGAGGTTGGCGAATTCATCTGGCCTTCAATCTGGGTCATAGTATTCGCCCACCGGCGTTTCAGAGTCGTTGTCTTGTCTGGCGGCAGGTGCTCGTGGGACGGCGTGTCGTAGAGTGGCCATCGGTTGCATGGCTGCGTGACGTGGCTCGTTCAGTTGGGCCTCGCCGTAGATCTCCAGTGCGCGCATTTTGGGTCGTCGATTCCTTCTTGCTTGACGATGGTTTCTGCTGATCGCTGGTTTCGATCTCGTCGTCATCGTCTTGATGTGCGGCGGGTGCCCGGCCAGCGGTGGGTTGTCGAAACATTTGCGAGTCCCCCGTTGCGCGTCGCGGTTCGTCGAGTGGAACTCCTTCGTAGAGGCTTCTCGCCGTTCTTCTGGGTCGTTGATTCCTTCGCTGTTGACGCTGCACTTGCCCGTTCCCGTAGTATCGGTCCTGGCATAGTTGTAGCCCGAGCGATCTTGATGGGGTGGCAGAGATGTTCGCCGTGATCTTGAATCTTTCGAGTGGGCTAGATCTGGTCCTTGCCCTTGAGTTGTGGCTTGCTGGAGACAGGACCGCCGAGATCGTGATCCCAACCTGTGTAGTTCCCACAGACGGAGCCAATTGACGGGGATCAACCCCGGAAAATCCCATGGTCAGGGACCCTGGGTTAGTCATGGGATGCATAGGTTGGACGATAGCTCGTCGGCAAACAGGAGGACACGTTCCTGCTCGATATTATTGATGAGGGAGATGCGATTACAGTGGATGCCAAGGCTGGAGCGCTCAACGCTAGGGTTACAGATGACATTGGATGTCTTTGGCGTCGCCCCTCCTAGCCCTTATATACTGGGCTAGGTCTCGGGGAGTTCATCTATGTTTACAGGTAAGCTTTCCTAACCCTAGCTTGCTCCGTACGACAGGTCTTCGCACCTTCCTTGTGAGTCGCAGACTCCGGTGTCGGTGCCAACTAGCGGGCCAAGGCGGGTCTTCATGGGCCTTCTATCTTCAGGGACACCGGGTAGGCTTATCTACAGGAGTCGTGGGGTCACCCCCTCGTCATCCTGTTATTATCAATGCTAACCTTTCAGGATATGAAGAAGAGAGATTAATGGGAACCCTTCGAAAACATCGCGGCGCTCTGGGATAAACACTTGATGATCTTAAAGGAATAAGCCCATCAATTTGTCAACATACTATTAATCTTGAGACCGATGCTAAGCCGGTTGTTGATCATCAACAACGGCTGAATCCGAAGATGAAGGATGTGGTTAGAAATGAAGTTTTAAAGCTACTTGCTGGATGTATCATCTATCACGTAGCTGATAGTAGGTGGGTAAGTCATGTTCATTGTGTTCCTAAGAAAAGAGGGATGACCGTAGTTCCTAATGATAGAAATGAACTAATCCATTAGAGAACTATTATTGGATATAGAATATGTATTGACTATAGTAAAATGAACAAGGCAACAAAGAAGGATCATTTCCCGTTACCTTTAATCGATCAAATGCTCGAGAGGTTATCTGAAAACACTCACTTTTGTTATCTCAACGGTTAAACTGGCTTCTCTCAGATTCATGTTAATACCGCTGATAAAGAGAAGACTACTTTCACTTTTGATTATGGTACTTATGCTTACAGGTGTAAGCATTTTGGTTCGTGGAATGCTCCTACTACTTTCCAGAGATGTATGTCTGCTATTTTTCATGGTTTTTGTGAGGATATTGTGGAGGTTTTCATGGATGATTTTTCTGTCTATGGAACCTCTTTTGAATACTGTCTCCACAATCTTAATAAGGTTATGCAGCGACGTGAAGAAACCAACTTAGTGCTCAATTGGGAGAAGTGCCATGTCATTGTTAACGAACCATTCTTTGTCACAAGATTTTAGAAAGGGGAATCGAGGTGGACAAGGAGAAAGTTGAAGCAATTGAGAGGATGCGCTAACCAAAATACATTAAAGGTATTCGTAGTTTTCTCGGTCCTGGTGGTTTCTATAGAAGATTTATTAAGGACTTTTCTAAGATTTGGAGACCCCTCACTAATCTTCTCCAGAAGGATTTCCTTTTGATTTTGATGAAGATTGTAAGGAAGCCTTAGAAGTTCTTAAGAAAACCTTAATAACTGGTTGTTTTGTTCAACCACCTGATTGGAGTTTACCCTTTGGAATCATGTGTGATGCTAGTGATTTTGTTGTTGGTGATGTTTTACTACAAAGAGTTGATAAAAAGTTGAATGTTATTTATTATGCTAGCAAAACCCTTGATAGTGCTCCAAAGAATTATGCTACTACAGAAAAAGAGTTTTTAGCGAACGGGCATGTAGCCTAATGGTTGCAGCAAACTTAGTATCACGCTAGGTGCTGGGTTGGACTCCTGGTCGAAGCGAATTTAAGCAGGCCTATGTAAAAATTTCTAGAAAAAAAACTGTGGGGCTGTTGTCCTATAGTAAACAGTAAAAAAAGAGTTTTTAGCAGTAGTGTTTGCGTGTGATATGTTTATACAATACATTGTTGATTCCAAGGTTATTATTCACACCGACCATGCTGCTATTATGTATCTTATGGAGAAGAAGGATGTCAAACTAAGGCTTATCAGATTGGTACTTCTTCTTCAAGAATTTGACTTGCAGATTGTTGATAGAAAGGAAGCAGACAATCCTGTGGCGGACAACCTTTCCAAGATTGAAAATATACCACATGACCCTATCCAAGTAAACGATTGTTTTCTTGATGAGCAGCTGGATGTTTTGAAGGTACAATCCCTTTTTGATCCTTGGTATGCAGATTATGCTAACTTTATTGTTGCAAAGTTTTTGACTCCAGGTTTAACATTTCAGCAAAGGAAGAAATTCTTCCACAACTTGAGGCATTACTTTTGGAATGACGGATACGTTCCAAACGTATCTATAATTTCTGATTGCTCCATGCATGTTTTGTGTGATATTGCTATGACCTAGATAAACTTTCATACACTTTTGATCATATTTGGACTAACTTATTAACTCAGTGCACCACAGCGCCAGTTCCTATTTTCTGTTGTTTTTCTATTTCAGGGTTCCCCCATATTAAAAGTGCTCCAAAAATTCGGGAAAAAACAGAAAAAAAATTAGCGTGAAGGAACCTTCCGGAATGACATGGGTGGGGCCAGAGGGCCACCACAAGGGACCCAAGCAGTCACCTGGAGCGTCCTAGGTTCTGGCCGCGCCGATGGGCGCCTGGACCCCTGGTGCCCCCCGTGCTGCCCCCCTTCGCCTATATATTCTCCATGACGCGAAACCTCCAAGGACAGAACCCTTTTTCGCGATTTCGCCTCTGTTCCACCGCCGCTGCACTTCCAAGATCGGGAGCGTCAACAAACCCCTTCCCGACACCCTGCCGGAGGGAGGATTGACCTCCGTGAGCTTCCCCTCCACCATGGACGCTTCCCGGATGTGCCGTGAGTAGTCTCCCTTGGACCATGGGTCCGTGATCAGTAGATATGTGATGTTCTCCTCCCCTCTCTGTTCTTCATGGTTTAGACCTCGTGAGCTGCCCTACATGATCGAGGCACATATGTAATGTTCTGCTGTTGCTATGCTGAGTTTGCTGGGATCTGATGGATTATGAGACTATGTTTAGATTGTGATTGAGTAATATATTTGGTTCTTATCTTTAATATTTTTGTTCCTAAGTAATTCTTGCATGTTCTCCGTTGCTGTTTATTGCTTTGGCCAAGTAGTAGGTGATACGTCCCAAACGTATCTATAATTTATGCTTGCTACATGCATGTTTTGTGTGACTTTGCCATGTTTTTCTTGAACTTTCATACACTTTTGAACCTATTTGGACTAACCTATTAACTCAGTGCACCCAGTTTCCAGTTTCTGTTTTCTGCTGTTTTTGTATTTCAGGTTTTACGGCCATTAAAAGTGCTCCAAAAATTCCCGGAAAAATATAAAAAAAATCAGCGCAACAGAAGCTTCCGTAATCACCAAGAGAGGGAAGGGGGCCACCACCAGGCAGCCAGGAACCCTCCTGACTGCCTCGTGGGTCCCCTCGATGCCCCCTTCGCCTATATTTACCCCTCGGGGTGGAAACCCCTAATATCGATCTCTTTCTCGCGAACTCCCCTCTGTACCGCCGCCGCCGCTGTTTCAAGATCGGCGCTGCCTGGAGAAGCTGCCCCGGCACCCTGCCGGAAGGAGGAACGCCCTCCGGGAGACCATCCATAGCCATGGACACCTCCCGGATGTGCCGTGAGTAGTCCCCCTTGGACCATGGGTCCGTGACCAGTAGCTATGTGATGAATCTCTTACCCCTTTGTGCTTCCACTTTCAAGTCCTCGTGAGCTACCTCACATGATCGAGGCATCTATGTAATTTCTGCTTTTTCTATGCTGAGTTTGTTGGGATCTGATGCATTATGAGACTATGTTTAGATTGTGATGAGTAGTATATGTAGTTCTTCTCTTTTATATTTTGTTCTTGGGTAAATTCTTGCATGTTCTCCGTTGCGGTATTTGCTTTGGCCAAGTATTTTATTTGCAACTCCAAGAGAGAGCGTTATGCTCGATTGTGGGTTCAGCCCCTTGATGTCTAGCTTGAGTGACAGAAACATGAGACTAGGGGATGTGCTGTTGCCACCAGGGATAAAACAACGATGCTTGTACCTGCGCGTGCAAGGATTGTTTACTTTCCTCAAAGTTCTTTTAATGCAGTTGTCTGTTGCTTTGAGTTTACACTTTGGGTGGGATTCGCAACTTAATACCAGCGAGTTGTTCTGGATAGATATCTCAAGGTGGATGATTCGTAGTAGATGCAGATGGATTTCGGTCTACTTACCTTGGCGTACTGCCCATGGCTTTTGAGCCCTTCCTTTCCTTGCAGCATAGTTAGCATTGCGGTGCCTTCATAATCATGTCAATTGCCCAACTGTGATTTGTTTACCTTGCTAGCACTTTTATCGTCTTTTGGGACAGAGACATCACTAGTGAAAATCATGGGACCCCGGTCCATCTTCACATTATTTTTCACACCCTCAATTTACTTTCATCTTTTACTTTCCTTTGCACCTTTTATCTCTTGCGTTGATCCTTTGTAAACGACAAGGCAGGAGGAATTGAAAACTCCTCTGTACTCGTTGGGAGAAAAGTTATTTGTTGTTGTGTGCAGGTCCACGACAACACCCTAGTCAGGAAGCAATTTCTGACGATGTTGCCACCTACTTGTATCTCCTGAGTCCTACTGGTTCGATAAACTTGGTATCTTCACCGAGGGAAACTTGCTGCTGCACTGCATCTCAAACCTTCCACTTTGGGTAACCAACGAGGGGCGAGAAGCCATCAGTAGGTACTGGCTCCAAGAGGGAACGTTATGCTCGATTGTGGGTTCATGACCCCCGATGACATGCTTGAGTGACAGAAACATGAGCCTAGGGGATGTGTTGTTGCCACAAAGGGCAAAACAACGGTGCTTGTAACCGCGGTTTAAAGGATTGTTTACTTTACGCAAAGTGCTTTTTAATGCAGTTGTATGTTTCTTTGGGTTTACACTTTGGGTGGGCCTCCCAACTTAATACCAGCGAGATGTTCTGGATAGATATCTCAAGGTGGATGATTAGTAGTAGATACAGTTGGATTTCGGTCTACTTATTTTGGCGTACCACCCATGCTTTTGAGCCTCTTCCTTTCTTTGTAGCATAGTTAGCATTGCGGTGCGTTTTTAATCATGGCAATTGACCAGCTGTGATTTGTTTACCTTGCATAGCAGTTTTATCATGTTTTGGGAGAGAGAGACATCACTAGTGAACATCACGGGACCCCGGTCCATATTCTCATCACTGCTTACACGCTCTTTTATTTTCCTGCTTTTACTTTCTATTTGTTATCATTATCCCTTGCGTTTGATCCTTTGTAAACAACAAGGCCGAAGAGATTGAAAACCTCTCTGTACTCATTGAGAAGCAAAGTTATTTGTGTCGTGTGCAGGTCCAGGTGAATTAAGCAACCCAAGGTTGTGAACGGTGCCATTGTTCACTTCATCACCTACTTATCATTGCCGGAGTCCTACGGGAGATGATCTTTTCAACCTTGGTATCTTTCCCAAGGGAAATTTGCTGCTACACTACATCTAACCTTCCACTTGGGGTAACCAACGAGTATAGAGTATCAATGACCCACATCTTTATAAAGAAGGTGCGAATGGGATCGTGAGAAGATGCATATCGGAGCATGAGTAGAGGGATGTCTCGAGAAAATGTCAAGACAACCCTTACGGAGGACATCAGGCCGGTGACAGAACTGTGCATAAGGTTCTTCAATCAGGTTTTTATTGGCCAACTCTTTTTAAAGATGCGAGAAAGGTTGTCTTGTCTTGTGACGAGTGTCAAAGGGTTGGAAATATTGGTAGAAGGAATGAGAAGCCTATGAACTACTCTCTAGTCATTGAACCTTTTGATTGCTGGGGATTTTATTTTATGGGTCCTTTCCCTCCTTCACACAAGGATACTCACATTCTAGTAGCAGTTGTTTATGTAACCAAGTGGGTTTAAGAAATCCCCACTGATAGTGTTGATCATAATACATCCTTGAAAATTCTTAAAGATGTAATCTTCCCTAGGTTTGGTGTACCTAGGTACCTCATGACTAACGAAGGATCACATTTTACACATGGAGATTTTAGAAAAGATTTATCCAAGAATGATGTCAACCATAGGATCTCTTCACCTTATCACCCTCAAACAAGTGGGCAAGCTGAGCTCAACAATAGAGAGATCAAGTTGATCTTGAATAAGACAATGAAGAGTTCCAGGAAAAATTGGTCTAAAAAGCTAGGAGAGAAAAACCCCATGGGCATGTATCCTTATAAAATGGTTAATGGCAAGGTTTTCCATTTACCATTAGAACTAGAACACAAAGCTTTTTGGGAAGTTAGAGAGCTTAATTCCGATGCCAAGATTGCTGGCGCGAAGCGTCTCTTAAAGTTGACTTATCTATATGAGTGGAGAAGTGAAGCTTATGAGAGTGTGAAATTGTTCAAAGAAAAGGAAAGAAGTGGCATGAAAAGAGAATATTGATACGAGAATTTAATGTGGTTGATAAAGTTTTGTTGTATAGATCTCGTTTCAGGTTTTCTCCATGTAAATTACTCTCCAAGTGGGAAGCATTGTACCTCATTGAAGATGTTTATCACTCCGGTGCGATCAAGATTAACAAATTTGAAGGCACCAAACCATAGGTTCTGAATGGGAAAAGACTCAAGCATTATACAGTTGGTGATCCCATCAATGAGGAGGTCGATGTGATACAGGTTGTTACTCATGAAGAACATATTGAAACACTGTATCAGACACAAGAATAAGTAGAAAAGTAATATGTTTGTAATACGATAAGGAAACTTCGCAAAAGGCATAAAAGTTTCGTATTATCTATTTATGGAAAATAACAAAAATTAAGGCCCAAAGAGGAGCCGGAGAGGAGCTCCTGGTGGACCAGGCTCCCTGGTGGCGTGGCCTAGATCCTCGCTGCGCCCTCTGGCTTCCCGTGCCACCATGAGTCCGTCTCCGACTCCCCTTTTGGTGATTTACCTTCCTTCCCAGACCGTCCCAACTCTGTATCTCGCGATACTGTGGTGTTTTATTTTCCATCTGTTTTTTCCAGGAATATTTTCAGTAAACCTAGGTTGCATGTATTCTCCAAGCCCGTCCAAAGTCACGTTCTACGTCAACGTCATCAACCCTCATCTTGCGGAGGTGAGGAGGCACCCTCAAGCTATTTGGGTGGAAGATGGCGTTCTCCACAAAGAAGATACGAAGGGACCTGTCAAGGAGGGGAGCACCAAATCATGATTGGAAGAAGTGGAACAAGAAGTTTTCAAGTACAAGAAGATGATTGAGCGCGGTGTTGAGGCCAACATCGACATCATTGTGGAGCTCAAGGCTCAACATGAGAAGGAGATGAAAGAAGTTTGGAAGACTCTTTCTGCTATGGAAGAGAAGATGTTCGAGCTCCATAGGCAGATCTACAATCTGCACAACCAGAACTGTGAGTATGAACTAAAGTTTCTGCGCATGAGCGTAGCGGCTAGCTACAGGATCCTGGAGACAGAGGAGTCATTCATGGATGGGAGGCCCATGCCATGGAAGCTTTTTGCTGAAGAGCATATAAAGAACTCCAAGAAAGATCAAGATTGAAATCTTCATGGGTAATGACACTTCCTTAGCTTGTTCCAAGCTTCGGGGAGTGCACGGTATCTTTATCTTTTATCTTTTATCTTTTCATGTGAAAGTCTAGTGTCGTATCATGTCTAGAGAAGTTATCTTATGAAATAGGTGTTTGCATTGAGGTTTATCACTCCTTTGTGGGTGTTGACACAAGTTTTTGCCGCGAAAAAAAAACCTATATAATATGACCTCAAATGAAGAAGTGCTCTACATGAAAAATTTGAGTATTTTTTATGTTAACATCCTTGTAGTTCAAGCCATCGCCATCCGATTTCATCTCGAAGGCCGAAACTATGTTTGAAGCAATAAGATCCTGACATTCGAAGTACTATTCTGACAATTAGACCTTCAAGACATCATCAAATGGAAAATATTCTACATTGAGCGGCTTGGTCTCGTCAAATCGGTCCATTTTGGTTTTTGGATCATCTCAATCCGAGTTCTACAACAAAAGTTATAGCCATGAAAATATATACCTATCAAGAGGAAAAAAACTGACGCTCGGAGCCAGACACCTATATGGTTGATGTCTGATGGAAAGCGTGAGGATTTTGGACCTCAAGATGGACTCTAATTAAAAAACGTCCGACATGAAAAAGTTTGGAAATTTCAAGGGCTACAATTTTGATGTTTTGAGATTTTCATTCGAGGTCGTTTGCAGCCTCAAAACTACCAAAAACCGAACTACTGTCTTGGGACAACCTGTAATCCGAGTTCGGTTATGTTTGGAGAGATTTGGACGGGATTTGGAGTCCTTTTATTGTACGGAAAGTCCAACCTCCTCATATATAGATGAGGTTACGGCGGATTGAAGAAACACACAATCGAACAAACATATATACACTTCCAAACCCCAATTTTATCTCTCTCCCTTTTATCTTTCTTCTCGTTCTTCGTTCGTTCTTGTTCTTTAGGGCAACGATCCACGAGGTCCTAGGGGCGATCAGGCGACCTAGGGCAACCCATTGCCGCCGTGCATCTAGACGGAGTCCCTCCCGGGTGTGTGGGGTTTCGGGTTCTCAAAAGCGTCTGCCGGTTGTCTTGTGTATCACGCTACCGGTCGGATCTCCTTCGGCGTGAGCTGCGGGGCATCACCCCCGGCGTCGAGGGTACACGTGACGTGTTCGTGTGTCAACAAACTTTTTGGCGACTCCGCTGGGGACGAAGCTTGGAGCAGTCTCCGGCCTGTTCTTGCTACGAAGAAATCGTCATCAAGTTGCTGCAATCTACGAAGGCAGTATGAATTCTCAATTCACCTATGTAGATGCAAATAATTCATATGTTGTTACTAGATTACCTTTTGAGCATGATGTATCGGCTAGCCCTAGTTTTATCTATCATTCATATAATTGTGTGCAACAACCAGTTCATAATAATCTATATGCTTCAAGTTCTAGTTTTAGCAATATGCAACATGTGTATCCCAACTCTCATGCATCGGCAACCCTAGAGATCCATATGCCGACGAACAACATGATGAGCTCGGTTGATAGAGTTGACACACCCCATGTAGGAAATTTCAATAACATGCAGCAAAGTGTTTAACCTTTTTATTCATCGGCACCTAACTTGCAATATGTTAATCGAAATATGCCGATGGATAGGGTAATTGGCCATGCTAGAACTAGTTATTCGGCCAATTACCATCATACATCATATGCTACAATTCATGCTACTAATCTGTCAGTGCCGTATGCAACTGTTGATACTCATAATTCGGTTCCACACCATCATGGTTATAGCCAAATAAGTAACCAATCTACAGGAGTATACATACCTTCATCTAAAGTTGCTGCTGAGGTGGCTCCATTAGAAAGGAAGAAATCCCAAAATGACAGGATTAGTGATATTTGTATGGAATTACATCTTAATGGTTTGTCTCCTGATTATAATGCAATAAAAGCTAGAGTTTTCAAGAAGATGAATGATTGCCAATTGATAGGTTATGCCAGGAAAAATATAGTTCCACACCAATGCATATGTCTTCTCCTATTGCTCCATCATACTATATACCCCCTATACAATTGCAAAGTTTTGGCAACACTCAAGTTTCAATGCCGAAAGAGTCTGAAAGCATTGGAGGGCAATATTACCCGGAGTGGGCTGAGATGGAGAAAAAGATTAAAGCTAATGGCATTGGAGGGCAATCTTGTCCAGGGTGGGCTGAGCTTGATAAGAAGCTTAAAGCTAAATCGGTTGCTCGCCATTTAGAGCAAATAGAAAAAGAATTGGCTCAAAGAAAAGAAGCCTTGCCAATTGATGAAAAGAGTGATGATTCGAAGATTGAAAGTTCTTCGGCTGGAAAAGCCGAATCAACTAGTGTGTGTTCTGAATCCATCAAATCCAAAGAGGAAAGCACCATTGAGAAAGGGTATGGTGAGCACATAACAACCGTGCTTGATTTTTCGTAAGCTAAGGGAACCTATTTCCTGCCCTGTGAGTTCAGTGCCACAGAAATTGATGAGAATCAAGAACAAAGTGATATGGCCGAACAAAGTTTGGTTGATGATGAACATCAAGAACACAAGCATGTAGCTGAGCAAAGTTCACCTGACAATCATTCGAGTGATGAAGCACGGAATAAAGAGAAAGATGAGGACAAGACGTTGGAGAGTCATCCAAAACTAGAGCATGCTTTTATTCAATTCATGGATCCATCATGTTCTCCCAACGCGTATGAAAATGTATGTCTAGTAAGTAATTTATCTATTTCCAGATTTGGTCATAATTTTATTGTTGATGCAACAATTAGCAAAATTCTTATAACAAATCTTGAGAGACCAATGAAGAAGGATAATTTAATTGTTAGCAACACAATTATAACAAAGCATATCGGTACACACATTATGCCACTTAGAGAGACCCTTAAGGACTTATTATTACAGCAAAAGTTTTTCCCATTGTTTCATTTACAGTTTTTGTATACATGGATAACTTTGCTAGTTTCATACTTGTCTTACATTTGGTCTCAAGTGAGACATATATGTTATAATAGTTTTGATTTCAGAAAAATAAAGCCAAGATTTGAATCTTTTGAGAAAACCGATGATAGTATAGTGTCTTATTCAAATTCATCGGAGATGGAGTGCGAAGAACAATGCATAGCCGAATGGGGTGATGTGAAATCTGAACCATTCGTTTGCTTACTTCCAAAGTCCTTCTCGCACCAAGATCGGCTAGAAAAAAAAGATTACCTTTGATTCAAATATGTGTGATCAGATCTTTGGTTTGATGTTGAGGAATGATTATATTAGAATTCATGATCACCATGTTAAGCCATCAATCCAAGGACGAATGTATTGTAAGTTACGTGATTCGTTCAAGCATAATTTTGAGGATTGCAATATGTTTCGTCAAATAGTTAAATCGTCCATTGATAGTGGATGATTGAAACTTGTTAAAACACCAAGGGATCATCATGCTATTCCTATTTGTCCTAATGGCAAAAATTTTTGCATCGGATGCTTCAAGCCGATTCATTTGAGGACAAGAAGGTAAAAACTGCAGGTGATGGGATCAAGCTTTCAAGTACACAAATTATTCCTGAGCGCGATGATGATATTCTTGAAGGTGAGGATTCTTTCAAAGTTATGATGAAGACGCCAAGCATTGGGGGGGCTGCAAGAAAATTCTAAGATCGATGCAAGGAAAACCAAAGAGAGCAATGGCCGAGATAAGCGCAAAGGTAAGAAATCAAAGGTCACTTTTGCGCAGCTATTGGAAAAATATCATAGATAAGTGATGAAAAAATTGCTCATCGGCCAAGTAATTCAAAATCATCAAGATCACCCCCTAGGCGCAAATCTGAGGACTGGTATTTTGGGCCGCTAGTACCAGCGTCATGGATACCTCCCTATGCTTATATGAATCAATATCCATCATGGGACAGATATAATTCTAGGGCACATTATCCATCTTATTTTGAACCATCTCATAAAGATTATGCAGCTCCAAGAAGGTCTACACTTGATGAACAATTGCATAACAAAGACCGTTTCAATCAAAAGGAATTGCTCCGGATCTCAAGGAAGAATAAAGAGGTGGTCAAGCAAGTATATCGTGTCAAAAAGGATGGTCATAAGTGTGCACTTCAGTTTTGATTTCAAATAATAAAGAGCCAATTAAAGTATTGACATTGGCTACTAAAGGCAAAGAAGAAGAGCAAACGAATCTTCAAAATACCGATGCCAAATCTGAACAAAACGAGTTGAGAGTGCACAAGCTCAAAAAGGAATAGACACTTCCTGGAAAAGAATCACAACCGAGACGTCCACTCGGTTTATCATATTGGTAGAAGAAGAAATTGCAAAAACTTAGTGCACAAGAACTTGAGAAGAAGAATATGGCATGGGTTCCTAAGAAGAATAGTCAAACAAAAAATGATGTACAAGCTTCTATTGCAGAGAATACAACCAAAGTGAAGGAGAAATCATCTCATAAAATATTAAGCCGAAGATTTCCATCATCCAACCAAAATCTTCGATTAGGAAATCATTCATATTCTTCAAACATGTCATTGATGCCTTTACCATAGGATTCATCCTCGGGTATGATTGGTTACCCTCCATGGTCTTATTCTCATCCATGGATGCAATACAATTTCTTACATCATGATAGGGGATTACCAAGTCACTATACATTTGATAAGTTTCATTCTTGTTGCCGATTCAAAGGGCCGAAATATTTGATTTGTTATTCCATTTGTTTATTTCGGCTATATATGCTTTAATGGTTGAGTTCTACAAGAGTCTTATGGTAATGGCCGATATTTGTTCTATCATCCTAAGAATACATCTAAACATGACCGGTGTGTTTTCGTAAACGTCGCCCTTATTTTTGTTGGAGATTGAGACAAGGTGTACGTTCAGTAAAAATATGTTGCATAGACCAATTCACAAGTTGCATAATTGGTGAGTGGGATTATGATTTGGCTAGGTATGATATAACTAATTTGAATATATGAGAATCCAAATCATTGCTGTTTTAAGTGAGCATAATATTGTTATGAACCTTGTCTTATTAGTGCCATGGAGATTATATGTTTTTGGTTTAGTTTGTACCAAAGGCCAAGGTTTTGGTATTGCTTTTATATCTCCTCATGGTGCTGTTTTTATGCCTCATCATGCCTAGAACATTGTTGCACAAACAATCAAAGATGAATATGTATTATTCGGTTTAGATCTTTTACTTGCTATATGTGCACACATATTGAGGCTTTTTGTGATTCGTTATTAGTTGTGCATCAAATATCTATGGATTTCATATGATTTTACAAATCACTTAAATGTTTATCTTGATAAATGCCTAGATATAATTTCTACCATGAGTTATTTTAGCATTGATCATATATCTAGACATGACGATTGGAGAGCAAATGAATTGGCACGACAATCATTTGGTTATCATGTTGATAGTAACATGGTTCATATTTCTCAGAAAACCGACACCTAGTCTTGCCAATATAGAAGAAGCCGACTTAAAGCTTGCTGCTTCGGCCATTAATAACAAAGATCTAGTGCAATCCAGGTGGCTGGCTGGAACAAACATAGTTTTCTTATTTACAGGATCCAAGTTGAGAAGATCAGGATGGTTACACCATGGGATGCATTCATAGAGATACATGTGTTATCAAGACAACAAATATTTGAAGAGTTTTGACTCATGAGATAGCCAGTCTGAAGGCATGGCCGATATGTAATTATCACCCTAAGAACATGCATGTCCGATGGAGTGTTTGACATCGTCCTTAGACCTTATGTGGTGGAAGTTATTTTTCGGCACGCAAGTCTTGCCGAAAAACAGGGGGGCATGTGTTGACACCAGTTTTTGGCACGACAAAAACCCTATATAAAATGACCTCAAATGAATAAGTTCTCTACATGAAAAAGTTGGGTATTGTTGATGCTAACATCCTTTTAGTTCAAGCCATCGCCATCCGATTTCATCTCGAAGGCCGAAACTATGTTTGAAGCAATAAGATCCTGACATTCGAAGTACTATTCTGACAATTAGACCTTCAAGACATCATCAAATGGAAAAATATTCTACATGGAGAGGTTTGATCTCGTCAAACCGGTCAATTTTATTTTTTGGATCATCTCAATTCGAGTTCTACAGAAAAAGTTATAGCTATGACGATATATACCTGTCAAGAGAAAAAAACTGACGCTCGGAGCCAGACACCTATACGATTGATGTCTGATGGAAAGCGTGAGGATTTCGGACCTCAAGATGGCCTCTAATTAAAAAAGTTCAACATGAAAAAGTTTGGGAATTTCAAGGGCTACAATTTTTATGTTTTGAGATTTTTCATTCGAGGTCGTTTCCAGCCTCAAAACTACCAAAAACCGAACTACTGTCTTGGGACCAAATGTAATCCGAGTTCGGTTATGTTTGGAGAGATTTGGACGGGATTTTAAGTCCTTTTCTTGTACGTAAAGCCCAACCTCCTCATATATAGATGAGGTGATGGCCGATTGAAGCAACATACAATCGAACAAACATAAGTACACTTCCAAACACTAATTTTATTTCTCTCCCTTATATCTTTCTTATCGTTCTTTCTTCGTCCTTGTTCTTGTAGGGCAACGATCCACGAGGTCCTAGGGGTGATCAGGTCGACCTAGGGTAACCTATTGCCGCCATACGTCCAAACGGGGCCCCTCCCGGGCGTGTGGGTTTTCGGGTTCTCAAAAGCGTCCGCCGGTTGTCTTGCGTATCGCGCTACCGGTCGGATCTCTTTCGGCGTGAGCTGCGGTGCATCACCCCGGCGTCGAGGGTACACGTTACGTGTTCATGTGTCAACTGTGGGTGAGTCTTGTATATGTGAGTGTGTAGTTGTGCATGAAGGAATATTAATGAGAACTTTATTGGTTTTCTTCGCTACACTCGGTATTCTTTCCACGCAATCAAACTTATAAGCTGATTCTTATGGGAGTATTGATCTTATATCAGGTATGGCTTTGAAAACTTTATTTAATATTGTCAAACATAGCATTGGTCATAACAACAAGCATTTTTTTTCTTTCACCAAGTTCTATTCAAAACCTTTATATTGTTATGCTTGAACTGTTATGTTGACAAGGAAGATAAATAGATGTTTCTATCCAATTCTTAATGTTTAGATGTTACGTTGTTTTGCATCCAAGTCAACATCATTTCTCTACTTTCAAAGCCTTTGCTAGTCAAACTCTGTACTAAGCGGGAATGCTTCTTGTGCACCCATACCTTGAAACCATAACCCTCCATAAGAGTCCACCATACCTTTCCTATGTGTGGTATTTCACCTCCCGTCCAAAAGTATATCACTCATGTGCCTTTAAACCTTCAAAATAGTAGTACTTCTTGTTTTGTGCCTCTGTTTATCTCATAAGGAAGTAGTAGATAATACATAATCTTCTTATACTAGATAAGCTTTATCTTTGGTCGCATGTCTAATCTGCGAATCTCTAACACGAGGGACTAGCATGAGTACGCCTAGCTCGTAAAAGATAATAGAAACAAACAAAACCTCCTTCACGCTTTGTTCATGAGAAATTAGAAGACTTTGAGAATGATAAACAAAGGAGATTAATGGGATGTGATCGTCCCTCCTCGGGAGTCGTTCCTTGAATTTTTTCCAGTTTGAGAAGTATTGGGTTATCTGTTAGCATTCGTTGACGAGTTGTGCACCTCCCAGAAGCGCATGTTTACAATCTTATTACTTTCAAAAACACTAAAATCTCTACCACATGAGTTTTACCTACTTCCCTCTGCGCAGGCCTTGCCTTTACTTTCATGTTGAGTCAGTAAATCCTACTTCCTTATATTATTTAAAAGAGAAGACACCTTATGTTGTCAAGGATGCATACATATATATTGCTTCATTGAGAGTTGTCATATCACATTTTTGTTGACATTATCAATCAAGGTAAACAAGTTGTTTGTTAAGTTTAGCTAAATCAAACATCTTCCTCCATGTTAGAATTTTCACTTCTTGACTAATAACATCTTTCTCATCATAATTATAACTGGAAGAGTGATACGTCCCAAATGTATCTATAATTTCTGCTTGCTCCATGCATGATTTGTGTGACTTTGCCATGATTTTCTTGAACTTTCATACACTTTTGAGCATATTTGGACTAATCTATTAACCCAGTGCACCCAGCTGCCAGTTGCTGTTTTCTGCTGTTTTTGTATTTCAGGTTTTCCGGGCATTAAAAGTGCTCCAAAAAATCCAAAAAAATCAGATAAAAAATCAGCGACACTGAAGCTTCCGGAAACAACAAAGGAGCGGAGGGGGGCCACCACCAAGAGGCCAGGAGGGTCCCTGGCGCAGCCCCACCCTAGGCCGCGCCAGGAGGCCTCCTGGCTGCCTGGTGGGTCCCCTCGACACTCCCCTTCGCCTATATTTACCCCTCGGGGTGGAAACCCCTAGACGGGACTCCTCTTTCGCGATCTCGCCTCTGTGCCGCCACCACCACCGTTTCTAGATCGGGGCTGCCTGGAGAAGCTTCTCCGGGACCCTACCGGGAGAAGCTACCCCCTTCGGGAGACCATCCGTAGCCATGGACACCTCCCGTATGTACCGTGAGTAGTTTCCCTTGGACCACGGGTCTGTGACCAGTAGCTATGTGATCTATCTCTCCCTCTTTGTGCCTCCACTTTCGAGACCTCGTGATATGCCTCACATGATCGAGGCACCTTTGTAATTTCCTGCCATTGCTATGCTGAGTTTGTTGGGATCTGATGGATTATGAGACTATGTTCACATTGTGATGAGTAATATATTTGGTTCTTCTCTTTTATATTTTGTTCTTGAGTAAATTCTTGCATGTCCTCCGTTGCCGTATTTTACTTTGGCCAAGTGATTTGTTGCAACTCGAAGAGGGGGCGTTATGCTTGATTGTGGGTTCAGCCCCTTGATGTCTAGCTTGAGTGACAGAAACATGAGACTAGGGGATGTGCTATTGCCACCAAGGATAAAACAATGGTGCTTTTATCCGCGGATGCAAGGATTGTTTACTTTATGCAAAGTTCTTTTAATGTCGTTGTCTGTTGCTTTGGATTTACACTTTGGGTGGGATTCGCAACTTAATACCAGTGAGATGTTCTGGATAGATATCTCAAGGTGGATGATTCGTAGTAGATGCAGATGGATTTCGGTCTACTTACCTTGGCGTACTGCCCATTGCTTTTGAGCCCTTCCTTTCTTTGCAGCATAGTTAGCATTGCGCTGCCTTCATAATCCTCTCAATTTCCCAACTGTGATTTGTTTACCTCGCTAGCACTTTTATCTTCTTTTGGGAGAGAGACATCGCTAGTGAAAATCACGGGACCCCGGTCCATCTTCATATCACTGTTTACATCATTAGTTTACTTTTCAGTTGCTATCACTATCACTATATCTTGCGTTAATCCTTTGTAAACAGCAAGGCCGGAGGAATTGACAACTCCTTTGTGCTCCTTGGGAGCAAAGTTATTTGTATCTTTGTGCAGGTCCAGGTGAAGTTAACAACCCTCGGTTATGAACGGCGCCATTGTTCACTTTATCACCTTCTTGTATTTCTGCGAGTCCTACGGGAGACAAACAATATCCTCGACATAGGGGAAATTTGCTTCTACGCTACATCTCACCTTCCACTTGGGGTAACCAACGAGGAGTGAGAGATCCTCACTGTATCAAGCCAATTTCTGGCGCCGTTGCCGGGGACTCCAATCTACAAGATAGGGGAGTTGCACACTATCTTTTATCTTTGCTTTTTAGTCTTGTTAGTTTTCCTTTTAGTTTTTACTTTTGCGTCCCTTATAAAAAATACCAAAAAACCTACTGCTACTATGGGTTCCAATGAAAACACGAAGTTGTGTGACTTCACTAGTCACAACAACAGAGACTTTATCTGCACTCCTATTGCTCCACCTGCTACTTCAGCACCTTCTTATGAGATTAAACCTGCTTTGCTAAACCTTGTTATGAAAGATCAATTCTCTGGTTCTAGAGATGATGCTGCTTTTCATTTAAATAATTTTATTAAGCTTTGTGATACGCAAAAGTACGAAGAAGTAGATGGTGAAATTGTTAAGCTTAAGCTTTTTCCTTTCTCTTTAAGGGATGAAGTTAAAATCTGGTTTCAATCCTTGCCTAAAAATAGCATAGATTCTTGGGATAAGTGCAAGGATGCTTTTATCGGGAAGTACTATCCCCCTGCTAAAATTATTCAATTGAGGAGTAACATTATGAATGGGAACGTATGAAGACGCTTGTCAAGAACTGCCCCACACATGGACTGACTACCTGGATGGTTATCCAGACTTTTTATGCAGGCTTGAACTTTACCTCGCGGAACCTGTTAGATTCGGTCGCGGGAGGAACTTTTATGTCAACCACACTTGGTGCTGCCACAAAGCTACTTGATGAGATGATGCTGAACTACTCTCAGTGGCACACCGAAATATCTCCAACTGGTAAGAAGGTAAATTCTGTCGAGGAGATCTCCTCTCTAGATGAAAAGGTTGACCTTATCATGTCTCTACTTACCAAGGAAGCTCCTATTGATCCTCAAAATGTTCCTTTAAATTCTTTGGTTGCTCAAGAACAAATAGATGTGAACTTTATCTCTAGAAACAACTTCAATAATAATCCTTATAGGGGCAACTTTGCTAGTAATCCTAGACTGTTTCCATCCACTTATGGGAACAACAACACCTACCCTAGCAACAAGAACCCCACCTCTAAACTAGAGAGTATGCCTAGAGACTTTATCACTACCCAAAAAGCCTTCAACAAGAATGTGTAAGAAGAACTAGCTAAATTAGATAATCTTTGTTTGAAGGTAGATAACTTAGCCCTTGATGTTGAGATGTAAAAAAATAGAACCTCTCCCCTTGAGGAGAGTAAGGTCACTCCTATTAATGCTATCCAGTTACAAATCAATGAAAACATTAGGATGATGGCTAAACTTAAAGAAAGATGGGCTAGAGAAAAAGAGGAAGAGGAAAGAATTAAGAGCCTTCCTACCTACCACACAATAGCCACTATCCAAGTAGTTGAGGATGTCCAAACTGTTAGCACCCATCACACCCCTAGTCCCATTGGAACTATCAATGGTGATGCTACCACCTCAACCATAGATGAAGAAACCTCTATGAACGTAGAGGCTTTCAAACAAGTGAGCTTAAATGATATCAGTACCGCCTTGATAGATAGTAGTGATCTAGACTTTGACAACTGCACTTTACCTGAAGTTATTGGTTTCCTACACAAGATGTCTAGAGACCCCCACACTAGCACACTTAATCTTGCCTTCACAAAGCATATCACCAATGCTCTAATCAAAGTTATGGAGGAGAAGCTTAGACTAGAAGCCTCCATACCTAGGAAGCTAGAAGATGGTTGGGATCCTATGATAAAAATCAAATTGAATAACTTCTCTTGTTATGATCTTTGTGATGTTGGAGCAAGTACCTCTGTTATGCCCAAAAGAATGTATGATATGCTTGAATTGAAACCTTTTGATTCTTGTTCTTTTGGTGTTCGTCTTGTTGATTCTTCCGTAAAGAAACCTTTGGGGAAGATCGACGATGTTCTTATCATTGTCAATGACAATTATGTTCCCGTTGATTTCACTATTATGGACATTGAATGTGAACCTTCTTGTCCAATTATTTTTGGACGTCCTTTTCTTCGCACAGTTGGTGATGTTATTGATATGAAAGAGGGGAATATCAACTTCCAATTCCCTCTCAAGAAAGGGATGGAACATTTCCTTAGGAAAAAGATTAAGTTACCTTTTGAGTCCGTCACACGGGCTAGTTATTCTATTGAAAGGACTTGATCTTCTGCTTTAAGCCTAGCTAATGGCTCTAAAGAAGCGCTTTTGGGAGGCAGCCCGCAACGAATTTAGGTTTTTCTTTTTTGATTTTCTGTTGTTAGTGGTCTTGATGATTGTTACTACTGTAGCAACATCATTGTATCTTTACTTTTTAAGCTTTGTGCCTTTTATAGCCTCATACGACAAGGGAAGTGAAAGTTGTGACATGCTGTCCAGAAAACAGATTCTGTCCTCGTGACTAGAAAAATCATGAAAAAATCCCAGTTCATCTTTTTGAGCTGAATTTTTTACACAGCGGTCTCTATACAATTACGAAACTTGCGTATGTTCTGAGTTTTTTGATTTGAGTTGCAGAAGTACCCCTAACAAATTCGTTTCTTCCTGATGTTCTGTTTTTCACAGATTCTGCCATGTTTCGTCTCTCTTCACTTTTGCAAACCTTAAGCTTGCTTTTTCTTTGCCAAAACTTTTTGACAGTCTTGGGAAACAGTAGCTCTTCAAGATTATCTTTATTTCCAGTGGAGAAAAAATTATTTTAATAGGGTACTAACCTCTCTAATCAGTCTACAATGAGTTATGTATGAATGGAGTTTTCAAGTGTGCGATGGAAGATGATGAAAGAAGATCCTGGAGTGTCAAACGTTAAAGCTTGGGGATGCCCATGTGCACCCCCAATAAATATTCAAGGAGACTCAAGCGTCTAAGCTTGGGGATGCCCCCGAGCATCCCCTTCTTCATCAACAATTATCAGTTCGTCTCTCGTTTCACTATATTTTTATCACTTCATGCGTTATGTGCTATTCTTGGAGCGTCTCGCTCTTAGGTTTTGTTTTTAGTTTTCTTTTGCTTTGTTTGCTGTAGTAACAAGTTAGATCCCAGCTTACTTTCTTTTGTGTGGGAGAGTTACACGCTCCTCTTGAACTAGAACTCCTCATAGGATTTGTTTGCTTATTCTTTTAGCTGTGAGTTGTTCTTTTCTTTTCTTAGCTGCTCCTCTGTTTAGTTGTAGTGCTTTAATTTTTCTAGAGTTTTTCTTTTGTTTTAGGTTGAACTTTCTATAGGTTGCATGTTTTATCTTGTTAGATAGTTTGCCTGTTGCACTGAGTTTTGTGTCTTGACTAGAAGTAGGTAGTTGAAGTTGTTTTTCTCTTTGTAGTAGTAACTTGCAATAGTTTTGAGGTATTGACTAGAGTAATGTTTGAACTTTTGGTGTCAAGAGCTCAAGCCTATTAATGATAGATGTCGTATTTTGGGCAATCCGTGTGTTTTTCGAAAACCAAAAACCCCTGTTGATAAATCTAGCTACTAGATGGATCACTAACCTCTGGAGGGTTCGAATATTAGAGTACACTCACGTACCATGAGTCGAGGATGCGCAAGGATAACCAAAGCCCACAACACTCCTCCTCGGGGTACTTGTCTCTTTGTGAACCTCCTAATTAGATTGAGAGTTACTGATAATAAGTGCATGAGTTCTTCGGACTAATGTGAGTATTCGAAAGTTAACACTTCCACCCACCTATACTTTTTCTAGCCTCTTCGGTACTGTGCATTACCCTTTCTCACCTCGAGAGTTGGCGCATACTTCGCCGGTGCATCCAAACCCTTGGCACGATACGCTCTGTCATCATAAGCCTCCTTATATATTTCCTCAAAATAGCCACCATACCTACCTACAAGGCATTTCCATAGCCTTTCCGAGATACATTGCCATGCAACGTCCATCTTCTCATGACTTGATCCTCATGTCATACCTTTGCATCATGATAGTTATATCTTCTTTATGTGAGTACCTTTGTAAAGTGTGAAAGATCTCCTATATTCTTGTAAAATATAGAGTGTTGCCCCTAAGTGAGAAAAACATCCCAAAGAGGACAAAATCAAAAGATCCCAAAGAGGACAAAATCAAAAGATCCCAAAGAGGACAAATGAGAGTTAAATAGAAAGAGCCATTGAGGCCACCAAAAAAATAAAAATAAAATAGAAAAAAGAGAAAAAGAAAACTAAAAAGAGAGAAGGGGGCACACTACTATTCCTTTTGAGAGATCCACACTAGTACTTCATCCTCTATCCCTTGTACTCCATAGAGATCATCATCATGCATATAGCTATGTGGGGACCTTCACACTATAGAACTTGGATTGTATATTCCAATGATGAGCCTCCTCAAACGAGCTCTAGGACTTCTTGAGCAAGCAAGTTAGATGCACCCCCACTAGTTCCCTTGGAGAGCTTTTAGCTCACATGTGCATCCGTTGTATGGCAATCCCTACTCCTCACATCATATCTATCATATGGCCTTCTCTCGCCTATGATTGTCCTCATTGATGTGAGCCTTTCACACCTTTTTGTCTTCCTCCTCCACCTTCTTTCCGTTTCGCATTTTAGGTTTCAACTTTCTTTCTCACGCTCATCCATTGCATGAGTGCTCAAAAAATCGAAAGGGAGTGGATCAGTTTGACTTGTACCTGGCTAGTGGTCTGGGGACGAGTCAAGATAAGAATCCAAAGGAGACTAAGTGTGAAACTTTAGTAGATAGTTGTTCTCAATAATTACCTTTTTTATCTCGTATTTCCCTATCCCCTGCTTGCACGCAAACACCATCTGGAGATATTCGAGTCACGGACAACGAGAGCTCTTGCACCTTTTGTTCTTTTGTTGCTTGTGTCAATGCTAATATAGACTCTTGCTTGTTAAGACTTGAATTGAATTGCATGCTTTGATCGCTTTACTTACAAAGTTCTTATATGGTTGTGTGGCATGTCACCACAGAAATTATGCTTGTTATCATTTACCTACTCGAGGACGAGCAGGAATTAAGCTTGGGGATGTTGATACGTCCCAAACGTATCTATAATTTATGCTTGCTCCATGCATGTTTTGTGTGACTTTGCCATGATTTTCTTGAACTTTCATACACTTTTGAGCATATTTGGACTAATGTATTAACCCAGTGCACCCAGCTGCCAGTTGTTGTTTTCTGCTGTTTTCGTATTTCAGGTTTTCCGGCCATTAAAAGTGCTCCAACAAATCCGGAAAAATCAGATAAAAATCAGTGACACGAAAGCTTCTGGAAACACCAAAGGAGCGGAGGGGGGCCACCACCAGGAGGCCAGGAGGGTCCCTGGCGCGGCCCCACCCTAGGCCGCGCCAGGAGGCCTCCTGGCTGCCTGGTGGGTCCCCTCGACACCCCCCTTCTCCTATATTTACCCCTCGGGGTGGAAAAACCTAGACGAGACTCCTCTTTCGCGATCTCGCCTCTGTACCGCCGCCACCGCTGTTTCTAGATCGGGGCTGCCTGGAGAAGCTGCTTCGGCACCCTGCCGGGAGAAGCTACCCCCTCCGGGAGACCATCCATATCCATGGACACCTCCCATATGTACCGTGAGTAGTTTCCCTTGGACCATGGGTCCGTGACCAGTAGCTATGTGATCTATCGCTCCCCTCTTTGTGCCTCCACTTTCGAGATCTCGTGAGCTGCCTCACATGATCGCGGCACCTTTGTAATTTTCTGCCGTTGCTATGCTGAGATTGTTGGGATATGATGGATTATGAGACTATGTTCAGATTGTTATGAGTAATATATTTGGTTCTTCTCTTTTATATTTTGTTGTTGAGTAAAATTCTTGCATGTTCTCCGTTGCCATATGTTACTTTGGCCAAGTGATTTGTTGCAACTCCAAGAGGGAGCGTTATGCTTGATTGTGGGTTCAGCCCATCATGTCTAGCTTGAGTGACAGAAACATGAGACTAGGGGATGTGCTGTTGCCAACAGGGATAAAACAACGGTGCTTGTATCCGCGGATGCAAGGATTGTTTACTTTATGCAAAGTTATTTTAATGAAGTTGTCTGTTGCTTTGGATTTACACTTTGGGTGGGATTCGCAACTTAATACTAGCGAGATGTTCTGGATAGATATCTCAAGGTGGATGATTTGTAGTAGATGCAGATGGATTTCAGTCTACTTACCTTGGCGTACTGCCCATTGCATTTGAGCCCTTCCTTTCTTTGCAGCATAGTTAGCATTGCGGTGCCTTCAAAATCCTGTCAATTGCCTAACTGTGATTTGTTTACCTTGCTAGCACTTTTATCGTCTTTTGGGAGAGAGACATCACTAGTGAAAATCACGGGACCCCGATCCATCTTCATATCACTGTTTACATCCTTAGTTTACTTTTCAGTTGCTATCACTATCACTATCTCTTGCGTTAATCATTTCTAAACAGCAAGGCCGGAGTAATTGACAACTCCTCTGTACTCGTTGGGAGCAAAGTTATTTGTATCTGTTTTCAGGTCCAGGTGAAGTTAGCAACCCTCGGTTGTGAACGGTGCCATTGTTCACTTTACCACCTTCTTGTATTTCTGCGAGTCCTACGGGAGACAAACCCTATCCTCTACATAGGGGAAATTTTCTTCTATGCTACATCTCACCTTCCACTTGGGGTAACCAACGAGGAGAGAGAGATCCTCACCGTATCAAAGAGTAAAGTTTAAAAGTTATAAGTTGTTCTCTGACCAAAAACATGTTTGCCATGATTTAATGAGTTTTCTGTCAGAACCCTCTGTTAGGTAATGTGCTAGGGTTAGCTAGTGCCTTTGCATCATGTCAAAATTTCAAAAGAAATCTTGGAAATCAATTTCAAAATCAAAATGGGAGAAGGAACACCCCCCATATTATTTAATTCAAAAGGCCAGATAAAAATCTTTTCCAAAAATTCATGTTAGAGTTTTGAAAAGTCTTATAAATGAGTGTGATCACATATCAAGTGATGTGGGACCCATCCCATGCTCATAGATTTTTCAAATATTCAAACAGTACCTTGGAATTAATGAAATACCCCTATTAGATTTAAAATTCAAATCATTTGAATTTTAAAAATGTTGAAAGTTTAGAAATGATTTGGTATTTTTATGCTAGTCTATATTATTATGTGGCCATGTAAAAGTTTTCAGCATTTAATAAAATGATTTGGTATTTTTACCAAAGTCAAAACAAATATACAGAAAAACAGAAAGGAAAGATTAAACAGAAAAAGGAAAAGGACTTACCTCTCGCCAGGGGCAAGGCCCACCTCTCCAGCCGGCCCAGCCCGCGAAGCCCCCTTGTCGTCTTCCACCCCGCGCTGCCAAGCAGCTCGGTGGCGCGGCGCCGACGCCGTGGACGCCACGGCGACGTCTTCAAGCTTCCAGGCCTCCCCAGGCGTCCTTATCGCACCAGGAGACGCCCCGCGCCTCACTTTCCCCTCCCTCGCCATCTGGTTCCTCTCCCCGCGAAGAAATCGCTCCGCCGCAGAAACCCTAGCCCGGCGCGGCAATGCACCGACGTGGCGACGGAGCTCCTCCAGCCTTGCCGCCGTGTCTAGTCGCTCCAGCACCGTCGACTCCGTCGTTCCCCCAAGTCAATCGAAGCTCAACGCCAGCTCAGACGACGTGAGCTTCAACATCTTCATCGCCGGAGCCGCCGTGAACTTCCTTCAATTCCGGCCAACCCCGAGCTCCTCCAACTTCGCCAACGCTTCAGTTGGATTCACGGTGAGCTCCCAGTTCGCTAGAACTACTTCGTGGTCTCCCTCTCGCTCTCTGTCGTCTTTCGCCATGAATACCGAAGTGCAGCGCCGCCGTGCTCGTCGTCGGCGAGCAACCGTTAAGCCATCGACCCCGCTACCTTGTCCTTTGCGTTCCCCGTGCTCCGTTGCTTCGAACGCACCCAACCACACGCCATTTGGAGCTCTGTATCGAGTTCGGCCTCTCGCCAGTAGCACCGCCGCCGCCAAAGCTCGACGCCGGCATGCCTACAGGGCCTCCCCACCTCCCCTTTCGGTCTCAATCGACGCGCGACACAGAGAGCTTTGTCTCAGTGGTGGAAGCGCGCGATTTGGACCACGGGAGCGCTCTCCCCATTCAGCGCCGCCGCACTGGTGGCCACCGGCGGCTAGCCGCCGACAAGCCTGACGTGGCCAGGGTGATTAGCCACTAAACCAACCCCCCTGGGTCACTTACAGGTGGGCCCAGCCCCCTCTAATCCTCTCTGTTAGATTAATCTAACAGGGAAATTAAATGAGAGGCTGACAGCCCTGGCCCACTGGTCAGTTTGACCGGGGTCAAAACCCCCCTTACGTCATGCTGATGCAGTGCTGGCGCAATAAAAGCTTTTCTAATTAAAAAGAATTCCAGAAATTCCAGAAAATACCCCAAACTTTGGAAATTCATAGAAAATTCATATTAACTCCAAATTGGACAAATAATATATGAAAAATGATCAGGAGAAAATTATCTTTCCAAATATGCAACTTTCAACTCTGTTTGAAATGAATTTAAAATGGGACCAGTAGCATATGTCATTTGGTTTATTTGAATTTAATTCAAATTCAAACCAAATGCTTTTGCTACTTGGACCATGGAATTATGATGTAATTCAACCACACTTCAGAGGCATATCATACACATTTGAAGTTGATTCAAAATGATCAAACTATGTCACATTCAACTTGGCTAAGTTAAATTCAAATGTGGATTTTGAAATTGCATTTCAAATGCAATATACTCCACTTAAATGGAATTGCCTCACACACATCAAAACTTATACTTCAAGTTTTAAACATTCAATCATATGCTTGAGCATTGCATTCATATTGATTGCTACTTCGTGCTTTGTTTGTCGAGTAGAGGTGGGACCGGAGCAAGAGGTCACCCCCTTCGCTGAAGATCCAGAACCTGAACCTCGTCAGCAAGGCAAGCAAACCCCCATTGATCATGTCGATAAAATCCCACTTCCCTCTCATGTCTCGCTTATGCATTGTTTAGGATGATCACCATGCTTCGTTTCTACCGCATAGATGAACCCATTCCTTTGCATGACCTATCCTTTTGTCACAGTAGTAAGCAAACCACAATCCTAGCAAATGTAGGAGTTGATTGATATCATGTGGCCCCTGCAATGTTACTGCTTATTGCATGCTTAGTAGGATACCACGTTGTTACTGTGATGTGAGTCGGGATGGGAATGATCATGTTGATGTTGGTAGAAAAGTGTTGGTGAATCGACCCTAATACAAGGTGAACGATGAGAGGCTGTGTAGGAGTACACGGTGGGTTGTCTCGTTGAACACCGCCCTAGTACGAGTTCTTGTGTGGTGATCCAAGATGAAGAGTACAACCACACATTGGGCTCACTGACCCCTCTCAACTTACTAACTCATCCCTTTCGATGTCCAGATGTCGCAATAGTTCAGAGTCCTGGTAGGTCTGTGGCCTGGTTGCTAAGTGAGAGAACGGCTCATCTGAGACCGGCTTACGCACCACGCACACATCACTTGGGTCCACTTCGGTAAACCGGTCGGGTTCACGATTGTGGTAACCAACCCAAGTAGGCGGCTTTCTCGGACTAGATCGGCTATGAGGTAACAGTTGTGGTGAGCATCCTCGCTGGCACCCCTTGAATGGTGTCGAGATCAAAGGCGGTAAATGATGATCATGTGTGTGTAGCGGTACACCCTTGCAAGGTTAACAAAACTATTCGAATAGCCGCGTCCGCGGTTATGGACTTCTTGGAAAGCTTAGCTTGATTATTAGATAACTTGAACCGGATACTTCTAAAACACACCAAGATAAGTGTGAGTGCTATGGCGTGCTTTCTTGTGGGGAAGTCGAGGAAGGCACCATAGTGGTGTATTGGTTGGTGAAAGTAGTGGACTCGTGTACACTTCTTACCTCATAGTCTGGTACTCGTAGTTCAGGATTAGCCAAGTCAAAGCTGGCACTTCTGCAAGTGAACCCCACCTCCCTTTACCTTGATACATATGCATGAGTAGTATAGCTCCTATGTAAGTCTTGCTGAGTACGACTTTGTACTCACGTTTGCTTAATCTATGTTTTAGATGATGCCACTGACCCCGAAGGTGGCTTCTTCATCGAGCTGGACGACTGAAGTTAAACTAGTCTAGTCCCAGTCAGACGACGGGTTCCCTCGTGGAGGGCTTTGTGTTTAAATAAGGCTTCTTAAGCCATTTGTTAAACTTGTCTGTACTCAGACATAATTTTCTTCCGCCTGTGTTGTAATGTTGGATCACATGTATGTGATCTCTGTGTGTACTCTATTAGAGTTATAAATAAAATGTACACTTTGTAGAGAATTGCAATGGTACCTGCTGTTCATACAAGGCATGTGTGCTGCGTGTATGTTTATAACATGCATGTCTTTGTATGGGTTTTCGATACCTTAGTTGTGTTCTGGCTGGCGGTCTTTCATACACCAAGTGGCCCTTAGATGTGCGCAGCTTGGGGCATCGCGATGCGATTACTCGAGACTCCGTCTCGTGCACACTTTGTGGTATGATCGAGCCCGCCCTAGACACCGACTAAGTGATCGGGCTGGAGTAAGTCTATGTAAGAGTTATGAGATAGTCGATAGTATGGTTGAGGCGACTTGTCTTTGAATATGGGAGCTCATCACCCATATCATTAGACTTGTATGCGGACGATGAGGACCCATCTCAGTTGATCATCCGGCCTGGATGGGATGCCCCTCACGTACGATGCTCTCCGAGAATGTTCTGTGCTTGGCCTTGTCTGCTTAGACAAGTGGGTACGGTTCTCGGCTCTCCATATAACTATGTCTTAGCTGTACTTGCATACGCTAACCCCGGGTCCCGACATTTTCATTCACTTACTTTTGTTTATAATTGATATTACTCTTTCATGAGGAGCCTTATGAATTGAGATTTCTAATGAGAATGCTTGGGTTTAGTAGAGAAAATGTGATGCTTCTTGCCTGTGTTCTTATTTATCAACACTTCACTCTCTAGACTTGTTGACAGGTTTACCGAGCTCAATTTTCGCTTGGGGACAAGTGAGGTCTAAGCTTGGGGGAGTTGATACGTCCAAAATGCATCACTATTTTGTATCATAATTTACCATTATTCATTGATATATTTCACGTTATGATGCCTCTCTCATGGTGTTTTGGCTTGTTTTACACAGTGTACAACTTTCCGGTGTCAAAACAACAGGACCAGGAATCAGGGAGGAAAAGTGCACATGTAATGGGCATATATACACAACTTCAAATGACCTGAAAATTTCAGAGAAGAGTTTTCAGAGGAAATAAATAATGCACGCAGAAGGACTCTCGGAGGGGGGCCACTACTTATCCAGGCGACCTGGTGGCGTGGCCTCCTCCTGGCCGCGCCACCTAGCCGACTGGGTGGTGGGTCTCGCCCCCCCGTCTCCCCCTTCTACGTATATACTCCCCGAAACCTAGAAATGCAGGGGGCAGCTTGGATCAGAAGTTCCGCTGCCACTGTGAGGCGAAAAACACCAGAGATGAAAAGACCTCTTCGACGGGAAGATTCCGATGGGGAAAACTCCTCTCGGAGGTGGGAGATCGTCATCATCGCCATCACGATTGTCACGAGCATCATAGAGATCATCATTACCATTGCAATCTGCGTTGTACCTTGCACTATTTATCCGTTCTATTTTATTGGTGTTGATTACCATTCATCTAATTCCTGGTTCCATTGCATGTTCTGCAGGCTACAAACTCCTCTTATTTGATCAAGTCTCTCTATAGAAACTCATCATTGTTTGCCAAGCCCTTCTCGGATTCTCTTCCGATCCGCTCCATGGCGATCTAGCGACTGCCGTTGTCCTCTGTAATCAACATGCGCCATAAGTTCCTGATTCGATCTACTGCAAAAGTTGGCCATGTACATGGGTTGTACCGTTCCTACAGACTATGCATTGCAGTAGCAGCCATCATGTTGTAAATCGTAACTCTGTAGGCATCCTGTGCTTTTGCTGCATGGATCGTAACTCTGTAGCGGGACCTTTCTTTTTTATTTTTCTTCTCTTTTTGTTTTGGTTGGCTGGGTGCATCCGTACTGCCTTTTGGGCAGTGTGTAGTTGCAGAGGCCGGGTGTAATTGGTATCATTTCGATATTAATATATTCTCTTTTCTAGAAAAAAATGTTGTCAATCGTATTCAGCAAGATTAATAAGATAGCCCGGTGGATTAGGCATGAAGGGAGCATTGGTTTGTCCTCCTTACTCCAAAGCGTTGGTCTCTAATGGTGATACTCTGCTCCAGGTTAGCCCATAATATTCCACAACTCGACATGATTTTCATTCAGCAAAGAGCTAGACTAATATGGGGTTTTCACGATGAAGTGTTGACCAAATAAGGAGCCGTGGAAGGTATTGCACACTTTGTCTGTTCTGTTAGTATAAGCGTGTCAGCCGTAAGTCATCGGAAAATATAGAGAGATTTTAAGGTACAACATGATACAGGTCGAGGGGTGTATCATATTAACGATCTAATGGTCCTAATTACATGGGCTTTACTAAAGCCCAGGTGTATTATGGTCCCCAAAAATATCTGACATCCAAAAATAAATAAAAATGATAAACCCTAAAAACTGGGCCAAGGGTTGTATCGTCCGAAATTTAAAAGTAATATTATTATTAATAATAATACATTTAAACAATAATCTATTATCAATTGTAATGTACAACGCTCCTCTATTTCCAACGAGCGGTTCATCGGGGCATTAGTTCATCAAGCAGTAAACCGTCGGCGCTGTCGCCCTCATTCGCCATCGCCCTCCCTCCTCCCCACCGCCGCACGGCGCTGTCGCCCGCCCTCTCTCCTCCTTCGCCTTCGCCCCCTCTTAACGTGTGTCACCCCTTCGCTGTCGCACTCCCTCCTCCCCCTCCACCGATCCCCATACTCACAGGCTCATCGCCCCCACACCCCAGCCCCAACCCTTTCCTGATAGGCAATCCCGGAGAAAGGCGACGCCGTACGCCAGATCTAGGATCCTCGGCGACGACTTGCGCCGGATCCCGGGTCATCGCATCAGCACTAACATGTAATCAACTAGATTTTTAGTATTTGTTGATGTTGTACATGGTGTTTAGGACTTTTATTTGATCAATGTGGAATTGAGGATATAGTGGTTTTTAGTATTTGTTGATGATGTACATGGTTTTTAGGATTTGTGGATGATGTACAGGTTTACTCGATTTATATTTGATCTATCATTAATTGCGGATTTATTTTGTATGAGTTGTTGAAGCTTTGGTGGATGGTTCCATTATACCAAATTATGTATACGTAGATGACTCTAAACTGGAAAAAAATTAATTAACTTAAGAAGAATAGTGCACAATTATTTTGTATTATGTCCATCTGTAACATGGTATATGTGTTTTCATTGGCAGCAAAAGGACGATAAAGGCAAGGATGATGTAGCCATGGACATCAAAGAAAAGTATGACAAAGGCAGGGATGATGCAGGCATGGATGATGAAGGAATGAATGATATACGCATGGATGATGTAGGCATGAACAACAAAGGAATGGAGGATATACGCATTTATGGTACAGACAAAAAAATAGACCTGAGTGAGTATATGGAATACTTAGGCATTGTGAACAAAACTTACAAGACTGAGAATGAAGCCTATAGATTCTATCTACATTATGCCAGAAGAAAAGGTTTTGGGGTTAGAAAGGATGATCTCAAGTATAGGGGTTTGAAAGAAAATGCATACCGACGGACATACAAGTGCTGCAAACAAGGATTTCTGGCCCCTATGCACTTTGACAGAGCTGTAAAAATAAGAACACAAAGGGGTCTTTCTCGTTGTGGGTGTCCCGCTCTCTTTCAGGTTCAGCTATAAGAAAAAGGCGATGGCCGCTGGTTCGTCAAGAATTTTTTATACGAGCATAACCATCCGTTCGCCCCTCCCGATCTTACTCCATACTTATCGTCTCATCGTACATTGACTGATGAGTAGAAGGCGGATGTCATCGAGTACGCTGTCGATGGACTATGAACACATCAGATTATGAATGTAATGGAGAAGAATACCGGAGGTCTCGACAACCTTGGATTTATAGATCAGGACCTATATAATCATGTTTCTGTTCAGAAGAGGAAAAGGATAGAAGGCAATGATTCTAGATCTTTGCTAACCTACATGCTAGCACAGAAGCAAGTAGACCCAAAATTCTTTTACCAATACACCAAAGACAGGAAAGGCCACTTGAGGAACATATTCTGGTCTGATTCACGATCCCGGATTGACAATGTTGCCTTTGGTGGTGTCGTCGTGTTTGACAGTACATACCGGTCTAATAGGTATAGGTTTCCATTTGTCCCATTTGTTGGTCTAAAGCATCACCGCAGCACAGTTCTTTATGGGATCGGGCTAGTTTCAGATGAGACAGTTGAATCGTACCAATGGCTTCTTACGGTAATTTTCGAGGTAATGTCCCAGAGGCATCCCACTTCAGCAATCACTGATGGGGACGCTTCGATGGCTAAAGCAATAGCAACTGTCTGGATGAACATAGATCATCGTTTGTGCACGTGGCATATCGAGGATAATATGGTTGTGCACTTCTAGAAGAAAAAGAGAAAGGAATTTTCGAAATTCATTTACCGTCGTTGGGATGTTGATGAATTTGAGAGACAATAGGAGGCTTTCATGGATAAGTTCAATGTGACTAATAAGGGGAACAAAAAGGGAAAAGGAAGGGGGACCAAAAAGGTGAAAAAAATGGGAACCAGGTCTCATGGCTTAATAGAATGTATGAGCTGAGAAAGAAGTAGGATGTTGCATACACAAAGGGTAGATATTTCCTAGGAATGATAAGTAATTAAAGGAGCGAGTCTCTCAACTCAAGGCTTCATGTGCAGCTCAACAGGAAGATGAAACTTGTTGATATGTTGCAGCATGTTGAGCACTGTGTTTCGATTATGCGTAAGAATGAAAGAGCATTAGATTTTGTAGCATCACATATGATAACCTTCACTAAAATTACTGCACACCTATGGAGATTGCTGCATCTTATATTTATACTCCTGTGATGTTTGGGAAGGTAAAGCATCAGATTGTCGAAGGAACAAATTGGCAGGTTACAGACAGGGTTAAGTGTGCTGGTTTGGTTAACTATGTTGTTTTGCGGAAAGTACCATATGATAAAGTTCCATATGGCAAGGATGCTAAAGACCTGCAAGGTAAGGATGACGAGCACTGCGATGCTATGGTTGCTAAAGAATTGGAACGTAATAATGGTAAGGGCTTAGATGCAAAAATCTTGGATGGTGTGGATCCTCAAGACTTGAAAGGTGAGGAAGCTGAGGAGTTGGAAGAAAAAAAGTTGGATAAGGAAGGCTTGGATGCTAAGTATGTGGGATTTCAATATCGCGTGACTTGTGTATGCACTAATAATAAACTGGCTTCTGCAACTTGTCAATGTGCAAGGATGGAAAGTCAGGATTACCAATTCGCACATATATTTTGTGTTCTAGATCATACGGGTGTACGCGAATATCCAAATATTTTCGTGAAGAAAAGATGGACAAAGCATGTGAAGCCAGCGTACAGTTCTAAGAGGACCGCAAATACTCATGTATGGTCTAAGAACATGGAAAACTATCATAAACTACGCAACATGGTTAATGATGCTTTATTCACAGCCGCAGCTAGCGATACAACGTCAGAAGAGGTGATGGAGTTGCTCAGGAGTATATTGGATGGAGAAAAAACTGAATTTGATGACGGCCATAAAACGTTTGTTCCTTTACCGGCATTTTATCTGATGCTCATGAATGCTTCACCGACGATGTGAAGACCTAATCAAAATAGTTCCAAAAGGGCGACCAACTACCGAAGAATCCAACAAGAGGATGAAATCTATGAGTGAAAAGATGAGATGCAAAAAAAAATGAAGTTAGTTCTCATGTTTATTTCTATGTTCATTTCCATACTTCACATTGTAATTTCTTATGTATGAGTCTTCAAATATTTTTCTTCAATTATGGCAGAAAAGGTCCAGAGAAACCAAAGAGAACTAGGAGGACGAAGAGAAAAGAAATAGTTTCCGATATAGAAGAAGAGACATATTCAGATGAAGAAGAAGATGCAGATTCAGATGCAAAAGAAGAGACAGATTCAGATGCAGAAGAAGAGACAGGATCAGATTCAAAATATGGAGGATTCGATGATGCAGAAAATGGTAAGGTTGTGGGAGGTAGGAAGAGACCAGTGGAGGGAGCAGAAGAAAATTCAAAGAAAAATAAGTGAGTACACAACATTGTGTTGCGTAATTAAACATGCTTATTTCAAAGGCAACATATTCATCTATTTCTTTCTTTGCAAGAAAAGCAAAAGAGCTGGAAAGGTGAAACCTCGTACGAAGGAGAGACAAAAGGACAAGGAAGAACCTGCTAGAAATGTTCCAGCAGAGGGCGTGCGAACAAAACCTGTGAAGTTAGTGTTTGAATTTTCATAACTGATGTACATTGTCTGGTCATTTTTAGTACCGCGTTGATGTCTCTGAACTATTCCAGGAAACGCTGTAGGAAGGGAAGTACATGACAAGTTGTTGGTAAAGCTACATGAATAAGAGCAGTGAAGTTGGGATCTACTGCTTTGGAGAGAAAATCAGTGAAGTAAGTTTTTAGTGTGACACGGTTTTGTGTTCATGTGTAATGTACAAGTTCCAATCTTCATTGGTATCCTACTAATAAATATTAATTCATGCATGAAAGGAAATTTTAAATCGACACGAGATGTTTAGCTGCACAGGATTACACAAAGAAAAGAGAAGAATAAAATACTGGGGTGCAACTTTGAGAACGAAATTAATTAGACAGATTACCCTGCGGTGATCCACCTTTTTCTGGATCTTATTTCACCTGTAACACTTATATATGTTTTATTTCGTGCCTTTATTTGACGGAGTGGAAATATATTCATGAAGCTGTAGTCAGTCCTGTAATTGTATCAATTTTTACTTGCAATTTTATGTAACATGATGTTTTTAGAACTAGAATTTGAACAATGCTATTTTTTAAAACAACATAATTTATTTAGAAACCTGTAACATGATATTTTTAGAAATGGAATGCTATTTTTTGAAATAACATTGCTATTCTTGAAAACAACAGAATTCATCATGATGTTTTTAAAAATAGCATTGTTATTTTCAAAATTCCGTGATGTTTAAAAAAATAGCATGTTGTGTTTTAAAACAGCACTGCTATTTTCAAATTTCCGTGATGTTTTTAAAATAGCATGTTGATTTTTAAAATAGCAGTGCTATTTTCAAAATATTGTGATGTTTTTAAAAATAGCATGTTCATCAATTATGCTATTTAAAAAAACAGCAGAGCTTTTTTAAAAATTATGTTTTGTTAAAAATAACATGTTGTTTTTTAAAATAGTAGTAATCTTTTCAAATTACCATGATGTTTTTAAATATAGGATGTTGTTTTTAAAAATAGCATGTTCACCAATTATGCTATTTTCGTAATTTCCATCCCTGGAGTTTTTAGAAATAGCATGTTGTTTCTTAAAAACAGCACTGCTACTTTCAAAATACCGTCATGTTTTAAAAAATAGCATGTTGATTTTAAAAATAGCATGTTCACTAATTAAAAGAGAATGGTGTTTTTAAAAATAGCATGTTCTTTTTACAAACAATTTTTAAAATTAAAATGTTGTTTTTCAAAATAGAGTTTTTAAATATATTCTGCAATTTTTAAAATTAACATGCATGATGTCTGTTGTTTTTCGATTTAAAAAAATAGAATGTTGTTTGAAAATAACTCCTAAGATGGAAGCAACATAATTTTAAAAACTTTGTAAAAAACACCAAGCTAATTTTAGTGTCCATGTCAAAAAATAGAATCATCCAGCTTTTTAGAAAACTCATTGTTAGGGTACACCAAGCTATGAAAGGAAATTTTTAACAGGATGATCACAAAATAGTAGGTGGACCCAAGAGTTCATACAGAAAAGTTCCAATTACATCACAAGATGGATCATCCAGATGGACCGAAAAGTAGATACTACCAAGTTGTTGTTACTGCATAGAAAATACAAAGTTCCAACTACATCACAACTAGTAGGCCACAAAATACAACCTGGAACATCTTCATATCCAGTTGGACCCAAAACTGGATACTACCAAGTTCAAGTTACTTCATAACTACTAACGTCAAACAACTAATGTTAACAAGGCTTCATTCACATGGGTCAAATAAGCATCATCCACTTCCCATGTTCACCTTAAGTCTACCATTCCTCCCTATCGTGAACTTGAACACATCCATTTCTTTTTCTTCCATCATGGCGCCTTTGACGACTTCTCACCAATTTTGCATCATGATTGCTTGCCCGTCACTGTTTCCCATCATGAACCAGACATTTTTACTTCCCTTGTAGTACTCGTTGGTTACAGGCCCAACCACGGGTTCTCGCAGATATTCTTTGAGGTCCTTCTGACTGTAATCCAGTGAGAAGAGATGATGGAACAAAGTAATAAATAATGTAAGATGATGGCATGTTAACTTGTGAAATGTGCTGAGCAAAAAAAAAGGTCAAGGCGGTTACCATCTTACTCTTCCCGTCAATGATTGACGAGCGAGTGACGGTCAGACATAGTATGGTATGCGAGGTTTAGGTTTCAACTTTTTTACTATGGATTCGAGAAAGTACAACCGCCGCAAGGATAGAGATACAACGTTGCCATAAAAGATGTGCTTTTTGAAATGATATTCCTGTTTGGTACGTGGACCTATATCACAAATATTAAGATGACAGAATAGTTCACAATTGCATAAAAAATATGTAGAACATCAGCATCAATGCCTACTGCTATGAAATAAAAATAACTACAGAGCTAGCCAAATCGCACACATAGAGCAATATCTCGGAAAAAAACATGAGGAAATTGAATATTTCAAAAAGTAAAACTAACAACCAAAAACTCTACTCTGTTTAAGCTCTAGATGAATCAATGTTGATTTGAAAAGAAACCAACAAGGTCAACTAGAACCTAAATAGAGTAAAGTTAGGTAAGTTTAACTCAACCTGAACTTTTCAGAGTTCACGGTTTGGTTAATATCTGACCAGCTATGTACAACTTTACCTCTTATTGTCACGATTCTATCGTAGTGTTCATGTCCATCAGAATTATCATCGGTGCTAAAGACATCACTGCAATCTCTATCATCTCCATGTCCATCACAATGATCATCAGTGCTATAGCCATCACTGCCATCTGAAACATCATCTAAGGTGGTCAGGGGATTACTCTCATCACTGTTGTTGATGACTATGATTTGCCTTGCCATTGGAACCTGTTGAAATCATTTCAATAAACAAATGAGTGCAACTGATATATGAAATCCGTCAGTCTTACATTAGGACTTGTCAGCACCATATATTAATAGGATGATTCTATTCGCATACATATTGTTGAAACCCATATGATAGCGAAAACAAATCATTGGTCTGTCACGTGGATAGCTAACTTGCACACACCCTGTCCAGAGGTAGATCGTTGATGATAACCTAGTCACTCGGAACTCTCTTCCAAAACTTCGACGACACAGCAAACGGGGTTTAATGTGTAATCTTGACAAAATAAGGTATCAATTTAATGGTAAATGATATTTATTCCCTAATTTCCAGTACTTCATTACTTACTACCACGCATTAGACCAATTAAATTGATGATTATGCAGTACATTGCCACAATATCTATCAGTAAAGTACTTCTTGCAATATGAAATATTAGTTATCAGCAATTCAGATATATTAGAATCATGCACACATACTAGACTCAGATTTAACCTTGGGAAGTGCTGCTAGATGGGAAAATCACAAGGAGCACGAAAGATCGAACCTACCTTGGGCAGAGCTGGTAGATTTAGTTGGAGAAGACTTGTTTCAAGCTGGAAGGCACTTGAGCTTGGGGTGGCGCGGCCGGTGATTGCGGAGGGGAGGTCAAATCTTAAAACCCGGGGGCGATTGTCGGAGCTTTTTTGCGAGGAAACATTGGAGAACCGTGGACACGATAGGGGAAGCGGCTACACTCTCAGATCCGGACGATCTGGAGAAGACGGGGGCGGCCAAGGTCAGGTGGTGCAAACCCTAGCCGTCGCCCTCTGCAGCCTCTCTGTTTCTGGACGTGAGGTGGGAGTGGAGGAGAGGGTTTGGGGGTGGTGGGGGGCACCGCTCGCTTGTCTACTAGTGTAGAGTACGAGCCCAAAACGAGAAAGGAACAAAAAGTGGGCCGGATGATGTTTAACTTTTCGGTAGTTACCAAAACTGGCATGACAGATAATATCCCAGTATGCCCACGTAAGCCATATGGTCCACAGGTTTTCTTTTCATTAATCCCTAAAAAACACTACTGTTGATATTGCATGTGGCTTCGAAAACACCAACTGATCTTACATATTTTTCTCCTCTGGTATATTTATATACAAAAAATTGTGGAACACATAAGTTGCTAAACTTTTAAAGATTTAAATATTTGAACTAAAATAAAATAATTAAATAGTATGCATTTTTATGAAAAAATAAATTATATTCTCAACTTTAGCAATAACTGGGATAATTTAAATATTCTACAAAATTTAAAAAAATATACTGGGATAACTACTTATGCAAACCAGAACTTCTTTAGGGGCCCCATTTATTTGTCTACTTTTTGGCATGTTGGTTCTCATCATGCCCTCTCCGGACCTTCTCTTTTTCTGCCAAATCATTGAGATACCAGGCTAGTGCCTTGTGTTTCGCCCTAAAAACAGGCTTCATTTGCATGTTCTTGGCAATACCTTCAGCACGCTGAGGAATACTAATGAAAGTCGGGTCCAGGTATTTGCCACAAAGCTTGCATCGAAACGCCATACGCTTAAGCACTTTGCATTGTCCATTATGCAGTTGTTCAAGGGTTTTCTGGGTGTGTGCATCCATCTCTTCTTCCGAAATTTCCATATGATAATAAGAATAATGCTGCAAGATAAAACGATGTATGACATAAGCTGCAACAATTTGTACCGTTTTAAATAGCCCATCTATTTGATAATATAGTGCCTACAGATTATTTACAAAGGATGTATTTATTAACATTGAATAGATAGAAATAAAATAATATGAACTTGTATAATATCAAATACATATGAAAATAAAAAAATAAAAAAAATGTGTACTTTGTACTAATATAGTTTTAATTTTATCAACATTGTTGGACAATCTTTCTAATGTTTTAAATTGAGAATACATTATTCGCCCTCAATTGTGGATTGGAGGGAAAATTATTGATAAACTATATTGAACACAATATATGTGTATATATATATTCATACATTAAAGGTTAACCTAACCTTAAATTATAGGAAAATCTAGTTTTCTAAAACACATACCGTATCGGAATTGCAGGCGATGTCGTGCATCTGTTGCTGCTTCCGATCGACGACGGTGTCTTGCACCTCCGCATCGACATGATGCATCTTTGGATGGGACACTGAGTATTCTAGAGCATTTTCGTGGGGATCAGGATCCAGATACATGTCATCGACGACGACGTCTGTGGTTAGCCCAACACGTCCACGATCTGCGATTACGGTGTCCCCCACATGGCCATGGAAACGAACTGACCGGACGACCACTCCTTCTCGACTACTATACTTCACATCTGTGGGCAGGGAGGCCGGTGTGTGTGCGGCGGCGAGAAGGGTTTGGGAGTGTACCTTATGGGATGAGAACTCTACGGGATAGATGCGGAGAGTAATTGGTAGTTACCTACAATAGCGGAATTATTGACTAGTCAAAATAAAGTAGGGACTGGTAGGAAAAAATTGGTTATTTTCTTTTTTTACGGGTTATTTTCAATCTGATGAAATATCTATAGTAAACTTTATCTGAAAAAGAACACTTTATGAATAAGTGTCACATAAAAGATGTAAATTAGACAAGCACACATCACACCACCCTTTCATACATGGACTATGGGCACATGAAAGGTGGTGGTGATCATCCGGACATTCCTAGTGTTGTTTGCGACGAAAACCCATTCTCTGGGCTGGTTGGTCCGTTCAGGGTCGTCACCGACATCTAAACTTCATAAAACTTCCAAAGTATTTTCCTCATTTATAACTTTATAAAACATACAATTTATCTATTTTTTTATAGATAGACACAATGCAATCCATATAGGGAACCGGGAAGGAGGAGGTGTGACTATTAAGATTGTGGATAAACCTTAGTGTTGTAAACTCTAAGAAGCATAGGAGCAAATTGGCACCAGTTCATTTGAAATGCTAAAACTGGGAAACATGTGTGTCAAACTGCAATGCAAGTCGTTTTGAGGTAGCCATTACAAACAATTGACAACTAAAGTGATGCACCGTCTGTAAGACTGCAATATCGCATAGTATTCACCATTGATTGAGTATCAACAGAAAAATTAAAAAGTGAAGATATATTGCAAAAACAAACATACAATATGATAGAAAAATCACTTACTTAAGATGGTAGAATTAACAAGTTTGCAACATAAACTACTGCATCACTTAAGAGTACAACCACAGAACATCAGTTTAAACGATCACAAACTACTTGGGATGCCCCTGCTTACACATCACCAGGGTGCTAATCTGGCCAAAATAAACAGCACCATGACCCCTGCCAAACACATAATAATTTAATTGGGTCTGGGCAGGCAGCGGAAGTACGCAACAATCCAAGTGGCAAACTTAACCGAGCGCACAAGTTCAAACATAAACATGGGACATCAGTTTTCACGAACAACATATATAACATAGGAGGGGCGCCAGGGGCAACAACAGCAGGCAAGTAGCGCATCAGTGCTTGGCCTTCTTGAAATGCTTGGCCTTCTTCGGCATCATCTCCTGAGGAGGTGGTTGCACGACGTAGAAAGGCTCAAGCCCCTGCACATACTTTCTGAGGAAGACAGCGAAGGCTGCGTGACTAGCCTTGGACTTGGCCTAATGCTTCACAACAGATCCCATGCCAATGGCCTTGGCATGCTCAATCAGGCTTTTGAAGTTTTCGCCTAGCACCGTGCCACAGAATGGGAAGAATATCTTACCGTACGGGGCGCAACGATACTTGATTTCCCCACCCCTCAGCCTCCTCAAGATGTAGAGGATCTTGTTGTCTCTACTATCTTTGTCATCACCCATCTCACTGTCACTTTCCTGTGAATTAGAAAACACAGTTTTAGAAGCCAACTGATTCATTTTACTAAATATAATAAAAGGTTTCAAAAAATCAAATGGACATTCATGCTCACAAGCTAATAGCACTTAGCACAAACTACACAAGGGCTACCAACAATTTATGCAATGATATAATTTCCATATATGTGGGTCTGATTAATATATTGAAAAGTCACATCACTAGAAGCACAACATGCAATATGATTAACCAACTAGTTAACATGCAAAGCTCTTTATTGCATCTAGCAGATAAGGAAATTCAACCTGAAAATACTTCATCCAATAAACATGATGGTTTCTGAGCATTTCTTAACTAATTTCTTTAGTGATATGAAGTTATCAGAATTAGATAACAGATCTACTAATTTATAAAATACTTATGGTCATAATAATCAGGTTTCATCAAATTAAACTTATGAAGAATAAAAAATATACATGTAACAGGGGTACTAGTATTGAAATCATAAAATGGAAGCATCATAGTACTTTTCTGATATTTAATTATCCTAATGATGTCATTACTTCTGATTTTAATTAGGCCATGTTGGGTTTTACTTTCGAATTGAACTGAGTATCCACATGGATTGAGGGGGATTAAATCCCATCTTATTCAAAATCTCTGCAAATCCTCTTTAATGGGCTCAATTACACTTGTGGAGTCTGGATTAACCAAACTAATCACAGATCAAACTAAAAATCAAACAAGCACATTCTTAACCAGATTGAAAAAAATAGAAAACCTCAAATCATTCTTTACATCAGGTCATATTAAATAACAATTTCACAATTAAACTCTAATGTAACTAAAAACAAAGAATAATCAAAATACATCCACAAAGTAGGCTATCGCCCCGCTTTATAGATAAAACACCGACCACAAATTGGAATTAAGGTTACAACCTAATACATCATCCGCTGTGGACACATCACAACAAGCCAAGGGGGAAACACAGCACAACATGTAATCTAAGTGTAACCACCACAACAATAATCAAGATACATAGATTTACCTCAGGGAGCTCGTCGCTAATTTCCTCCTCAAACTCGACATCCTCCCTTTCGGCATCCCTGAAAATATCAATGTCGGCATCCTTGTAGATATCGTCGATGTCGTCAAAGACGGTGCGCTTGCGCTTGCCCTTGTTCACCAGATCTGTGGCCACATCTGCCACCACTTGCTCGACGTTGTTGGTCACTGCGATGGCGTTCGGGGCTGGTGTAGTGGAAGGCGTAGAGTCATCCATCACCGCAACCACCACGGTGGCGGCGTGGTGAGTGGGGATGGAGTAAGGGAACTAGGGTTTTCTCACCGCGAGAGGGAGGAAGATGGTGGCGTAGTGAGTGGGGGATGGAGGGAAGGGAACAAGGGTTTTCTACCCTAATTTGGGGGAGAAAAGGACGGTACTGGAAGAAGGGGCGGGGGCCGAGAGATAGATGAGGCGGCATGCACGAGGGATGGTTCGTGTTCTCTCGGTGTGGACGCTTGGAGGTTTGACGTCGTGGCCTCGTGCACGTCCCCACACGAATAAATTTCCCCAAGTTTGTTTGAGACAATTGGGTTTAATTTTTTGTATATTTTGTGGTTTTTGGATTTTTTGACTCAAAATATCACGGAAAATTGGCCGAACATGACAAAACATGCAAAATTGCGGAAAATCGTTCATACTTGGATTGCACATTTAACCAATTTAGGTTGATTTCTTCTAGTTATAAAAAAACAAATGATATCGAAGGGAAAATTTTCCACTACCATGAATTGATCCCAATTTTTTGAGGGCATACCTTGACAAATTAAAGCAAACCTTGCAATTGATTTTATTTTTTGGCATTTTTGAGGTTTCTGGATTTATTTTGTGTCAAATTGGCACGAAAAATGGTCGGACGTGACACGACATGAAAACAGTGCTAAAAATCATTCAAACTTGGCATGCAACCCTAGCAAGGACTGGAATTGTCATTTTATAAATTTGGGTTTATTTCACATATGCTTAGAAACTTATGGTATCGGAGAGTACAAGGCTACCATGCAATGTCCCCAGTTTTTTTCCATGGACTACCAAACCCCTTCGCGTATCGAGCATACAAAAGGGAATCTAGCGTAGATATGGCCTGAAACTTGGTTTTACATGACATATAACACCACCCTAACATAAAGGAACATGAGTTACATCATGGCTACCCCCTGTAAATGTCGGTGACCTCCCTAGACCAAGCGGGCCCACAAAATAGGTTTGAGTCGAAAACACCACCAGGACTTTCTGGACGATTACCATCACCTTCATGTGTCCATAGTCCATGCATATGAGGGTGTGGTGATGTTCTCATGTCAAATCCACAACTTTGATGTGGCACTTGCTTCATGAACAAAACTATCGTCCATGAATGGTTCTTTACTTGGGGTACGGGTCCCCCCTTCGTGTATCGAGCATCCAAAAGGGAATCTTCCGTAGACATGGTCTGAAACTTGGTTTGAGATGACATATATCACCAAACTAACATAAAGGAACATGAGTTACATTAGGGCTATCCCCTTTAAATGCTGCTGACCGCCCTAGACCAAGCGGGCCCAAAGAACGGGTTTTCGTCGAAAACACCACGAGGACATTCCCGAGGATTACCACCACCTTCATGTGGCCATAGTCCATGCATAAGAGGGTGGTGTGGTGTTGGCATGTCTAATTCAAAACTTTGATGTGGCACTTTCTTCATGAACAATGCTATCGCCCATGAAAGGTTATGGACACTAAATATTATGAAAGTATAAATATCTTTCATTAAAAGATTTTTCATATTATTGCAGTTCATGTGCAAATCTCTTGAACATAATGAGAAATATTAAAATAAATGCACATTTCACCAAAATGATACAACATACTTGTGTTGGAAAAACAAATAGGTGCCATGTGAAAATAAATCTGCCAACTTCATTTTGTAGTCCATTTGTCCCTACTGTTTTTCATTGGCCAAATCTATGGTAGGCATGATCGATTTCGTACGTGCATGTGGCTTGAAATGTGACCTAGGTGAACCTCTCTATCGCAAAATGGTATTTCCTTCCATAGTCACGTTCCCGCGTCCGGTTTTGATCGCATCTGGTGCTTATCACCCACAATTTTGAAAGAGCACGCGAGACTCCTGCTCCGCACCGTGCGTTGGTGGTAGATCGTATCCAGCAACTAATCAACACAAGGACATGGGATAATAAGTGGTTAAAAGAAAGTCACGTACTATGATGACTGCAAGTTGATACATCGAGATAAAAAAAGCGACATATACACGTAACTTACCGTGCGAGGGGGGGGGATGTTGGTCGTTTTGTTTGGGACGAGTGAACATCCGCACGCTAGATTTTTCTCCAAGCAAGATTACCTTACATATGACTCGATCTTTTTTCCTAATATATCTCCACCCCCCTGATTTTATGCGTGGAAGTGATATCTATGAGCATCCTAGACAAAGCGGACCCACGGAACGGGTCTTCGTCGAAAACAACACTAGGAATATCCGGATGATCACCACCACCATATCATGTGCTCTTAGTCCATGTATAAAAGGGTGGTGTGATGTTTGCATGTCCAATTCACAACTTTTTTGTGGCACTTGCTTCATGAAAACACTATCGCCCATGAAAGGTTCTGAACATAGGGTGCGGTTCCCCCCTTTGCATATCGAGCATACAAATAGGAATCTTGCGTAGACATTGCCTGAAACTTGGTTTGAGATGACATATATCACCACCCTAACATAAAGGAACAAGAGTTAAATCAGGGATACCCCCTTTAGACGGCAGTGACCACCTTAGACCAAGCGGGCCCACAGAATCGGTTTTCGTCGAAAAAACCATGAGGACTTTTCGGACGATTAACACCACCTTCATGTGGCCATAGTCCATGCATATGAGGGTGGTGTAATGTTTGCACGTCCAATTCAGAACTTTGATGTGGCACTTGCTTCATGAACAACACTATCGCCCATGAAAGGTTCTGGACTTGGGATGCGGGTTCCCCCCTTCGTGTATCGAGCATACCAATAGGAATCCAGCGTAGACATGGCCTGAACCTTGGTTTGAGATGACATATATCACCACCCTAACATAAAGGAACAAGAGTAAAATCAGGGCTACCCCCTTTAAACGCAAGTGACCGCCGTAGACCAAGCAGACCCACAGAACGGGTTTTCGTCAAAAACACCATGAGGAATTTCCGGACGATCAACAACACCTTCATGTGGCCATAGTCCATGCATATGAGGGTGGTTTGATGTTTGCATGTACAATTCAGAACTTTGATGTGGCACTTGCTTCATGAACAACACTATCGCCCATGAAAGGTTCTGGACTTGTAATGCGGGTTCCCCCCCTTCACATATCGAGCATACAAATAGGAATAAAGCGTATAATGGCCTGAAACTTGGTTTGAGATGACATATATAACCACCCTAACATAAAGGTACAAGAGTTACATCAGGGATACCCGCTTTAAATGCCAGTGACCGCCCTAGACCCAGCGGGCCCATAGAACGGGTTTTCGTCGAAAACACCACGAGGACTTTCTGGACGATTACCACCACCTTCATGTGGCCATAGTCCATGCATATGAGGGTGGTGTGATGTTTTCATGTCCAATTCACAACTTTGATGTGGGACTTGCTTCATGAACAACACTATCGCCCATGAAAGGTTCCGGACATGGGGTGCGGGTCCCCCCTTTGCATATCGAGCTTATAAATAGGAATCTTGTGTAGACATGGCATGAAACTTGGTTTGAGATGACATATATCACCACCCTAAAATAAAGGAACAAGAGTTACATCAGGGATACCCCCTTTAGACGCCAGTGACCACCATAGACCAAGCGGGCCCACAGAACCGGTTTTCGTCGAAAACACCATGAGGACTTTTCGGACGATTAACACCACCTTCATGTGGCCATAGTCCATGCATATGAGGGTGGTGTAATGTTTGCACGTCCAATTCAGAACTTTGATTTGGCACTTGCTTCATGAACAACACTATTGCTCATGAAAGGTTCTGGACTTGGGATGCGGGTTCCCCCCTTCGTTTATCGAGCATACCAATAGGAATCTAGCGTAGACATGGCCTGAACCTTGGTTTGAGATGACATATATCACCACCCTAACATAAAGGAACAAGAGTAAAATCAGGGCTACCCCCATTAAATCGAGCTCTTACGTATCATGCAGATTGCCACGGATCACATGACCATGGAGGTTGCAGCAAAGGAGGAGCAGGTGGAATATGCGGAAGATTGCCGCGCAACGATTATGAGCTTCATGGAGGACCTCAACAAGTTGAGGGCCAGCAACCTGGAGAAGACATTGTAGAATGGGGTACTGGAGCAGGAGTTAGCCCTTCCATGCAGGGATGCTTTAGTCGTGCGCAAGGAAGTTCTCATCGAGAAGCAGGCAGGCATCGAGAAGATGATCGAGATGGCCAAGGCTGGGGCACCCCGTGATGGTGCAGATGCGTAGATTTTTGTTCACCGTGAAACTTTTTTTCCTTCAAGAATTGAACTTTTTTCCGAATTCGTAGAAGTGAACTTGCTGTCATGTTTAAAATTTCCTTCAAATATATTGTACTCTCTCCCTTACATATTTATCTCTGCGTATATCTTATTTAACTTCCCCCAAATAGTCTACAAATTCATCTTTATAGCCTTGTTGCCAACAAAGTGTAGCATTAATTGTGTCACTTTCCAATTAATCCCACGCGTAATTAGCTCAACCTCCTCGTAACTATGCGCGCATGCAAAGAGATCGAGAATCGTGTGTGCATGCGGAGCGGGATTTGAGACATCTATCAACGAGAAGCCTCCCAAAAGCCGGTAGTTTGCGTGGGAGTTATAATTGAACATGACAAATCACATGCAAACTGAGGGGCCCATTGGGGTAGCGCACCGTAACATTGGCTCACTGACAAATGGGCTCCACCAAACTGCTGACCCATATGTCAATGACCGAACGGTATTTTAATAAAATTCTTCCTTCACCATCTCATCACGTTCACCGTTCCGCTCAAAACAAAATATCACGTTCTCGGTAACCTCACCCCAAAATCATGGAGAAGTCAATCAAATCACACCATGGTTGGCCCCTTATCCACGTACTATCTTTTTTTTGTTAGTTGAAAAATTATATCCAAGTAGTTCATATGAGGAGAGGAATTTTATTTGAATTCTTATATATGTGGCGAAAAAGACTTAACATATCGCAAGAAGCACGGTGGGATAAGTGCACCTTTTTTTTCCTCCTACAAGTGCAAAATGACCATGCATCAACTACAACTCAAGGCCGAAGCCACATATGCAAATACATATATATAACAAGTTTATGTATCTTAAATACCTGTTTAATTTCCTAAAAAATTAAATGTTTACAACAAGTTTCAGTAGTTCAGTTCTATATCTTATCTACCCGTTTCCTAATCCTCGTCAATATGTTGACCACCTCAGTAGGTTTTGCCTTACTATACCACCTCTTTCTGTAGGGAGCAATTGCTGAGGTCTTGGTATGCCTATTTCCTTTCCTACAGAACGGGCATTTATAGCACCTGTTACGCCGATACACAATCTTTGCATACATGAGCCACCTGGATATTTTAAATTTGAAAATTTCCCTTAGGTCCAGATAATTGTCCCATTCTTCAGAATCTGCATCCAGCTATTAGAAATAACTTGTCAAGTCGATGAATTGACCAATAAATTTATGTTTTCTAAGTTAAAAAAATTGGGGTTCATAAAATGGAATAATGATGATCCATTCATGTAAATTTCCAAACAATAATAGACCGTAGGATTGGTGATGAACACAACCCTAGGATTAATAAAAACAGAAAACCAATGAATTTTGTTGGCTACTGTAAATCTCTAAAACTCCCATTGAATTGAAAAAAAAGGATTAATCAAAAATAAAACCATTAAATATTGTCCCTATTATTAGAGAGGAAGACAACAAATTGAATTCTAGGGTTAAACTAAAGAGAGCCCTATGCTTTAGAATTGACACTAACTATTTCCTGGTCAATGGTGTTTTATTCAAACTGCTCCAGCTGCGAATCCTCAATGGCGTCGACGAAGTCCATGTCGATCGGTTGCTGGAGGGGATCGACATCGGCCGCACGGTGCGCAGCAGCGTCGCGTGCACCTTCGAAAGGTGGGTTCATCTTTGGCGGAAAGAATGTGGGCGATTGTGCTGGGGCGAGTGATGCACGTGGGTAGATAGGCAGATGCGATCGAAAGCTCTAAGAGGGAACATGATTACGGGAAGAAAATTTGGGATAGAGAGGTTATACACCAGCACCGTCCGTCTCATTTCGAGCCACATGCACGGACGAGCTTGATCCGGCTGTCATTTGGCCAACAAAATAGCAGGGACAGATGGATAATAAATAGAAATTTCCAGAATTCATTTCATGTGATACCTAATTGACTCTTGTTTTACGTTGCACGTATTTGTTTTTTCAACATAAGATTTTGGTGAAATCGGGATTTATTTTATTATTTTTATTATGCTTAAGAGATATGCACATGATCTACAATAATATGAAAAACAATTTAATGAAAAATATTTGTATGCTCATAATATTTAGTGTTAATTATGTATAGCCACGTGAAGGTGGATGTGATTATCCGAGCATCCCACGTGTTATTTTCGACGGAAACCCGTTCCATGGGCCCGCATGTCCAGAACCTTTCATCGGCGATAGTGTTGTTCATGAAGCAAGTGCCACATCAAAGTTGTGAATTGGACATGCAAACCTCACACCACCCTCTTATGCATGGACTATGGCCACATGAAGGTGGTGGTAATCGTCCGGAAAGTCCTCGTGGTGTTTTCGACGAAAACCTGTTCAGTGGGCCCGCTTGGTCTAGGGCGGTCACCGACATTTAAAGGCGGTAGACCTGATGTAAGTCATGTTCCTTTATGTTAGGGTGGTGATATATGTCATCTCAAACAAAGTTTCAGGCCATGTCTACGCTAAATTCCCTTTTGTATGCTCGACACACGACGGGGGACCCGCACCCAAAGTCTAGAACCTTTCATTGGCGATAGTGTTGTTCATGAAGCAAGTGCCACATCAAAGTTGTGAATTGGACATGCAAACATCACACCACCCTCATATGCATGTACTATGGACTCATGAAGGTGGTGGTAATCGTACGGAAAGTCCTCATGGTGTTTTCTACGAAAACCCGTTATGTGGGCCCACTTGGTCTAGGGCGGTCACCGGCAATTAAAGGGGGTAGCCCTATTGTAACTCGTGTTCCTTTATGTGTTAGGGTGGTGATATATGTCATCTGAAACCAAGTTTCAGGTCATGTCTACTCTAAATTCCCTTTTGTATGCTCGATACGCGGTGAGGGACCCGCACCCCAAGTCCAGAACCTTTCATGGGCGATAGTGTTGTTCATGAAGCAAGTGCCACATCAAAGTTGTTAATTGGACATGCAAACATCACACCACCCTTTCATACATGGACTAAGAGCACGTGATAAGGTGGTGGTGATCATCCAGACATTCCTAGTGGTGTTTTTGATGAAACCCCGTTCCGTGGGCCTTCTCTGTCTAGGGTGCTCATCGACATCACTTGCACGCATAAAATCAGGGGGGTGGATATATATTAGGAAAAAGATCGAGTCTTATGTAAGGTAATCTTTCTTGGAGAAAAATCTAGCTTGGGGATTCTTGCTCTTCCCAAACAAAACAACCAACAACCCCCCCCCTCCCCCCTTGCCCCTTAAGTTACATGTATGTGTCGCTTTTTTTTATCCCGATGTATCAACTTGCAGTCCTCATAGTATTCCCTCCGATCCTATTTAGTCTGCGCATAAATTTTATCCAGTTTTCCTGTAATACCCCGCGCGCTCGCCGTTTTCCACCATCGTTTCCGCTTATGCCCCTGACATTTCGATTCGCATGCAGCCCGTGCAGTTAATCTCTCGTGATTTACTCACACCTTCCGATGATGGAATAATTACTGACCTTTCAAATAGAGAGAGAAAGAGGCTTCATGCAAAGAGAGATAGAGTGGTGCGCACAAGACAAGGTGGCTGCATGCAGGGAGCACTTAATTCCCCTCCATAATTTCCTTGCTTTCAAGACATCCATTGGTTACTGTCGTTCCATACACAGCAGGAGGGTTGCATGCAGATAAAAAAGCGTGCGCGTGCGTAGAAGGAAACGACTTAATGCATGGGTAAATATGTCCATAAAAACTGAATCGAAATTGTCCTTGGTATGCAAGATTGAAGTTATACGCAAACTAAAAAGAACGTGACGATGGGAGGTAATAACATTTTGCTACAGAGAGGTGCACCTAGGTCACATTTCAGGCCACATGCACGTACGAACTTGATCATGCCTACCATAGATTTGGCCAATAAAAACAGTAGGGACAAATGGACTATAAAAAGAAGTTGGCACATTTATTTTCACGTGACACCTATTTCTTTTTTCAACAAAAGTATGTTGTATCATTTCGGTGAAATGTGAACTTATTTTAATATTTCTCATTATCTTCAAGAGATTTGCACATGAACTGCAATAATATGAAAAAACATTTAATGAAAGATATTTATACTTTCATAATATTTAGTGTTCAGAACCTTTCATGGGCGATAGCGTTGTTCATGAAGCAAGTACCACATCAATGTTTTGAATTGGACATGCAAACATCACACCAACTTCTTATGCATGGACTATGGCCACATGAAGGTGGTGGTAATCGTCCGGAAAGTCCTCGTGGTGTTTTCAACGAAAATCCATTCTATGGGCCCGCTTGGTCTAGGGCGGTCACCGGCATTTAAAGGGGGTAGCCCTGATGTAACTCATGTTCCTTTATGTTAGGGTGGTGATATATGTCATCTCAAACCAAGTTTCAGGCCATGTCTACGCTAGATTCCCTTTTGTATGCTCGATACGCGAAGGGGGACCCGCACCCCAAGTCGAGAACCTTTCATGGGCGATAGTGTTGTTCATGAAGAAAGTGCCCCATCAAAGATTTGTATTGGACATGCAACATCACACCACCCTCTTATGCATGGACTATGGCCACATGAAGGATGAACTAATCGTCCGGAAATTCCTCGTGGTGTTTTCGACAAAAACCCGTTGTGTGGGACCGCTTGATCTAGGGCGGTCACCGACATTCAAAGGGGGCAGCCCTGATGTAACTCATGTTCCTTTATATTAGGGTGGTGATATATGTCATCTCAAACCAAGTTTCAGGACATGTCTACGCTAGATTCCCTTTTGTATGCTCGATACGCGAAGGGGGACCCGCACCCCAAGTCGAGAACCTTTCATGGGCGATAGTTGTTCATGAAGCAAGTGCCACATCAAAGTTGTGAATTGGACATGCAAACATAACACCACCCTTTCATACATGGAGTAAGAGCACATGATAAGGTGGTGGTGATGATCCAGGATTTTTTTGTATTGTTTGTGAAGAAAACCCATCTCGTGGGCCTGCTTTGTATAGGGTGCACTCACCGACATCAATATATATCTACATATTACAAAAAAATTAATTTCTTCCCTATTATTGGGGTTGTAGATGCAATTTCAAAGAGTTTAACAAAAAACAAGGTACAGTTACATTGAGATGTAAAAAGTATTTTATTCCTTTCCCGTAATTTAAGAATTGTACATTCAATCCATAGGGGGTTGAGATTTCAGTTGACGGGACAAAGGAAATATCGAGTCTTATGTAAGTTAATATTATTCATCAACGAAAAATACGTAGGAGAGGATAATGCAGGCTGATAGGGCGGCGTGTGCCAACGTAATGTACGGCGGAACCAACTCAGCGCCGAACTGCACGCACCGGGCACGGTCCCAACCCAAGTCGCACCTGGTCTAGGGGTCAACTACGCACCGCACCACTAAGGCTCGTTCTCCCCTCCACTAAACCTCGTTCCCCAAGATTTTGTTTGTTGCAGACCACCACTCATCCCCTTCCTCCCTCTAGACCAAACCGCCGATTGAAACCGTCGCCGGCGATGGAGACAAGCATTGGATGGCAGAGAACCGTTGATGATTTCGCCAATGGAGATCCGGCCAAGATACAGGCGTGTCAAGAATGGCCAAGTGGTTCCCCTATGTCTCAACCATGGCATTTCATGTCAAGGGTTTGTTGAAGATCCTCACGGCGGAGGAGAAGGCGCGCTTCCCTCGACTCGTCGATGGAAAATCCCCGCCGGCACTAGAGGTGATCATGTGGGCGATGGATGAGGCGAAGAATTCAACGGATCCGGCACAGCGCGCTCGGTGGAGCATGTACCGCGGCTCCTTTCAGAGAACTCCCTCTGGACCAAACCGTCGCTCGAGGTTCTCGCCGGAGATGGAGAAAATGATTGGATTGCAGAGGGCCTTCGGTTATTTCACCAATGGAGATCCGTCCAAGATCCAGGCGTGCGAAGAGATGGCCAAGTGGTTCCCCTCTGTCGCAACCATGGCATTCCACGTCAAGGGTTTGCTGAAGATCCTCACGCTGGAGGAGAAAGCGCGCATCCGCCGACTCACCGATGGAAAAGCGCTGGCAGCACCACAGGCGATGAACTCCAAGGATCCTGGACAGCGCACCCGAGGGCACATGTACCGCGGCCGGGTTCAGAGGACAATAGATCCGACGTATTTGCGTGCAATTTCTAGGGTATCTCATGTTGACGTCGCCCTACCTGTGGCTGTCTAGGAGGTGCCCGTCCTCGACCCTGTACCCAACTACAGGACGATGTAGGCACTGCCCGTACTCGTCACCTACGGGAAGAAGAACAAGAGAAAGGCAGCGAAGGAGGAGGTGGTTGCTGCCGGCTGTTCTAAGCGGCCCCATTTAACTGAGAAGTAAAGGTATCGATCCATCTGAAGAAATACTCTGCTTTGTTGTTATGTATTGTACAGTACTTATTTAATATAGAACTTGGATGATATTTGTGGTATTTGTAATTGAATGCTATGCATGCTATCTAGTTTCCATCTGAGTAGTTGTTTCTATCTGTGTACTTGAATGCTATCTGTGGTGTGTAGTTTTTATGCTAGTTCTTGCTATCTGTGTACTTCAATGCTATTTGTGGTGTGTGGTTGATATTCTAGTTCAAATGCTATATATGGAGTACATGCTTGTCCTTTTCAAGTACTGAAACATATCCTTGTCATGCATGTCCACTTTATTTTTGTGATTTACATTACACATGAAAAATTGATGTAGCAATCATAGCAGAAAGTACAAACCAATTTGTAAATAACTGAACATGACAGTTTGAAGTAAATGAGCCGACAAAAACTATCTGAACTATTCCTCTATAGTACATTACACATGCAAAATTGATGAAGCACCAATTCTTCTCTTGTGGATATGGCTTAACTGGTCCTAGTACATGTATCATGTGCTACATCCTCATCACCATCTAGCTACTGGTCTTTCTTTTTTTTGCGCATAATGCTATATTTACCTTTGTAATTATAGTTAAACATTTATAGCATTTATGTGCTTATGTAATTTTTTAAACATCACATAGTAGCCCATGTGCATAAGTATTCAAAGTGCAAGTGAGTGCATTGTGTTCTGCAGAGGAGCCTATCATCGTTCTCATAATATTGTATGACCAGACAATGCCTGATATTTTGCATGCATATGATGTTGCTCTTTTGGCTCCTCACCTTGACAATACATATGCTATAGTAGGCTAGTGGATTTAATCTAATAATACATTCATTTAATTAGTTTTTTACGAATAATGTTATTAGTGATTTTGTGGTTGGTCTTAATTTTCTTATTGAATTATATTCAAAGAAAAATATAATATGTGCTATAACAATCCTTTGTAAACAGCAAGGCCGGAGGAATTGACAACTCCTCTGTACTCGTTGGGAGCAAAGTTATTTGTATCTGTGTGCAGGTCCAGGTCAAGTTAGCAACCCTCGGTTGTGAACGGCGCCATTGTTGACTTTATCACCTTCTTGTATTTCTGCGAGTCCTACGGGAGACAAACCCTATCCTCTACATAGGGGAAATTTGCTGCTACGCTACATCTCACCTTCCACTTGGGGTAACCAACGAGGAGTGAGAGATCCTCACTGTATCAAGCCAATTTCTGGCGCCGTTGCCGGGGACTCCAGTCTACAAGATAGGGGAGTTGCACACTATCTTTTATCTTTGCTTTTTAGTCTTGTTAGTTTTCCTTTTAGTTTTTACTTTCGTGTCCCTTATCAAAAATACCAAAAATACCTGCTTCTACTATGGGTTCCAATGAAAACACGAAGTTGTGTGACTTCACTAGTCACAACAACAGTGACTTTATCTGCACTCCTATTGCTCCACCTGCTACTTCAGCACCTTCTTATGAGATTAAACCTGCTTTGCTAAACCTTGTAATGAAAGATCAATTCTCTAGTGCTAGAGATGATGTTGTTTTTCATTTAAATAATTTTATTGAGCTTTGTGATACGCAAAAGTACAAAGAAGTAGATGGTAAAATTGTTAAGCTTAAGCTTTTTCCTTTCTCTTTAAGGAATGAATCTAAAATCTGGTTTCAATCCTTGCCTAAAAGTAGCATAGATTCTTGGGATAAGTGCAAGGATGCTTTTATCGGGAAGTACTATCCCCCTGCTAAAATTATTCAATTGAGGAGTAACATTATGAATTTCAGTCAATTGGATAATGAACACGTTGCCCAGGCATGGGAACGTATGAAGACGCTTGTCAAGAACTGCCCCACACATGGACTGACTACCTGGATGGTTATCTAGACTTTTTATTTAGGCTTGAACTTTACCTCGCAGAACCTGTTAGATTCGGTCGCGGGAGGAACTTTTATGTCAACCACACTTGGGGCTGCCACAAAGCTACATGATGAGATGATGCTGAACTACTCTCAGTGGGACACCGAAATATCTCCAACTGGTAAGAAGGTAAATTCTGTCGAGGAGATCTCCTCTGTAAATGAAAAGGTTGACCTTATCATGTCTCTACTTACCAAGAAAGCTCCTATTGATCCTCCAAATGTTCCTTTAAATTCTTTGGTTGCTCAAGAACAAATAGATGTGAACTTTATCTCTAGAAACAACTTCAATAATAATGCTTATAGGGGTAACTTTGCTAGTAATCCTAGACCGTTTCCATCCACTTATGGGAACAACAACACCTACCCTAGCAACAAGAACCCCACCTCTGAACTAGAGAGTATGCCTAGAGACTTTATCACTACCCAAAAAGCCTTCAACAAGAATGTGGAAGAAAAACTAGCTAAATTAGGTAATCTTTATTTGAAGGTAGATAACTTAGCCCTTGATGTTGAGATGTTAAAAATTAGAACCTCTCCCCTTGAGGAGAGTAAGGTAACTCCTATTAATGCTATCCAGTTACAAATCAATGAAAACATTAGGATGATGGCTAAACTTAAAGAAAGATGGGCTAGAGAAAAAGAGGAAGAAGAAAAGAATTAAGAGCCTTCCTACCTACCACAAAATAGCCACTATCCAAGTAGTTGAGGATGTCCAAACTGTTAGAACCCATCACACCCCTAGTCCCACTGGACCTATCAATGGTGATGCTACCACCTCAACCATATATGAAGAAACCTCTATGAACGTAGAGGCTTTCAAGCAAGTGAGCTTAAATGATATCACTACCTCCTTGATAGATAGTAGTGATCTAGACTTTGACAACTGCACTTTACCTGAAGTTATTGGTTTCCTACACAAGATGTCTAGAGACCCCCTCACTAGCACACTTAATATTGCCTTCACAGAGCATATCACCAATGCTCTAATCAAAGTTATGGAGGAGAAGCTTAGACTAGAAGCCTCCATACCTAGGAAGCTAGAAGATGGTTGGGATCCTATGATAAAAATCAAATTGAATAACTTCTCTTGTTATGCTCTTTGTGATGTTGGAGCAAGTACCTCTGTTATGCCCAAAAGAATGTATGATATGATTCAATTAAAACCTTCTGATTCTTGTTCTTTTGGTGTTTGTCTTGTTGATTCTTCCGTAAAGAAACCTTTGGGGAAGATCGACGATGTTCTTATCATTTTCAATGACAATTATGTTCCCGTTGATTTCACTATTATGGACATTGAATGTGAACCTTCTTGTCCAGAAAACAGATTCTGTCCTCGTGACTAGAAAAATCATAGAAAAATCCCAGTTCATGTTTTTGAGCTGAATTTTTTACACAGCATGCTCTATACAATTAAGAAACTTGCGTATGTTCTGAGTTTTTTTATTTGAGTTGCAGAAGTACCCCTAAAAAATTCGTTTCTACCTGCTGTTCTTTTTTTCACAGATTCTGCCACGTTTTGTCTCTCTTCATTTTTGCAAACCATAAGCTTGCTTTTTCTTTGCAAAAACTTTTTGAAAATCTTGGGAAACAGTAGATATTCAAGATTATCTTTATTTCCAGTGGAGAAAAAATTATTTTAATAGGGTACTAACCTCTCTAATCAGTCTACAATGAGTTATGTATGAATGGAGTTTTCAAGTGTGCGATGGAAGATGATGAAAGAAGATCCTGGAGTGTCAAACGTTCAAGCTTGGGGATGCCCATGTGCACCCCCAATAAATATTCAAGGTGACTCAAGCGTCTAAGCTTGGGGATGCCCCCGTGTATCCCCTTCTTCACCAACAATTATCAGTTCGTCTCTCGTTGCACTATATTTTTATCACTTCATGCGTTATGTGCTATTCTTGGAGCGTCTCGCTCTTAGGTTTTAATTTTAGTTTTCTTTTTCTTTGTTTGCTGTAGTAACAAGTTAGATCCCAGATTACTTTCTTTTGTGTGGGAGAGTTAGACGCTCCGCTTGAACTAGAACTCCTCATAGGATTTTCTTGCTTATTCTTTTAGCTGGGAGTTGTTCTTTTCTTTTCATAGCTGCTGCTCTGTTTAGTTGTAGTGCTTTAGTTTTTCTAGAGTTTTTCTTTTGTTTTAGGTTGAAATTTCTATAGGTTGCATGTTTTATCTTGTTAGAGAGTTTGCCTGTTGCACTGAGTTTTTTGTCTTGACTAGAATTAGGTAGTTGAAGTTGCTTTTCTCTTTGTAGTAGTAACTTGCAATAGTTTTGAGGTATTGAGTAGAGTAATGTTTGAACTTTTGGTGTCAAGAGCTCGAGCCTATTAGTGATAGATGTCGTATTTTGGGCAATCCGTGTGTTTTTCGAAAACCAAAAACCCCTGTTGAGAACTCTAGCTACTAGATGGATCACTAACCTTTGGAGGGTTCGAATATCAGAGTACACTCACATACCATGAGTCGAGGATGCGCAAGGATAACCAAACCCCAATACACTCCTCCTCGGGGTACTTGTCTCTTTGTGAACCTCCTGATTAGACTGAGAGTTACTGATAATAAGTGCATGAGTTCTTCGGACTAATGTGAGTATTCGAAAGTTGACACTTCCACCCACCAATACTTTTTCTAGCCTCTTCGGTACTGTGCATTGCCCTTTCTCACCTCGAGAGTTGGCGCATACTTCGCCGGTGCATCCAAACCATTGGCACGATACGCTCTGTCATCATAAGCCTCCTTATATGTTTCCTCAAAATAGCCACCATACCTACCTACAAGGCATTTCCATAGCCTTTCCGAGATACATTGCCATGCAACGTCCATCTTCTCATGACTTGATCCTCATGTCATACCTTTGCATCATGATAGTTATATCTTCTTTATGTGAGTACCTTTGTTAAGTGTGAAAGATCTCCTATATTCTTGTAAAATATAGAGTGTTGCCCCTAAGTGAGGAAAAGATCCCAAAGAGGACCAAATCAAAAGATCCCAAAGAGGACAAATGAGAGTTAAATAGAAAGAGCCATTGAGGCCACCAAAAAAATAAAAATAAAATGGAAAAAAGAGAAAAAGAAAAATAAAAAGAAAGAAGAGAGAAAAATGAAAATCAACGGGGTTTCCAGCGCGCAACCAACGGAACAAAAAACCCCGTTTAATAATTAAACAAGATATTTTTATAGCGCGCCGGAAAGTGTTCTCAGAACGGTTCCAGTGCTAGTTGAACGCCACCGGCTCGACGCGCTGATCGCGCAGATCGAAGTTTTATCCGAATCGGAGGTACTGCGGACCCCCGGCGGTCAGAAACGTGAGCACCGAGCGCGCGAGAGAAAAACCGGGGATGTTTTTGCAAACTGCCAGCCACCTGGGCTATATAAAGACCACCACAATCCCACCCCTATCTAGGGTTTCCCTAGCCACAAAATTGCAGCCACCCCCTCACAATTGCCCCAGATCCAGTTTTAGCCCCAATTTTTCAAAACCCTAGCCTCCAGGGCATCCAGGACCGTCAGATCTGAGATCTGAGGGCCCTAGAGAGCCCACGTCGCCCCCGAGCCTGTCCAGCCTCCTCCTCTGGCGTTCGGGCTCCGCAGGGCCAGGGATCCAGCCGCCGTGGCCCGCCTGGGCTCATCTGGCGCTGCTCGCCGGAGCACCCCGCCGAGAAGCCGCCGCCTTGGTCGCCTCCTCCTTCCTCCTCCCGCGCCCGCGCCCTCTCCCTCTCACCCCTCTTCCTCTGCCCACTCGCAGGTCGCTGGCGACCCCAGCAGCGCCGCCGTGCCATGGCCAGCACGGGCTCACCGCGGTTGACCTCAAGCAGCAGCGACGCCGGCCTTCCTCCGCCTCCCTCCGGCACCGTTGCCCCCGACCCGAGCCCCTCCTCGCCCCAGCGCCTCCACCGCCGCCCCCTCCGTGCCACCGGGCAGCCGCCGCCGCTCGTGAGGGAGCCGACGGGCGCCTGTTCCAGCCGGCCAGGCCGCCGCCGTCCAGTGGGCCGGCCTGCCCCGCGGCCCAGCCAGACGCCACCTCCAACGGGTCGGCCTCCTTCACCTCCAGCCCGATCCAGCCAGGCCAGTTGGGTCGGAGCCCACGGTAGTTTTTTTTCCTTTTTTTGTTGTTTTATTTTTTCCTGTCTGTTATATTTTTTTGCTAAGTCTGCGTAATTTTGCTGCTGATGTCTGTTTGCAACGTAATTTCCCGTTGATTCGTAGCTCCGATGAACGTGCCGCCAAAAGGAAAATTGCTTAGAATTGTGTGTACTTTAATCCATCTTTTTTGAGAATTTTTATTTGAGGCCATCTTGATGTTGCAAATCTGTGTTGAAGTAAGCATCAGGCCGTTAATTGCTATTATTTCCTGTCAAGTGCTGCTGTTATTATTTTATTGCAAGTTTGCATGATGATTGTGACAAATCCATGAGGCCTATTGCATTGATTCTTTTTCCTATGTGTTAAGCATCATGTCTACTTCATTTCCATGCTTTAACTAGTCATGTCTGGGTGCTTTAGCTATATTAAATCTTGCTCCAAAGTGGTGATCTTGATGTTAATGTGCTGCTGTGCTCACAACTGTTATTTTGTTGCAACTTCGGTCGACGAGTGTGTCGCGACCGTTTATCGTAATTGAGTGATTCCAATTGCATATTGTTAAGCATCATGTCTACTTTTATTACATGTATTGCATCTTCATGTTAGCATTCCTGGTCATATAGATATTTAGCTCCAAAGTTGCTATGCTGCTGTTTTTGACAGCCACCCCTGTTTTTCTCAAAGTCTGTAACGTTCCGATGCCATGTTGTTTGCTTAATATCTTTTGATCTTTGATGCCTGTTTGCTCTAAAAGTTTCTATGCCTTCCCTGTCATGTCTACATTAGTTCCATATCATTTGTGAGCATGTTTGCATTGATTATCCTGTTTATGCATTGCTCTAAAGTGTGCTTCCGGATGTTGGCAGATTGTGCCCGTAACTTGTTTTGTTTATATCTTTTTAACCGTAACTCCGTTCGGAGTGTTCTTTATATGTAACTTGATTAGTTTTTCGTGTACTTTGTGTTTATGCTATTGTTTGCTGTTGTTAACCAACCTAAAATATGGTTTAGACAGAACAGTACAAAATATTTTAATCATCGTGCAACACTTAGTGTTATGCCATGTTTAGGTTGTGCCTCACTTAAATTGACTAGCATAGATAGTTTACTTTGTGCTTCACCTCTTTCCATGTTTGTGTGCTATGCCATGCTTGCTTGAGTTGCCGTGTTAACAACCGTTGGTTGATCACTTGTAGCTAAACAACTTTAACCTTTCTAAATGTGTGGTATCGTCGTGTGTGACGAGTACTCCACTTAACCTATTGGTAACCGCTCTCGACGGTAGGTGCGATGTCTCGTGTTGCCTTCTTGTTGATGCTTGCTCGTGTTTGCCTCGTAGTAATAGATGCTTGCTCGTTGATTGCTTTCCAGTGTTTATCGTCTTGTGTCCTTCCGCGGGTACCTCTCGGAGACGATGCGAGCTTGCGATCAACTACACCTTCGGAACCCGACTTATCAACAGGCAATGACTATACATTACTTATGATCCATTCTATTTCAACCAGCGGTTTGCATGCTAGTCTAGGTTAGGTTCGATGGTTGATCCTACCACATGTTTACAGCCTCTTTCAAACCGATACAGCCATGTCCCTTCCCAGCAAACCTTGTACTGCTATGTTACTATTGCTCGTTGCTCAGCCCCTGCTTAGTATGCATGCTTAGGATGCTACGATGTTACCCTGTTACTCCTTGGTTTGGGATATCACATTATTATATTGTTGTTGATGATATGATTTTTTATAATGTTGACTATATTCGACGAAGGATGGAAGGTCTAGGCTATCCCGCCCCGACGCTTTGTTCCATTCGAGTCACCTAGGATCCGAGTTCCGGGTATTTGTTTTAAGACTGAGCGTGCCTAACCGCGTGTGGGATTTTATGGGGTCCCCTTTTCTTACCTACCTAGCTTCAAACATTTCTAGTGGTGGCCCAAGGTGATTTAACATTTGAAACCGTGTGTGTGCTGGTCAGCTGCCAGTAGTTTTCAAACCAACCTGGACCAGTGAGGACATAGTTGCCTTGCTGGCCCACTTTGGCCGGATGAGGACCCGGTTCCCCATGTGTGATTTACCGGCTATCCAAACCTGCGACATACGGTAGAAACCAGATCGAGAGTGCGGCCGGCTCCTGAGTTGGATGTCGACTCACCGGGGGCCACCCGGATTTTTTCGTTGTTAGCTAGAGGGACCTGTCGTTTCGGATCTCTAGGAACTAAATCATAAAATGGTTCCCTGTGATGGGTAGAAACTGAGAGAGATGGGCGTGCGTGCAGAGCCTTGTAATGGGCAGTTGGTACACCCCTGCAGGGTTAAATCTTTTCGAGAAGCCGTGTCCACGTTTATGGACGACTTGAGACCTACTCCTTGTTCTTAGACAACAACAACTGAGATAATCTTAATATAACTTGATCAACGTGTGTGTGTGCCTTGACTGCTTCTTCTTTGACGGGATGCGAAGAAGAGGACAAGGATAGGATAGGTGTTATGTTTGCGTAAGTAGTTGATAGCAAGACTTGTTGGAAGCGATTCCTCATCGAATGCTTGGCTTCTTATCTTACTCTCTAGATCGTTAGCCACTTCATAAAAGCTAGTGCGGCAGCAACCTCACCACTTACCCCTTCCTGACCGTAAACTACTAGTTGTCCTAGAATGACGAGTGATGAAGTCCTTGCTGGGTCAGATGACCACTACAGTTGGATGCTGAGTACCACTGTACTCATGATACTACCCCCAAAATCTTTTCAGGGTTCTTGATCGACAACAGTTATGGTGATCGAAGTTTCACGTGAAGACTCGACGACGACTAGTTAGGCGGATCCCGGCGGAGGGGCTGGACTCGTGTGGTTATGGGGATCGATGTTTTTCTCTTTGCCAGTAGGCATTTGATTGTAGTCTGTACTCAGACATATATCTTCCGCTGTTGTATTGTATTAAGGCAGTTGTATGCCGAATGTATGAGATGTTGTATCCTTCTATCTGTAATGTTGTGATATCATGTTGGAAATCTGGGGCATATGGCTTTGTCATATGTCGCGGTGGGACCGATATGTGCTTTGTCCCCGGATCTGGGTGGAAACACCTAGATCTGGAACAGTACCGCATATCGGGCCTGACAATATAGCTATGTGGGGACCTTCACACTATAGAACTTGGCTTGTATATTCCAATGATGAGCCTCCTCAAACGAGCTCTAGGTCCTCTTGAGCAAGCAAGTTAGATGCACCCCCACTAGTTCCCTTGGAGAGATTTTAGCTCACATGTGCATCCGTTGTATGGCTATCCCTACTCCTCACATCATATCTATCATATGGCCTTCTCTCGCCTATGATTGTCCTCATTGATGTGAGACTTTCACACCTTTTTGTCTTCCTCCTCCACCTTCTTTCTGTTTCGCCTTTTAGGTGTCAACTTACTTGCTCACGCTCATCCATTGCATGAGTGCTCAAAATATCGAAAGGGAGTGGATCAGTTTGACTTGTACATGGCTAGTGGCCTGGGGACGAGTTAAGATAAGAATCCAAAGGAGACTAAGTGTGAAACTTTAGTAGATAGTTGTTCTCAAGAATTACCTTTTTTATCTCGTATTTCCCTATCCCCTGCTTGCACGCAAACACCATCTGGAGACATTCGAGTCACGGACAGCGAGAGCTCTTGCACCTTTTGTTCTTTTGTTGCTTGTGTCAATGCTAATATAGACTCTTTCTTGTTAAGACTTGAATTGAATTGCATGCTTTGATTGATTTACTTACAAAGTTCTTATATGGTTTTGTGGCATGTCACCACAGAAATTATGCTTGTTATCATTTACCTACTCCAGGACGAGCAGGAATTAAGCTTGGGGATGTTCATACGTCCCAAACGTATCTATAATTTCTTCTTGATCCATGCATGTTTTGTGTGACTTTACCATGATTTTCTTGAACTTTCATACACTTTTGAGCATATTTGGACTAATCTATTAACCCAGTGCACCCAGCTGCCAGTTGTTGTTTTCTGCTATTTTTTTATTTCAGGTTTTCCGGCCATTAAAAGTGCTCCAAAAAATCCGGAGAAATCAGATAAAAAATCAGCGACACGGAAGCTTCCAGAAACACCAAAGGAGCGGAGGGGGGCCACCACCAGGAGGCCAGGAGGGTCCCTGGCGCGGCCCCACCCTAGGCCGCGCCAAGAGGCCTCCTGGCTGCCTGGTGGGTCCCCTCGACACCCCCTTCGCCTATATTTACCCCTCGGGGTGGAAACCCCTAGACGAGACTCCTCTTTCGTGATCTCGCCTCTGTACCGCCGCCACCGCCGTTTCTAGATCGGGGCTGCCTGGAGAAGATGCTTCGGCACCCTGCCGGGAGAAGCTACCCCCTCCGGGAGACCATCCATAGCCATGGACACCTCCCGTATGTACCGTGAGTAGTTTCCCTTGGACCATGGGTCCGTGACCAGTAGCTATGTGATCTATCTCTCCCCTCTTTGTTCCTCCACTTTTGAGACCTCGTGAGCTGCCTCACATGATCGAGGCACCTTTGTAATTTTCTGCCGTTGCTATGCTGAGTTTGTTGGGATCTGATGGATTATGAGACTATGTTCAGATTGTTATGAGTAATAAATTTGGTTCTTCTCTTTTATATTTTGTTGTTGAGTAAAATTCTTGCATGTTCTCCATTTCCATATGTTACTTTGGCCAAGTGATTTGTTGCAACTCCAAGAGGGAGGGTTATGCTTGATTGTGGGTTCAGCCCCTTGATGTCTAGCTTGAGTGACATAAACATGAGACTAGGGGATGTGCTGTTGCCATCAGGGATAAAACAACGGTGCTTGTATCCGCGGATGCAAGGATTGTTTACTTTATGCAAAGTACTTTTAATGCAGTTGTCTGTTGCTTTGGATTTACACTTTGGGTGGGATTCTCTACTTAATACCAGCGAGATGTTCTGGATAGATATCTCAAGGTGGATGATTCGTAGTAGATGCAGATGGATTTCAGTCTACTTACCTTGGCTTACTGCCCATTGCTTTTGAGCCCTTCCTTTCTTTGCAGCATAGTTAGCATTGCGGTGCCTTCATAATCCTGTCAATTGCCCAACTATGATTTGTTTACCTTGCTAGCACTTTTATCGTCTTTTGGGAGAGAGACATCACTAGTGAAAATCACGGGACCCCGGTCCATCTTCATATCACTGTTTACATCCTTAGTTTACTTTTCAGTTGCTATCACTATCACTATCTCTTGCATTAATCATTTGTAAACAACAAGGCCAGAGGAATTGACAACTCCTCTGTACTCGTTGGGAGCAAAGTTTTTTGTATCTGTGTGCAGGTCCAGGTGAAGTTAGCAACCCTCGGTTGTGAACGGCGCCATTGTTCACTTTACCACCTTCTTGTATTTCTGCGAGTCCTACGGGAGACAAACCCTATCCTCTACATAGGGGAAATTTGCTGCTTAACTACATCTCACCTTCCACTTGGGGTAACCAACGAGGAGTGAGAGATCCTCACCGTATCAAAGAGTAAAGTTTAAAAGTTATAAGTTGTTCTCTGACCAAAAACATGTTTGCCATGATTTAATGAGTTTTCATTCACTTACTTTTGTTTATAATTGATATTACTCTTTCATGAGGAGCCTTATGAATTGCGATTTCTAATGAGAATGCTTGGGTTTAGTAGAGAAAATGTGATTCTTCTTGACTGTATTCTTATTTATCAACACTTCACTCTCTAGACTTGTTGACAGGTTTACCGAGCTCAGTTTTCGCTTGGGGACAAGTGAGGTCTAAGCTTGGGGGAGTTGATACGTCCAAAATGCATCACTATTTTGTATCATAATTTACCATTTTTCATTGATATATTTCACGTTATGATGCCTCTCTCATGGTGTTTTGGCTTGTTTGACACAGTGTACAACTTTCCGGTGTCAAAACAACAGGACCAGGAATCAGGGAGGAAAAGTGCACATGTAATGGGCATATATACACAACTTCAAATGACCTGAAAATTTCAGAGGAAATAAATAAGGCACGCAGAAGGACTCTCGGAGGGGGGCCACTACTGATCCAGGCGACCTGGTGGCGTGGCATCCCCCCTAGCCGCGCCACCTGGCCGACTGGGTGGTGGGCCTCGCCCCCCCGTCTCCCCCTTCTACGTATATACTCCCCGAAACCTAGAAATGCAGGGGGCAGCTTGGATCAGAAGTTCCGTTGCCGCTGTGAGGCGAAAAACACCAGAGAGGAAAAGACCTCTTCGACGGGAAGATTCCGACGGGGAAAACTCCTCCCGGAGGGGGGAGATCGTCATCATCGCCATCACGATCGTCACGAGCATCATCGAGGTCATCATTACCATTGCAATCTGCGTTGTACCTTGCACTATTTATCCGCTCTATTTTATTGGTGTTGATTACTATTCATCTAATTCCTGGCTCCATGACGTGTCCTATAGGCTACGAACTCCTCTTATTTGACCAAGTCTCTTTGTAGAAACTCATCATTGTTTGCCAAGCCCTTCTCAGATTCTCTTCCGATCCGCTCCATGGCGATCTAACGACTGTCGTTGTCCTCTGTAATCAACATGCGCCATAAGTTCCTGATTCGATCTACTGCAAAATTTGGCCATGTACATGGGTTGTACCGTTCCTACAGACTATGCATTGCAGTAGCAGCCATCATGTTGTCAATCGTAACTCTGTAGGCATCATGTGCTGCTGCAAGGATCGTAACTCTGTAGCGGGACCTTTCTTTTTATTTTTCTTCTCTTTTTGTTTTGGTTGACTGGGTGCATCCGTACTGCCTTTTGGGCAGTGTGTAGTTGCAGAGGTCAGGTGTAATTGGTATCATTTCGATATTAATATATTCTCTTTTCTAGAAAAAAATGTTGTCAATCGTATTCAGCAAGATTAATAAGATAGCCCGGTGGATTAGGCATGAAGGGAGCATTGGTTTGTCCTCCTTACTCCAAAGCGTTGGTCTCTAATGGTGATACTCTGCTCCAGGTTAGCCCATAATATTTCACAACTCGACATGATTTTCATTCAGCAACGAGCTAGACCAATATGGGGTTTTCACGATGAAGTGTTGACAAAATAAGGAGCCGTGGAAGGTATTGCACACTTTGTCTGTTCTGTTAGTATAAGCGTGTCAGCCGTAAGTCATCGGAAAAATAGAGAGATTTTAAGGTACATCATGATACAGGTCGAGGGGTGTATCATATTAACGATCTAACGGTCCTAATTACATGGGATTTACTAAAGCCCAAGGGTATTATGGTCCCCAAAAATATCTGTCATCCAAAAATAAATAAAAATGATAAACCCTAAAAAACTGGGCCAATGGTTGTATCTTCCGAAATTTGAAAGTAATATTATAATTATTAATAATAAATTTAAAAAATAATCTATTATCAATTATAATGTACAACGCTCCTCTGTTTCCAATCGATTATAGCGGTTCATCGGGGCATTAGTTCATCAAGCACTAAACCGCCGGCGCCGTCGCCCTCATTCGCCATCGCCCTCCCTCCTCCCCACCGCCGCACGGCGTTGTTGCCCGCCCTCTCTCCTCCTTCGCCTTCGTCCCCTCTTAACGTGTGTGATCCCCATACTCACAGGTTCATCGTCCCCACACCCCAGCCCCAACCCCTTCCCGACAGGCAATCCCGGCGAAAGGCGACGCCGTACGCCGGATCCAGGATCCTCAGCGACGACTTGCGCCGGATCCCGAGTCATCGCATCAGCACTAACATGTAATCAACTAGATTTTTATTATTTGTTGATGTTGTACATGGTGTTTAGGACTTTTATTTGATCAATGTGGAATTGAGGATATAGTGGTTTTTAGTATTTGTTGATGATGTACATGGTTTTTAGGATTTGTTGATGATGTATAGGTTTACTCAATTTATATTTGATCTATCATTAATTGCAGATTTATTTTGTATGAGCTGTTGAAGCTTTGGTGGATGGTTCCATTATACCTAATTATGTATACGTAGATGACTCTAAACTGGAAATTTTTTAATTAACTTAAGAAGAATAGTGCACAATTATTTTGTATTATGTCCATCTGTAACATGGTATATGTGTTTTCATTGGCAGCAAATGGACGATAAAGGCAAGGATGATGTAGGCATGGACAGCAAAGAAAAGTATGACAAAGGCAGGGATGATGCAGGCATGGATGATGAAGGAATGAATGATATACGCATGGATGATGTAGGCATGAACAACAAAGGAATGGAGGATATACACATTTATGGTACAGGAAAAAAAATAGACCTGAGTGAGTATATGGAAGGCATTGTGAACAAAACATCCAAGACTGAGAATGAAGCCTATAGATTCTATCTACACTATGCCAGAAGATAATTTTTTGGGGTTAGAAAGGATGATCTCAAGTATAGGGGTTCGAAAGAAAATGCATACCGACGGACATACAAGTGCTGCAAACAAGGATTTCGGGCCCCTATGCACTTTGGCAGAGCTGTAAAAATAAGAACACCAAGGGGTCTTTCTCTTTGTGGGTGTTCCGCTCTCTTTCAGGTTCAGCTATAATAAAAAGGCGATGGCCGCTGGTTCGTCAAGAATTTTGTGGACGAGCATAACCATCCGTTCGTCCCTCCCGATCTTACTCCATATTTATCGTCTCATCGTACATTGACTGATGCGCAGAAGGCGGATGTCATCGAGTATGCTGTCGATGGACTACGAACACATCAGATTATGAATGTAATGGAGAAGAATGCCGGAGGTCTCGACAACCTTGGATTTATAGATCGGGACCTATATAATCATGTTTCCATTCAGAAGAGGAAAAGGATAGAAGGCAATGATTCTAGATCTTTGCTAACCTACATGCTAGCACAGAAGCAAGCAGACCCAAAATTCTTTTACCAATACACCAAAGACAGGAAAGGCCACTTGAGGAATATATTCTGGGATGATTTACAATCCCGGATTGACAATGTTGCCTTTGGTGCTGTCGTCGTGTTTGACAGTACATACCGGTCTAATAGGTATAGGTTTCCATTTGTCCCATTTGCTGGTCTAAAGCATCACCGCAACACAGTTCTTGATGGGACCGGGCTAGTTTCAGATGAGACAGTTGAATCGTACCAATGGCTTCTTACGGTAATTTTGGAGGTAATGTCCCAGAGGCATCCCACTTTAGCAATCACTGATGGGGACGCTTCGATGGCTAAAGCAATAGCAACTGTCTGGATGAACATAGATCATCGTTTGTGCACGTGGCATATCGAGGAGAATATGGTTGTGCACTTCTAGAAGAAAAAGAGAAAGGAATTTTCGAAATTCATTTACCGTCGTTGGGATGTTGATGAATTTGAGAGACAATAGGAGGATTTCATGGATAAGTTCAATGTGACTAAAAAGGGGAAAAAAGGGAAAAGGAAGGGGGGCCAAAAAGGTGAAAAAAATGGGAACCAGGTCTCATGGCTTAATAGAATGTATGAGCTGAGAAAGAAGTAGGATGTTGCATACACAAAGGGTAGATATTTCCTTGGAATGATAAGTAATTAAAGGAGCGAGTCTCTCAACTCAAGGCTTCATGTGCACCTCAACAGGAAGATGAAACTTGTTGATATGTTGCAGCATGTTGAGCACTGTGTTTCGATTATGCATAAGAATGAAAGAGCATTAGATTTTGTAGCATCACATATGATACCCTTCCACTACAACAAGAACCCCCCTATAGCAACGCAACAATGCGTTGTTGTATACCCATATAAGCGTTGCAGAGGTCTACACCAACGGATTATTATGTGTTGCCATAGGTGGCGTTGCAAGGGTCTACAACAACATATAATTGTTTGTTGGTAAATGGCACAAATAAGCGTTGCAAGACAGCAACATATAAAGTTACAGAACTTACAACACATTATATGTGTTGCTAGGTTCTCTACATAAGGGATTTTACATATGGACATAACATATCATTACGGCGCATAGAAGCGCTGCCCCATTTCATTAAGAATAGTGATATCCTATATGTTGTCATGCAGAATGGTATGGTCAATGTTGGCAGCATAGGAGTCACAATATAATAAGGATGACGGTCTCATATATTAAATAGACTTTGTTGTACAAAGAACATGATCTGTATATTACAAGATGCGATTATACTAATAGTAGCAGAATTTTTGAAGCATACATAAAGTTTGAAATGTTAACACTAGATATGACAACCTACAACCTAACGAAAGACTATCCAGTAGCAGCCCCATTCTCGACCTTGTAACCATGCATCATCAATTTATCTTAGTGATCTGCAACAATAACGAAATGAGATTAGAAACTTTCAATAGTGAAGGTAAGGTTAATAGCTTGTAAGTTTAAAGGAGGAGCAACATACAAAGGTTGAAGGCCATGCGATAATCAGTGCTGCTGAATGACCAATAATTTTGACCTTTTTTAATGGTCGTATCAGTTGATCAGAATTGGCAAATGTAGCATCAACTCGTACAGCCCAGAATTCGTTACCAAGTTGAACACCCTCAATTTTATATTCTGGGTCAACACTTTGGAGTGTAGCAAGAGCAACATTCCTGTTTGGATTTCCCAAACTCTTCAAAAATACTATAGTCCCAACCTATCCAGTAAAAAAACACAAGAAAACCATTGTAACAAAATTGAAATCTACAAAGAACATTGCATAATAAAAACATAATACCCATACATCTATCGAGTCAGCACCCAAATGACTTTTTGCATTGCCTTGTTGTTTCTGCGAATTATATTTTGTGCAACATTAGTATGCAATATTATTCAAGCCTAAGAAAACTAAAGAGAGAAGAAAAAGATATGACATACATTGGCATGCTTTGTTGCATTGGCTCCTTTTGAGATCTTATTAATGTTCTGGCCACCATGCTAATGGCAAGATGCAAAATAATCAGAATAACTACAGGAAAAAAGCTGAATGAATGTCAACGTACCATATGCGCAGAGGAATCTCTAAGTCGTTGAGGCATGTTGTTAGCTCTGAGGTCAATTTCCCCCTCCTATAAATTGAAAACAACAATTTATTATCAAAAATGAGAAATGCATCGACAAACATTGTCTTATAAATATGTTCCAACGCAAGCCATTATAATTTTCTTCCTTTAATATTTTTATCTAGTATTACAAGTATGCATTTAGTCTTCCAACATCTTCATTATTTAATAGTGTAAGCATAATTTATTTTGTAAATGATGGCATGCCATGTTGTGCACTAGATTTTTGTGGAAGAAGGCTAGACGTATAATAATATTTTATCAATCCCTTACAATGCCACTTAGTAACAGATTTTCCTTGTATGAGTTATGCAACATTATGTAAACAAAAAACTGAAATAGCAATCCGAAGAGACTAATACTGCTCTGCCTCGTAGTGAAAGTAACTACAATTTTTTTTCTTAGATTCTTATATCAGATTTTGTACCCAATATTTGTGAAGCAGAAGAGTAGAGAACTAGAGATGCATAGTGGAAAGAATCTTTGCAAGTTACAAAACTCATAGTTGACAGAAACTTTGCAAGTTAAAAAAAAACATAAGTGCACTTACCTTATCTACACTAGCATTTTCCTTCACTTGTTGCACATTTTCATTATTGATCAAAGTTTCTTTGTTCTGTGAAAAAAGATAACGAGAAGTAGAAGTATAAATAAATTTGCCGAACAACATATTGGATCCAAACAACATATAAATGAGCATACCTTGTCCTTAGAAGGACATTTGTTTGATGGTTGCATCTCCATATCATAGTGAAATTTTTCCTTGCTCTGTAACGGATGGCATGAGATGACTAATTTCTATATAAAAAGCAAAATTGTTTTAATGCATCCATACTGTACCATCACATTATTCTGTAGTCCGATAGTACCAAGTTGTTGACTATAAGTGTCACTATAGACTCTCTGTCATGAGAAATGAAATGATGGTAAGATTGTATATATTTAAATGAAGTAAAAACATTCTAAAGATAACATACTTTTCTTTTTGAATTTGTCATGCCAATACAAAGAGCATCTTGAGATTTAGACATCTCACCCAAAGAACATTGTAACGTGAACCTGAAGATTAGTACATGTATTAGAAAATAAAGAAGGAAAACGAAGTTCCTTAAATTTACCTGTCCTTCAGATTGTTTTTTCTTCCCTTGTAGTTCCAGAATTAAGGCATCTTGGCTTTTCACGCGTTGCTCTAACTTCTCCATCCGAAGTCTAACAGACAAAATATCTTCATTTGATCTATCTTCCAGTGAAGTAAGATGTATATCCTTAAAGTGGCGCGAAGATGATACATCTAAGACTTGATTAGGATTTGGAACTAATCCCAGGCCATGTACATGTCCACCCTTGTCTTCTCCTAATATTGTATTCAAAACATCTCCTTTCCAAGATGTCTTTCCTGTACTTGTATCTACTAAAGCTAGATTATTCGATATTATTCTCTTCAACTCAACCTATATACATGTATAGTGTATGTTAGAACAATCTACTAAATAGAAGTATAATTTTTCAAAATGGATTCGATACCATACCACTTTTTCATTCATGTTCTTCTCACTTTTGCGCTTATGTGTATGAATGTATAAGACAGCCCTATGTGGGTTCTTCTTTTCTGGATCTTTTTGTCTCTATTGGTCAAACAGTTTATTATTAAAGACTTGGCCATGACAAAATATGGTACAAATGGAATGTATATGTGCATAGTTCAATGTCTTATAAACTGACCATCTCTTCTCTAACTCGAGGAAAACTCTTAGTCCCAGCTGTGTGTTTTGACTTCCTCATTGTACAATTTTGCTTGTTTTTCTCACTTATATCCTGCCAAACAATTGTAAGTACTGATGCACATGTATTTTCATAATTTCATAAGATGACTAAGCAACATGTAAATAATAGAAAGTGTATATGTACCTGTGCCTTTTGGCTCATCCAATTACTTACAAGTGTAATCCACTGGTCCTTAATCACACCCTTTGGAACATTGGTGTTATTCGCTTGCATGCTCTTCGATGCATCAAAATAGAGTGATTTCAGATCTGACTTATGTTGCCTCCATCTATCTCCAATTTCTTTCAATATAAACTTTTCCAAGCGAGAAGGGTAGAGAAACCTCATCTACATATCGAACAAATAAATGGTCATGATAACAGTTATATGTAAAGCATAATTACGTTACCAAAGAGATTTAATACACTCCTAATATACCTTTACTTGCCCTAGTATATCATTTTTATTTCTTTGTTCATTGTTCTTTTTTTCTCTCTCTCCTATTAATTTTCTCCAGTCCGTGTAACTCAAGCTACACAATTTTCCATTTCTAGCAACCGTGCCAAGAAAACGTCCAAGAAGTCCAGCTTCTTTTCCAATTGGTTGGTTTAGATCGTTGCACTGGACCACAATTCTCTGGCCTTTTGGAAGATTCCATATTTCTTTCAGCCTTGTCCTCCCACGTTTAGTTGTTTCTTCATTTTCATCTGATCATGGGTACATTAACAGAATAATTATGTTCAAAAAAGAATGAACAAAAGTTTTTTAATCAACACTTCTAAACATCTTAACAATTACCTTGGTCAGTAGCAATAGTTTCATCGTCCCCTTCATCATCACTATCTGTTAAGCCTTCTTCATCATTACAATTTAAATGAGAGGAAACATCTTTATGTGTGGTATTCTCATGTTCAATATGTTCCTCATTCATGTATTCATCAGTACATTGAACAACATTCAGTTTACTCCTTGTCATATCTGCTAGAGGAGGAAAACCAAAACATAAAGTCAAAAACACTGTAAATTAAATCAAAGTAGTATGCCCCTAGTTCTGGGTTTGAGCAACTAAACAGGTGTGCAGGTGTGTTGTAATGCATAGGTCGAGAGGTTGTTCGCTCCATAAGTAAAGACAGAAGAGATTTTTCTAGAGGCAAAAATGAAGCAGGATCGGCGGACTTGTGACTAACATTGAGTTCCAGCTCCAAAAATGAAAAACGAATCTGCAGAACCAAGAAGCCGAGAGGAAGATCTATGAATTTTGAAGTTGGAACTGTACTTTAGCTAATCAGAATTCTTGAAGGAGCATGAGGCTCCTTTTGTATTATCATACTCTGAATTTTTTATGGAACCTGAAGATTACAATATTACTCGTAATTCTTAAAGGAATAATGTATGCACATCTAATGCATTGATTTAGTAAAAGTAAGTATTCCATACAAAGATATTATCACTTAAGATTCAGCACATGAAAATTGTATTAGGACTTTGGGACTGTGTGTCTATATGAGCTAGTAGAACGTCTACATACGTATGTTTTCTTACATAAGGTTCAGCTTCAGCTAGTCCACAGTTGATAACTCTACAAAGCAGAATCACATAATCACTAGGAAAATCACCTAATCACTAGGAAAATCAATTAATCACCACATGTACCCGTCGGGAAAAGGGATGCATGGAACCAGCATACACTAAAATAATCTTAATGGACAGCCAATAGTCAGAAAGCTACGAATCAATACACTGATTGTTGCCATTAACACACTAACGAACTAATATCAGTCCAATAGCCAATTTGTGGAGACAGCATCTGATGTTTCAAGTATGCATAACCAGCATAGAACCTAGCTATGAAATAGGCCTCAATGAGTAATAAACAACACTGTTAAAAATCACGGGCGCACGCTGCTGCTAATCACCGACCCACCTCAAAGCGCGCCGCCCCGGCGGAAATGCGAACGTGATGGCCGGATCCATTAGAACAGAAGGAGGTTAAGTACAAGAGAGAGCCCACGGCTGGAGGTACTGACCTGCAATCGGCAAGAGCAACGCAAAATCTCGCCTGCCGGCAAGGTGGTGTTGGAGAAGATCCCCACGTCTTGTGCTTGAGATAAGTGGAGAGAGCAGCGGAGAAATCTCGCCTGCCGCCACCTTTCGGCTAGGTGGTGTTGGAAAAGATCCCCACGTCTTGTGCTTGAGATAAGAGGAGAGGGCAGCGGAGAAAGCTGGGGGCAGTTACCTTCTTTGCGTTTAACTCAGATTCACGAATATTGTCTATGAAAGGTGGGGCCCTTGACCAATTCCATTTTACATAGAGAGATATATTAGCATATAGTACTAAAAAGTTGGCGGGAGATACAAAAAATGGAGGGAAGAAACGGAATGAAGAAACGGAGGGAAGAAAATAGTTTTCGACCTCACAAATTGGAATAAAAATAGGGAAAAAATCTTTTTTCAGTAAAACAACTACAATAAAAATGTTAAAAATGTGTAAAGTAAATCATTAAAAAGGCAATTTATTATATAACATGCATTTCACTTTTTTGACACAACTGTTAGGTCAAAGCTAATTCGCCGATGATCATCCAACGCGATCGACTTTGAACAAAACAACTATGGTTACCTTATCCTTGTGTATTCTGCCATTGTTGTGGTTTTCTATAGAGAAAAAGGCGAAGGCTCGACTTTATATTATAAAATCAAATGACGGTAAAGAAACTATGCCTTTTGAGCCTGAGGTTGATGTAAAAGGGAGTTCATCGAATCCCACACACGGTAGATCAGAAGCTCCTTAACCAACGCTTCCACTACTGAAGAAACAAGATTACTTTAGATAGAATATCTGCAGTCTTGGAAGGAAAGATTGCTCGACGCGACTCACCAATCGGCAACAACCTTAACATTGTGAGGTCATACTAACCCTAAACTATCAAAAATGGGGCTCACCGGAGCCCTTTGGGTGCAGCGGCGGCGACGCTCACGCATCATTGTCAGAGCCAAGGTCGAGGACGGCGTCGATCTTCTCCTCCCGACGATGGTGCTGCATCATCTCCTCATCGTCCCACGCACTGCATGCGGTAATCACCATGGTGATTGCTTCCTCTTAGGAGGGGAGCTCCCCGCACCAAAGCGTTGTGACTGGCGCTGGTCGTACTCCTCTGTTTAGTGGCGGATGAGAGTTGCAGACTTTATCCACCCCGCCGCACAGTACAAATATAGGACGGGGGGGGGGGTGGATTTGGGGGAGACTGTAACCACGCGCTATACGAAGTTTGCTATACAGGTCGGGTCATTTTTTTTCATGCGGAACTATAAATCGGTGGTTATTTTAAGGTTCAGGAACTTTTAAAGGATCTATTAGAGATGCTCTTAGGGACCCTGATTATAAAGTTTCCTTGAAAACACAGGTTTGACTCTCATGTGAGCTCATCTTGGGATCAAATTCAGAAAATAAGCCAATTATGTGAGCGTGTTTGGAGACTCGTCAAGAAATGAGAAGATTGGTCAAGGCTAGCTTGCTGGGTTTTGAATCAACAAATCTTGAATAAAATTAATAGTTTTATTTGTGTATTGAATATAAAAATCATGTTTGCCAATTCTTCAATGTACATAATTTTTTCATGGGTTTTTCTTGAATTTAAAATAAATAATATTAGTGTGTGCAAAAAGTAGAAGAATTGTGAGCCGCTCAATTTTGGACTCGTATATTTATTGGCTTAACCGGGATCAAACCTTTAAAATGAAGAATATACAGTGCAAAATATATTGAAAGATGACTTATTAGTGAGACAAAAAATGAAGAATCTGGAACAGCTCAAGTTCAACTTCTATATTAGCTAAACTTGGGATCAAATCCTAAAAATGAGCTAACTTAAGAGAAATCAAATAATCCAGTACAAGAATCTGTATGACAAAAAGATGTTGAATGCAACTGTATCTCGAGCCCTGAATGCTTCGACGAAGACGCTTGAACATTTATAATCCGTTCAAAGCTTTATGCTTAAAACGGAGGAGATGTACGACACTTGTTTGCTGATTGTGCGCTGAGCAGCATCTAGTGAAAATAGAACTTCTAGTGGCCCTTTTTCTTCAAAGTTCTCACACTTATTCTTGACTGCTGAATTTGAGATCAGAGAATAAAGCAAGTTATTCCATGGCGATATGATATTAACTTTAACCAATGTTACTTCTACCAGCTAATGCATGGAAAAAAGGCAACCTATTACACTCCATGCAGTAAAAACAGAGCAGGCCAACTAAACATTAGGATCAAACCTTTCGTTTAGTTCCGAAGCTTCAGGTTCAGAACTTGTAATAGGATCTACAGTCGTTCCTTCTATATCTCTTCTAGTCCACATTTGGTTCCCGTGCACAGTATCAAAATGCTCCCCCAGATTACTAACATGATAAGGCTCACTTTCTATATCATCCCATTCTTCACCCATATCAAAATTGTCTCGAGGAGTCACCTTCGTCACAAAAGACAATTCAGGATTTGTACGGTCTTTTGTATAGAAAACTTGGTCAACTTGATTGGCAAATACAAAAGGTTCATGCTCTATCTTCTCACCACCTTGGACTTGCTGTGGAAAATTCACAAGTGTAAGACCAAACCTATCCTTTTTTACTTTTTTTTTCTTTGGTGCTATTAACCCATTCACATTTGAATAGCACCACCGAAAAATTTCTATAATAATCCAACTCAATTATTTCAACTATCCTTCCATAGTACATCACATCTCCAAGTATAGGGTTAGTATCACCTGCAGAAGCGTAACTTGATGTTTTTTCTGTTAAAACAACTCCACTATTTTGACTCTTCTTATCAAAACGCTTGGGTCTCAATCTATAGCCGCGAATACAGAAGGCTATGTATCTTCGTGCAACCTCAAGTGGACCACGAGCCAACCATCTAATGTCATCATCGATGCTATCAGTACCTCTTTGCTGCTCCTGATGCAATACCTACGCCAACACAGAAAATAGATGAGATAAATTTAAAATCAGAAAATTAACAAGAGGAACCTTACATGGTCTCTAAACCAATCAGCGAAATTTGCATGCTGCATGCGCTCAATGGTTTTCAGTGATAGGCGCTTGTTGCGGTTTTTCCTTTTTAGATCAGCAGCATGTTCTCTGTAACACATATATATACAGAAGATTAGATCATGAAAATGATTCAACATGTTCAAAAGCTAAGGTTAGACATTAACCTGAGATATGTACTGACAGCATCACAATTGTACAACACAAATCTATGGGCTTGTAATATCTCCATATCATTCAGAGTGTAGGTACGTGGCTTTACTAGTGGATTCCCTACTGGAGGAAACAATGTGGATTTAGGTGCATACATAGAAGATTCGTTTGCATTTGGTTTGTCATGATTCCTTGATGGTTCGTTGTGCTTAGTAGAGAAACCCTCTAAGTATCTCGAGCAAAAGGCCATACACTCATCTGCCAAATATGATTCGGCAATTGAACCCTCGGGCCGAGCTTTGTTGCGAACATATGACTTCAATTTACCAAGGTACCTGCAACACATGTCAAAACATCAATTTATCAGGTTGTATGACATCATGTATGCCAATGTTACTCTTCATTTAGCATCAAATTGTTACCTCTCAATAAAGTACATCCATCGATAACAAACTGGTCCAGCGAGTTTAAGGGCCAGTTCTTTTGGCGGCTTCTCCCAGAAGCTGCCCTCCCCCCAGCTTTTCTGAGAAGCCGCCCCAAAAAGTTAGGGAGGCTTCTGAAATGGCCTAACACGGGGCATTCTGGAAGCCTCCCTAACTTTATGGGGCGGCTTCTCAGAGAAGCTGGGGGGAGGGCAGCTTGTGGGAGAAGCCACCAAAAGAACTGGCCCTACATTCAGTTGCTAAATGAACAACTAAATGCACCATGACTGTGAAAAACCCAGGAGGGAATATCATCTCCATTTCACAGAGTGTGATTCTAATTGATTCTTCCAAACGGTCAAGCTCATTTACATGGAGAACTTTTGAACATATTCCTCGGAAGTAAGCAGATAAGTCAAACAGTACTTTTGTGACATGATCTGGCAAAATACCTGTCAAAGAGATAGGCATGAATTGCTGCAGTAGCACATGGAAGTCATGCGTTTTTAGCCCAGAAAATTTTCCTTCAGCAGACTTCACACATTTGGATATATTTCCACAATACCCATCAGGAACCATTATATGCTCAAGAACTTCAAGGAATAATTTTATCTCACTTCTGGACATGGTAAATAATGCGGGTGGTAAGTAATACTTTCCTGAAGGTTGTTGCTCTGGATGTAGGTCCTCTCTAATATTCATTTCTTTCAGATCTAGACGAGCAAGAAGATTATCTTTTGACTTCCCATCTAAACCTAAAAGTGTGCCCAGAATATTATCGCACACATTCTTCTCTATATGCATCACGTCAAAATTATGTCGAAGGAGATTATTGTCCCAGTAGGGTAATGTAAACAGACTACTTAATCCCTTGTAAGTTTTTGAATCCTTAAAATCACCAAGAGCCTCCACCTGACGTCCATAGTAAGTTCGAGGCTCTGCTCTATGCTCTGCCGTTCCATCAAAAGATTTTTCATCAAAACGGAATTTATGACCAGGCGGTAGAAATCGGCGGTGACCCATAAAGCATGATTTCTTTCCATGTTTCAATCACTTGGACCATGCATCTGCACCACAAGGTGGACATGCAAATTCTCCATGCACCTTATGTGAAGCAACCATTCCTAAAGCTGGCAAGTCATGTATAGTCCATAACACGACTGCTCGCAAAGTAAAAGTTTCATTTTTAGACACATCATATGTGAGAACTCCATTTAGAAATAAGTGTTTCAAGTCATCCAAAAGTGGCTAGAGAAAGACATGAATATTATCTCCTGGACTTTTGGGGCCGGAATTATCAAAGATAGCAAAAGATAAGATTCTTTCATGCACAACCATGGAGGCAGATTATATATGACCAAGACAACTGGCCAACAACTATAACTACAACTCAACATCCCATATGTATTAAATCCATAAGTAGCCAAACCAATCGAAATATTACGAGTATCAGATGAAATTTTTGAGTACCTTCCATCTAAAGCCTCCCATGCTGGAGAATCGGCTAGATGTCGTAGTGCGCCATCCTTGATGCGCTCTTCATCATGCCATCGCATAAGAGGTGCCGTCTCTTTGCACATGAACAATCTTTTCAACCTATCCTTGATGGGAAAGTAGCGTAAGACTTTTCTTGGTGTTGCTCTTTTTCTTTCCTTCTTTGTTAACTTCGTTTCTGGTTTTTTACCTATCCACCTAGAAGCCTTGCAGATTGAGCAAAAATCATCATTTTCTGTATCTTTCCAGAACAGCTGGCAATTAGTTGGGCAAGCATGAATTTTTTTATAATCTAAGCCAAATTTTGAAACAATCTTCTTAGCCTCATAGAAATTTTGGGGCAACTCATTTCCATTTGGAATTGCCATGCGTAGAGTATCAAGTAGATCTCCAAATGACTTATCAGACCATTTATTCATGGATTTTATATTAAATAAAATCACAAGTAATGATAGCTATTATAATCCACATCCTTCCCACAAGGGCTTCTTTGAATCATTGATCAATTTGTAAAATTCCTCGGCTTCTAAATTTGGTCCATGTTGATTTGGTGGATCAGTACTCTCGCTCATTGGCACATCATCATACATTGTCCTGAAGGTATCATTAATTAACCCGTGCATGTCTGCAAGCATTTCTTCATTGTGAGGTTGTGGTTGTTGATCATTATTGTGCTCCTCTGAAGATTCACCATGAAAAATCCATTTGTCATAACTCTGAATAATTCCATTACAGATAAAATGATCACGGATATCATCCTTTGACAACAGAGATGTGTGCACACATACTTCACATGGACAAAGGATGGTCGTATCTTCTGGCTTATCTTTATAGGCAAATTCTAAAAATCCATCTATGCCTGCCAAATACCGGCTACTTCCTCTAGGATAACCCAAAAGTAGCTTGCTGAGTCGTACATCCATACCCACTCTGCAATAAAGAGCTTAGTTGTTATTGCAAGGATGAATCTTAATCAATACAACTTTTGAGTTACTGATCAAGATAAGATGTATTTAGTGTATGCCAATCTGAAGCTGTATATGCTGCAGCCGTAGGCGAGGAAGAGCATACAAAAATTTATTGTATCTTGTTAATTACCCGACAATCTAGAACCTTAAATAAAATCGGAATTCTGAAACTGCACGTTGCAATGCTCAAAATACTTTCCTTTCTTTTATCTAACCACATCCGCTCTAATTTTCTATGCCAATAAATAATGCTATCAATATTTAAGGTGATTGTCTATGCAAAAAACCAAAGATTTGTGCTAAGACACGTCAGGCTTGCAACGTTAGCTACATGAAGACTCTTTTTTTCTAGCAATAGCTTCGTGGGACATGTGGGTGCTGGCCAAACAAAGCGGTCATACCGCTTCAGCCCGCTAGGTACGATGCCGTCAGCCCACCGGCGTTTTGCTTAAGTGAAATTATATACTGAAGTTGAGTGAAGTTGAGCAGTAAGCTTCTTATGACATGATAATCTGCTTAGAACATTGATCAGCATTACAGTAACCAAAAAACTGAAATTACAGGTAAGCTTTTTTTTCCTGAACAACAAATCCGCATGATTATGCTAGATGGATACGTAATTGACTTCAGTCTTTCACATTGACAGTGACCGATCGAGAGGTGCAGGGAAGATTACCTATGGAAGGGGGGACGGGGTGGGGCTTCGTTGGTACAGCTTCAGGTGAGGCGTCGACGCAGCTAGGGGGAGGGAGCCAGGGAGGGCGGCGTCTGGAGGGAGGCTGGGGGAGATGTGGTGGATCTTGCCTGCTTGGGGACGGCGGCGGAGTTGAGATGACTCGGCGGCGACGTGCCACGGTGATTACTTTGCTGCTTCAGTCCAGCGGTGGAAGTTGAGATTGCTCGGCGGCGAGACCTTTGCTGCGGGGCGGGAGGTGAGGGAACCTGGGTGGGTGGGGGAGGGGAAGAGGAGGGGCCGGGGGAGGCGAGGGGGGGGGGGGCGTCGTCGCGTCCGGGATGGGATGGATCTTGCCTGGGTGCGACGGCAGCGCAGCAAGCTGAGGGAGCTGTGAGGGCGGTGGCGCACCAACCTGAAGGAGTTGGGCGGCGGAGGTGGGTTCTATCGGCCGAAGCCTCGAAGGAAAGATTTGGTCTATTTTACGTGTCTATAAAGGGGCAGTCAACTTTAGGTATATGTAGAATTCTTGTACTATTGTATTATAGGGCTTATTATTATTGTAAAATAGGAAAATAGATTTATTTGAACTTTATAATTTTTTATTTAGACCCACGAATAAGAATTTTAGATAGGGTCTATTTTTGTTTCTCCTGCCTATTATCGCATAGGTATGCATAGACTACAACACATGACATTCGTTGCTCTTCATATAGCTGACAACAGATGGCCTTGCTAACGCATATATGCGTAGTAAAGACGATAACCTACAACGCATTTCTAAAGCGTTGCGATCTATGCATTGCTATAGGGGGGTTCTTGTTGTAGTGTTCACTAAAATTACTGCACACCCTATGGAGATTGCTGCATCTTATATTTATACTCCTGTGATGTTTGGGAAGGTAAAGCATCAGATTGTCGAAGGAACAAATTGGCAGGTTACAGACAGGGCTGAGTGTGCTGGTTTGGTTAACTATGATGTTTTGCGGAAAGTACCATATGATAAAGTTTTTTATGCCAAGGATGCTAAAGACCTGCAAGGTAAGGATGACGAGCACTGCGATGCTATGGTTGCTAAAGAATTGGAATGTAATAATGGTAAGGGCTTAGATGCAAAAATCTTGGATGGTGAGGATCCTCAAGACTTGACAGGTGAGGAAGATGCGGAGTTGGAAGCAAAAAAGTTGGATAAGGAAGGCTTGGATGCTAAGTATGCGGGATTTCAATATCGTGTGACTTGTGTATTCACTAATAATAAACTTGCTTCTGCAACTTGTCAATGTGCAAGGATGGAAAGTCAGGATTACCAATTCGCACATTTATTTTGTGTTCTAGATCATACGTGTGTACGCGAATATCCAAATATTTTCATGAAGAAAAGATGGAAAAAGCATGTGAAGCCAGCGTACAGTTCTAAGAGGACCGCAAATACTCATGTATGGTCTGAGCACATGGAAAAGTATCATAAACTACGCAACATGGCTAATGATGCTTTATTCACAGCCGCAGCTAGCGATACAATGTCAAACGAGGTGATGGAGTTGCTCAGGAGTATATTGGATGGAGAAAAAACTGAATTTGATGACGGCCATAAAACGTTTGTTAATTCACCAGCATTTTCTCTGATGCTCGTGAATGCTTCACCGACGATGTCGAAGACCTAATCAAAATAGTTCCAAAAGGGCGACCAACTACCGAAGAATCTAACAAGAGGATGAAATCTATGAGTGAAAAGATGAGATGCAAAAAAAAATGAAGTTAGTTCTCATGTTTATTTCTATGTTAATTTCCATACGTCACATTGTAATTTCTTATGTATGAGTCTTAAAATATTTTTCTTCAATTATGGCAGAAAAGGTCCAGAGAAACCAAAGAGAACTAGGAGGACGAAGAGAAAAGAAATAGTTTCCGATATAGAAGAAGAGACATATTCAGATGAAGAAGAAGATGCAGATTCAGATGCAAAAGAAGAGACAGATTCAGATGCAGAAGAAGAGACAGGATCGGATTCAAAATATGGAGGATTCGATGATGCAGAAAATGGTAAGGTTGTGGGAGGTAGGAAGAGACCACTTGAGGGAGCAGAAGAAAATTCAAAGAAAAAGAAGTGAGTACACAACATTGTGTTGCGTAATTAAACATGCTTATTTCAACGGCAACATATTCATCTATTTATTTCTTTGCAGGAAACGCAAAAGAGCTGGAAAGGTGAAACCTCGTACGAAGGAGAGAATAAAGGACAAGGACGAACCATCTAGAAATGTTCCAGCAGATGGCGTGCGAACAAAACCTGTGAAGTTAGTGTTTGAATTTTCATAACTGATGTACATTGTCTGGTCATTGTTAGTACCGTGTTTATGTCTCTAAACTATTCAAGGAAACGCTGTAGGAATGCCAGTACATGACAAGTTCTTGGTAAAGCTACAAGAATAAGAGCAGTGAAGTTTGGGATCTACTGCTTTGGAGAGAAAATCAGTGAAGTAAGTTTTTAGTGTGACACGGTTTTGTGTTCATGTGTAATGTACAAGTTCCAATCTTCATTGGTATCCTATTAATAAATATTAATTCATGCATGAAAGGAAATTTTAAATCGACACGAGATGTTTAGCTGCATAGGATTACACAAAGAAAAGAGAAGAATAAAATACTGGGGTGCAACTTTGAGAACGAAATTAATTAGACAGTTTACCCTGCGGTGATCCACCTTGTTCTGGATCTTATTTCACCTGTAACACTTATATATGTGTGCTTTCGTGCCTTTATTTGATGGAGTGGAAATATTTTCATGAATTTGTAGTCAGTCCTGTAATTGTATCAATTTTTACTTGCAATTTTATGTAACATGATGTTTTTAGAACTAGAATTGGAACACTGCTATTTTTGAAAACAACAGGATTTACTTAGAAACCTGTAACATGATATTTTTAGAAATGGAATGCTATTTTTTGAAATAACATTGCTATTTTTGAAAACAACAGAATTCATCATGATATTTTTAAAAATAGCATTGTTATTTTCAAAATTTCGTGATGTTTTTAAAAATGGCATGTTGTGTTTTAAAACAGCACTGCTATTTTCAAAATTCCGTGATGTTTTAAAAATAACATGTTGATTTTTTAAATAGCAGTGCTATTTTCAAAATATTGTGGTGTTTTTCAAAATAGCATGTTCATCAATTATGCTATTTAAAAAAACAGCAGAGTTGTTTTAAAAATTATGTTTTGTTAAAAATAGCATGTTGTTTTTTAAAATAGTAGTACTCTTTTCAAATTACCATGATGTTTTTAAAAATAGGATGTTGTTTTTAAAAATAGCATGTTCACCAATTATGCTATTTTCAAAATTTCCATCTCGGGAGTTTTTAGAAATAGCATGTTGTTTCTTAAAAACAGCATTGCTACTTTCAAAATACCGTCATGTTTTTAAAAATAGCATGTTGATTTTTAAAATAGAATGTTGTTTTTAAAAATAGCATGTTCTTTTAGAAACAATTTTTAAAATTAAAATGTTGTTTTTCAAAATAGAGTTTTTAAATATGTTCTGCAATTTTTAAAATTAACATGCATGATGTCTATTGTTTTTCGATTTAAAAAAATAGAATGTTGTTTGAAAATAACTCCTAAGATGGAAGCAACATAATTTTAAAAACTTTGTAAAAAACACCAAGCTAATTTTAGTGTCCATGTCAAAAAATAGAATCATCCATCTTTTTAGAAAACTCATTGTTAGGGTACACCAAGCTATGAAAGGAAATTTTGAACACGATGATCACAAAACAGTAGGTGGACCCAAGAGTTCATACAGAAAAGTTCCAATTACATCACAAGATGGATCATCCAGATGGACCCAAAAGTAGATACTACCAAGTTGTTGTTACTGCATAGCAAATACAAAGTTCCAACTACATCACAACTAGTAGGCCACAAAATACAACCTGGAACATCTTCATATCCAGTTGGACCCAAAACTGGTTACTACCAACTTCAAGTTACTGCATAACTACTAACGTCAAACAACTAATGTTAACAAGGCTTCATTCGCGTGGGTCAAATAAGCATCATCCACTGCCCATGTTCACCTTAAGTCTACCATTCCTCCCTATCGTGAACCTGAACACATCCATTTATTTTTCTTCCATCATGGCATTTTTGACGACTTCACCCAAATTTTGCATCATGATTGCTTGCCCGTCACTCTTGGCCATCATGAACCAGACATTTTTACTTCCCTTGTAGTACTCGTTGGTTACAGGCCCAACCACGGGTTCTCGCAGATATTCTTTGAGGTACTTCTGACTGTGATCCAGTGAGAAGAGCTGATGGAACAAAGTAATAAATAATGTAAGATGATGGCATGTTAACTTGTGAAATGTGCTGAGCAAAAAAAAAGGTCAATGCGGTTACAATCTCACTCTTCCCGTCAATGATTGACGAGCGAGTGACGGTCAGACATAGTATGGTATGCGAGGTATAGGTTTCAACTCTTTTACTATGGATTCGAGAAAGTACAACCTCCGCAAGGATAGTGACACAACGTTTCCATAAAAGATGTGCTTTTCGAAATGATATTCCCGTTTGGTACGCGGACCTATATCACAAATATTAAGATGACATAATAGTTCACAATTGCATAAAAAAGATGTAGACCATCAGCACTGGAATAAATATCAATGCCTACTGCTATGAAATATAGAAACTACAGATCTAGCCAAATCGCACACACATAGCAATATCTCAAAAAAACATGAGGAAATTGAATATTTCAAAAAATAAAACTAACAACCAAAAACTCTACTCTGTTTAAGCTCTAGATGAATCAATGTTGATTTGAAAAGAAACCAACAAGGTCAACTAGAACCTAAATAGAGTAAAGTTAGGTAAGTTTAACTCAACCTGAACTTTTCAGAGTTCACGGTTTGGTTAATATCTGACCAGCTTTGTACAACTTTACCTCTTATTGTCACGATTCTATCGCAGTCTTCATGTCCATCAGAATTATCATCGGTGCTAAAGACATCACTGCAATCTCTAGCATCTCCATGTCCATCACAATGATCATCAGTGCTATAGCCATCGCTGCCATCTGAAACATCATCTGAGGTGGTCAGGGGATCACTCTCATCACTGTTGTTGATGACGATGATTTCCCTTGCCATTGGAACCTGTTGAAATCATTTCAATAAACAAATGAGTGCAACTGATATATGAAATCCGTCAGTCTTACATTAGGACTTGTCAGCACCATATATTAATAGGATGATTCTATTCGCATACATATATTTGAAACCCATATGATAGCAAAACCAAATCATTGTTCTGTCACGTGGATAGCTAACTTGCACGCACCCCTGTCCACAGGTAGATCGTTGATGATAACCCAGTCACTCGGAACTCTCTTCCCAAACTTCGACGACACAGCAAACGGGGTTTAATGTGTAATCTTGACAAAATAAGGTATCAATTTAATGGTAAATGATATTTATTCCCTAATTTCCAGTACTTCATTACTTACTACCACGCATTAGATCAATTAAATTGATGATTATGAAGTACATTGCCACAATATCTATCAGTAAAGTACTTCTTGCAATATGAAATATTAGTTATCAGAAATTCAGCTATATTAGAATCATGCACACATACTAGACTCAGATTTAACCTTGGGAAGTGCTGCTAGATGGGCCAATCACAAGGAGCACAAAAGATCGAACCTACCTTGGGCAGAGCTGGTAGATTTAGTTGGAGAAGACTTGTTTCAAGCTGGAAGGCACTTGAGCTTGGGGTGGCGCGGCCGGTGATTGCGGAGGGGAGGTCAAATCTTAAAACCCGGAGGCGATTGTCGGAGCTTTGTTGCGAGGAAACATTGGAGAACCGTGGCCACGATAGGGGAAGCGGGTACACTCTCGGATCTGGACGATCTGGAGAAGACAGGGGCGGCCAAGGTCAGGTGGCGCAAATCCTAGCCGTCGCCCTCTGCGTTGCCTCTCTGTTTCGGGACATGAGGTGGGAGTGGAGGAGAGGGTTTGGGGGTGGTGGGGGGCACCGCTCGCTTGTCTACTAGTGTAGAGTACGAGCCCAAAACGAGAAAGGAAAAAAAAGTGGGCCGGATGATGTAGTATACGTCCAAAACGTATCTATAATTTCTGCCTGCTCCATGCATGTTTTGTGTGATATTGCTATGATCTAGATACACTTTCATACACTTTTGATCATATTAGGACTAACCTATTAACTCAGTGCACCACAGTGCTAGTTCCTGTTTTCTGCTATTTTTCTATTTCAGTTTTACCCCATATAAAAAGTGCTCCAAAAATTAGGGAAAAATCAGATAAAAAATCAGCGCAAAAGAACCTTCCGAAAGAACCTGAGTGGGGCCAGAGGGCCACCACCAGGGGCCCAGGCGCCCTGGTCACTACTAGGGAATAGCCTTATGGTGGCGCACTGTTTTTGAGTTTAGTGGCGCATTAGGGATGCGCCACTAACTACAAGCCACTAATAAGGGCTTAGAGGTGGCGCATTCTGGATGCGCCACCCCTAAGGCCCTTAGGCGTGGCGCATCTGAGAATGCCCTTAGGGGTGGCGCATCTCAGAATGCGCCACCTCTAAGCTCTTAGGGGTGGCTCATTCTGGTATGCGCCACGCCTAAGGGCCTTAGGGGTGGCGCATTCACAGTGCGCCACTAAATCCTGAAAATGTGCGCCACTAAATAATTACAGAAAACAAAAAAAAGAATTACATAAAAGAATAAAAGCATTACAGATATTTTTATTATATTACAGAAATGCAAAATACAATATAACAATGAGGCCAACAATTATTGATACAAAGGAATTGCAATATAATTTTTATTACAAAGGTTTAGACGCCAACAAGATTCACAAGATTACATCCATCACAAAATTACAATGAGTCCAACAATTATTGAAAACCGAAAGCTACTTTCGTCATCATATCTTGTTTGCTCTTCAACCTGCACAAAACAAAGCTTTAGAGGTCACATCCATATGAATCATACCAAAGGAGAAGAAAGCAATCTAGCATCTATTCTTATCAACAACTTAAATCAAGTCGATGAATGGTGAAAAGCATGCACATATGCATAAAAATGCATATGCAGTGACCTTTATACACAAAGAGCACCATGAGTATTTGACACTACCATCTACTACACAAAGAGTACATCCAAATTACATCCAAATTACACAAAGAGTACATTCAATTGTTCTGACTCGGCTCGGGGAATGGGCGGCATCCTTCTTTCGTCATGAAAGGCCTTGTGTCACGCAGGGCCTTTAGGCGGACTTCTATCTCCCCATTGGATGGTGCAATGTTCGAGTGGAAGATCGACCCCCTCATTTGTACTTCATGATGGATGATAGTCGCCATCTGCGCTTGGATGTGAAAGAACTCCTCCTTCAGATTTGCATCGGCGATTTCCGCCTTCCTTTCGGCCCACGCTCTGAGATGACTTGGCAGCGTAAGGTTGCGTTGTTCCTGTACAATCGCCCTCATGTGATGAAGGGCGTAGTACGCATCCCTCACACTGCCAGCCGGCTGCTTGACGCACGGGAACTGCGTTACGTGGTTGAACACGTTCACGCCAGGCTGATTTTTCCTGAACTTGTGCTTCGTGATCTTGCCTCCGGCTTTTATGTAGCCGACGAGAGCATCATCCAAAACTCTCATGATATACTTGTAATCTTTCTTCTTCACACTCCCCGAGTCAACGGCATGCGAGTGTTGAGGTGAAAAGCAGATGAGCACGCAGCCATGATCCTCACTGCATAATTAAAATAATCCAAAAGAATGTTGGAAGAGGACAATGCAAAGCTAAGAAAGCATATATGCTACGGAGGCGAGCGAATGACTTACTTGGGAGAGTATGTCATAAGAAATGAATCCTTGTCGGCGTTCTGTAGCATGAAGTCTGTGATGTACCCGCCGCGAGAGCCGCGTCCCCGTCGTCCATCAAGATGCTTTCACGCATGTAGAAGGGGTCCAATATCGCGATGCTCGGGGTCTTATCTCTCCTGATACTCATAGAAAGGCTGAGCGAGAACAGACGGATAAGGCTATGGTCCAGCCGCTTGAGATGGTACAAATTGAAGATCTCCGAAAATCGCAGGATTATCATATCCGCGGGGATAGTGTTGATGAAGCCCATGTTGAGTGGCACCTTGGCCATGAAAACCGGGTACGAGGGATTCTCTTCTCGAAGAAGAATCTTCTCTAATGCCATAATACTATGATGCACACTCTGCATATCCGAAGTTGCAAGGTCCAGCATGTCCTTAGGTAGCATCGCCCTACCAGCCACATGGATTTCAAACGAGAGATCCTTGGGTCTTGGGTGCCCGTCCTGAGCCCGGATCGGCATCGAAGGTTGGCTACTAGAAGTGATGCTCTTCTTTCCTTTCCGTCCCTTCTTCTTTTCTGATTTTGAGCAGTCACCGGCCTTTATCTGCTCAGTGGCCGCCTTATGGAGTGTGGAAGGGCTGAGAATAGATCTTGTGGCATCTGCTTGAGGCTCGGTGAAGGCGCAAGCTGCTGGAGACATGTCCTAAGAAGCAGCGAAGAGACGCGTGGAGCAAGAAGGCTTCGCCGCAGGATCAGCTGGACCGCGAGCTTCCTCGTCATGCTGATAGGCTCCTTCAGCAGGAGGCATGAATAAGTCATCAGCATCATACAAAGTATTGATGAACTGGTCGGCGCTGATATCATCATCAAGATCATCGTCTTCTTGTTGTGCGCCGATGGGATCATGTGGCGCCGACACGATGACTAGCTGTGTTGTCCTAGGTGTGGTGCCCCTTTCCCCCGTCATTAAACGCATTTGGCTCTTCGGCCATAGGCATATTTGGTTGAAACAGTCACTGAGGACTGCCGGCTCGTCCTCATCGTATCTGGGGGGTTGAATGGGAGGTTCAACTCTCTCGTAGCCCAAAATCACGAGAGAGATTTGAACCCTATGCATCTCCGGTGCCATCGGCATATTTTGCATGATTCGATTTTGTGGTTGAATGATTTTACCTTTGGCAACATCCTTCAACTCGCCGTCCACGACTTGTAATAGAATGCATGGAGTGTCCTCCTGCGAAAGAGATATATATATGCATGTACGGCATCAGAGAGATTCCACTAAAAAAGGCAAGGAGATGAAGTCCTCTTTTGAGTTACATACGCTTATAGTTACCTTGAGGGCGTCGAGGTCGGCTAGTGAAGAGACCCCGCCGATGACGGCGGGCATGCAAGAGACGGAGGGCGCGCTACCTCCGGTGGCGTCGGTCGCCCTATTTGCGCTGCCGCCGGGTGCATTATTGTTATGCCCCGGTTGCTCGATCGTGGCCGAAGGAGTTACCATCACGTCCGGCGTCGCCGCCGCGGTGTTGGCGGCCGGAGTCACCAATACGCCGGGAGTCGGTGCGGGAGCCACCACTACGGCCGGAGTCGGGACTGCAGGCGCCGCGGGGCCCGAGTTGCTGCTGACCATGCTGGGGACTGGTATGGGCCCTTGTCCACCACGCGCTTGCCAATTCGCGAGTGACTGCATCATATCTGGAAGGAGAGCGTTCATCGTCTTCGCCACTTCGTCCTTGACAAGCTGCGGAAGCATGTTCACCTTCTCCTCCAGTCCACGAACATAAGCGGCATCTTCTTCGGTCCTTCTCGCCTTGCGCCCCCTCGAACCGGACTGCTCCGCCGATTTACCATAATATTCGGACCAATTTAGGTCCGCACCAAAGCCGACCACACGGCCGGCTGACGATGGCTTCGCCGTCACGTCGTCAACCTTCTTGACCTTGTTCAACGCCCTGTTAAAGGCGTTGTCCCACGGGCCGTCCGGCTTAACCGACGACTCCTGCGATGAGGCGATTTGCATTTCCGCTTGCTGCAAAAAGAATGTGAAACGTTAAGAAATTGTGAACTTCATTCGAGAATTCAATCGACAAGGTCGCGTGGTAAACTACTTACCATGGCAGTCGTAAACTCCTGAATCTTAGGATCGATAATTATTTTCGAGGTTGCTTTGTCCTTATAGCTCCGGGCCCTCACAAAGAATTCGGTCTGCGGATCATCTTTGTATTGCTGGAAGGGGTTAGGTATGCCCGCAGCGGCGTACTCGGCATCCTCCTTGACCCATTTAGGCTTGGAACTTTTGTAACCATCGGCTCCGAGACGGTGGTTACCTATGACCTGCGACCGCATGGCCTTGCCCTTTGCACTCGCGGCCTTGGCTTGCTCGTACTCACACCTAGCCTTGAAAAGGTTGTAGGTAGCTTCGTCGATCAGCGACTCTTTCTCCTTGAGCTCCTCCCAGGTTTTGTTCTTTTCAAAAATTGACCTCTTCACCCGAGTTTTCCAACTGGACAAGGCCTTTCTCATCTTCCTGAGGGCCCATGTGTTTATTTTATTCCCTCTGAGTTTGGTGTTATCGTACGGCTCCGGAAACTTGTATCGTCCGTGCAGCTTGTTGATAAGAAGCTGACAATAATGAATATTCTCACGACTCCTGAGGTTAATCGTGGTGATCGCCACGGTGTTGCGGAGGATCGCCGCGAGTTGACGGCCGTACCCTTCCGAAAAACGTTCGGGCTCTTTAGGAATCCCGACGGCGGTCACAACAGTAAACTCTTGCCTGATGACGCCGAGCTTGGTCGGTTTCCGATTCCTCTTCTTCGACTGGGTACCATATGTGTTGGAGCCACCGGTCCCATCATCCTCGCCGATGTTCCTCTCGCCGTCTGTCGTACCGGCCTCCTCCTCCAAGTCATCATCCGATGAGTCGGACTCCGACTCTATCTCCTCCTCATACTCCTCCTCGCCCGGAGGTACTTCCTCTTCTCTCTGCTCCTCGACCTCCTCCTGGGAGTATTCCCAAAATTTCTTCCTTTTCTCTCCTGGCGTCGGCTCCGGTCGACATGTTTGCACTAGTACAATATTAAGAAATGAAACTACTTAATTAATTAGCACAATAAATTAATGCAAATACTCTCATGTTAAGAAAAATAGCAAAGGTCATGCACGAATTCACGGAAAAAATCGGCATGACCTTTGCTCTTTTTCTTAACATGAGAGTGCCCCATCCTCAACCGAAACGGAAGTTAATCAACATTTCGGGAGAAAGGGGATAATGAGAGTCCCTGCACAACATATATATAGGCTAGCAAAATATTTAATAAGAACATATGCTACGCTTGCTAAGCAATGGCAGCAAGCAACAAAAATATTTAATAAGCATGAACTTAAGATGTATGACACACACACAGCAGACACACACACACACATCACACACACACACCTCACACACACACACACACACATCACACACACACATAGGGGACACACACACACACACAGCACAACACACACACACACAACATAATCAATTTTTATTAAGCAACAAAGAGCAACAATAGCAAAAAAATCCTAGGAATTCTTATCAAATTATCTATCTATCTCTCTCTCTATATAGATCTCTCTCTATCTATTTGTGTTAAAACAGTGGCCTAGGCCAAAAAAAAGATAACTTCTAGTGATAACCATCTAACTATATCTCTCTGTTTTGGAGAACTTAGTTGCCCCCTTTGACACATTGCATTGGAAAAACGAAGTGTTATAATGCAAATAAAAACTCATGCATAGACCAATTGTGATATGTGCAGATATTCACTCAAATTGCTCTCTACTGGCTCCTGTATTTTCTCACAAATTTGTTCATTTTATTATGCTACTCAGTGGCCTTGGTGGTTTGTGTGCTGTGGTTTAATTACCATGGCCAATTCTTCCTAGGTTTCTCCTGTTTCTCTAATCTGATAAGAACAGATGCCATGTTGTTTTCCCTGTTAACTGTATAAGAACAATTGCTACACTAGGTTATAGCTAGGTTGGGACAGGGGGATCACCTGAGGGCTAGGGTTGGGGCGGCGGCTCCGGCGTTGAGAGGGCGTCTCCGGTGTCGAGGGCGGAGGCTCCGGCGTCGAGGGAGGTGGCTCCGGCGTTGAGGGGCGTCTTCGACATCACCTAGGTCGGGTGGCGCCCGGGGACGGCGGCGGCCGTGGATGGCGGCGTGGGGGCGGCTCCGGTGGCGGTGAGGGTAGCGGCCGGAGAGCGGGGGCGCGGCTAGGACTCTGGGGCCGGCGAGGTCCGGCGGCGGCTGAGAGAGACGTCGAGGGGGTCGAGTGGCGGGAATGGGTACTGTGCGGGTGGGGAGAGGGGGTAGTTGGATAGGACAAGTCTTAGGGGTGGCGCATTTTGGCGAAATGCGCCACGCATAAGAAACCTGTTGGTGGCGCATATCAGCTAGATGCGCCGCGCATAAGAGCACTTAGTGGCGCATTTCAACAATATGCGCCACCCCTAACCTTTTTTTATTTTTTAATTAAAGTTTAAACAATTATTTATTCTTTAATTAAAGTGAAACCATTTAAAAATAATAATTATGGAGTACATTTTTCTATAAAAGTGGTCAAACTTTATTAAGATTGACTTTGACCAAATCTTATATGCGGAGTAAAAAGAAACGGAGGGAGTACTTGCTCTAACCGACCTTTTGAGAATGGTGCTTCGATTGTGTCGTCGCCGAACCAAGATCCACAAACACAAGGTGTAGCGGCATTTGGAAACATAATATTGATATCATCAATTACAAAGTGCATATTAAATCCATGCATACACAAAGTGATCATGAATTATAAAATATTTTTCTTAAATTTGGAGCTAGCTATCTAGCTATCGTTTCCTCACGATCTTCTTCTTGCCCTTCTTTGTCGTGGTTGAATAATTTAGGCCCGGGAAGCCTTCACTTTTCCTCTTGAAAGGGAGGAGACCTTTCTTCGGTAGGGTTGTGGTGTATGTATCCTGAGCGGCGTAGTCATCCTCCATCTTCGGGTCGCCGTACTTGTCAAAGTCTTGCTCGTTGGCGACTCCATCCATTCCGATGATGTTTCTTTTGCCTCTCCTCACTACAACGCGACTCGGCTTTGATGGGTCGGTAATGAAGAAGCATTGGTCCACTTGGCTAGCCAGTACCCATGGCTCATTTTTCGCGGTGACGTTTGCGCCCGCAGACTTGGATTTGTCTTCGGGTATAACAATGGTGGTGAAGAACTGGTCTTCTTTTACGACGCTCTTGGCCCATCTCACACGGAACATCGGCAACTTCTCTCCACAGTAGTCCAGCTCCCATATGTCCTCGATCCTTCCATAGAATCTTTCCTTGACATCATCGGTGTAGAATATCCCCGTTACCCCTGAGTTCTGGTAATCACAGTTATTGTCCTTTTCCTCCGTGTAAAATGTGTAGCCGTTGATATCATACGCTTGATAGGTCATCAGGTTGCGTGCGGCACCCTGTGACAAGGTGAATATCATCATTTTGTCCTCGGAAGCGTTCCTTCGCGGGGGATTAGCGCGAAGCTCGTCCCTGAACCAAGTCATGAAACCGGAGTTGTGCTCTTTGATTAGCCGTGGATCTCGGTCCGTTATCTGCAGGCCCTGGTCACTGTACTTCTTCCTGATTAAATCCTTGTGCTTTACTATCCAAGGATCGACCAGCTGGATGTGTTGTAGCGCAACTAGGCTTGCTCTTTCAAAGTTGATGTCTCGACCGTCAAAGTTGACATGCATTGCGCGGCTTCCCTCGTGGTGACCACACCCATCGGTTCTGCCAAAGTGCTTGTTGACGGCCAGACCAACAGGGTTCTCGGTGTTGAGATAATTCGTGCAAAAAGAGATACACTCTTCGGTTAGAAAGCCCTTCGCTATGCTTGCATCTGGACGGGACCTATTACGAACGTATTTTTTGATGTGCCCATTCATCCTTTCGAACGGCATCATGCTGCGCAGAAACGCAGGCCCGAGTTGGACGATATCCTCCACGACGTGGATCAGCAGATGCACCATAATGTGGAAGAACGCGGGCGGGAAATAGATCTCAAGCTCGCATAGTATGAGCATGATCTCCTCCTGTAGCCTTTTGAGTTGCATAGCGCAAATCGACTTCCGGGAGATGACGTCAAAAAAGTTGCAAAGTCCAAACAACGTTTTACGGACGTGCTCGTCCATTATCCCTCGCATCGCAACCGGGAGAATCTGCGTCATCAGCACGAAACAGTCGTGAGATTTCATCCCGCTGAAACGCTGCTTCGCCTCGTCTAGGTATCTGCTTATCTTCCCCGCGTAGCCGTTTGGAAATTTTACTCCTATGAGGCAGTGGATAAACCGCTTGATCTCCTCCTCGCACAGAGTGAAGCATGCCGGGGGGCAGTGATCAATACCTGTCTTCTTCTTGGTCGTCCTTTTTAGTTTGCGAGAGTATTGCGTTTCCGTATCCTCTTCCTCCTCCGTATCATCATCGTCGTCACTTGGGGGGTGAAGTTCCCTTCTGATGCCCATAAATTTCAAGTCATTCCTTGCTTTTGGCCCGTCCTTGGTCTTCTCCGGCATGTTGAGCAACGTGCCAAACAATCTCTCGCACACGTTCTTTGTGATATGCATTAGATCAAGGCTATGAGGACTGCGGAGTAGACTCCAGTATTGCAAATCCCAGAAAACAGACCTCGCTTTCCATACCCTCATCAATGGGTGAGTCTTCTTTTTTTTCTTTCCCGGCGCGGGGCACTCTTTCCATGTTTTCAGCAAGTTGTCGATTTCTTTGCCGCTCCTTCGAGCTGGGGGTGCTCGGAGCTCCTCGCTTCCATCGAATAGATGTACCTGTTTTCTCCACGCGTGTTTCTTGGGAAGCCAACTCCGAGACCCCTGGAACACGGTTTTTGAAGATCCGGGATCTTTTGGTAGCTGGCGGTACGTTGTATTATCCATGCACCTAACGCATGCACAGAATCCTTGGACCACCTGCCCTGAAAAATATCCGTATCCGAGATAGTCGTGACCCGTCGTGATCACCGCGGCTTTCATTGGGAAATATTCTTTTGCCACGGCGTCCCACGTATTGACTCCTTCTTTCCATAACGTTTCTAGCTCCTCTTTCAACAGCTGCAGATATAGATTGAGGTCCGTACCTGGTTGTTTCGTCCCTTGAACTAGCATACACATTCTTATGTACTTTTTCTTCATGCACTTCCAAGGGGGAAGGTTGTATATGCATACAAAAACGGGTCAGGTACTGTGTGTGCTGCTCTGGCCGCCAAACGGATTGACTCCATCGGCGCTCACACCAATCCTGAGGTTCCTTGGTTCTTTCCCAAAATCTGGGTATTCGAGGTCCAACGCAGTCCATTGGCTACCATCTGATGGGTTCCTCAGCATGTCCTCCTTTTCCGGATCCGGGTTCGGGTCATCCTCTTTTATCTTCTTTCTATCCGCGTGCCAGGTCATGAGCTTTGCTTCCTCGGGATCTACGAAATACCTCTGCAGACGAGGAGTGATCGGAAAGTACCATACCACTTTTCTAGGAACTTTCTTCCCTCTCTTGTATCGACTAACACCGCACACCGAACATGTGGTTTTATCTTCGTCCTCACCCCAATAGATCATGCAATCATTTATGCAGACGTGGTATTTAACGTGCGGAAGATCGAGAGGGAAAAGGACTTTCTTGGCCTCAGCGATACTAGTTGGGCACGTGTTGCCCTTCGGAAGACGATCGTTCCAGAATGCCATGTTATCATCGAAGCTTTCGTCGGTCCATTTGTGTTTTTCCTTCATCTCCATAGCCCCAAGTGTTACATTCAAGTGGGTATCCCCTTCGTTGCATCCTTCGTACAACTTCGTAATCGCATCTTTCTCGAGTTGCACCATCTTGGCTTTCTCTCTAGCTGCACCTATTGCGTTCAACGCCTCTTTGACAAGCAGCTCTTGAACATGAGGGTCCCGCACCCAGCTTGAATCATCATGTCCGACATCTTGATCTTCATGTCCGGCATCTTGATCTACATGATCCGCTTCGGCATCTTCTTCATGATCATGTACGGGATACTCTTCGTCATCTCGCCCGCCGCTGTTTTCTGGTTGCCCTTCCTCATTTACTGGCGCCCCACCATTGACGTCCTCCTCCTCACCAGCTTCATCACTTATCCATCGTGTGTAGCCATCCATCAAACCATTACGCTTCAGGTGTCTTTGAAATATTCCGGAATCAGGCTCGGTCATGCACTGCAGTTTGTATCTCCGACACGGACATCTTATATCCGACCTATTATTCCTTAGCATGTCGTTTGTCGCACATTGCATCCACCTAGCCACGGTGATATCGCTCAGCATCTCGCGGACCATGGTTGATCACCTGCGTGCACGGAGAGAGAAACACAATTATATATCACAGTCGTTGCCGGAAAAATTCGACATGACCTTCCCTAATAATGCATGGGAGCATGCGGAGAGTGCGCTAGAAATTTGCCGAAACGGAAATGAATCGACATTTCGGCAAAACATTTTCCACTCACGATACACATATACATCAAACCACCATAAGCTTCACATATACATCAAACCACCACAAGCTTCACATATACATCAAACCCAAGCTTCACATATACAACAAACCCCAAGCTAATAAAGGCAAGTATATGGGTCATAAATGGAACAAAAGAGTTTGTGAGGAGGTCCACTTACTTCAATATGAAACAAAATAGATGTAATGCCAAGTATTGATGGATAAATGGAAGAAATGAGGTGGGGAGGAGGAGAAAACCGAATAGATCTAGGGTGAGAAGAGTGGATCGAGTTTGATAATTGTGTGGAGTGAATGAGAGGTGGTAGGTGGGGTGGAGTAGATAAGGGCAGATCTAGGCATTTAGTGGCGCATATATAAAGTCAGTGGTGGCGCATTGGTGAAATGCGCCACCCCTAAGCTCTTATGGGTGGCGCATTAGGTAAATGCGCCACCCCTAAGGACCTTATGGGTGGCGCATTTACAATATGCGCCACCCCTAAGCTCTTAGGGGTGGCACATTCTGTATATGCGCCACCTATAAGGTTCTTAGGGGTGGCGCATATTGCTAGATGCGCCACGTATAAGATCATCTAGGCTGGCCCACTCTTAGGGGTGGCGCACTGGAAAATAATACGCCACCCATAAGGTCTTATGGGTGGCGCATTATTTTCCAGTGCGCCACCCCTAACAGATGGTGGCGCATGGCTTTCTATATGCGCCACTAATAAGCTTTCCATGTATAGCTATTTCCCTAGTAGTGGGTGGCGCGCCCTAGGGGCTGGCCGCGCCAGGGGGGCGCCTGGACCCCTGGTGGCCCCCCTGGCTGCCCCCCTTCTCCTATATATTCTCCGTGACGAGAAACCCTCGGAGAGAGAACCCTTTTTCGCGATCTCGCCTCTGTTCCGCCGCCGCCGCGCTTCCGATATCGGGAGCACCAGCAGACCTCTTCCCGACACCCTGCCGGAGGGAGGGCCGACCTCCGGGAGTCTCCTCTCCACCATGGATGCTTCCCGGATGTATCGTGAGTAGTTTCCTTTGGACCATGGGTCCGTGATCAGTTGCTATGTGATGTTCTCCTCCCCTCTTTGTTCTTCATGGCTTAGACCTCGTGAGCTGCCCTACATGATCGAGGCACTTTTGTAATCTTTCTGCTGTTTCTATGCTGAGTTTGATGGGATCTGATGGATTATGAGATTATGTTCAGATTGTGATTGAGTAATATATTTGGTTCTTATCTCTTATATTTTTGTTCCTAAGTAATTCTTGCATGGTCTCCGTTGTTGTTTATTGCTTTGGCCAAGTAGTAGGTAGTAACCCCAAGAGGGAACGTTATGCTCGATTGTGGGTTCATGCCCCCTGATGACACGCTTGAGTGACAGAAACATGAGTCTAGGGGATGTGCTGTTGCCGCAAGGGGGAAAACAACGGTGTTTGTAACCGCGGTTACAAGGATTGTTTACTTTACGGAAAGTGCTTTTTAATGTAGTTATCTGTTGCTTTGGGTTTACACTTTGGGTGGGGCTCGCAACTTAATACTAGCGAGATGTTCTGGATAGATATCTCAAGGTGGATGATTAGTAGTAGATGCAGTTGGATTTCAGTCTACTTATTTTGGCGTTCTGCCCATGCTTTTGAGCCTCTTCCTTTCTTTTGTAGCATAGTTAGCATTGCGGTGTGTTCATAATCTTGTCAATTGCCCTTCTGTAATTTGTTCACCTCGCATAGCAGTTTTACCGTCTTTTTGGCACAGAGACATCACTAGTGAACATCACGTATCCCGGTCCATATCTTCATCACTGTTTCCACGCTCATTTACTTTTCAGCTTTTACTTTCAGTTGCTATCATTATCCCTTGTGTTTGATCCTTTTTGAACAACAAGACCGGAGAGATTGACAACCTCTTTGAACTTTGTTGGGAAAAAAGTTATTTGTGTCTGTGTGCAGGTCCGCGTCAGTTGCGCCGCTGACACCTACTTATCATCTCCGGAGTCCTACTGGAGACAAACCTTGGTATCTTTACTGAGGGAAATTTGCTGTTGTGCTACATCACACCTTCCACTTGGGGTTTACCAACGAAGGTCGAGAAATTACTATCATCACCTCGCGCATCAATGTGCAACTTTTCGGTAGTTACCAAAACTGGCATGACAGATAATATCCCAGCATGCCCATGTAAGCCATATGGTCCACAGGTTTTCTTTTCATTAAACCCTAAAAAAACACTACTGTTGATATTGCATGTGGCTTCAAAAACACCAACTGATCTTACATATTTTTCTCCTCTGGTATATTTATATACAAAAAATTGTGGAACACATTAACTGCTAAACTTTTAAAGATTTAAATATTTGAACTAAAGAAAATAATTAAATAGTATGCATTTTTATGAAAAAATAAATTATATTCTGAACTTTAGCAATAAATGGGATAATTTAAATATTCTACAAAAATTTAAAAAATATACTGGGATAAATACTTATGCAAACCAGAACTTCTTTAGGGGCCCCATTTATTTGTCTACTTTTTGGCATGTTGGTTCTCATCAAGCCCTCTCCGGACCTTCTCTTTTTCTGCCAAATCATTGAGATACCAGGCTAGTGCCTTGTGTTTCGCCCTCAAAACAGGCTTCATTTGCAAGTTCTTGGCAACACCTTCAACACGCTGAAGAATACTAATGAAAGCCGGGTCCAGGTATTTTCCACAAAACTTGCATCGAAACGCCATACGCTTAAGCACTTTGCATTGTCCATTATGCAGTTGTTCAAGGGTTTTCTTGGTGTGTGCACCCATCTCTTCTTCCGAAATTTCCATATGATAATAAGAATAATGCTGCAAGATAAAATGATGTATGACATAAGCTGCAACAATTTGTACCGTTTTAAATAGCCCATCTATTTGATAATATAGTGCCTACAGATTATTTACAAAGGATGTATTTATTAACATTGAATAGATAGAAATAAAATAATATGAACTTGTATAATATCAAATACATATGAAAATAAAATAAAATAAAATGTGTACTTTGTACTAATATAGTTTTAATTTTATCAACATTGTTGGACAATCTTTCTAATGTTTTAAATTGAGAATACATTATTCGCCCTCTATTGTGGATTGGAGGGAAAATTATTGATAAACTATATTGAACACAATATATGTATATATATATATTCATACATTATAGGTTAACCTAACCTTAAATTATAGGAAAATCTAGTTTTCTAAAATACATACCGTATCGGAATTGCAGGCGATGTCGTGCATCTGTTGCTGCTTCCGATCGACGACGGTGTCTTGCACCTCCGCATCGACATGATGCATCTTTGGATGGGACACTGAGTATTCTAGAGCATTTTCGTGGGGATCAGGATCCAGATACATGTCATTGACGACGACGTCGGTGGTTAGCCCAACACGTCCACGATCTGCCATTACGGTGTACCCCGCATGGCTATGGACACGAAGTGACCGGACGACCACTCCTTCTCGACTACTATACTTTACATCTGTGGACAGGGAGGCTGGTGTTTGTGCGGCGGTGAGAAGGGTTTGGGAGCGTACCTTATGGGATGAGAACTCTACGCGATAGATGCGGAGAGTAATTGGTAGTTACCTACAATAGCGGAATTATGGACTAGTCAAAATAAAGTAGGGACTAGTAGGAAAAAATTGGTTATTTTCTTTTTTTACGGGTTATTTTCAATCTGATGAAATATCTACAGTAAACTTTATCTGAAAAAGAACACTTTATTAATAAGTGTCACATAAAAGCTGTAAATTAGACATGCACACATCACACCACCCTTTCATACATGGACTATGGGCACATGAAAGGTGGTGGTGATCATCCGGACATTCCTAGTGTTGTTTTCGACGAAAACCCATTCTCTGGGCTGGTTGGTCCGTTCAGGGTCGTCACCGACATCTAAACTTCATAAAAATTCCAAAGTATTTTCCTCATTTATAACTTTATAAAACATACAATTTATCTATTAATTTATAGATAGACACAATGAAATCCATATAGGGAACCGGGAAGGAGGAGGTGTGACTGTTAAGATTGTGGATAAACCTTAGTGTTGTAAACTCTAAGAAAAATAGGAGAAAATTTGCACCAGTTCATTTGAAATGCTAAAACTGGGAAACATGTGTGTCAAACTGCAATGCAAGTCGTTTTGAGGTAGACATTACAAAAAATTGACAACTAAAGTGATGCACCGTCTGTAAGACTGCAATATCGCATAGTCTTCACCATTGATTGAGTATCAACAGAACAATTAAAAAAGTGAAGATATATTGCAAAAACAAACATACAATATGATAGAAAAATCACTTACTTAAGATGCTAGAATTAACAAGTTTGCAACATAAACTACTTCATCACTTAAGAGTATAACCACAGAACATCAGTTTAAACAATCACAAACTACTTGGGATGCCCCTGCTTACACATCACCAGGGTGCTAATCTGGCCAAAATAAACAACACCATGATCCCTGCCACACACATAATAATTTAATTGGGCCAGGCCAGGCAGTGGAAGTACGCAACAATCCCAGCGGCAAACTTAACCGAGCGCACAAGTTCAAACATAAACATGGGACATCAGTTTTCACGAACAACATATATAACATAGGAGGGGCGCCAGGGGCAGCAGCCGCAGGCAAGCAGCGCATCAGTGCTTGGCCTTCTTGAAATGCTTGGCCTTCTTCGGCATCATCTCCTGAGGAGGTGGCTGCACGACGTAGAAAGGCTCAAGCCCCTGCACATACTTTCTGAGGAAGACAGCGAAGGGTGCGTGACTAGCCTTGGTCTTGGCCTAATGCTTCTCAACTGATCCCATGCCAATGGCCTTGGCATGCTCGATCAGGCTTTTGAAGTCTTCGCCTAGCACCGTGCCACCGAATGGGCAGAATATCTTACCGTACGGGGCGCAACGATACTTGATTTCCCCACCCCTCAGCCTCCTCAAGATGTAGAGGGTCTTGTTGTCTCTACTATCTTTTTCATCACCCATCTCACTGTCACTTTCCTGTGAATTAGAAAACGCAGTTTTAGAAGCCAACTGATTCATTTTACTAAATATATAAAATGTTTCAAAAAATCAAATGGACATTCATGCTCACAAGCTAATAGCACTAAGCACAAACTACACAAGGGCTACCAACAATTTATGCAAGGATATAATTTCCATATATGTGGGTCTGATTAATATATTTAAAAGTCACATCACCATAAGCACATCATGCAATATGATTAACCAACTAGTTAACATGCAAAGCTCTTTATTGCATCTAGCAGATAAGGAAATTCAACCTGAAAATACTTCATCCAATAAACATGATGGTTTCTGAGCATTTCTTAACTAATTTCTTTAGTGATATGAAGTTATCAGAATTAGATAACAGATCTACTAATTTATAAAATACTTATGGTCATAATAATCTGGTTTCATCAAATTAACATCATGAAAACTAATAAATATACATGTAACAGGGGTACTAGTATTGAAATCATAAAATGGAATCATCATAGTACTTTTCTGACATTTAATTATCCTAATGATGTCATTACTTCCGATTTTAATTAGGCCATGTTGGGTTTTACTTTCGGATTGAACTGAGTATCCACATGGATTGAGGGGGATTAAATCCCATCTTATTCAAAATCTCTGCAAATCCTCTTTAATGGGCTCAATTGCACTTGTGGAGTCTTGTAAGAGCAAAGTTATACCCCCATGATTTTTGGATATTGTTGGGAAAAACAGTGGAGGAACTAACAAGTTTTCTAGTGTAAAATAGATGGTTAGGTTCCTGAAGTTATAGGTTGGTGATAAAGCTTCAACGAAGATTTACACTTTTACTGAAGCATATCCTCTGGAGTGAAGCTCATCACGGATGTCGACCCCTAAAAAGATAAGGAATCCTGAAGCACGTCTCATCGAAGAAGATGACCAAGATGGCGCAAGACTTAGTAGTTTTTGCGTAGTTCTTTTTCACTTCTTTGAGTCGTAGGAAAAACCGTACTATCAAGAGGGGTTTAGCAAATGTACTCCGAAGGTTTTGGTGAAAAGACTCAGATCGAATCCAAACCAGTGAGAAGCCAGAGTTGAGAAATCTCATGTGCACTAGTTAATGCTTCACCAGCGAAGACTTAGTTCTTTCGGCTACTGAAGCAAAACCAAGTCCGTGAGTCATCTTTACTTGGACCGCAAGTAAAGTTGCGCTTTGATTGGAAATATGACCGTTGGGGACAGGTGTCAAGCTGTCACATCGGGTCACTTCAGTCATTTCGCACATTGGGATTGCCACCTATAAATACGCCACCCCCGCCCTCATTGGCCGGCGGCTGCTCCGAGATTATTTTCCTTACAGTGAAGGAGAGAGAGCAACCCCACCGAAGCAAACCAAAAACTCATCCACCGAAGCATAAGTCCTATTGATCTGAGTTGATTCATTATGACTTAGGAAGAAGTTTGCTAGCCTTTTTATCTTGGAGAACTGCAATTCTCCTAGACGGTTAGAGAGTTGTTCTTCAGAGAGCGAAGAGTTATTGTCGCCTCGAAGTCCAGTTTGTCAAAGGTTTTGGTGATTTCCTCAATAATCAACCACGAGTGAAGAACTTACCAACCTCAAGGAGATTGGTGCAGTGGAGATACGGACGGAGAGAGGTTAGCTCCTGTGTTCAATCACAAGTCCCTCCAACCAGACGTAGCACTTTGCAGAGTGTGAACTGGTCGAACAAACATCGCCGAGTCAAGAGTTCGTTTTACTTTCCGCACTTACATTCAGTTTATCAATTGCTTCAGTGATCTTCTTCAATGCAATTGATTCGATGCTTTTGATTCGCTATGTTATGCTTCAATCATGTTCTGCTTCAACGTTTACCTTTCTGTTGAAACTCTTCTGCTGTTAAGTTATGCTTCACTTCATAGTTTCATGCAAAAATTTGAAGTGATCATTCACCCCCTCCCCCTCTGATCACATACTTGGACTTACAATTGGTATCAGATCTAGTCACTCTTTATTTGGATTAACCTCCTAGAGTGTTTTGCAAGTATGTCTTTCACAGCCATTCGCTCCGGCGAACCCATACCCGTGTTCAATGGAAAGGAATATTCATACTGGAAGGACAAGATGAAGAGAAATATTATGGCTATCAACTCAACTGCCTGGCAAGTTGTCTTGTATGGAGTCACAGTTGCAGACGAGAACGCCATCACTCCTGAAGAAGCGAAGCTGATCGATCTTGATTCTGAAGTCTGGGTTTTCATCACCAATCATTTGACACCAGAGAAGTATCATGAAGTGAAGAATATTCCTTCGGCCAAAGGTGTCTGGGACTATCTTGAGAAGATTGGTGAAGGTGTTTCTACCCAGAAGGATGCCAGAATTGACACACTTCGAAACAAATTCTATCGTTTCAAGAGAAATGAGGGTGAAAAAGTCAGCTCCATTTATAGTAGACTCACTGCTCTTGCAAATGAGCTGATCTCACTTGGTGCTGATGACATTACCCCTCACTCAGTTGTTAAAACTCTGCTTCGCTCATTGGATGATTCGTTTGATCACATTGTGCTGATGATCAAGGAAAGGACTGATTTCAGACGTCTTGTCGCCGCTGATATTCTTGAGAGACTCAATACCTTTGAGATGGAAGAAGAAGAGAAACGTGACATAAATGGTTCTCGAAGGAGATCTCATGCCTTGAAAGCAAAAGCTTCGCGTCATTCTTCACCCGAAGTCAGTTCTGCTTCAGGTGTCGAATCAGATGATCCGGCAAGCATTGGAAAAGATTTAGCACTGATCATGAGACGCTTCAATCGCTTTCAGAGAAAAGGTTTTTCTTCACCCAAGAAGAGTTATTCTTCAAGAAGCTCAAGTCATTCTTCTCACCGTTCATCCTCAAGAAGCTCTCCATCAAAGGACAATTGCTGCTACAAGTGCAAGAAACCAGGTCACTACATTGCTGATTGCCCTCTGTGGGAAGCTGAGAACAAATCGAAGCATTCACTCAGAGAATCTTCATCGAAGTCTCACAGATCCTCCAGAAGTCATGAGTCAAAGAGACATGATTCTAGTTCAAGAAGAGAAAAGAAGAAAGATTCTGATGATGATAAGAGGAAGAAGTATCATAAGAAGCGTGAGGGTTCTTCATCGAAGACTCACTCGTCTCGTCGAAGCAGCTCTCACCGTGCCAAGGCCTATCTGGGAAAGGAGATGAACTCTGAAGACGAAGCCTCTGGTTCCGAAGCTGAACAAGATTCAAGGTCTGCGTCTGGGTCCGAATCAGATGGTGTTGCTGGTTTGGCTTTCGCTTCGGCAGATGCTTCAACCAATGTTTCGAGCTCATTCTTCACCAACAACAGTAGTGAAGATGAAACTCCTGCATATTGCTTCATGGCCAAGGCAAAGGTATCTTCATCCAAGTCAAACTATGATACTTCTAATTGTTCTTCATATGAAAGTGACTCAAAGATAAGCTATGCTAAACTTGCTAAAATTGCTTCAATCCAACAAGATAAACTTGATTCACTAAGCAAAACCATTAAGAAATCAGAAACGTTGTTGATCGATGAGATTGAGAAAGGTCAAACTTTAACTAATGAGCATGCTGCTCTGAAGGAGAAGTTTGAAGAATTATCCTCTCGGCATGATCTTCTTTCAGTTGATTATGAGAAGCTCACCTATGAATTTCTTCAGAGGAAAATGGCTCTCGAAAATGTCAATCTCTCTCTCATGGCTCAACAAGGTTCTGATGCAAATCATAAAACTGAATCACCTTGTTTGGATTGCTTGAAACGAAGCAAAACTGATTCCAAAGGGAAAGCTCCTATTGTTATTGATGATACTAATGCCTCTGATGAGGAAAATCCTGCTGTTACCGAGGAACTCCTCAGGTTGAAAAACTTATTTGAAACATGCATGTTCAAAAGTGTGCAAGGACACCAATATCTCTGTGATATCCTGAGGAAGGCTCTCCTTCACAGGAATCCCAGGAATGAAGGTGCTGGTTTCGAGAGAAAAATAAACCCTGATGGCACCTATTGGGAGCCTGAGCAGTATCCTAAGACTGTTTGGGTTCTAGCGAAGGAGAAACCCATTGATATTGCTAACCTTTCAGGTTTTGACTGCAAAATAAATAAGGCTATTGTCGATGAATCACTTGATTCAGACTACAAATTCATTAAAGATGAACAGGGAAAAGTTACAGCTGAGTATGTTGGTACTCCTCCTAAGAATGGCTTCTATAAGAGGCAGATATGGGTGCAGAAAGGACTTGTGGAAAAACTGCCTGCTAACCATTCTATGCAGGGAAAGTCTTCGGTACCACCGAATCATTTCTACTCTCTTGAGACGAGAAATGATCCATTGGTGCCCGAATCAAATGTTCCGCAGAAGCAATACTATCGTACTGGTCGCCATACGTATCGTTCTCATAATAATCATACTAAGATTGCATATGCTCATTATTATGCTAACCATTCACAGAGGACTTACATTTATGGTGTGCTGGATGGTACACCGAAGCAATACACTCATGTTCGATTTAATATTGCTTCAACCAGTGCTTCAACATCTTCTCAGTCACCTGCTCGTTTGTGGGTGGTTAAGAAGAACTAATTCTTCTGCAGGGCTATGTCTCCGGTGGATCCGAATGGGTCATGGATAGTGGTTGTACAAATCATATGACCGGAGACAAGGAGTTATTCACCGAAGAAAAACTATCTCAATCTTCTCAGAAGTACATTACCTTCGGTGATAACAACAAAGGTAAAGTGTTAGGTTTGGGTAAGGTTGCCATATCGAAGGATAAGCACATTGACAAGGTTATGCTAGTCCAATCTCTTGGATATAATCTTATGTCTATTTCAAAATTATGCGATATGGGTATGCTTGTTCTGTTTTCTGCTTCGCGTTGTGTTGTCTTTTCACAGGATGATTATACGTTTGTCTTCGAGGGTTACCGAAAGGGAGATTTATACATTGTTGATTTTTCTTCGGGCCCTGCTGTATCCACATGCTTAATGGCAAAAGCTTCATCTGGTTGGTTATGGCATCGAAGACTTGGTCATGCAGGGATGAGAAATCTTCATAATCTAGTGAAGAAGGATCACATTATTGGTCTTAGAGAAGTAAAATTCGATAAGAATCGTCTCTGTAGTGCTTGCGAAGCTGGTAAAATTACGAAAAAACATCATTCAGCGAAGACCATCATGACTACCACTCGTCCTCTTGAATTGCTTCATATGGATCTTTTTTGTCCTCAAAATTATGCAAGCCTAGGAGGAAACAAATATGGTCTAGTTATTGTTGATGACTTCTCTCGTTATACTTGGGTTTTCTTCTTGGATGACAAGAGCAAAGTGGTTGAAATCTTCCAGTCATTCGCTAAGAGAGCTCAAACAGAATATGAATTATCTCTGAAGCATATCCGAAGTGATAATGGAACTGAATTCAAAAATACTCATATTGAAGATTTTCTTGATGATCATGGTTTTTCTCATGAGTTCTCTGCTGCTTATACACCTCAACAGAATGGTGTAGTTGAAAGGAAGAATAGAACTCTTATTGAGATGGCCAGAACTATGCTTGCTGAATACAAGACTCCTATTAGGTTCTAGGCCGAAGCAATCAACACTACATGTCACATCATCAACAAGGTTTACCTTCACAAATTCTTGAGGAAAACTTCACATGAGCTTATCACTGGTAACAAACCAAATGTCTCATATCTTAGGGTATTTGGTGCCCCATGCTTTATTAGAGATATGAATCATAGCTCCAAATTTGCCCCTAAGGCACATGAAGGTTTTCTTTTAGGTTATGGCTCAAACTCTCACACTTACAGAGTCTATAACTCTCACTTTGGAAAAGTTATGGAAACTGTGAATGTAAGGTTTGATGAAACTAATGGCTCTCAAAAGGAGAATTTGCCTCATGATCTAGATGAACCTCCACTTGATGAAGTGATCAGGTCCATGGCTATTGGTGAGATTCGCCCTGTTGAAGCCAATCAACGTCAAGCTATTAGGAATGATGATGGTCCAATGTTCCCACACATATCCCGGGGCGCTGGAGATCAACATCCTGAAGCTAATGATGAACAGGACGAAGAAGGTCAAGGGAACGAAGGAAATGCTAATCCTGAAGGAAATGCCGAAGCTGAAGGTGAAGCTGATCTCGAAGCTGATGCAGATCCCGAAGCAGAAGATGAGCCTGAAGAAAATGATACTACGTTATCCCGAGTTCGAAGAAGAGTTGATGTGGATTCGATCCTCGAAGATATCAATCAACCAGGTCGTCCCACTACTCGATCTCGTACTCGTTTGGCTAACTTCTGTGGAAACTTTTCTTTTGTCTCCATGCTAGAGCCTTCAAAATATGATGAAGCCATGAAGGACCCTGATTGGTTATTGGCTATGATGGAAGAACTCCACCAATTTGAAAGGAACAAAGACTGGTCACTTGTTGAAAGGCCAAATCCCACGAAGCACAATGTTATTGGCACAAAGTGGATATTTCGCAACAAGCAAGATGAAGATGGTATTGTGGTAAGGAATAAGGCTAGATTGGTAGCACAAGGTTACACCCAAATCGAAGGCATTGATTTTGGTGAAACCTAGGCTAGATTGGTGTCATGCTTGCTTTTGCTAACCACAAAAATATATTGCTATATCAAATGGATCTCAAGAGTGCTTTTCTTAATGGTGAAATAGAAGAAGAAGTGTATGTTATGCAGCCTCCAGGTTTTGAAGACTCGAAGAATCCTGATATGGTGTACAGGCTTCACAAAGCTTTGTATGGACTGAAGCAAGCACCTCGTTCTTGGTATGAAACATTGAAGGATTTCCTCCTGAAGAAAGGCTTCAAACCAGGAACCACTGATCCCACTCTTTTCACTCGATCATATAACAATGATCTATTTGTGTGTCAGATATATGTAGATGATATTATTTTTGGCTGTACTAACACTGAAATCAGCGAAGAATTTTCCAGAATGATGTCGAAGAAATATGAGATGTCTATGATGGGTGAATTGAAGTTTTTCCTTGGACTTCAGATTCGCCAACAAAAGAATGGCACCTTTATTTCACAGGAGAAATACTTGAAGGATTGCCTAAAGAAGTTTGATCTTGCTGAATGCAAGACCATTAGAACTCCCATGCCTACAAATGGTTTTCTTGATGCAGATGAGAAAGGGAAACCCTTCGATCAGAAGAAGTTTCGGTCTATGATAGGTTCACTCTTATACTTATGTGCATCTAGACCTGACATTATGCTATCAGTTTGTATTTGTGCTCGTTTTCAGGCAAATCCGAAGGAATCGCATCATATTGTTGTGAAGCTAATTCTTCGATATCTAGCACATACTCCTTCTTTGGGACTTTGGTATCCCAAAGGTACTCAGTTTGATTTGATTGGATATTCTGATTCAGACTGGGCTGGTGATAGGGTTGACAGGAAATCTACATCAGGCACTTGTCATTTTCTTGGTAGATCTCTTGTGTGTTGGGCTTCAAAGAAACAAAACTGTGTCTCAATATCTACTGCTGAAGAAGAATACATTGCTGCTGGCTCATGCTGCACTCAAATACTTTGGCTAAAGCAGACGCTGAAAGATTATGGTATATTTGTGAAGAAAATCCCTCTGCTTTGTGACAATGAGAGTGCCATCAAGATCGCTCACAATCCTGTGCAACACTCTCGAACGAAGAATATTGATATTCGTCATCATTTTCTTCGAGATCATGTTCAGCGCGAAGACATTGAGATCAGCCATGTAAGAACTGAAGATCAATTGGCAGATATATTCACGAAGCCATTGGACGAGAAAAGGTTTTGTGCATTGAGATGTGAACTCAATATCTTAGATTCACACAATGTTCAGTAAGATCGAAACTTTTCACTGTATATATTCACCTTCATTGTGAGTTTGCTTATTTAGTTTCTCTTGAGTTTTCCTTCGTCCATTTTTTTCTGTGTTTAGCTTCGTTCACCATTTGCCTTCAACTTTGTGTTTGTTTTCATAGTTATTCGTTTCTTTTGTCCCCTATACTTATCACTTTTAGCTTCTTTGTTGTTCTTCGAAGTGATAAGTTTCGAACCCTACCTCTTCATTCTGATTCGCTCTCAATCTACTCTATCTTGAATGATAAGCACAATTGAAACGGAAAGCATATTGCTTCGAACATCATTGAGTTCCGAATCAAATGCTTCCAACTTTATCGAAGTTTTTGCTCTCGGTCAAGACTCATTCTTCGGCCGTTGAGTCCCCGTCTTTTTCGGGTCGTTGAGATTCGCTCGCGATATGCCACTTCATCTGAGCCGTTGAATCGGAAGAGACACTCGTTGAGAACCGTTCGATACGATCTGGCATCCGTTTCAGATCGGGCCTATTTAAGGCGTCCCCCCAGCAAACCGTTTCTCCCACGATTCATTCTCTCCCGGATTCCCCGTCTTCCTCCTCGAGCACGCCACAGACCTCCCGTCCCCGACGACGACTGTGCCGCTTCACTGCCGGACCGCCGCCGCCGTGGACGTTCCCCGTCGACGAAGAGCTTGTCTCCGCACTCCGTCACCGTAGCCGCTTCGCGTCACCAAGTTAGGGTACGCTAAGCTTCTTGGATCCAATCTTCTCTGCGAGTTCTTCATCTAGGGCTTGGATCTAAGTTCTGTTAGGTTTTTGTTTTCTGTTTATAGGACTGTTTTGACCCGTGCTGATCATTGATCCTTGGGAAATCTGTTCTTAGCATCAAAGTGATCCCATCTTCTCAGGTCAGTTTTGAGATTCGATCTTTTCTGTGTGTAGACTGAGTTAGGTCTTGTTCTTGAACTAGTTCTAGCCCAATCCATTAACAGACGTGCATCTAATCCTAGATTGCTCTGGGTTCTTGTCAAATTGTGGTTTTGGTCGAAACTTTTTCCTGTGCTTATTCATTCCCTCTTCTTGTTCCCTCTCGTCTATATTTCTGGTCAAAGGATGTTTGACGAAGAGGCTGCTATGGGGAATGAGTCACCCATCGTTGAAGGGCTCGAAAACTATCCAGAGCCACCGAAGCAGAAAGGCAAAGGTGGCAAGACGAAGGAAGTCAATAATGCCCGAGGCATTCCCGAAGCCATTCGCCTCAAGATGGGCTATGACACTTCGCCTGAAGTGACACATCATGACCGAAAGATTCGATTGCAAAGGATTCGACGCTATTGGGCAATTAGGTGGTATAACTACAAGAGCATCCCAAATTGGAAGTGGGCAATGCAGTTTGCCTTCAGTCCTCCATATAGGTACACCACGGCTATGTGTGCCCAATACAATGCTGCTAACAGGAAGAAGTATTACCCGAAGCCTCCGGCTGTTCCTCACCCGAATACACTCAAAACTCTGGATGACTATCCAGATGAGCAAGAGAGACTTGCAGTTTTGGCTGAGAAGAAAAGGATAAGAGAAGAGAAGAAGGCAAAGGCACTTGCTGCTGCAGGGCTAGATGAAGCCGAAGCTTCGAAGCCTAAGAAGAGGCGAAAGCTTCGAAAGCTATGTGATTCACCCCCTCCTGCTTCAGAAGAAGAGGCTGATGACGAAGCTGATGACGAAGCTGATGCTGCTGCACAGCTTGAAGATTCGATTGATGTAGATCCTGCTGACGAAGCATATGATGAATCTGAACACACTCCCATTCCCCCAAGTCCGAAGAGAAAACAGGTTCGGAAGCCACTTAAGAAGAAGGCTGGAGAGAAACCATCTGCTCCTAAAGGCGTTAAGATTCAAGATCCTACAGATCCTCCTGCTCCCAAGAAAAACATCGATTTGACGAACTTGGTGGTTGAGGCTCCCTTGGCTACTAAGCCACCTCGCCGCCTTGTTCCTGCTGAGCAAAGAACCAAGGAGAAGCATGACCCGAAGGCAAAGCCTGCTGCTAAGCCCGAAGCCAAAGCTCCTGAACCAGCCAAAGCTTCGAAGCTGAAGACAACTGTTGCCAAGCCTGGCCAGACGTATGCCCAGGTCGGCACCAAGAAGCTGTCTGAAGCTGAACTACGTAAGCGTGACCGTGCTGAAGCTCAACGCCTTCATGCTGAAGCACAAGCCCAAGCTAAGGCTGATAAAAAAGCTAAAGATAAAAGAGAAAGTAGATAAAGAAGCTGCAGAGTTGGAGAAACAGAGGAAAGAGCTGGCTGAATCAAACCAGAAAGCTGAAGCGAAGCGCAAGCTAGCTGAAGCAAAAGTTCAAGAGGCTAAGGCTGCTGCCGAAGCCAAATAGCTAAGTGAAGCTGAAGCCAAGCGCCAAGCTCAAATGGATGTGCTTCGCATAAAGAAAGCTGAGAAAATTGCTAGAGCTGCTCAGAAAGAAGCTGCTGTTGACATGGCCCCAAAGGACATCCCTCCGAAGCCAGTCGCAGCCCCTGTCCCCGAAGCTCATATTGAAGCTGAGCACAGTGAACACAATTTCCCAGATGCAAGAGAAGGAGAACTTTGGACTGTTTGAGCCTGAATCAGGCATTCTGCCAGCTTGCTGAAGCTGTTGATCCCAAGGTTGTAGATGTTGGGAATACTTATATTTCACAAACTCTTTCTGCTATGATTGAAACTTTATACAATCAGCTGAGGGATTTGCATGCTAGGGACAGATTTGAAACTGCTAAGATTCTGAAATTCAAGAACAAAGCAGATGCTGAATCAGATGAGGATTTCAAGATCGAAGCCATAGCTGCTTCGAAGAAAATTTCTGATGTAAATGAGAAAACGAAGCAAAATATACAAGTGTATCAAGGCAAGATAAAGTCTGCAGTTGAAGAATGTTGCAAAACTCACAATGCTTCAGTCATGGCTCTTGACTCCAAGAAGCGCGAAGCAATGCTCAAGCAATTAGCTTCACCACTTCCCCAACTGCAACAGAGAAAGCGATGTCTTGTTGTAGACACAGACGAAGCTGATGAGGTAAGCTCTCATCTGGCCAAGAAGGCCCCAAGGCAAGCATCGCCCCCTCGATGCAAGATCATCAAACTTTCCAAACCATCTGTGAAGCCATCCGCCCCCGAAGACGTTCCACCCCGTGTTCAAACTCCACCTCCTCCTCAACCCGCTCCTCAACCGTCCGCCCATGACAACTTTGAGCCTGAGCCTGAGCCTCCTGCTCAAGACATTCCTGAAAAGGATTATTCTTCAGCTCACTCTGATGAGGAGTCTGAAGAACAAGAAGGCGAAGCCACAGACCGTGCCGCCGAAGCCGAAGCAACTGCTGAAGCCGAAGCCAATGAATTGGCCATCATGACTCAACCGCAAGGGAGAGCCATAGCTGCTCGAAGGCACTGTATCCCCGCCCAAGACACTCAACTGGACTCCATCTACCCTAGAGAGACTTTTCCCATATTCCTCGGAGATGGATCTTCTTCAAGACATGGTCCTGAATTCAATCTCGAAGTTCATCGCCAGAAGCTTCGCTTCTTTGGCGCTAGTCCATATGATTCACCTCGGACTGCAGATGACCTTCGCTTCTGGACAGCAGAGAAACAAATTCTTTACACGAAGCTATACTGCCAAAAAGGTGTTCTGTTCAGGCACAAGTACTTAGATATGCGAAGTCTATCTTCTGCAACGTGCTTCCAGAATATCATGGAAACCATCGAAGCACAGAACTTAACTGTCATGTTTGCCATGGATCCATTCAATTCCGAGCTAGTGAAGCAATTCTATGCCACTCTCTATGTCTCTGGAAACCCTGATGATACGAGCACATGGATTCTTGAATGGATGATTCAAGGAAAGATGTTTAGGATGCATTCTGATGAATTTATGGATATAGTGAACATCCCAAGGCACACTGGAGAACTAGCAAAGGTTCATTTGTTACCTGATCCCACTGAAGCTGAATTTGCTTCACTCATGGATCCCAAAGTCACTGGAGATCACATGCCTGAGAACATTCGACCGAAGCATCTGATATTCATATCGAAGACTTGGTTTTACATCTTTTCTAACTCACTGATGCCTCTCAGCACTGCGAATGAAGAGTCCACCATTCATTATCATACACGTCATGCTCTGATGAAGCTTACTCATGGCCATGTGTTTGACTTCGAGGACTGTTTCCTTCGGTATATGGTCCAAGCTGCTGAACTAGTACATCAATTGAAGCCATATGCTTCCTGGCTGCAAGCCATTTGCAATCATGGACGCAGGGAAGAATTCGTTGCGAAGCATCACCCGAAGCTGTTCTGTCCTCCTGTGCGCGATACTATGAATATCTTCAGAAGGCCAAATGATCCATTTGCCACATATGTCGGAGTCAGACAGCATGTCAATGAACGCAACATGTCGAAGAAATTCCAGAAAGAAGTTTACCATTTTGAAGTTGGAATTCGTACCCAGCAAATGCTTGAAAACTTCATTGAAGGAAATCAGCGCCACATGCAATATCTTTCAGATGAGATTAATAGAGTTGGCAACATTGCCTTAAACAACAACCAGTACTTGAAGGTTTTGAAGCGCCACTCTTGGAAAGGATTACGGAAGTTCAACTCTGTGAAGAAGCTTGAAGCTGACCGGATTTTCAAGGAGTATCCACATCTTCAACGTCACATTTCAAGAAATGATTCGATCGACCGCCCCAACCCCAAAATCCCGATGCTGGACAAGATTGATGAAGTTTTGTTTGTAAACCCAGCTGAACAGATTCGCCCCGATACCTTCTCTGATGAAGACTCCCACACCTCGAAGCAAGAAGATGACCCTCTCAACGACAGCGACCTTGATTTGCTTCAAGCGCCGATGGACTTCGATGAGCTGGAGTCACCGGCTTCGACCGAAGGAGATACTTCAGGAGATGCATCTTCTTCAGGCGAAGACAATCAGCAGGGTCCCCGAGTTGCTGCTAACGCATAGAAGCTCTTGATCTGCCTCTCCACCTTTTGTCCAATTATTGACAAAAAGGGGGAGAAAGTAGCATCGAGTGAGTTTAGATTCTCTGCGGGGTTTAGGGATTTGATTCGATCTTTTGCGTGTTAATTTACGACAAACTTTCCATTCACTTCGATTGGGTTGTAACTTGAGTTTTATTTCGGTTGTGAACTAATACACCTTATGTGTTAATAACCCCTGTGCTTGCAAGTTGCCCTCGTATCTTTTATCTTGCAGGTGGTTATTATCCTTTAAGTTCACAGGTCATTGGATGATTGCATATTCTTCAAGACAAATATTCCCTATATGCAATGGATTCACTAAGATATGTGTTAGGCTTCCCATGAATGATATTCTTCATCAAGCATTCACTTCGATTATAAATCTTCGATGCTTGGATTCAGGGGGAGTCAAAAGCTTCATATCTTAGAGTTTTCTCTCAACTCAACTCAAAATTCCATATCTTTTATCGATGCCTGTTTTGTCAACAATAGTCCAAAAAGGGGGAGATTGTAAGAGAAAAGTTATACCCCCATGAGTTTTGGATATTGTTGGGCAAAACAGTGGAGGAACTAACAAGTTTTCTAGTGTAAAAAAGATGGTTAGGTTCCTGAAGTTATAGGTTGGTGATAAAGCATCAACGAAGATTTACACTTTTACTGAAGCATATCCTCTGGAGTGAAGCTCATCACGGATGTCGACCCCTAAAAAGATAAGGAATCCTGAAGCACGTCTCATCGAAGAAGATGACCAAGATGGCGCAAGACTTAGTAGTTTTTGCGTAGTTATTTTTCACTTCTTTGAGTCGTAGGAAAAACTGTACTATCAAGAGGGGTTTAGTAAATGTACTCCGAAGGTTTTGGTGAAAAGACTCAGATCGAATCCAAACCAGGGAGAAGCCAGAGGTGAGAAATCTCATGTGCACTATGTAATGCTTCACCAGCGAAGACTTAGTTCTTTCGGCTACTGAAGCAAAACCAAGTCCGTGAGTCAGCTTTACTTGGACCGCAAGTAAAGTTGCGCTTTGATTGGAAATATGACCGTTGGGTACAGGTGTCAAGCTGTCACATCGGGTCACTTCAGTCATTTCGCACATTGGGATTGTGTCAGAACCCCAACTAGGGTAAGTGCTAGGGTTGCTTGTGCCCTTTGCATCATGCAAAAATTTCAAAAGAAAATTCAAAAATGGGGAAAAGAAAAGCCCTGAGAAATTTAATTAAATGGCCAGATAAAAGGTTGCTCCAAAAATCACTGTGATAATTTTGAAAAGTCCTAGAAATAAGTGAGATCACATATAAAGTGGAGTGGGTCCCACTCAAGGCTCACTGATTTTTCAAATATATTATAAGTGCCTTGGAATTAAAATAAAACCCCTATTTGAATTGAAATTCAAATTGTTTGAATTACAAAAATGCCCAAAGTTATAAGTGACTAGTTATATATATTGTGAGGCCACATAAAATATTTGGGCATTTATAAAAATACTTTGGTATTTATTTATCAGAGCAAACAAATGAAAGAAAAACAAAACAGAAAGAAAAATAGAAAAAGAAAAGAGCCCCACTCACCTGTTGCCCACGGCCCAGCCCACCAGGGCGTGTCGTCTTCCTCCCTAGCCCCCAAAGCAGCTCGCTGGAGAGCTTGGGGCACGCATCGACGGCCACCGACGAGGAGAGCCTCCTAGGCCTCTCCCTCGCGCACCCGAGCACGCCACGCAGCTGCTCACTCCCTCCCCCGGACACCTTGCCTCTCTCTGGCCCTCCCTCTCTCTCTCCGGCGAAGCTCCCGAGCGCCCCGCAGAGCACGTCGCCGCCCAGCCGTGGCCAACGGACCCCTCCCGGCAAGCCGTCGTGTCCAGTGAAGTCCCCACCGTCGTCTTCATCAAGCCGTGCCTCCAATTCGAGCCCATCTTCCCCAACGACGAGGCCATTCTCAATATCCCGCCGCCGGCCACCGCGGGATCTCGACGAAGAATTCGCCGCCGCCTGTACATCCACGCCTCCGTCGTCTGCACCATCTTTCTCCCCGGTTCACGGTGAGAAAAACCCCCCTATCCACGCCTCCAATCCCTACCCCATTTGTGATCCGCCATGGGAGCCGGGGACGACTGCCGCCATGGCTGGTCTGTAGCTCGCGCCTTTACCCCTTTTTCGCCCACCACCGTGTCTATCTTGCTCCTGGCACCTCCAGGAGTTGAACGCACCAACGCACGCCAAAGCCCGCGCCTTGTTTCGTAGGGTTAGTCTTCACAGTGCTTCGGACCGCCGCGGAAGCTCATCGTCGGTGGAGCTCCGTTGCCCCCTAGGCTCCCCTGTGCCTGTAGGGTGAAGCGGGCGAGCGCGGGGAGCACCCCGGTGCCTTCCGCGTGCCGAACCGTGGCCGGAAGGCCACCCCGGCGTGTCGCCGCCGTGCACGGTGGCCGCCGCCGGTTAACCGCCGGTGGGTGGTTTAGTTTAGGAGATAATCACCCCCTAAGCTAACACTACACCCACTGACCAGTGGGCCCTAGCTGCTAACTAACCCCTCTGTTAATTAAACTAACAGGGGTTAACCCCCACTGAGGCTGACAGGGTGGACCCACATGGCAGCCCCCCCACTGATGTCATGCTTGCATCAGCATGATGCAATAAACAGTTTCCAGATTAAAAAGAATTTATAGAAATTACAGAATTCCAGAAAATACCCAGAACTTCAATAATTCATAGAAAATTCATATGAACTCCAAATTGGACAAATAATATATGAAAAATTATCAGAAAAATGCAAGGATTAAGAATATGCAATTTGTTTTTATGTTTGACCATTTTAAAATGGGGCAACATTATAAAATGTGCATATGGCTTAATTTGAATTCAAATTTGAAGTTTGAATTTGCATTCCAAATGCAATATACTTCAATTAAATTGAATTTTCCACAAATCAGTACCCTTCACTTCATGTCACAACAATATCATGTGCTTGTGCATTTTACTTCCGAAGTTGTCCCCCCCCCCTTGTTGATGATTGTTTCCGATACCAGTTTTTCCGAGACGGTGATCACCTCCGAAGAAGAAGACCACCGTTAAACCCAGTGTATCGTCAGCAAGGCAAGAAAAACCCATTGATCATGTCTATAAAATCCCAATTCCCTCTCAGTCTCTCTTATGCATGTTTAGGAGATCACTTTGTATCGATTCTACCGCATAGTTGAACCCATATCCGATGCATGACCTATCATCTTGTCACAGTAGTAAGCAAACCACAATCCTAGCTGACATAGGAGTTGATTGATATCATATGGCCACTACAACTGTTAATGCTTATTGCATGCTTAGTGGTACAATGAGGTTGCTTTTGATGTGAGTCGGGATGATGGTGAACATGGTGTTGATGAAAGTGAAACTGTGTCGGTGAATCCACCCTAATACAAGGTGAACGATGAGAGGCTGTGTAGGAGTACACAGTGGGTTGTCTCGTTGAACACCGCCTTAAGCACCGAGTTCTTGTATGGTAATCCAAGACAAAGAGTACAACCACACATTGGGCTCACTGACCCCTCTCGGCCTAGTACCTTGATCCGTGTCGATGTCCAGGAGTCACATTAGTTCGGGCTTTCCATTTGGCATCTGCATAGTAAAAGAATGAAGGAATGGTTGCATCATCCTAGATATGTGGGTGCACCTGTGAGGAAGGAAAACCATCCGCTAAAGGTGGCGTCTCAGTCACCTACATTGTCTGAGTCCGTATCGTTGAACCGGCCGGACTCTCGAGCGGTAGCAACTCTGATAGTCGACTCCTGGAATAGACCGGTTGTGAGCGAAGTGTCGTGGTGAACATCCTCGCTGTCACCTCTTGAACGGTGGCGAGCAAAAGGCGGTAACCGATGGTCATGTGTGTGTAGCTTACACCCTTGCAAGGTTAACAAAACTATTCGAATAGCCGCGTCCGCGGTTAAGGACTACTTGGAACCTATACCTGATTATTAGACAACTTGAATTGATACTTCTAAAACTCGCAAGATAAGCGTGAGTGCTATGGTGTGCTTCCTCGTGGGGAAGTCGAGGAAGTAACCATAGTGGTGTATTGGTTGGAGATGTAGTGGACTCGTGTACGCTTCTTACCTCAAGTCTGGTACTCGTAGCACAGGACTAGCCAAGTCAAAGCTGGCACTTCTGCATGGTGAAACCCCACCTCCCTTTACCTTGATACTTGAGCATGAGTAGTGTAGTTCTCATGTAAGTCTTGCTGAGTACGACTTTGTACTCACGTTTGCTTATTCTATGTTTTAGATGAGAACCCGGACCCCGATGGATTCACCGACCTGAAGCTTGACGTTGACTAAGTTAGCATAGTCCCAGACAGCAGTCTGGTCCCTCGTGGAAGGGCATGTTTGCTTACAAGGCTTCTCTAAGCCATTTGTTAAACTTGTCTGTACTCAGACCTAAATTGCTTCCGTTGTATGATGTAATGTTGATCACATACATGTGATCTTTGTATACTCTATGTGTAAGTCAATAAAGATACACTTTGTAGAGTTATGTGATGATACCTGCTGTTCATACTAGGCATGTGTGCTGCGTGTATGTTTATAACATGCATGTCTTAGTATGGGTTTTCGAGACCTTAGTGGTGATCTGGCTGGCGGTCTTTTATACACCACGTGGCCCTTAGATGTGCGCAGCTTGGGGCATCGCGATGCGATTGTTCGTGACTCTGTCACGTGCACACTTTGTTGTATGATCGAGCCCGCCCTAGACCCCGACTAAGTGATCGGGCTGGAGTAAGTCTATGTAAGAATTAGGATTCAATCGATAACATGGTTGAGGCGACTTGTCTATGAGTATGGGATTCACCACCCATAAGCATCTAGACTTGTGAGCGGACGATGAGGACCCATCTCAGATGATCATCCGGCCTGAATGGGATGCCCCTCACGTTCGATGCTTACCGAGAACGTTCTATGCTTGGCCTTGTCTTCTTAGACAAGTAGGTACGGTTCTCGGCTCTCCATGTGATTGCATCATGACTGGAATTACATACGCTAACCCCGGGTCCCGACAGACTTGGTATCAGAGCAGGACTGTCTGTAGGACTATCAAACCCTTGGTCGAAGTCGAGTCTAGCATTCTATAGTTATATAGTTACTCTGGGTATAAGGGAACAACGTAAGGCTTCTTTTTCTCCTTACCCTCATCGATCTGAGTTCTGAGTCACCCTTACCTTTTCTACGGGATGATAGGACTAGGCTCATCTATGTCTGACTAGAACATCTCGTTGTTTGCCTCCTTGTAGCCGTAGGAAAGTTGTGGTCGTCCAGACTCATCATTCTGTTGAGTTCCTTGAAGAAGTTATGTCCAATTTCTTCGAGGTTGTTTCGTTTTCCATCCCGGTGTAGCCGTTATGCTGCCGGATTTGTTCCATGTTTCTATGGATCTTTGCCTTTGCATTACAATCTTTCCGCCTTCATCATGTCCTTCTTGTCTTTGATTCCATCATACAACCTGTTCTGATTGTTGATCTTTATCACACAGGATGTCAGGTGGAACTCGTAGTGCTATTCGTCGGAATCGAGACCGTGTTCGGAATCGAAATGATGATGAACCTCTACCACCGCCTTCTGCGGCGGAAATCATGATGGAAGCTGAGAAGAATCAACGTGATCAAACACGCCTTCTGGAGCTCATCGAGCAGAATACCGCTCGTCACCGTAATGTGGTCGTGAGCATTCAGGACTTCATCCTCCTCAATCCACCGGTGTTCCGATGTTCTTATGAGCCCCTTGAAGCTGATGATTGGCTCCGTTCCATCGAGCGTAAGCTTGATACTGCACATGTTGCTCCCGATGATCGAGTTATATTCGCAGCATACTTTCTGGAAGGTGCTGCCGCTGAATGGTGGGAGAACTATGTTGCTATGCAGCAAGATGGTCACCTAGTGACTTGGCAGGAGTTCCGTGATGCCTTTCGAGGGTACCACCTTCTAGATGAGTTGATGGAGCGCAAGAAGGAAGAGTTTTGCAATCTGACCCAAGGAGAGATGTCCATCCATGAGTATGTGAGAGAGTTCAACCGTCTTGCTTGTTATGCCCAAGATGAGATCACCACCGATGCCAGAAAGCAGGCAAGGTTCCGTAAGGGACTTAGCCCTATCCTTCGTCATGATCTCAACCTCCTTGAATTTTCCACCTTTGAGGATTTAGTCAACAGATCCTTCAGAGCTGAGCATGGAAATGAAATTTTCGAGGAGTCCCGTAAGCATGCTCTTGATCATGCCCCTTCTTCAAGTTCAGCCCCTCAGAAATGCCGAATTTGGATTCCAACCAGAGCCATACCTCAAAACTTTTTGCAGAGACCAACCTCCAATATATGCCATCCACCCCAACGCATTATTCCACCCCGGAATGATGGTGTGCAACCAAGCAATCCCACTCCCAACAATTCAGACAGGGTATGCTTTAAGTGTGGTCTTCCAGGCCATTACTATCGTCAATGCCCTCAGGTCTTGATGGCACCACGTCATTCTCAACCCAAGCCTCCAAAGAAATCAACCACCAAATCCTTTCCAGCAAAGCCTTCATCCACTAGTAGTGGTTGTGTGAACCAAATCTCAGTTGAGGACACCACTGATGCTTCTGACGTCATTCTTGGCACACTCCCAGTCAATCATGTCCCCGCCTCCGTTCTTTTCGATCCAGGAGCTTCTCATTCATTCATGTCGGAGAGTTATGCACTTCGTCATGAGTTTCCTTTTGAAGAAATGTTTTCTCCAATGATCATTCAAACTCCTGGTTCAAAGTGTCAAACTAATAGAGTAAGCCATGGCAATCAAATTGCAATTGAGGGTTTAGTATTCCTTGCTTCTCTTATAGCCCTTAAGTCTTTGGACATTGATGTCATCCTAGGCATGGATTGGTTATCAAGGCAGAATGCTTTCCTTGATTGTAAAGCCAAGTCAGTTAAACTCACCCATCCTTCAGGCCAGACCATTGACTACACATCACCCAGCTCTAGAATCCAGATGCATACTTTGAATGTGCTTCCCCTTCCAGACCTTGAAGATGTTCTGGTGGTTCGTGACTTCCCGGATGTCTTTCCTGAAGAGCTGCCGGGAACGCCACCCAACAGGTGTGTAGAGTTCATAGTGGATCTTATACCAGGCACAGCCCCAATTTCCGGACTTCCATATAGAATGGCCCCACATGAGTTAGATGAGCTAAAAACCCAACTTGATGCTTCGTTGGCAAAAGGCTTCATCCGCCCTAGCTCATCGCCATGGGGTTGCCCCGTTCTGTTCGTAACGAAGAAAGATGGAACAGAAAGGATGTGCGTAGACTATCGCCCGCTAAATCTAGCGACGATAAAGAACAAGTACCCACTGCCCAGGATCAATGCTCTTTATGATCAACTTGCAGGATCCTCTGTCTTCTCCAAGATGGATTTGAGATTAGGCTATCATCAAATCAAAATCCGAAACGAGGACATACCCAAAACGGCTTTCACTACTCGTTATGGTCTTTACGAGTATACCGTCATGTCCTTCGGTTTAACCAATGCCCCCGCCACATTCTCGCGCTTGATGAATTCGATCTCATGGAGTACCTAGATAAATTTGTTGTGGTTTATCTTGATGACATTCTCATCTACTCGAAGAACGAAGAAGAGCACGCAGAACATCTTAGGTTGGTATTGATGAAACTTAGAGAGCACCGCCTTTATGCCAAGTTCTCCAAGTGTGAATTTTGGCTACCAGAAGTGACCTACTTAGGCCACGTGATTTCTGCGAAAGGTGTTGCAGTCAATCCCGAGAGAGTTCAGGCCGTCCTTGACTGGACTCCACCTGAATCTGTTAAGCAAGTTAGGAGTTTTCTTGGCTTAGCAAGCTATTGCCGCCGCTTCATCGAGAACTTTTCTAAAGTTGCAAAGCCTCTTACTGAACTCCTCAAGAAAGATAAGAAATTCCTATGGAGCCCCAAGTGCGAGGAAAGCTTTCAAGAGCTAAAAAGAAGATTGACTTCTGCACCCGTACTTGCACCTCCAGACACCAAAAGGGATTTCGAGATCTATTGTGATGCTTCACGGCAAGGGTTAGGATGCATACTTATGCAAGATAGACATGTGGTAGCTTATGCTTCACGCCAGTTGCGGCCACATGAAGAGAACTATCCTACCCATGATCTTGAACTCGCAGCCGTCGTTCATGCCTTGAAGACTTGGCGACATTACCTCCTTGGTATTCATTGTGAGATCTATTCTGATCACCAAAGCCTCTAATACATTTTCACCCAGCCAGATCTTAATCTCAGGCAAAGACGCTGGATAGAGTTGATAAAAGATTATGACTTAGGAATTTCTTACACAACAAGCAAAGCCAATGTCATGGCTGATGCACTAAGTCATAAGCAGTATTGTAACAACCTCATGTTACAACAGTATCAACCACTTCTTCATGAGGAATTTCGAAAAATTAATCTCAAGATTGTTCCTCGTGGATCTCTTTTCAACTTGGTGGCGAAACCAACCCTTGAGGATCAAATCATAGTTGCCCAAAGACGTGCACGAGGTGTACGGCGGATCAAGGAGAACATTGCTAGAGGAGTTGCTAAATGTTTCTCCACAGATAGTAAAGGACGGTATTCTTTGAAAATCGTTTGGTAGTACCTAAGAATAAGGATCTACGGCAACTCATCCTCAAAGAAGCCCATGATACACCCCTCTCAATTCCTCCCGGTAGCACAAAAATGTACCGAGATCTACGTCAGAGATTTTGGTGGACCAGGATGAAGAGAGACATTGCTCGATTTGTTGCCGAATGTGATGTTTGTCGTCGCATTAAGGCCGAACACCAAAGACCTGCTGGTACACTTCAACCTTTGCCTATTCCCGAGTGGAAATGGGACAAAGTCGGTATGGACTTCATCACCGGCTTTCCAAAAACCCAGAAAGGAAACGATGCCATCTTCGTGGTCATTGATAGACTTTCCAAAGTTGCTCACTTCCTTCCCGTTCGCGAGTCTATAACTGCTAGTCAGTTGGCAGACTTGTACGTCTCTAGAATTGTGTCTCTTCACGGTGTTCATTTGGTAATCAATTCTGATCGTGGTAGCCTTTTCACCTCTAGATTTTGGGGAAGCTTCCAACATGCTATGGGAACTCATCTCTCCTTTAGTACAGCTTTCCATACTCAGTCTAGTGGTCAAGTCGAAAGGGTTAATCAAATCTTGGAAGACATGCTCAGAGCTTGTGTTATCTCTTTCGGAAAGAATTGGGAGAAATCTCTTCCATTCGCTGAATTTGCTTATAACAATAGTTTTCAATCTAGTCTGAACATGGCTCCTTTTGAACTCCTTTATGGACGACGATGTCGAACACCTTTAAACTGGTCAGAAACCGGTGAAAGAAAATTCTTTGGACCGGACATGATCAAGGAAGCAGAAGAGCAAGTTCGCATTGTTCGTGATCGTTTGATAGCCGCTCAGTCTCGTCAGAAGAGCTACTATGATCGTCATCATAGGGAAGAGAGCTATAGCGTTGATGAGAAGGCTTACCTCTGGGTTACTCCTCTGAAGGGAACCCAACGATTCGGTATCAAAGGCAAGTTGGCCCCACGTTACATCGGACCTTTCTGCATTCTCGCTAAACGTGGAGAAGTTCCCTACCAACTTGAACTACCTCCGCACCTTTCCCGAGTACATGATGTATTCCATGTGTCACAACTCAGGCGTTGCTTCAAGGACCCCATCCGCGAAGTCGACCATGAAACGCTTGATCTCCAAGATGACCTTTCTTATCGAGAGTACCCTGTTCGTATTCTTGATTCAGCCGAGCGTGTCACTCGCCGTCAGAAGATCCAGTTCCTTAAAGTTCAATGGTCACATCACTCCGAGAAAGAAGCAACGTGGGAAAGAGAAGACCGCCTCCGTGCCGAGTACCCCTCATTCCTCCCGACGACTTCTGAATCTCGGGACGAGATTCTTTTGAGTGGGGGCGAGTTGTCGGAACCCCAACTAGGGTAAGTGCTAGGGTTGCTTGTGCCCTTTGCATCATGCAAAAATTTCAAAAGAAAATTCAAAAATGGGGAAAAGAAAAGCCCTCAGAAATTTAATTAAATGGCCAGATAAAAGGTTGCTCCAAAAATCACTGTGATAATTTTGAAAAGTCCTAGAAATAAGTGAGATCACATATAACGTGGAGTGGGTCCCACTCAAGGCTCACTGATTTTTCAAATAAATTATAAGTGCCTTGGTATTAAAATAAAACCCCTATTTGAATTGAAATTCAAATTGTTTGAATTTCAAAAATGCCCAAAAGTTATAAGTGACTAGCTATATATATTGTGAGGCCACATAAAATATTTGGTCATTTATAAAAATACTTTGGTATTTATTTATCAAAGCAAACAAATGAAAGAAAAACAAGACAGAAAGAAAAATAGAAAAATAATAGAGGCCCACTCACCTGTTGCCCACGGCCCAGCCCACCAGGGCGTGTCGTCTTCCTCCCCAGCCCCCAAAGCAGCTCGCTAGAGAGCTAGGGGCACGCGTCGACGGCCACCGACGAGGAGAGCCTCCTAGGCCTCTCCCTCGCCCACCCAAGCACGCCACGCAGATGCACACTCCCTCCCCCGCACACGTTGCCTCTCTCTGGCCCTCCCTCTCTCTCTCCGGCGAAGCTCCCGAGCGCCCCGCAGAGCACGTCGCCGCCCAGCCGTGGCCAACGGACCCCTCCCGGCAAGCCGTCGTGTCCAGTGAAGTCCCCACCGTCGTCTTCATCAAGCCGTGCCTCCAATTCGAGCCCATCTTCCCCAACGACGAGGCCATTCTCAACATCCCGCCGCCGGCCACCGCGGGATCTCGACGAAGAATTCGCCGCCGCCTGTACCTCCACGCCTACGTCGTCTGCACCATCTTTCTCCCTGGTTCACGGTGAGCAAAACCCCCCTATCCACGCCTCCAATCCCTACCCCATTTGTGATCCGCCATGGGAGCCGAGGACGACCGCCGCCATGGCTGGTCTGTAGCTCGCGCCTTTACCCCTTTTTCCCGCACCACCGTGTCTATCTTGCTCCTGGCACCTCCAGGAGTTGAATGCACCAACGCACGCCAAAGGTCGCGCCTTGTTTCGTAGGGTTTGTCTTCACAGTGCTTCGGACCGCCGCGGAAGCTCGTCGTCAGTGGAGCTCCGGTGCCCCCTAGGCTCCTCTGTGCCTGCAGGGTGAAGCGGGTGAGCGCGGGGAGCACCCCGGTGCCTTCCGCGTGCCGAACCGTGGTCGGAAGGCCACCCCGGCGTGTCTCCGCCGTGCACGGTGGCCGCCGCCGGTGGGTGGTTTAGATTAGGAGTTAATCACCCCCTAATCTAACACTACACCCACTGACCAGTGGGCCCTAGCTGCTAACTAACCCCTCTGTTAATTAAACTAACAGGGGTTAACCCCCACTGAGGCTGACAGGGTGGACCCACATGTCAGCCCCCCCCACTGATGTTATGCTTGCATCAGCATGATGCAATAAACAGTTTCCAGATTAAATTTTTTTTATAGAAATTATAGAATTCCAGAAAATACCCAAAACTTCAATAATTCATAGAAAATTCATATGAACTCCAAATTGGACAAATAATATATGAAAAATTATCAGAAAAATGCAAGGATTAAGAATATGCAATTTGTTTTTATGTTTGACCATTTTAAAATGGGGAAACAGTACCAAATGTGCATATGGCTTAATTTGAATTCAAATTTGAAGTTTGAATTTGCATTCCAAATGCAATATACTTCAATTAAATTGAATTTGCCACAAATCAGTACCCTTTACTTCATGTCACAACAATATCATGTGCTTGTGCATTTTACTTCCGAAGTTGTCCCCCCCCTTGTTGATGATTGTTTCCGGTACCAGTTTTTACGAGACGGTGATCACCTCCGAAGAAGAAGACCACCGTTAAACCCAGTGTATCGTCAGCAAGGCAAGCAAACCCCATTGATCATGTCTATAAAATCCCAATTCCCTCTCAGTCTCGGTTATGCATGTTTAGGAGATCACTTTTTATCGATTCTACCGCATAGTTGAACCCATATCCGATGCATGACCTATCATCTTGTCACAGTAGTAACCAAACCACAATCCTAGCTGACATAGGAGTTGATTGATATCATGTGGCCACTGCAACTGTTAATGCGTATTGCATGCTTAGTGGTACAATGAGTTTGCTTTTGATGTGTGTCGGGATGATGGTGAACATGGTGTTGATGAAAGTGAAACTGTGTCGGTGAATCCACCCTAATACAAGGTGAACGATGAGAGGCTGTGTAGGAGTACACAGTGGGTTGTCTCATTGAACACCGCCTTAAGCACCGAGTTCTTGTATGGTAATCCAAGACAAAGAGTACAACCACACATTGGGCTCACTGACCCCTCTCGGCCTAGTACCTTGATCCGTGTCGACGTCCAGGAGTCACATTAGTTCGGGCTTTCCATTTGGCATCTGCATAGAAAAAGAATGAAGGAATGGTTGCATCATCCTAGATATGTGGGTGCACTTGTGAGGCAGGAAAACCATCCGCTAAAGGTGGCGTCTCGGTCACCTACATTGTCTGAGTCCGTATCGTTGAACCGACCGGACTCTCGAGCGGTAGCAACTCTGATAGTCGACTCCTGGAATAGACCGGTTGTGAGCGAAGTGTCGTGGTGAACATCCTCGCTGTCACCTCTTGAACGGTGGCGAGCAAAAGGCGGTAACCGATGGTCATGTGTGTGTAGCTTACACCCTTGCAAGGTTAACAAATCTATTCGAATAGCCGCGTCCGCGGTTAAGGACTACTTGGAACATGTACCTGATTATTAGACAACTTGAATGGATACTTCTAAAACTCGCAAGATAAGCGTGAGTGCTATGGTGTGCTTCCTCGTGGGGAAGTCGAGGAAGTAACCATAGTGGTGTATTGGTTGGAGATGTAGTGGACTCGTGTACGCTTCTTACCTCAAGTCTGGTACTCGTAGCACAGGACTAGCCAAGTCAAAGTTGGCACTTCTGCATGGTGAAACCCCACCTCCCTTTACCTTGATACTTGAGCATGAGTAGTGTAGTTCTAATGTAAGTCTTGCTGAGTACGACTTTGTACTCACGTTTTCTTATTCTATGTTTTAGATGAGAACCCGGACCCCGATGGAGTCACCGACCTGAAGCTCGACGTTGACTAAGTTAACATAGTCCCAGACAGCAGTCTGGTCCCTCGTGGAAGGGCATGCTTGCTTACAAGGCTTCTCTAAGCCATTTGTTAAACTTGTCTGTACTCAGACCTAAATTGCTTCCGTTGTATGATGTAATGTTGATCACATACTTGTGATCTTTGTATGCTCTATGTGTAAGTCAATAAAGATACACTTTGTAGAGTTATGTGATGATACCTGCTGTTCATACTAGGCATGTGTGCTGCGTGTATGTTTATAACATGCATGTCTTATTATGGGTTTTCGAGACCTTAGTGGTGATCTGGCTGGCGGTATTTTATACACCAAGTGGCCCATAGATCTGCGCAGCTTGGGGCATCGCGATGCGATTGTTCGTGACTCTGTCACGTGCACACTTTGTTGTATGATCGAGCCCGCCCTAGACCCCGACTAAGTGATTGGGCTGGAGTAAGTCTATGTAAGAATTAGGATTCAATCGATAACATGGTTGAGGCGACTTGTCTATGAGTATGGGATTCACCACCCATAAGCATCTAGACTTGTGAGCGGACGATGAGGACCCATCTCAGATGATCATCTGGCCTGAATGGGATGCCCCTCACGTTCGATGCTTACCGAGAACGTTCTGTGCTTGGCCTTGTCTTCTTAGACAAGTGGGTACGGTTCTCGGCTCTCCATGGGATTGCATCATGACTGGAATTACATACGCTAACCCCGGGTCCCGACAGATTGCCACCTATAAATACGCCACCCCCGCCCTCATTGGTCGGCGACTGCTCCGAGATTATTTTCCTTACAGTGAAGGAGAGAGAGCAACCCCACCGAAGCAAACCAAAAACCCATCCACCGAAGCATAAGTCCTATTGATCTGAGTTGATTCATTATGACTTAGGAAGAAGTTTGCTAGCCTTTTTATCTTGGAGAACTGCAATTCTCCTAGACGGTTAGAGAGTTGTTCTTCAGAGAGCGAAGAGTTATTGTCGCCTCGAAGTCCAGTTTGTCAAAGGTTTTGGTGATTTCCTCAATAATCAACCACGAGTGAAGAACTGACCAACCTCAAGGAGATTGGTGCAGTGGAGATACGGACGGAGAGAGGTTAGCTCCTGTGTTCAATCACAAGTCCCTCCAACCAGACGTAGCACTTTGCAGAGTGCGAACTGGTCGAACAAACATCGCCGAGTCAAGAGTTCGTTTTACTTTCCGCACATACATTCAGTTTATCAATTGCTTCAGTGATCTGCTTGAATGCAATTGATTCGATGCTTTTGATTCGCTATGTTATGCTTCAATCATGTTCTGCTTCAACGTTTACCTTTTTTGTTGAAACTCTTCTGCTGTTAAGTTATGCTTCACTTCATAGTTTCATGCAAAAATTTGAAGTGATCATTCACTCCCTCCCCCTCTGATCACATACTTGGATTAACAAGTCTGGATTAACCAAACTAATCACAGATCGAACTAAAAATCAAACAAGCATATTCTTAACCAGATTGAAAAAAATAGAAAACCTTAAATCATTCTTTACATCAGGTCATATTAAATAACAAATTCACAATTAAACCCCAATGCAACTAAAAACAAAGAATAATCAAAATACATCCACAAAGTAGGCTTTCGCCCCGCTTTATAGATAAAACACCGACCACAAATTTGAATTAAGGTTACAACCTAATACATCATCCGCTGTGGACACATCACAACAAGCCAAGGGGGAAACACAGCACAACATGTAATCTAAGTGTAACCACCACAACAATAATCAAGATACATAGATTTACCTCAGGGAGCTCGTCGCTAATTTCCTCCTCAAACTCGACATCCTCCCTTTCGGCATCCCTGAAAATATCAATGGTGGCGTCCTTGTACATATCGTCGATGTCGTCAAAGACGGTGCGCTTGCGCTTGCCCTTGTTCACCAGATCTGTGGCCACATACGCCACCACTTGCTCGACGATGTCAGCCGCTGCGATGGCGTTCGGGGCTGGTGTAGTGGAAGGCGCAGAGTCAGCCATCGCCACAACCACCCCGGTGGCAATGACCGCAGCAGGAGCATGCTTCTCGGTCGCTTCTTCTCGTCCTCTCATCGTGGTAGGATAAAAGGAGGACGGTGGCGGCGTGGTGAGTTGGGATGGAGTAAGGAAACTAGGGTTTTCTCACCGCAGGAGGGAGGAGGATGGTGGCGTGGTGAGTGGGGGCTGGAGGGTAGGGAACGAGGGTTTTCTACCCTGATTTTGGGGAGAAAAGGACGGTACTAGAAGCAGGGGCGGGGGCAGAGAGAGATGAGGCGGCATGCACGAGGGATGGTTCGTGTTCTCTCGGTGTGGATGCTTGGAGGATTGACCTCGTGGCCTCGTGCATGTCCCCACACGAATAAATTTCCCCAACTTTGTTTGAGACAATTGGGTTTAATTTTTGGTATATTTTGTGGTTTTTGGATTTTTTGACTCAAAATATCACGGAAAATTGGACGAACATGACAAAACATGCAAAATTACGAAAAATTGTTCATACTTGGATTGCACATTTAACAAATTTAGGTTGATTTTATCTAGTTATAAAAAAACAAATGATATCGGAGGGAAAATTTTCCACTACCATGAATTGATCCCAATTTTTTGAGGGTATACCTTGAAAATTAAAGCACACCTGCCAATTGATTTTATTTTTTGGCATTTTTGTGGTTTCTGGATTTATTTTGTGTCAAATTGGCACGAAAAATGGTCGGACGTGACACGACATGCAAACAGTGCTGAAAATCGTTCAAACTTGGCATGCAACCCTAGCAAGGTCTGGAATTGTCATTTTATAAATTTGGGTTTATTTCACATATGCATAGAAACTTATGGTATCGGAGAGTACAAGGCTACCATGCAATGTCCCCAGTTTTTTTCCATGGACTACCAATCCCAAATCATGCAAACCCCTTCACGTATCGAGCATACAAAAGGGAATCTAGCGTAGATATGGCCTGAAACTTGGTTTTACATGACATATATCACCACCCTAACATAAAGGAACATGAGTTACATCATGGCTACCCCCTTTAAATGTTAGTGACCTCCCTAGACCAAGCGGGCCCACAAAATAGGTTGGAGTCGAAAAAACCACGAGGACTTTATGGACGATTACCACCACCTTCATGTGTCCATAGTCCATGCATATCAGGGTGTGGTGATGTTCTCATGTCAAATTCACAACTTTGATGTGGCACTTGCTTCATGAACAACACTATCGTCCATGAAAGGTTTTGTACTCGGGGTACGGGTCCCCCCGTTCGCGTATCGAGCATCCAAAAGGGAATCTTGCGTAGACATGGTCTGAAACTTGGTTTGAGATGACATATATCACCAAACTAACATAAAGGAACATGAGTTACATTAGGGCTACCCCCTTTAAATGCTGGTGACCGCCCTAGACCAGGCGGGCCCAAAGAACTGGTTTTCGTCGAAAACACCACGAGGACTTTCCCGAGGATTACCACCACCTTCATGTGGCCATAGTCCATGCATAAGAGGGTGGTGTGGTGTTGGCATGTCCAATTCAAAACTTTGATGTGGCACTTGCTTCATGAACAATGCTATCGCCCATGAAAGGTTATGGACACTAAATATTATGAAAGTATAAATATCTTTCATTAAATTATTTTTCATATTATTGCAGTTCATGTGCAAATCTCTTGAACATAATGAGAAATATTAAAATAAATCCACATTTCACCAAAATGATACAACATACTTGTGTTGAAAAAAAAATAGGTGCCATGTGAAAATAAATCTGCCAACTTCATTTTGTAGTCCATTTGTCCCTACTGTTTTTCATTGGCCAAATCTATGGTAGGCACGATCGAGTTCGTACGTGCATGTGGCTTGAAATGTGACCTAGGTGAACCTCTCTATCGCAAAATGGTATTTCCTTCCATAGTCACGTTCCCGCGTCCGGTTTTGATCGAACTTGGTGCTTATCACCCACAATTTTGAAAGAGCACGCGAGACTCCGGCTCCGCACCATGCGGTGGTGGTAGATCGTATCCAGCAACTGATCAACACAAGGACGTGGGATAATAACTGGTTAAAAGAAAGTCACGTACTATGATAACTACAAGTTGATAAAAAAAGCGACATATACACGTAACTTACGGGGCAAGGGGGGGGGCTTGTTGGTCGTTTTGTTTGGGACGAGTGAGCGTCCGCACACTGGATTTTTCTCCAAGCAAGATTACCTTACATAAGACTCGATATTTTTTCCTAATATATCTCCACCCCCCTGATTTTATGCGTGGAAGTGATATCTATGAGCACCCTAGACAAAGCGGGCCCACGGAACGGGTTTTCGTCGAAAACAACACTAGGATTGTCTGGATGATCACCACCACCATATCATGTGCTCTTAGTCCATGTATAAAAGGGTGGTGTGATGTTTGCATGTCCAATTCACAACTTTTATGTGGCACTTGCTTCATGTAAAACACTATCGCCCATGAAAGGTTCTGAACATAGGGTGCGGGTCCGCCCTTTGCATATCGAGCATACAAATAGGAATCTTGCGTAGACATGGCCTGAAACTTGGTTTGAGACGACATATATCACCTGTTGGAAATATGCCCTAGAGGCAATAATAAAATGTTATTATATATATTTCCACGTTCGTAATTAATGTTTATATTTCTGTGCTATAATTGCAATGACCCTGACTATGAGATTCAGAAGAAAACTCACTTGCATGTGTGGAAATGTAAACACCAAGAGTTCCTGGTTTAGCCTCTAAGACCAGCTCATGTGCTAACTGATGATTACGTTTTCTTAATCATGGACATTGTTCTTGTAACAAGGATGTCAGTAGCAATGGGAACATATTGTTAGCAGAACAATGATGTTGAACCGACCCCAGTATTGAATGATATACTTAGAGATCACATCGTAACTATGTTATAAGTCATATCATGAAATGTTATCATATACGTAATTCCTTAGACCATGAGAGTATCGAGTTGCTTCACACAGGAAGACATGCTTTGGTTCTTAGATGAATCCTCCCGTAAATGGGAAGTAGTAAAATAAGTTCTGGGTATGTCAGATGGTGTGGCTAGTGACTATGATAGTTCAAGAATGGGATTTTCTCCTTCACGATGAAGAAGATATTCACTTCGGGCCCACTCGGTATGACGGTATCCATTATAGTCTGGCCAGACGCATTGTGATTCAGTCACGGGGATACCGGAATACGATAACGAGAAAAGGGACAAACGAGCAAAGAGGATAACGAGTGGCTTGTGTTCAAAATTTGTTACACATGGGTGCCAAACTTCTCTCCTCTAACTTTGTCATATATCGCGAAGCAAAGGGAATGGTACATGACTAAACATAATGGTTCACTCGAAGTTTCTTCGTGTATGTGCGGGAGTCAACATGGGTGTCCATGGCTCCGCTGTTGATTATTGGCTATTGACAAAAGACTGTTGACCTATGTCCGGAAGATGTTCTGAGTCATGTCCGCATTATACCGAACCTATTGGGTCACACACTTAACGAGCAGTAGTCTGTTAGAATACTAGTATGGTAGAAGGTTTAGTGGAAGCAAAGCAGAATAGTTCATACGGGTACCGGAAGTAGTTCCGGAGATTTATGGAATTGTTCATAAGGGCACCAGAAGTAGTTCTGGGTATTTAAGGTTATGTCCGGATCACTCTGGAGTAGTCCCAGGTGGTTCCGGAACATATGAGAATGGTACTGGGGAAGTCCTGGATCAACCAGAAAGTTTCCGGATAATCGCTGGGCGTCCCGACAACCTTCGCGGTCATCCGGTGGCTTAAACTGTAACTCGGATGGTCTTGGAAACTATCCGGATGGCTCCGGAACGTCCGAGAACGGTCTCGGAAGGTCCTGGAAGTGCTCCAGAAGTGTCCGGAATGTCCCGAAACGGTCCCGGTATGTCCCGGAAGGTCCTGGAAGCTTCTAGAAGGTCATGGAAGGTTCCAGAAGGTTCCGGACAGTACCACCCACTCCCCTGCGCCCCTAGCCTTGGGGGGCAAGCCACCTAGGCTGCCCTGGCCGGCCAAGGGGTGGGGGCACACCAAGGGGAAGGAATCCCCCTCCAGGTGGAAAGTCCAACTCTCCAATATGGCAGGTTTCCGGTGGGAAGGTTTGGGAGGTTTGGGAGTCCAAGTTGGACTCCCCACCCCCCTTATTGCGCCCCAAGGGCCTCTTGGCCACCTATATAATGTGGGGGAGGGGTGGGGGGCGCAATACAACTTGTCCCCAAGGTCTATGCGCCACCCTCCCTCCTCTAAACCCCGTTGCTCCACTTTTAGACCCCGGTTTAGACGATGTTCTAGATCGGAATCCGTTAGGGTTTTCTCCCTCTAGTTTTCTCGGTGGCGTTCATCTCTGGACGGCGGAGCGCTGCTGGATTTCTGCTACGGGATGTGTGGATACTAATGGAGGGGTCGTACCTTCGACCCTTCTTCGAGGAGCTTGTTCATGGGACTTGTCCGTGGGACTAGATCGCGGGACTTGTTCGTGGGATTGATCGAGCGACTGTTCGTGGGAGAACTTGCGAGATCTACTTCCACTACGTCCACGAGCTTCACCAACTCTACTTCCGCTACATCGGTTGGTGAGCCATGACCTAAAACCTTGTATGCAATCTTCTTGGATGATCTTGGGTTCTTGATTCGTAGGCCGAAATTTTTTGTTTTCTACTACGTTTCCCAACAGTGGTATCATGAGCGATCCTTGATTAGATGCATGTTTAGGTAGATCATATGTTGATATGAGGCATTGATTTTCTTGTTTGCTTCCCTATCGTGTGATCTTTTCTTTGCTCGACGGCATGATGTGATTTTGCTACAAGGTTTGAGTTTTGCCATGATCCCTCTATGCTGCTCTTAGTATGCTGGTTGCCTTGATCATGGACTACATCAAATTCCTTGGATCTCATCCTAGTCTTGCTATAGAAAATTTTACATGAACGGGCTTGTGGATTTTATGAACTCAAATCCACACGGGGGTCAAGCGTTTAACGAAGTTTGGCTTGTGGCATTAGTTGCTACACGCACCCCGTATGTTAAACTAGCAACAAAAGAAGTATCGTGTTTTTGTTTTGTCTAGGGTTTCTCGTTTGCCTTGTAAACCTGCTTAACAACCACGATAAAAGTTGCAACAACCCGTGTAGATGGCGATCTAACTCGTTTTTGCAGAGTATGCATGTGATGTGGTATAGCCTTCAAGATTTGCAATGTGTTTGTATGAGATGCTATATGATGTAATATTTATTCGCGACCTGCGTGTCGTGGTACGGCATGATGACTGGAGTCATATGATTGTCACTTAATTATGGCCTGCGTGCCAGAACTATTTATTAGCTCGAGGCAAAGCAATAGATAGATTCAAGGTGATGATCCACGATGCGGAGGTGGACCCCGACGCACATGCCGGAAGCCGTGGTGATGTTCCCGGCGCCAAGGACAAAGTTGGTGGACACGGTGACTTCAACCACGACGACGTGAAGACAATGAAGACTTCACGAAGCAAAGGGCTATATTATATCACATAATTTTATGAACTGCCTGTGATGTTTATCCCTTTGATGCACCCTTGTTTGATGCGCGGTAGTCGCGTTTTATTAGGGTGATCTCTCGCAAAACAATATCAAGTTGATAGTGTTCTCCCAACTGTAGCACCGTCTATACTATGTTTCACACCGGAGCAGGTCATGTCACATGGGTGCACACGGTGTGACGCATAAAAGACGGGTGTGTTAAAAGAACACACAGCACATTACACTTGGTTATCTTGACGGTTTGGATAAAAGTTTGCTACCGGAACACGCCCATCGAAAGATGAACAAGAATCACCTATGGCGTGATTGGCAAGTTGGCCTACCGGTCCAGTCTAAGTCATCAGTGATGTCACATCAATGGCGGATGATTGGGTTGGATCTTGAATCACTCCAGCATCAATTACGAGAGATATTGATCTGAGTGGGAGCGCACTAAGTAATTAAATTGATTAATCACAAGTGCAACTTAATTATGAACAAAGTCTTAGTATTTTCATTATCGTTGTAGAATAATGGCTCGCGTTACCACCTTCCCAATTGATTTTGATTAACTGTATTATCTGGTAAAAACTTTACGATTGGTACCGTATTGTGAGGACTATCCTCAATAGTGCCGAGAAGGACCATGTCCTATCGCAAATTTTTGATGCTCTCCCGCTGATGCTATGGATGATGTGACTTACGTCCATAATCCAAAAATGCTAGAATTCCACCACAGCTAAGTGCATTGTCTTCACCACCATGAAACCCGAACTTCGAAAAGTTTGGGATAGTTATGTTATATTCATGGAACTAAAAAATTGTTTTCAGTGGTAAGACAATTAATGTTGGATATAAGATATCTAGTACAATGTATGATTGTAAGCATTAGTGAAAATATTCACTGTGCTCTTAACGAAACGGATAAGTGTGGGATCCAGAAGAACACTGGTCATATGATGATGAGGATTAAGGGAAAGGAAGTTCCATAGTGTGTTAGTAAGACTTACATGCCGGAAATTCCATGGCATGCGCCACCCTTGATCATGTGTGATCTTCTGTGAGTAGGAGTGACATTGGAAATAGAACTATGATACGTATAAAGGAAAAACGAAAGAAGACTGGAATATCCAGCTCAGAAATGAAAGTCATACAGAGTTATAGATGAATTCATTGCTGGTCAAGAGATGTAATTCTTGGGAATCATGATTAAGTAGTTAATTGTGGATTCTGTATATTGTGATTAAACTGTTGATCACCGGAATATCACATCGATTGCATATTGTTGCAACTCGATGCAAGAAATACTATGTCCTTTATGACTAGCTAATGATGAGTTTTTGACACGCTCGGGAACACGGTAAAAGGTTTACTATACCGTGTGTTGACTCTATGATTATCTTCATAATTCATTTTAGAGTTGAGTAAATTGTTACTACACTTTAGCCTTGTTGCAAAACATCATTTTGAATCATGTTTGTTGCAGGAGAGTTGTTCAAAGCTATGAATAACGTAAAGGACATACTTCCATTATGAATAGGTTGTATGTTATGAATCTTGATAATAATGCTAAACATCCATAACACTGACGCTAAACGTCGCAAGACTGACAGAAATACCACATAGATGTGGCACTGCCGTTTATCACAAGTGACATAACATGCATGAAGAATTTCCATAAGTGATGGACTTTCGAGTCATATGATTATGAATCACTTGACGCTTGCGATCTTTTTCTCGAATTAATGTGACTAAAACACCGTTAATAGGCCATACATTAACGGGCAACTAAACCATTGGTAATCATACATGATGATGTGTGTAGTCCAATAAGTGTAGTTGTGTGCAGTGGATTCCCTATCTTCACTCATGAGTTGAAGTAGATATGTGGATATCTGTTCAATAGAGACATACGTCTGAAATCTTTGAAATGTTCAAGGAATTTTAGAGTGAAATAGAAATTCATTGTAACAAGAAAATAAAGCTTCTGCAAATTAGATTGTAGAAAGTAATATTTGAGTTACAAGTTTAGCGAACGTCTGATGAGTTGTGAAAAAGTGTCATAACTTGCGTCTCCCGGAACACCACTATGAGTAAAGTGTTCGAGAGATGTAATCAATCCATGTATGACACGGTAAGATCAAATATGACGTTTATCAATTTTCCATTATACTTATTAAAGTTATGCGTTAGTGACTACAGCTTTTACACTGAAAAGAGTACCATCAAATCTGTTGAAATGACACCATATTAGATGTGGTATGGACTGTTAAAACCATGTTGTCTTTTCTTAAAATTTGGGTATATGAGGCATATGTTTGACATACTCAAAACCCCAAATTAGATAAGTGCTACTTTGTTAAGGTTATGCCAAAAGTTTTGGTATTCCTCTATCACTACACAAAAGCAAAACTGTTTGCTGTTAAGAACAATGTATTTTGAAGAAAAATAGTTTCTTACAAAAGAGTGAGTGGGAGGACAGTGCAACTTGTCAAAGATTGTTGAATCTTCAGAGAAGTACGCAGCTGAACCACACAGGTTAGACAAAAATCGTACAAACATTCATGATATGTAAAACGAGATATTGTTGTTCGACAATGATAAACCTGTGATATACAAAGAAGCGTTGATGGGCCCTGACTCCGGGATTTGGCTAAATGCCAAATAATCCGAGATAGTATCCATGGAAGTAAGTCAAGTTTTGAACTTGGTAGACCCTCGGAAAGACTAAAAGTCTGAAGAATATATATATGGATCTATAATTGATTCGGATGAAATTGTTTTATCCATAAAGCTCAACTCGTTGGAAAATTGTTTTCTAGCAAGTTCAAAGGTTGACTACGACGAAATAGTGTCGACCGTAGAAATGCTTTAGTCAGTTCGGGTTATATTAGCAATTACTACATATCTCATTTATAGGATATGGTAGAATGAACGTCAAAACAAAGTTCCTACACGGAAATATAAAAAGGACGTATATGTGATACGACCGGAATGTTTTGTCGATTCAAAGGATGCTAAAATAGATGCAAGCCTTGGATATCCAGTGATGGACTGAAGCTAGCATAATGGAGTTGGAATTTTCGTTGTGATCAAATTGCCAAAAGAGTTTGTTTTCATCAGGAATAACGAAGATGCTTGAATATTCAAGAAAGTAAGTGGGAGCTGAATAATATTTCTAAAACCTTATGTATATGACATGTTGTTGATTAGAAATGATATAAATTTCTTGACACAAATAAGGACTTTATTGAAAATAGTTTTCAGCTGAAGTACTTGGGCTAATATAGCATTAGTATTGAGCGCAGTGATCTATGAAGATAGTAAGTGCCTGATCATGCTAAAGCCAACACTGCATATTGACATGATACTAAAGTAGTTTAGTATGAAAACGCCAGGAAGGATGTTCTTGCCGAGGTCACGGTGAAAAGTTGTTTGCGGAAATCGGTGTTCATGAACATAGATAAGCAAAACACATGAATTGAATTTCACTCACATGTGTGTTTGGATTAATCATGTACACCATAATATGTAAAACGACCAGATATGTCCAACGCTCCAAAAGGTTGTGAGCAAGATACCAAAGTGATCAATATGTTGATCATTGGACAAGCAGTGAAAAGTTAAACTTATGATAGATAAGATATGTTTCTCAGAAAATGGAGATAATGAAGAGCTCGTTGTAACAAGTTACACCAGCTGAATTTTGATGTAAACAGTTACACCAATTCAGTCTTCATACTTACTCCGATCGATTTTCGATTTTAATTGGGATTATGTGTTTCACACGTAAGGGTGGCACAGTATGGAGGAACTATGTCAAGTTCGATACTGTGGCGAATTCTATAACAGAGGCTAAGTATATTGTTGCTTAAAGAAGTAACAAGGAGGGTATTTTGAATCATAAATTCATTTATGAACATGGTATGGTTTCCTAGATGCTTGAAGCTCATGGAACATTGACGAATGATTTCATGACTTATTCTAAAGGAACCAAGGTCCTGCCAAATGATTCAAACATATACAAAGCTAAACTGATAAAATTAGTGAATTTTATGATAGCGTGAAAACGCGAAGATATGCAAGATACAAACGGGCCTGAAACGTCAGATCCGAAGATGAGGTCTATACCACAAATAAAGCATATATTATACCAGTATGCCATAGGTGTAAAATGCTCAAGCACTAATAATATTATTGATTCTAGTGCAAGCGGAAATATGCCCTAGAGGCAATAATAAAATGTTATTATATATATTTCCACGTTCGTAATTAATGTTTATATTTCTGTGCTATAATTGCAATGACCCTGACTATGAGATTCAAAAGAAAACTCACTTGCATGTGTGGAAATGTAAACACCAAGAGTTCCTGGTTTAGCCTCTAAGACCAGCTCATGTGCTAACTGATGATTACGTTTTCTTAATCATGGGCATTGTTCTTGTAACAAGGATGTCAGTAGCAATGGGAACATATTGTTAGCAGAACAATGATGTTGAACCGACCCCAGTATTGAATGATATACTTAGAGATCACATCGTAACTACGTTATAAGTCATATCATGAAATGTTATCATATACGTAATTCCTTAGACCATGAGAGTATCGAGTTGCTTCACACAGGAAGACATGCTTTGGTTCTTAGATGAATCCTCCCGTAAATGGGAAGTAGTAAAATAAGTTCTGGGTATGTCAGATGGTGTGGCTAGTGACTGTGATAGTTCAAGAATGGGATTTGCTCCTTCACGATGAAGAAGATATTCACTTCGGGCCCACTCGGTATGACGATATCCATTATAGTCTGGCCAGACGCATTGTGATTCAGTCACGGGGATACCGGAATACGATAACGAGAAAAGGGACAAACGAGCAAAGAGGATAACGAGTGGCTTGTGTTCAAAAGTTGTTACACATGGGTGCCAAACTTCTCTCCTCTAACTTTGTCATATATCGCGAAGAAAAGGGAATGGTACATGACTAAACATAATGGTTCACTCGAAGTTTCTTCGTGTATGTGCGGGAGTCAACATGGGTGTCCATGGCTCCGCTGTTGATTATTGGCTATTGACAAAAGGCTGTTGACCTATGTCCGGAAGATGTTCTGAGTCATGTCCGCATTATACCGAACCTATTGGGTCACACACTTAATGAGCAGTAGTCTGTTAGAATACTAGTATGGTAGAAGGTTTAGTGGAAGCAACGCAGAATAGTTCATACGGGTACCGGAAGTAGTTCCGGAGATTTATGGAATTGTTCATAAGGGCACCAGAAGTAGTTCTGGGTATTTAAGGTTATGTCCGGATCACTCTGGAGTAGTCCCAGGTGGTTCCGGAACATATGAGAATGGTACTGGGGAAGTCCTGGATCAACCAGAATAGTTTCCGGATAATCGCTGGGCGTCCCGACAACCTTCGCGGTCATCCGGTGGCTTAAACTGTAACTCGGATGGTCTTGGAAACTATCCGTATGGCTCCGGAACGTCCGAGAACGGTCTCGGAAGGTCCTGGAAGTGCTCCAGAAGTGTCCGGAATGTCCCGAAACGGTCCCGGTATGTCCCGGAAGGTCCTGGAAGCTTCTAGAAGGTCATGGAAGGTTCCAGAAGGTTCCGGACAGTACCACCCACTCCCCTGCGCCCCTAGGCTTGGGGGGCAAGCCACCTAGGCTGCCCTGGCCGGCCAAGGGGTGGGGGCACACCAAGGGGAAGGAATCCCCCTCCAGGTGGAAAGTCCAACTCTCCAATATGGCAGGTTTCCGGTGGGAAGGTTTGGGAGGTTTGGGAGTCCAAGTTGGACTCCCCACCCCCCTTATTGCGCCCCAAGGGCCTCTTGGCCACCTATATAATGTGGGGGAGGGGTGGGGGGCGCAATACAACTTGTCCCCAAGGTCTATGCGCCACCCTCCCTCCTCTAAACCCCGTTGCTCCAATTTTAGACCCCGGTTTAGACGATGTTCTAGATCGGAATCCGTTAGGGTTTTCTCCCTCTAGTTTTATCGGTGGCGTTCATCTCTGGACGGCGGAGCGCTGCTGGATTGCTGCTACGGGATGTGTGGATACTAATGGAGGGGTCGTACCTTCGACCCTTCTTCGAGGAGCTTGTTCATGGGACTTGTCCGTGGGACTAGATCGCGGGACTTGTTCGTGGGATTGATCGAGGGACTGTTCGTGGGAGAACTTGTGAGATCTACTTCCACTACGTCCACAAGCTTCACCAACTCTACTTCCGCTACATCGGTTGGTGAGCCATGACCTAAAACCTTGTATGAAATCTTCTTGGATGATCTTGGGTTCTTGATTCGTAGGCCGAAATTTTTTGTTTTCTACTACGTTTCCCAACATCACCACCCTAACATAAAGGAAAAAGAGTTACATCAGGGCTACCCCCTTTAAACGCAAGTGACCGCCGTAGACCAAGCGGGCCCACAGAACGGGTTTTCGTTGAAAACACCATGAGGAATTTCTGGACGATCAACAACACCTTCATGTGGCCATAGTCCATGCATATGAGGGTGGTTTGATGTTTGCATGTCCAATTCAGAACTTTGATGTGGCACTTGCTTCATGAACAACACTATCGCCCATTAAAGCAAGTGATGTTCTCCCATTCTTCAGAACCTTTCATGGGCGATAGTGTTGTCCATGAAGCAAGTGCCACATCAAAGTTGTGAATTGGACATTCAAACATCACACCACCCTCTTATGCATAGACTATGGCCACATGAAGGTGGTGGTAATCGTCCGGAAATTCCTTGTGGTGTTTCCGACGAAAATATGTTTAGTGGGCCCCCTTGGTCTAGGGCGGTCACCGACATTTAAAGGCGGTAGACCTAATGTAAGTCATGTTCCTTTATGTTAGGGTGGTGATATATGTCATCTCAAACCAAGTTTCAGGACATGTCTACGCTAAATTCCCTTTTGTATGCTCGACACACGACGGGGGATCCGCACCCTAAGTCTAGAACCTTTCATGGGCGATAGTCTTGTTCATGAAGCAAGTGCCACATCCAAGTTGTGAATTGGACATGCAAACATCACACCACCCTCATATGCATGTACTATGGACTCATGAAGGTGGTGGTAATCGTCCGGAAAGTCCTTGTGGTGTTTCCGACGAAAACATGTTCAGTGGGCGCCCTTGGTCTAGGGCGGTCACCGACATTTAAAGGCGGTAGACCTGATGTAAGTCATGTTCCTTTATGTTAGGGTGGTGATATATGTCATCTCAAACCAAGTTTCAGGACATGTCTACGCTAAATTCCCTTTTGTATGCTCGACACACGACGGGGGACCCGCACCCTAAGTCTAGAACCTTTCATGGGCGATAGTCTTGTTCATGAAGCAAGTGCCACATCAAAGTTGTGAATTGGACATGCAAACATCACACCACCCTCATATGCATGTACTATGGACTCATGAAGGTGGTGGTAATCGTCCGGAAAGTCCTCATGGTGTTTTCTACGAAAACCCATTATGTGGGCCCACTTGGTCGAGGGCGGTCACCGGCAATTAAAGGGGGTAGCCCTGTTGTAACTCGTGTTCCTTTATGTGCTAGGGTGGTGATATATGTCATCTGAAACCAAGTTTCAGGTCATGTCTATGCTAAATTCGCTTTTGTATGCTGGATACGCGGCGGGGGATCCGGTTCCCAAGTCCAGAACCTTTCATGGGAGATAGTGTTGTTCATGAAGCAAGTGCCACATCAAAGTTGTGAATTGGACATGCAAAAATCACACCACCCTTTCATACATGGACTAAGAGCACATGATAAGGTGGTGGTGATCATCCAGACATTTCTAGTGTTGTTTTTGATGAAACCCCGTTCCGTGGGCCCGCTTTGTCTAGGGTGCTCATCGACATCACTTGCACGCATAAAAGCAGGGGGGCGGAGATATATTAGGAAAAAGATCGAGTCTTATGTAAGGTAATCTTTCTTGGAGAAAAATCCAGCGTGGGGATGCTTGCTCTTCCCAAACAAAACGACCAACAACCCCCCCCTCCCCCCTTGCCCCGTAAGTTACATGTATGTGTCGCTTTTTTTTATCCCGATGTATCAATTTGCAGTCCTCATAGTATTCCCTCCGATCCTATTTAGTCTGCGCATAACTATTCTCCAGTTTTCCTGTAATACCCTGCGCGCTCGCTGTTTTCCACCGTCGTTTCCGCTTATTCCCCTGACATTTCGATTCGCATGCAGCCCGTGCAGTTAATCTCCCGTGATTTACTCACACCTTCCGATGATGGAATAATTACTGACCTTTCAAATAGAGAGAGAAATAGGCTTCATGCAAAGAGAGATAGAGTGGTGCGCACAAGCCAAGGTGGCTGCATGCAGGGAGCAGTTAATTCCCCTCCATAATTTCCTTGCTTTCAAAACATCCATTGGTTAGTGTCGTCCCATACACAGCAGGAGGGCTGCAAGCAGATAAAAAAGCGTGCGCGTGCGTAGAAGGAAACGACTTGATGCATGGGTAAATATGTCCATAAAAAATGAATCAAAATTGTCCTTGGTATGCAAGATTGAAGTTATACGCAAACTAAAAAGAACGTGAAGATGGGAGGTAATAACATTTTTCTACAAAGAGGTGCACCTAGGTCACATTTCAGGCCACATGCACGTACGAACTTGATCATGCCTACCATAGATTTGGCCAATAAAAACAGTAGGGACAAATGGACTAAAAAAAGAAGTTGGCACATTTATTTTCACGTGGAACCTATTTCTTTTTTCAACAAAAGTATGTTGTATCATTTCGGTGAAATGTGGACTTATTTTAATATTTCTCATTATCTTCAAGAGATTTGCACATGAACTGCAATAATATGAAAAAACTTTTAATGAAAGATATTTATACTTTCATAATATTTAGTGTTCAGAACCTTTCATGGGCGATAGCGTTGTTCATGAAGCAAGTGCCACATCAATGTTTTGAATTGGACATGCAAACATCACACGAACTTCTTATGCATGGACTATGGACACATGAAGGTGGTGGTAATCGTCCGGAAAGTCCTCGTGGTGTTTTGGACGAAAATCCATTTTGTGGGCCCGCTTGGTCTAGGGAGGTCACCGGCATTTAAAGGGGGTAGCCCTGATGTAACTCATGTTCCTTTATGTTAGGGTGGTGATATATGTCATCTCAAACAAAGTTTCAGGCCATGTCTACGCCAGATTCCCTTTTGTATGCTCGATACGCGAAGGGGGACCCGCACCCCAAGTCGAGAACCTTTCATGGGCGATAGTGTTGTTCATGAAGCAAGTGCCACATCAAATTTCTGTATTGGACATGCAACATCACACCACCCTCTTATGCATGGACTATGGCCACATGAAGGATGACGTAATCGTCCGGAAAGTCCTCGTGGTGTTTTTCACAAAAACCCGTTCTATGGGCCCGCTTGGTCTAGGGCGGTCACCGACATTCAAAGGAGGCAGCCCTGATGTAACTCATGCTCCTTTATATTAGGGTGGTAATATATGTCATCTCAAACCATGTTTCAGGCCATGTCTACGCTAGATTCCCTTTTGTATGCTCGATACGCGAAGGGGGACCCGCACCCCAAGTCGAGAACCTTTCATGGGCGATAGTTGTTCATGAAGCAAGTGCCACATCAAAGTTGTGAATTGGAAATGCAAACATCACACCAACCTTTCATACATGGAGTAAGAGCACATGATAAGGTGGTGGTGATCATCCGAAATTTTTTTGTGTTGTTTGTGACGAAAACCCGTCCTGTGCGCCCGCTTTGTATAGGGTGCACTCACCGACATCAATATATATCTACGTATTACAAAAAATTTAATTTCTTCCCTATTATTAGGGTTGTAGATGCAATTTCAAAGAGTTTAACAAAAAACAAGGTACGGTTATATTGAGATGTAAAAAGGATTTTATTCCTTTCTCGTAATTTAAGAACTGTACATTGAATCCATAGGGGGTTGAGATTTCAGTTGACGGGACAGAGGAAAGATCGAGTCTTATGTAAGTTAATATTATTCATCAAAGAAAAATAGGTAGGAGAGGATAATGCAGGCTGATAGGGCGGCGTGTGCCAATGTAATGCACGGCGAAACCAACTCAGCGCCGAACTGCGCGCACCGGGCACGATCCCAACCCGAGTCGCACCTGGTCTAGGGGTCAACTACGCACCGCACCACTAAGGCTCATTCTCCCCTACACTAACCCTCGTTCCCTAAGATTTTGTTTGTTGCAGAGCACCACTCATCCCCTTCCTCCCTCTAGACCAAACCGCCGATTGAAACCATCGCCGGCGATGAAGACAAGCATTGGATGGCAGAGAATCGTCGATGATTTCGCCAATGGAGATCCGGCCAAGATACAAGTGTGTCAAGAATGGCCAAGTGGTTCCCCTCTGTCTCGACCATGGAATTTCATGTCAAGGGTTTGTTGAAGATCCTCACGGCGGAGGAGAAGGCGCGCTTCCCCTGACTCGTCGATGGAAAAGCCCCGCCGGCAGTAGAGGTGATCATGTGGGCGATGGAGGAGGCGAAGAACTCAACGGATCCGGCACAGCACGCTCGGTGGAGCATGTACCGCGGCTCCTTTCAGAGAACTCCCTCTGGACCAAACTGTCGCTCGAGGTTCTCTCCGGAGATGGAGAAAATGATTGGATTGCAGAGGGCATTTGGTTATTTCACCAATGGAGATCCGGCCAAGATCCAGGCGTGCGAAGAGATGGCCAAGTGGTACCCCTCTGTCGCAACCATGGCATTCCACGTCCAGGGTTTGTTGAAGATCCTCACGCCGGAGGAGAAAGCGCGCATCCGCCGACTCGCCGATGGAAAAGCGTTGGCAGCACCACAGGCGATGAACTCCATGGATCCTGGACAGCGCGCCCGATGGCACATGTACCGCGGCCGGGTTCAGAGGACAATAGATCCGGCGGATTTGCATGCGATTTCTAGGGTATCTCATGTTGACGTCGCCCTACCTGTGGCTGTCCAGGAGGTGCCCGTCCTCGACCCTGTACCCAACTACAGGATGGTGCAAGCACTTCCCGTACTCGTCACCTATGGGAAGAAGAACAAGAGAAAGGCAGTGAAGGAGGAGGTGGTTGCTGCCGGCTGTTCTAAGCGGCCCCATTTAACTGAGAAGTAAAGGTATCGATCCATCTGAAGAAATACTCTGCTTTGTTGTTATTTATTGTACAATACTTATTTAATATAGAACTTGGATGATATTTGTGGTATCTGTAATTGAATGCTATGCATGCTATCTAGTTGCCATCTGAGTGGTTGTTGCTATCTCTGTACTTGAATGCTATCTGTGGTGCTTAGTTGTTATGCTAGTTCTTGCTATCTGTGTACTTCAATGCTATTTGTGGTGTGTGGTTGATATTCTAGTTCAAATGCTATATATGGAGTACATGCTTGTCCTTTTCAATTACTGGAACATATCCTTGTCATGCATGTCCACTTTATTTTTGTGATTTACATTACACATGAAAAATTGTTGTAGCAATCATAGCAGAAAGTACAAACCAATTTGTAAATAACTGAACATGACAGTTTGAAGTAAATGAGCCGACAGAAACTATCTGAACTATTCCTATATAGTACATTACACATGCAAAATTGATGAAGCACCCATTCTTCTCTTGTGGATATGGCTTAACTGGTCCTAGTACATGTATCATGTGCTACATCCTCATCACCATCTAGCTACTGGTCTTTCTTTTTTTTGCGCATAATGCTATATTTACCTTTGTAATTATAGTTAAACATATATAGCATTTATGTGCTTATGTAATTTTTAAAACGTCACATAGTAGCCCATGTGCATAAGTATTCAAAGTGTAAGTGAGTGCATTGTGTTCTGCAGAGGAGCCTATCATCGTTCTCATAATATTGTATGAATAGACAATGCCTGATATTTTGCATGCATATGATGTTGCTCTTTTGGCTCCTCACCTTGAAAATACATCTGCTATATGTAACAGCCCACATGCAACAAGCTAACAAACACCATGTAATTTACTTCCTCTGTTGGACTTGTAACTTGGCATGGTGGATGTCTATGTCATTTCATGTGATGATTTAAATTGGCATTGGGATTGGAGTCATGTTGAGTTGTTTTCCTTTGCATCCAAAGTGGTTCATGAAGGGCAGTCATGGAATTTTTCTTGCCACATGCTCACTCCTTTTGATCCCAATCTTGGCCAAGCCTTTTCTTTTGCCTTTGCAAGGGTTTTAAAACCCTCAAAGTATTTTTGACTTCACCAAAAGCAGAAGCTCTAGTTCAAATGGTTTTTGAAATTCAAATGAGCTCACACTTTTGTTGTTGCCAAAAATGCCCAAACCATTTTTAGAAATTCAGGAATAATGCAAGGATAATTCCACATATTTTATGTGAATTTTGCACTTGTATTTAATCCAGAATTAACCCCTTTTCCTTTTCTGTTTATGGTAAATGGAAAAGTCCAGCAACCATTTCTCTCCTCTGCCCCAGGTCATACTAGAGGCCCAGCCCATCTCCCCGCAGCCCCGCAGCCCGGCTGGGGGCCTTTCCAGCGAAGCGTTACGCGGGAGGCACCCTGGCCGCCCGATCCAGATCCAAGGGAGGGGACACGTCGCCTTTCCACCGTGGAGAGGTCCCCTCCCCCCTCTTCTCTCACACTGGCGGGCGGCATCGACGTCGACGCCTGCCGACGTGGCTGGAGGCCGCCCCTCCTTATAAGCAGCCTCCTGGAGCCGCACGAACCCCCTAGGGTTCCATTCCCCCAGCGATTCCCCCTCGCCGCCGCCGGGAGAGGTTTTCCCCCTCCGTCCTGTTTCAGCTCTGTTCCGGTGAGGTTCCGACCAATTCGCCGCCGCCTCGTGATCTTTCTCCAATTCCGTGGCTTCACGCCGTCGTGATGACCTTGTGTGTGCGTTCCTTTCTTCAGAAACGTGCCAGGAGGAGCAGAACGCCCCCGCACCGTGGATCCCCGCCGCGGGCCGTCTTCTTCCTCGACGGCGACGGCGACGTCTTCCTCCTCTGCAGTGGGGCTGGGACACACTACGTGACCCACGAGGTGATCTCAAGCCCTCAGTTCCTCCCGTAGATTCGTGAAGGTGCGTGTACGCGCTAGCTGTAGGAGGCCTGCCGCTCGGTTCGTCGCCGGCGAGGAATCTGTGACCACCGTGCCGTGGTGCATCTCGGGCGACCTCACGCGTGCTCTGGGAGTGTCCAGTGCACGTCTTTGGCGCCAAAGGAGCCCCCTTTCCGTGTTCTCTTGCTCTGAGTTGCGCCGCGTCTGAACTCTGCAAGTTGCTGACGGTCAGATCCGCCATGGTTCAGGCGAGCGTAGCCTCCCCTCCGGTGAGGGTTAGATCCCGTCCAGGGCACCTACGGATACGTGGGACTGCCCTCTTTCGATTGCCGTCGACGCTGTGTGCAGAGAATCCGTGTGCTCGACGCCGGCGTCGTCTGAACTTGGTCGCGCCGCCTCGTTTCAGTGAGGTTCAGAGATGCGTCGCCGCCGTCCTGTTCCCGGTTGGATTCCGGCGAGTATAGGTCAGGACTTGACCCTTAGAACACCCCTACGCGTAGCTGGCACTGCAGGCTCGAGGTCGATGGTAGCAGGAGACCTAGCGGTGGCCGGAGGCAGATGCGAGGCTCGCCGGAGTTTGAACTCGCGCCCAGGTTCAGAAAGCTGCTGCTTTCTTCAGTCTGGACGACAGGGACGAACACCTCACCTTCTGAGTGATAGTGTTATGTTCAGATAACGTTTCGAGGCGCAGTGGTAGCGAGCTGGGGAGCGAGCAGCGCGTCGTGGGTTCGATTCCCCGTCGCCCCCTTTTTTTTTGATTAAATTGAGTGGCTGACGTCCGGGGCCCGCTTGTCAGCGAGCCAGGCCGCGTGGGCTGAGCCCATTGCGGGTCAGAGAGCTGGCATGGGCCGGTTTCGCCCGAAACCAACCCATGGGGGCTGTTTCCTGTTTTTTTCTTTTTGTTTCTTTTCTTTTTCTTTTATTTCTTTTCTGTTTAAATTCAAATTTGAATTTGACTCCAAATTCAAATCTGTTTTTGAACATCCTTTGCAAACAGGGGCATGCCTTATATGTTTTTGGGGTAGCTTAAGCTACTGAACCCCATGGTGGGGTCCATTTTTGCATCTGACCCCTTCTAAAAATTGAAGTATGGTCATTTTGCAAATAAGACCCTTTTGCCTTTTCTTTGTTTTTCGTAATTGGTTCAAATTCTAAATTGCCCATGTCATATATGATTTTTGGGTAGTTTTACACAAGGAGTTACATAGTGATGCTGATTTCATCATCTGAACCTTCTCCAAAATTCATGTGGTGCGATTTTGCACTCAGCCCCCTGAACTTCAGTTGAATTTGCAACTGCCTTTGCAAATTCAAATGGAGACATATCATATATGTTTTTGGGGTGCCTTTCTGCAAGGACTTCAGCAGTGATGTTATCATGATGTGTTGTGCAACTTTTGAGACAAGGTGTGATCACCTGGTTCAGAAGTTTTCGGTCTGTCTGTCTGCAGCATTTCAACTTCAGTGCATTTGAAATGTTGTTCATCTGATCTTTCAAATCTGTTCCAAGTCATCTTCTTTCGTCAAGTCAGCCCCTATCATATTGTCATATGCATAGTGGCTGGCCTCAAACCTTTGTTGCTCCTTCCTGTGTGTCAATTTCACCGACACTACTCCGTCTTCGGAATCATTGTTTTACTTTCATGTTATTTAAATTCTTGTAATGCTTGTTGATCATGCCATGCTATCATGCTAATTACCCCTAAATCAAGGCTCAGACCAAAGCCAGTACAATGTAAATAAATGGATATGGAAGTGATGACCTGTCGTCATCACCTTCATTTAAACTTGACTAGACAGGGTCATATCATGTAAATAAAGCTTGAACATGCCATCCTTGTTTGGGTTGCATCAATTGATTACTTGTGTGCCTTTTCCTTGCCGGTATCTTACGTTAGCACCCGAGACTGACGAGGAGACTTACGTGGAGCTGTCCGACACCGAGCCCGAGGGCACCGTGAGTGCTGCTTCGACTACCTTACCAGGCAAGGGGGAGATCTGTGTCATTACATTATAACTTTCTGCTCGTGCCTAGCTGTAGATCTAGAACGTTATAGCTTGATCCTATTTACCTTATATGCCATGTTTAAAAACCATACAGCCATGATCCCCACATCCCAGCAAACCATTGTTCGGCTAAGTTACCGCTGCTCAGCCATTGCTTAGTATGGATAGAAAACTTGCTGCTTACCCTATATACTTATGGTTGGGATACCATGTTATAAAAGAAGTTGGTTGATATTTATTATTGTTAAATGGTGTTAATTATATTTGACGAAAGGTGGAAGGCTGGACTATTCCCGTCTGGTGCTTTGTTCCATTTGAGTCACCTAGGACCCGAGTTCCGGGTATTGTGTTTCTTGACGAGCGTGCCTAATCGTGTGTGGGGTTTTATGGGGCCCCCTTGTCTTACCTACCTAGCCTCGTACATTCTAGTGGTGGCCCAAGCTGATTTACATTTGCAATGTGTGTGTGCTGGTTGGATCCCAGTTGTTTCCAAACCAACCAGGGCCAGGAGGATATAGTTTCTTGGCTGGCCCACTTTGTCCGGCTGAGGACCCGGTCTCATAAGAGAACTAACCGGTTATCCAAACCTGCGACAGACGGTAGAGACCGATTCGAGAGCGTGGCCAGCTTTTGAGTTGGGTGTCGACTCACCGGGGGCCACCCGGATTTGTGCGTTGTTAGTTAGAGGGACTCTGACGTTCCGGAGTTTCAGGCGCTTACCTAGCCATGTGGAAACCGGGCGTACATGCGACGTCTATAATGGATAGTTGGTACACCCCTGCAGGGTAAATCTTTTCAAAAAGCCGTGTCCGCGGTTATGGACTACTTGAGACCTACTCCTTGTTCATAGAATAACATCAATTGGAATCATGATATAAAACTTGACAAACCGTGTGTGTGCCTTGGTTGTCTTTCTTCGTCCAGGGGAACCGAGAGAGAAACGAGGTTGTGTTATGTTTGCGTAAGTAGGTGGATAGCCGACTTACGACACGTTGTCAACGTAACTTCTTGGATCTCACCTCTATTCTGATAGAACGTGTAGCCACCATATGTGCTAGTACGGCTGCAAACTGTCTATATCTTTACCTTACCTGTAGCGTTAGTTATTCCGTAATGACATGTTCTCACCCCTGTTTACTTTTCCGCCTTTACCGCTTTGCCTGATCGGCCGCTGCAGTGGACTACTACCTCGACCCCAGTACCGGACGTTACTTCGTGGAGGTGCCTCCGGAGGATGACGACGAGTACGAGTACCTCGGCCAGTAGGATCTTATAGTTGGGTTCAGACGTTCCCGTGGGTGGATATTCATGTGCAGCCCTCTCTAGGGAAATTTGGATCTTGACCGTACTCGGTTCCTACTATGTTTCCGCTTGTTGTATTGATGTACTGATGAGATGTACTCATGGTGATGTTATGTTGTTAGACAGTGGCGTTGTATGCCCTGCTCTAACTATTTTCTATATGTATTTTCTTCTTATAGAGTTATGCTTATATACTTGTTGTCGATAATCCGGCAGCGACACGAGTGCGAGTGTCGTGCGCCGGTGGCGTTTGATGCGCTTCTAACTCCGACCGGACGCGAAAGCGACTAGTTAGAGTTAGTACCGCGTCAGGGGCTTTACAACTTGGTATCAGAGCAGGACTGACTGTAGGACCCTTTACTGGCCGAAGTTGAGTCTAGAAACTATTTTGGTAGTTATATAGGAAAAAATTTCGGAGAGTAGGACCTCTTTCTGTGTTCTCCTTATCCCACCCTCCCACCCCTTTTTCCGTGAGGAAGTGAAACGATGTTTTCTCTCTGCAACTTATTCCCTTTCAAAACAATCTAGGTTCTCGTTTACATGAGGCTCCGATTCCTCTATAATTTTTTGCTAGCGACGAGATGTGTTGGCGTCTTTGAGACCACTGAGCCGCCACTTGGGGTTGACTGCTCTACCTCGCTTACGGCGTACCCCAGGTGAAACGCCCATACAGGATTGGCGGGCATCCTATGGTAATATGGATGTGGTGTCTTTCCCCTATGGACGACCGTGATGGCGGGCTGCTCAGGGCAGATGTCTCATTGTTCAGGTTTCCAACCGCTCGTATATATTGTTGTGTGCTCGCTAGCAGATTATTATCTTGGATTCAGATGATCTTGGTTTGGGAATTCTAGTAGCACCTAGCTATCGACTTTCCGGGTTAACCTTGGTGGAATTTCAGTCTTCGGCTTTCTCATACCTCGTGAGGAAGTTTTGTTGTCAACATTGCTTTAACTTCTGGTTACTTCAATGATTCGTTCATGTTCTCATAAGTGTTCCTGTATACAGGATGGCAAGAGCGAACATGCCGCCGCCAGAGAACCCTATCCTTGGGGAGGCTGTAGCCGCAGTGGCTCAGGGCACAGCTGCGATCCTTCAGATGCTGCAGAACCAGGGTGCTCAGAGGAATGATCGACCACAATACACCACACTGCAGCAGTTCCTTGCGATCAGCCCTCCCAGGATCTCCGAGGCTCGAGACCCGCTGGAGGCGGATGACTGGATAGCAGAGATCAAGAAGCACTTCAATGCCAACGCCGTCAGACCCGTCGACTACGTCACCTTTGCCTCCTTCCAGCTTCAGGGTGCCGCAGGCAGTTGGTTCTCGACGTACAAGGCAAACAAGGGTGATGCAGAGATCACATGGGAGGACTTCGTCAAGGATTTCAGAGCTTCTCATATTCCCAGTGGACTGATCGAGAGGAAGCGCGAGGAGTTCTTAGCTCTGAGGCAGGGGGACAGGTCTATGCAGGAGTATAACCTGGCCTTCGTCGGGCTTGCCAGGTATGCTCCAGAGGAGGTCTCGTCAGAGGCCAAGCGCATTGCCAGGTTCCGCGGTGGTCTTGCCCCGGACATCAAGTATGCGCTCACCTTGTCCACGCCGAGCCTGTTCTCAGAGTTCGTCGACCAGGCTATCAGACAGGAGTCAACTGAGGCAGAGCGTTCCGCAGAGAAGAGGAAGTAGAGAGAGCACAGTTCAGCAGTGATGGTCCACAAGAAGGCCAAGTCCTGGGTTACAGAGCCACAGCCTCAGCCGCAGCGCCAGCAGTTCCAGCAGAGGGGGGCAGTTGTCCGCACTTTTGTCCGCCCTCCCGTCCCAGTGCAGCACGGACCTCGCTCTACTCCACCACACGTGAGGCCGCCTGCTCCACAGGGCCATCCCAGGCCTGAGATCACGTGCTTCAAGTGTGGCAAGCCGGGTCGCAAGTCTCCGCAGTGCACCGACCCTCGTTACGCCAGGCTGCCTCCGCCCCCACCTCGCTCTACACCGAGCAACGCGATGGTGCGGGCCTAGCCACGAGCGCTCAGGGTGAACAACGTGACTGTGGCAGAGGCTCAGCAGTCGTCCGAGATTGTGCTTGGTAGGTTACTTGTATGTTCAGTTCCAGCGACAGTTTTGTTTGATTCCGGAGCTTCCCATTCCTTCATATCCAACGCTTTTGCTATGTTACTTGATCTTCCGAGAGAGAAGTTGCCTAGACCACTCTCAGTTTGTTCTCCGGGCTCTAGAATGGAGTCTTCCAGAGCTATTCCAGATGTTGAGATCAGTATTCAGCGTGCTATCTTTTCGGCCTCCCTGATTGTCTTGCCCCGTTCCGACATTGATGTCATCTTGGGCATGGATTGGCTTGTCAAGTACAAGGCCAAGATTGATTGTCCGTCCAAGAACGTGTTGCTGATGCACGATTCAGGCGCAGAGATTTGGTACACTTGTGGCTCGACAGTGGGACCAGCACAGTTGTACGCTCTGAACACTGGAGTTGCTCCATTGATCGAGGAGGTCAGAGTTGTTCGAGAGTTCCCAGATGTCTTCCCAGAGGAGTTGCCAGGTATTCCACCCGTGCGTGTTATCGAGTTCGTGATCGAGCTAGAACCTGGTACACAGCCGATATCTCGGCAGCCTTACAAGATGTGTCCAGAAGAGATGATTGAGTTGAAAGAGCAGTTGGTGAAGCTTGAGAAGGATGGGCTCATTCGTCCGAGCACTTCTCCTTGGGGTGCCCCGTGTCTTTTTGTGAAGAAGAAAGATGGTACTAGTCGGTTGGTTCAAGACTACCGTGGTATAAACAAGAAGACGATAAAAAACAAGTACCCTTTGCCCAACATCAATGACTTGTTTGAGCAGTTGCATGGAGCAAAGGTGTTTTCAAAGCTTGATCTAAAGATGGGGTACCACCAGATTCGTGTCCGTGAGGAGGACATTCCCAAGACAGCCTTCCGCACTCATTATGGACTTCACGAGTTTACGATCATGACGTTTGGCTTTTCAAACGCACCTCCGACGTTCATGAGGTCTATGAACTATCTCTTCCAAGAGTGGCTAGATGTGTTCGTACTCCTCTACCTCGACGACATCCTTGTCTTTTCCAAGTCAGAGGCTGAGCATGAGGAGCATCTCAGATTGGTGTTGCAGAAGTTGAGAGATCACCAGTTTTATGCCAAGTTCTCCAAGTGCGAGTTCTGGATGAATAAGGTCAACTTCCTTGGCCATGTCATTTCCTCAGAGGGCATTGCTGTCGACCAAGACAGAGTCCGGACGATTCAAGATTGGACTCCGCCGAAAAATGTCAAGCAGTTGGGGAGCTTTCTCGGACTTGCCAGCTATTGCAGGAAGTTTGTCGAGAATTTCTCCAAGATAGCAAAGCCGATGACGGAGTTGTTGTGCAAGGGTAAGAGGTACTCTTGGTCACAGGCTTGCCAGGCAGCTTTTGATGAGTTGAAGATAAGGCTCACCACAGCTCCGATCCTTACGCCGCCAGATGAGTCACAGCCGTTTCAAGTTTTCTATGACGCCTCGTTGAATGGCCTCGGCGGAGTGTTGATGCAGGGAAAGAGTATTGTGGCGTACACCTCCAGACAATTGAAGCAGGCTGAGAGGAACTATCCGACCCACGATCTTGAGCTGGCTGCAGTAATTCATGCGTTGGTTACGTGGCGACACCTCCTCCTAGGGAGGAAGGTTAATGTGTTCACTGATCACAAAAGCTTAAAGTACTTGTTCACGCAGCCTAACCTGAACTTGAGGCAAAGGAGATGGCTCGAGACTATTACCGAGTACTCCGTGGATATTCAGTATACGCCTGGCAAAGCAAATGTCATAGCCGATGCGTTGAGCCGCAAGGGTGATTGCAACAGTGTCCAGGTGCAGAAGATAAACCCTGATTTGTGTGAGGCCTTTCGAAGGCTCAATCTCGAGCTAGTTCCAGCAGGCTATCTAGCCAACCCTGTGGTACAGCCCACTATCCGTGAGAAGATTCATGAAGCTCAGTCTGGTAGCTTGATGATTCAGAAAGTCAAGCAGGGTGTTTCCGCCTCAGTTCCGAAGTACGGTTGCTTTTCAGTGCATAATGACGACACCGTGATGTTCGAGGAGAGAGTTGTTGTTTCCAAGGAAGGAGGTCTCAGAGAGGTCATTTTGAAAGAGGCCCATGATTCGAAGCTGTCTATCCACCCTGGTAGCACCAAGATGTATCAGGACCTCAAGCAGAGCTTTTGGTGGACTCGTATGAAGCGGGACGTTGCCCGTTTTGTCTCCCAGTGTGATGTGTGCAGGAGAGTGAAAGCACAGCATCAGAAGCCTGCAGGGCTACTTCAGCCAATTGAAATTCCAGAGTGGAAATGGGATCACGTTGAGATGGATTTCATCACAGGTTTTCCTCTGTGGCAGAAGAAGAACAATGCCATCTTTGTTGTCATTGACAATCTCTCCAAAGTTGCCCACTTCTTCCCAGTGAAAGACTCCATTTCTGCAGCTCAGTTGGCGGATTTGTACACCGCACGAGTTGTATCTTTGCATGGCATCCCCAAGAAGATCAGTTCCGATCGAGGCAGTCTTTTCACATCCAAGTTCTGGCAAGCCTTCCAGAAGGCGATTGGTACAACAGTCTTGTTCAGTACCGCTTATCACCCTCAGACCAGTGGGCAGGTTGAGCGTGTGAACCAAATTCTCGAGGACATGCTTCGGGCATGTGTCATCTCGTTTGGCATGAAGTGGGAAGAATGCTTGCCGTATGCTGAGTTTTCCTACAACAACAGCTATCAAGCAAGTCTGCAAGCAGCGCCGTTTGAATTCTTGTATGGCCGCAAGTGTAGGACACCTTTGAACTGGTCCGAGACAGGCGAGAGGCAGCTGTTCGGCCCAGATGTGATCCAAGAGGCAGAGGACAGAGTGAAAATTGTCCGAGAGAATCTAAAGGCAGCACAGTCTAGGCAGAAGGCCTATTATGACAAGAAACACCGTGGTGTTGACTTCAAAGTTGGTGACTTCGCATACCTCAAAGTGTCTCCGCTTCGAGGCACTCACCGCTTTGGGATCAAAGGCAAGTTGGCTCCCAGGTTCGTTGGTCCGTTCCGCATCCTCGAGACTCGGGGACCTCTCACGTTCCGCCTCGAGCTTCCAGACAGCTTGGCTATGGTGCATGATGTGTTCCACCTGTCTCAGTTGAATAAGTGTTTCAAGCAGCCAGAGAAGGCAGTGGACTTGGGCGAGATCCAGCTCAGCGCGGATCTTTCTTACTCAGAGCGTCCAGTCCGTGTTCTTGACTCGTCCGAGCGCAAGACTCACAACAAGACCGTCAAGTTCCTCAAGGTGCAGTGGGCACATCACTCGGAGAAGGAAGCCACGTGGGAACGTGAAGATCATCTCCGTTCGGAGTATCCCGAGCTTTTTCTTGCTTAGATCTCGGGACGAGATCCTGTGTTGGTAGGGGAGAGCTGTAACAGCCCACATGCAACAAGCTAACAAACACCATGTAATTTACTTCCTCTGTTGGACTTGTAACTTGGCATGGTGGATGTCTATGTCATTTCATGTGATGATTTAAATTGGCATTGGGATTGGAGTCATGTTGAGTTGTTTTCCTTTGCATCCAAAGTGGTTCATGAAGGGCAGTCATGGAATTTTCCTTGCCACATGCTCACTCCTTTTGATCCCAATCTTGGCCAAGCCTTTTCTTTTGCCTTTGCAAGGGTTTTAAAACCCTCAAAGTATTTTTGATTTCACCAAAAGCAGAAGCTCTAGTTCAAATGGTTTTTGAAATTCAAATGAGCTCACACTTTTGTTGTTGCCAAAAATGCCCGAACCATTTTTAGAAATTCAGGAATAATGCAAGGATAATTCCACATATTTTATGTGAATTTTGCATTTGTATTTAATCCAGAATTAACCCCTTTTCCTTTTCTGTTTATGGTAAATGGAAAAGTCCAGCAACCATTTCTCTCCTCTGCCCCAGGTCATACTGGAGGCCCAGCCCATCTCCCCGCAGCCCCGCAGCCCGGCTGGGGGCCTTTCTAGCGAAGCGTTACGCGGGAGGCACCCTGGCCGCCCGATCCAGATCCAAGGGAGGGGACACGTCGCCTTTCCACCGTGGAGAGGTCCCCTCCCCCCTCTTCTCTCACACCGGAGGGCGGCATCGACGTCGACGCCTGCCGACGTGGCTGGAGGCCGCCCCTCCTTATAAGCAGCCTCTTGGAGCCGCACGAACCCCCTAGGGTTCCGTTACCCCAGCGATTCCCCCTCGCCGCCGCCGGGAGAGGTTTTCCCCCTCCGTCCTGTTTCAGCTCTGTTCCGGTGAGGTTCCGACCAATTCGCCGCCGCCTCGTGATCTTTCTCCAATTCCGTGGCTTCACGCCGTCGTGATGACCTTGTGTGTGCGTTCCTTTCTTCAGAAACGTGCCAGGAGGAGAAGAACGCCCCTGCGCCGTGGATCCCCGCCGCGGGCCGTCTTCTTCCTCGACGCCGACGGCGACGTCTTCCTCCTCTGCAGTGGGGCTGGGACACACTACGTGACCCACGAGGTGAGCTCAAGCCCTCAGTTCCTCCCGTAGATTCGTGAAGGTGCGTGTACGCGCTAGCTGTAGGAGGCCTGCCGCTCGGTTCATCGCCGGCGAGGAATCCGTGACCACCGTGCCGTGGTGCGTCTCGGGCGACCTCACGCGTGCTCTGGGAGTGTCCAGTGCACGTCTTTGGCGCCAAAGGAGCCCCCTGTCCATGTTCTCTTGCTCTGAGTTGCGCCGCGTCTGAACTCTGCAAGTTGCTGACGGTCAGATCTGCCATGGTTCAGGCGAGCGTAGCCTCCCCTCCGGTGAGGGTTAGATCCCGTCCAGGGCACCTACGGATACGTGGGACTTCCCTCTTTCGATTGCCGTCGACGCTGTGTGCAGAGAAGCCGTGTGCTCGACGCCGGCGTCGTCTGAACTTGGCCGTGCCGCCTCGTTTCAGTGAGGTTCAGAGATGTGTCGCCGCCGTCCTGTTCCCGGTTGGATTCCGGCGAGTATAGGTCAGGAGTTGACCCTTAGAACACCCCTACGCGTAGCTGGCACTGCAGGCTCGAGGTCGATGGTAGCAGGAGACCTAGCGGTGGCCGGAGGCAGATGCGAGGCTCGCCGGAGTTTGAACTCGCGCCCAGGTTCAGAAAGCTGCTGCTTTCTTCAGTCTGGACGACAGGGACGAACACCTCACCTTCTGAGTGATAGTGTTATGTTCAGATAACGTTTCGAGGCGCAGTGGTAGCGAGCAGGGGAGCGAGCAGCGCGTCGTGGGTTCGATTCCCCGTCGCCCCCTTTTTTTTTGATTAAATTGAGTGGCTGACGTCCGGGGCCCGCTTGTCAGCGAGCCAGGCCGCGTGGGCTGAGCCCATTGCGGGTCAGAGAACTGGCATGGGTCGGTTTCGCCCGAAACCAGCCCATGGGGACTGTTTCCTGTTTTTTTCTTTTTGTTTCTTTTCTTTTTCTTTTATTTCTTTTCTGTTTAAATTCAAATTTGAATTTGACTCCAAATTCAAATCTGTTTTTGAACATCCTTTGCAAACAGGGGCATGCCTTATATGTTTTTGGGGTAGCTTAATCTACTGAACCCCATGGTGGGGTCCATTTTTGCATCTGACCCCTTCTAAAAATTGAAGTATGGTCATTTTGCAAATAAGACCCTTTTGCCTTTTCTTTGTTTTTGGTAATTGGTTCAAATTCTAAATTGCCCATGTCATATATGATTTTTGGGTAGTTTTACACAAGGAGTTACATAGTGATGCTGATTTCATCATCTGAACCTTCTCCAAAATTCATGTGGTGCGATTTTGCACTCAGCCCCCTGAACTTCAGTTGAATTTGCAACTGCCTTTGCAAATTCAAATGGAGACATATCATATATGTTTTTGGGGTGCCTTTCTGCAAGGACTTCAGCAGTGATGTTATCATGATGTGTTGTGCAACTTTTGAGACAAGGTGTGATCACCTGGTTCAGAAGTTTTCGGTCTGTTTGTCTGCAGCATTTCAACTTCAGTGCATTTGAAATGTTGTTCATCTGATCTTTCAAATCTGTTCCAAGTCATCTTCTTTCGTCAAGTCAGCCCCTATCATATTGTCATATGCATAGTGGCTGGCCTCAAACCTTTGTTGCTCCTTCCTGTGTGTCAATTTTACCGACTCTACTCCGTCTTCAGAATCATTGTTTTACTTTCATGTTATTTAAATTCTTGTAATGCTTGTTGATCATGCTATGCTATCATGCTAATTACGCCTAAATCAAGGCTCAGACCAAAGCCATTACAATGTAAATAAATGCATATGGAAGTGATGACCTGTCGTCATCACCTTCATTTAAACTTGACTAGACAGGGTCATATCATGTAAATAAAGCTTGAACATGCCATCCTTGTTTGGGTTGCATCAATTGATTACTTGTGTGCCTTTTCCTTGCCGGTATCTTACGTTAGCACCCGAGACTGATGAGGAGACTTACGTGGAGCTGTCCGACACCGAGCCCGAGGGCACCGTGAGTGCTGCTTCGACTACCTTACCAGGCAAGGGGGAGATCTGTGTCATTACTTTATAACTTTCTGCTCGTGCCTAGCTGTAGATCTAGAACATTATAGCTTGATCCTATTTACCTTATATGCCATGTTTAAAAACCATACAGCCATGATCCCCATATCCCAGCAAACCATTGTTCGGCTAAGTTACCGCTGCTCAGCCATTGCTTAGTATGGATAGAAAACTTGCTGCTTACCCTATATACTTATGGTTGGGATACCATGTTATAAAAGAAGGTGGTTGATATTTATTATTGTTAAATGGTGTTAATTATATTTGACGAAAGGTGGAAGGCTGGACTATTCGCGTCTGGTGCTTTGTTCCATTTGAGCCACCTAGGACCCGAGTTCCGGGTATTGTGTTTCTTGACGAGCGTGCCTAATCGTGTGTGGGGTTTTATGGGGCCCCCTTTTCTTACCTACCTAGCCTCGTACATTCTAGTGGTGGCCCGAGCTGATTTACATTTGCAAAGTGTGTGTGCTGGTTGGATCCCCAGTTGTTTCCAAACCAACCAGGGCCAAGAGGACATAGTTTCTTGGCTGGCCCACTTTGTCCGGCTGAGGACCCGGTCTCATAAGAGAACTAACCGGTTATCCAAACCTGCGACAGACGGTAGAGACCGATTCGAGAGCGTGGCCAGCTTTTGAGTTGGGTGTCGACTCACCGGGGGCCACCCGGATTTGTGCGTTGTTAGTTAGAGGGACTCTGACGTTCCGGAGTTTCAGGCGCTTACCTAGCCATGTGGAAACCGGGCGTACATGCGACGTCTATAATGGACAGTTGGTACACCCCTGCAGGGTAAATCTTTTCGAAAAGCCGTGTCCGCGGTTATGGACTACTTGAGACCTACTCCTTGTTCATAGAATAACATCAATTGGAATCATGTTATAAAACTTGAAAAACCGTGTGTGTGCCTTGGTTGTCTTTCTTCGTCCAGGGCGACCGAGAGAGAAACGAGGTTGTGTTATGTTTGCGTAAGTAGGTGGATAGCCGACTTACGACACGTTGTCAACATAACTTCTTGGATCTCACCTCTATTCTGATAGAACGTGTAGCCACCATATATGCTAGTACGGCTGCAAACTGTCTATATCTTTACCTTACCTGTAGCGTTAGTTATTCCGTAATGACATGTTCTCACCCCTGTTTACTTTTCCGCCTTTACCGCTTTGCCTGATCGGCCGCTGCAGTGGACTACTACCTCGACCCCAGTACCGGACGTTACTTCGTGGAGGTGCCCCCGGAGGATGACGACGAGTACGAGTACCTCGGCCAGTAGGATCTTATAGTTGGGTTCAGACGTTCCCGTGGGTGGATATTCATGTGCAGCCCTCTCTAGGGCAATTTGGATCTTGACCGTACTCGGTTCCTACTATGTTTCCGCTTGTTGTATTGATGTACTGATGAGATGTACTCATGGTGATGTTATGTTGTTAGACAGTGGCGTTGTATGCCGTACTCTAACTATTTTCTATATGTATTTTCTTCTTATAGAGTTATGCTTATATACTTGTTGTCGATAATCCGGCAGCGACACGAGTGCGAGTGTCGTGCGCCGGTGGCGTTTGATGCGCTTCTAACTCCGACCGGACGCGAAAGCGACTAGTTAGAGTTAGTACCGCGTCAGGGGCTTTACACTATAGTAGGCCAGTGGATTTAATCTAATAACACATTCATTTAATTAGTTTTTTAAGAACAATGTTATTAGTGATTTTGTGGTTGGTCTTAATTTTCTTATTGAATTATATTCAAAGAAAAATATAATATGCGCTATAACAATGCTAAAACAATGACAATACATCTTACTGGTACTACTGCTTTTGTTTATTCTTCTCGTACTTGCACCTGATCTACTTTGTCTATAAAAGAATTGTTTCATCGCTCTGTTCTTCAGTCTTCATACCTTCTCCGAGGCCCATGATACAGCATTGCGGAAGGCAGAGAATGCGTTGCGGAGGTATGAGGAATCGAAGAGTGGGAGAGCCAGCAGTGTGTGTTTGTTGATTACTGCAACCATAGTTGTGTTGATTACTGTTCATACATTGTTCATTAGCCCCTTTATTCAGTTCTCATCCTATTCATTTTCTTCTTTTTATTTAGTTCACACAGATGGTGTGCGGGATCTGTAGACAGGACTGCAAGAAGATCATTGCAACTGAGTTGACATTTACCATCAACCTTGGTGAAGATACTTCAACAGTGGTATAAATCGTCACATCAATTTTAAAATCTTTTATGTTTGTTCACCTTTGTTTTTAAGAGCAACAAACATGTACGAAATTAACAACACTAACATTTTACATGTACAGATCGTGTCGTGTCACATATGGGGCTAGTTCAAGTCCTTCCCTGAGAAACAAATGTCTTTTCAAGCCCAAGAGGAGGAGGAGGAAATGTACCAGTTTGACGCGTACAAAGAAGAATCAAGGGCCAGAATTGGTGGCAAGATATGGCACAAATATGTTGAAGACCACAACCTCCGGGAAGGCGACGAGGTCTTCTTCGATTTCAGCAGAGTCCCGCATAAGGTGTCCTAAAAGAACAAACGGAAAGTCCCCATAGGACTATTTGTCTTTACATACGGAATCGATCTGTCGCAGCAAGAGAAGCTGAACCTACATGACCTTATGGACATGAAGTTAGGAGATGTAGGTTCATGCTTTGTGCACCGCTTCAAGAAGTCCAACTTACAAGGGAAAACAATGGTATGTTTTTAGTGTTTTTCTATTATGTATGTCTATTCACCACTGCTATAGTTTCCATGAATGTAAATTTACCCTGCATATATGCATGTAGCTGAAACTTCTTTTATATAAAGAAATGCATCAAATATTTGATTCATTTCTTTTCTTCATGGTGCATTCAGAGGTTGCCGAAAAAATTTCTCGAAACCCTGAAAATCCCAGGAGTTGGGTTATGTGGCATTCGTATGGGAAATGAGGCCAGTTTCATGGAAGTCAAGTACCTCAAGCATAAAGATGGTTGCGTCATCTTCAGCAAGGGATGGGGTGAATTTGTCGACAATAAGGGGCTCAAGACGGAGAAAGTCGTTCTGTTCCGTATCGTGACCACCACCAGTGAATATTATGCCTTGATGATGGTTATGGACATGCTCACCGATGATCCACACGTTGAGTAGCCGAGCCGTAACTATTGAGCTACCAATGATGATTGTGTATGGATGGAAAACTAGTAGCGATAACTATTTTGGTATCAATGTGTTTGTATGACTGGAAAAATACTGTTAGTATTAATGAAAACTAACCCGAGCGGTAAACCTATATGTGACGCTAGCAGTTTGTGTTAATGTATGTAACCCCGGGTGTAAGCCATAACTATGAAAATTTTAGCTTTACTTTGTCTGGTTGATCATTAGATGATGATAAGTACTATGGCCTGTGTTGTCGCCAATGTGATCTTCTGGCCTCTCTTTAAGGATATGTGTGTTCAGGATGTGCTTGCTCGCATGCTCCTGGGTTGGATAAGCGACTTTGCTTGGAAAAAGCTATTGAATGAATGCTTGTTCCTGCTAGACAGTTGAAGAGGCGATCTCCTGTAGGAGTGCCTTCAGACAAGAGATCGGCTGGAGCATGATGGACATGGCAAGTTCTACATAACTTCGTGCTCACAGCGAGTGAAGTAATTGTGGTAAGTTCTGGTTCTAGTTCCATTTATCTTGGGTTGTTGCAATGTTTCTTCCTTACTTATTTAGGAGGTGGCTTTGTTAGTTGTTAGAGATATACACTGCTGGATAATTGTTAATGGATATTGATGACTACTGCGGTGAATAAATATAGGAAATCGAGTGGAGGATTGTGGACATCACAAGTTCTACCTTTGTGCTCACAGGGATTGAAGTATACAGGGTAAGTTCTCCATTTATCTTGTGTTGTTCCAGTTTTTCTTCTTACTTATTTAGGAGGTGGGCAGGTGGCTTTGTTAGCTGTTAGAGCAGCAACACTGCTGGATAATTTATACTGCATATTGATGGTTGAGTTGGGGGTGGGCCAGTAGGAACCCTTTCTGATCAAAAAAAAAACATCTAAGAGCAATCAAGTTGATAGGAACCCATACTGCATTTTTGCTTGCTCAATTAGAACTAGCAAAACTGATACGGGGTAGAATATAAAAATTGTATCTCTTCTCTACTTGGTGTTTCTCATACTAAAAGTAGGGGCAGACATATCATAGGCACTTAACGAGACAGAAAATTGATAATGATGATTCAAGTACAGCAAATCTGAACATAAAGCTTAGATATATTGTGTACAGAGTGCAGCTAGTAAAACACAAACAATGTAGATTGGCTAATTCTTTCTCCCGGACCTCTGCGACTGGTTGGTTTGTTTGTCAGGGTTCGACAGCGTCCGCAACCCCTTCTCGAAGTTGATCAATCGTCTATAAACCTCGTAAGTGGCATAACCGTCCATGGAAACATAGTATATGTGCTTAAGGGACAGGGGCGTTGTCGCCCATACGTGATGGTATTCTTCCATGAAAGAATTCTTCATGGTCTTGTAGCTGTAGTGGATGATCGAACCAGCGTAGTCAACCAAGCTATCCTTGCTATTTATATTTTTTGGGTCGGGCACTTTCCATATTTTCTAGATATCTACAAAGTTTCCTATCTCCAAACCAACACATCTAAGATTTTTATTGTCATTCTGAATGTCCACCCCGACAAAGGAGTAGTCCTTGTC